>OV277350.1:34391657-35591657 GCA_922984085.1 Sicus ferrugineus | reverse complement strand
GACTGTTGTGGACCGATGGAACCACGCTGGCGGTACTGCTGCTTCTGGTGCCGCCGCTGTTGTTGCTGCTGCTGCCGACGATGATGATGATGATTATGTTGTTGACCGGCAAACAAGCGACAGAAAAACTCGGTTGCACGAGGGAATCCCACGAGCGACTGAGACCAAAGCCAACGGCCAACTAAATTTTGTTGTCGCTCACTTGGTACGGTATTAGGTAGCGTAATGCCTCCACCAGTGTTGCATGCGAAGCAAGAAAGAGAGCATTTCGACAACACTGGAGGTATACAGAGGTTATCTGAGGGAGTTTCTGTGTCAAACTGGCACTTTGAGGATAGAGGATTTCGAAAAAATCGTGCAATATTCCCGTACATTCGTGATTTAACGAAAAGTAGAACTTTTAAACCTAAAATTTAAAAAACGGCATTCCATAATCTCAGGGTTTCTCTTTACAGTGAGCACAGTAAAGAATCTTTTACCCAAAAGAGTTCATGTTGCATATTACATTGCTTGCTGGGATATATCGTTTCTGCAAACCTTTAACTGTTTATATGATTTCAAAATTTAAAAGAAATTTAGGATGCCAGAAACTTTGGACTTATAAAATGAGAAATTGGGATATATTTCCTTTCGTAGTTCGATGCAAGTTAATATCTTAGAAGGCACGCATTGCCATCAGATGGTATGACACTCTTCGAAGCAACACTGGCTGTGCTCACCGATGAAGTAACCGAAAAGATTTTCTCTTGTATTAGTAGGGGTTGATTTAGCCTTAGTGAGAGCGTTCCAAGCGTGTTTGGCAAGCGTTTGCCAGGCTATGCGAAAAGGTGACAGTACAGAACGTCAAATTCTGAATAGCTGAAAATTGATAAAAGCCAACGAAAGAAATAAACAAAACAAAACGGAGAACATATATCTGCTGCTGCTGGTCTGTTTACATGAGATACTTTGTAGTAAGTAAAGAAGATAAATCAGCTCATTTACACGCTACCCACCTCGACTTAAGCAGACTATCTACCTGCTGGCGGAAAACTATCGAAAAGATGTCGTTTTATAATGACAAGTTTTGTTTTATGATGAAATGTATCGTTTCATAATGATGTGAGAGGCTGTGTTGGTCGAAATTTACATGTTGCCTGGTTTACATATGTTATATAATTCCAAGATGAAGTCCTTATTAAAACCCTCCACAAATGAAGTTCGACAGCCTGACAGGCAAAACCAAAGGCTACGGAAGCTTTTTTTAAAGATGCAGAGTTCAAATAATTGAAGAGGATCATAATTGATTTTAAACACATTATATGAACTTAAAAACTTTGAGGATAACAACTGAATTATATTATATTATATCTAATATTCTATCTATTATAATATCTATTATTCGGTTTGAAAGCTACATATAATTTTTAAAAAATCCAAACCCAGTGGGTGTCGAGGTCGTCTTGCTTACTTAGGATGACAGAAACTTAAAAAGATGAAACCTTTTAAAATGACTGTACATAGTTATATAAAGGCATACAGACACAAATACATGCATCCACACATCCGCACGTACATACATACTATTTATGTACATACAGAAAATATATGCAGTGAACTTAGAACTTACAGGGGGAGGGTGTTGGGCAAACGAACAGGTAGGTAATGTAAGAACGAATCATAATAAAAAATTTAGTTAAAGGACGAAACTATTTGATAAACGGATTATGGAGCTCTCTCGGAACTTAAAAGTCATTCGATTCGAGGATGTCCACCGTATTGTGGGCGTTTGCAAGTTTCGACTTTTTGGTTTTTTTATAACAAACCAAAAGATACAAATAGTTTTTGCTTATAAAGGGAAATATTATAAATTCAATGGGTTTATCGACTTGAGTTGATTGCTTTCTTTCGATATAATTACGCTTCCCTGAATTTCAACCTTCTAGACATCGCGAGAATGAAATTTAAAGAAAATTAATTTTTGGAATAAATCAAGCTGCCAAAGAAAATTTTAGTTATAAATTTAAAAATAAAGATTTCATTGTTATATTTTTATAATTTTTTTTATATCCGCGTATTTATAAAGAATTCAACCAATGAATAAACTTCTAGCCCAAATTTGCTCATTTGAACAAAATGATTTATTTTCATCGAAACAGGAGTTGAAAGTTTATGCATTTTCCAAAAAAGATTGTCCAGAAAAATGGTATACAATTTCTTTCTAGCCAAATAAAACCTGTAAAAGCAAAATTTATACGAGTTCTCAAACTCCAATATTCTAAAGTATTTTAAAGCTTTGCACTTGATAATTTGACATTGAGTCAACTCAGTCACCTCATTACGAGAACTTGTGAAATATTTAGTGCTTTGAAAACATACTAGGACGCATGAATTCGGAATATATAGGAAAATGCTGAACATACTTTTACCCATAAAGTTAAACTCATCAGTAGCTGTACTTTGAAATTTATTACGTCTGAAGTACTTGGAACGCCCTCGATCGTATGAACGTTTCAAAACAAATGCTAAACTTTATAAAAACTCTATCCTTTTTAAATCTCACAACCAAGGTCGTTGCAAAGTACCAAAGAAGCTTAGGACTCTGAAACAATGCTGAAAACCGCAATGCACTAGGAGGAATTTTTAAAATACTTCTAAAGCCTTACTTTTGGCCAGTTTTCAAAGTTCTTGCATTCTATGTTGATATAACTATTATTGAACTTGGTGCCAAGCTTCATCAAATTCGGTTCGGCGTTCTCGACTTGTTGTCGAAGGATCAGGTTTGGAGAGAGTGACATTAGATTTGGTTAAAATTAAATGTATCTGTTCGAACTTCTTAGATGAAAAGTGGAAACTTTCTAATCGCATTCAATTATAAGACACAACAATCGATTAAAATTATACCAGATGCAGAAGGAAGTACGCACCTGTAGTCCAGTATACAGTATCTGTCGGAGGTATTTTAGTTTAAGGCTTTCTATTGGATGTCTTCCAGTTCTTCCTCGTCCTCTTCGCGGAAGGACAACTTATTTTTGCCAGATTGTGGATTACGACTGTTTTTCTTGCTTCCGCTGGAGGAACCCTTTGAATCCGATGAATTTCTAATGTTGGCCTTGGATTTCTTCTTAAATACTATGCGCTGATTAAGATCTGCAGGAGCCTCAGCTTCTTCTGTAATTTAAAGAAAGCCAAAATTAAAGCAATATAGTTTTTGCCTAATTTGACATAAAAATCTGAATTTGAAATTAAAATTTGAACGGATATTCAAAATACATCGGATACTTAACAAAAAAATAATGAATTACTTTGCTAAATATTTGGGTAAGATTTTGTCAATAAAATTATATATGTATGAATTTTTGCGATTTTATTTTGCTTCGTTTTCTTTTACGCTCTTTCCTATTCTTTGTTCGTGGGAATACTTATATTTAATTCTTCTGAACCACCGCCGCACGCTTCCCGCCTAACAAGCAGTTTTCTTGTTTCTGTGTCTTCTCCTTCTTTTTCACCTCTTCCACTATCAACGTTCACTTCCCTACCAACTTTCGTAAGAGTGCGCTATATTGTCCGTCGGTCAGTCGGTCCGTCCGTCTGTCCCAGTCGTCCGTCCCCTGTGGCTGTCATTTGAATTTCAGTTGAGTCCCAACGCTATCGGCCTCTTCCACGTTCGGCGGGTGAGACCATTGCGTAGCCTTCGTTTCTAGTGCGTTCGCAAACTCCGAGGGCCGTCTGGCATTAGCACCTGGTTTTCGCCCGTCTCTTTTGTGCTTCAAATTCATCGCTCTGCTTTTGGTGGAGCCCCAAGTGCTGTACCCCGTGTGGTTGCCAGTGTGTGCTGGGTGCTCCGCTGGTGATTGCAAAATCGGGCAGGCGTACAAGTGAAGAAAGCTGGAATCACATTTCTTAAATTCCATTTTTAGCCAGGAACAGAGACGAGATAAAAAACGCTATAGTTTGAGATATAGTTTGGATGAAGCGATCCGCGATGGAAGTTTTTTAGGTTATGTTTAATTTTTTTTTTCACTTTCACATGAATTTTCATCCTGTTGATGGGATTTCGATGACAAAATTCTTACCCTTATAGAAAGAAATAAGAATTTGTCCCATTAGGTCCGAGAACTCATTGAATAAATACCTGTGCCTACTCGGAACAAGTCACAGCGATTCGATTTTTAGTTTGGTTCCCAGTACCACGAAATTTTTTTTTTTACATATATATAAGATAATGCAGTTTTGGCAAAAGATGAATTCAAGCCTGCAAATTGATGGAAGCCAATGACGAAAGCGAGATACGACGCAACACTCGACTCTGACTCAACCGAACTGAACCAAGAGACAGCGAAATGACAGCTCAGTGGCAGCAGATACGGACGGACAAGCGGAAAGGCGGACAGACATTCGAATATGGACAGACGCAAACAAGGAAAGAAAGGCGGGGGGTTATCGCTGAGTTGGCAAGTACGGTAACGAATACGGACAGCATTCTGCACTCACCTTTCTCAATGCGACGCCTTTCCTCCTCAGCCTGTTCCTTGGTCAGATCACCAGCCTCAAGCACAACTACTTGTGGCTGTTCGTCGTCCCTATCCGGCCGTTCAACGGCGTCGTCATCCGCTGAATCAGACTCGCCGCTGTCCCGGTGCAGCTTCTGCCTCTGTGTGGCAGCAATGAGACAGAATGCAATTGATTTCACCCAAAAATAGAGTCTTTTAAGTCCTCACCTTAGTGTCGACGGTGGGCCCCTCCTTGTAACCTATTTCTGCTTTGAACTTAGCCAAAAAACTGGGATCCTTAGGTTTGTTGTATGTTATGCTCCGCTTGGACATAATAACAATCTTTTATACTCTATACACCACTCGCATTACCATTAACACTACTCAGGATATCCAGGATAATCAATTTCCACCACAAAGGAGTCACCAAACCGCACCACTACGCGTCGCAAATCAATGAAGCGGTTTCTTGGCGGTTTTGTTTTCATCTGCCTTCAAATACATGTGGCCAACTTATTTCCCACAAAAAATACTTTTTCGGTTCAGCTTATGGCGAACCATAAAATTATCATATTGTATCATATATCCAGCCGTACACATTATCAGAGAAATAATTGACAGGTATTGTTTCTATTATTTAAACATTTCCACAAATCTAAACACATCAAGAAAAATTTGCAAGGGTATTTTAATTTATCATTTAACTTTTCCCAGAGTGCTAACAACTTCTACCTTCCAAGGCATTGGAAAATGGTAAACTTCCGTAATATGACGGCAACACAGTTACACATGGCAACATGACATTTTCCTTTTTGACGTTTTCCAAAATTGTTTCTTCCAACTTGGGGTGTCACACTATCAGTGAAATTTGTAAACCAATTTGTAAATCAGTGAAGTTGTAAACCAAGTTAAATGGTTCTTTCTCAAGTAACACAGAAACTTGGCTTACATCGGGAAACAAGTGTCAGAAGGTCAGTTTTTGTTATTGCTGCTACTTTCAGTCTTTTTTCTTTGTGCTTCTTTATCCTTTTCTAATCTTTCGTGCAAACAGTAGTAGAAATGGAAATAGAATGTAATAATTTAGAAATTAATAATTTTCATATGTGAAATTGTGGTCAGGAAAGACAAGAAGCATAAACTACTAACTTAAAAAAGCCGTTGAACTAATAACTAAAGAACGAGTCGAAATTATTCGGTCACGAACTACACGGTTTTAACGCAAGATCGCTGAGTTGAAGAGGCATTTCTTTGTTATTTAAAACTTAAATACAGCCGTGTCATCTTCATCCTGCATTTGAAAGAGCAGATGTGGATACTTAGTCTGGAAGCAGAATTCGCGATCTTGAGAGCAATTTAAACACTGTGCGATAACAAAGCAACTGGAAGTGAACTGATCGAAAACCAGGCTGTCATTAGCGACTCAAGGAAATGGTGGCATTATACAAGGTAAACGTAAGGTGGAAGATCTTTTTTAGGACACGCCTCTAATCGTTCCTAATTTATTCGTCGGTTACAGGTTGTCTTTGCAGGAGTATACTTTTTGCTTAGTTTGTTCTCGCTGGAAAAGCTTTTCGGTCCATCATCCTTGAGACCTGCGCCGCATGCCGAAAGCTTCGTCATCTGGCAAATTATTCTGGCATGGATTTCAGCTCGGCATCATTTGACGAGAAGTTGCAGATGCACGCAGGAGATTTGCAATCAGATGGACGTGAAAACTCAAGAAACTTTTAAGCAAGTCTATTAGAAGATGAAATATAAGTGGATTTATTAAATCAGGTCGCCCTGAAGGAGTGCAGCGAGCGGGAAGGATAGTAAGGTACAAATATTTTGACACAAGATTTTTCTTCCAGTTCGAGGTCCCAGCCCAGTACTTGAGCATCAAGAATGAGTATTGATTGGACGAATTAAAATGTCTTGCAAGTGTTTTCCAAGAGCCCCTCGAAGTCTTTAACGGTCTTTTACAGGTTCTTTACAACCTCTCAGGAAAAAGTGAATTTTCAGACAAAAATTACTTGAAGACTTCAGTTTTTTCTTCGATTATTTTAACACGATGAAAATACTTCAGTATAACGAATCCGCCACATGGTGCGCATGACTTCTCGGAGAGTGGAAATACTCACAGCTTTTTGAGAATCCAACTCGTTGCTCTTCTCTACGCTCCGACACAGAGCCGCTTTTATGCCGATAAGCATTTGAAAACAAATGAAATTCTGCAGAACTGCAGCCGTCTTAATATGGGCCGTCTTATGGATCCACCTTGGGTTTCTATAGACTGTGGGTGGAGTTGGCTGAGTTCCGTTCGATGAACCTTGAACCTGGCTGGGATCTGTATTTAAACGCTCTAAACTGATTTTGTTCTCTCCGCAGTCGCGTTTGCTGAAGACGTCCAGTGCTCATCCCCACAACCATCCTCACAATTCGCTAGCCGCGTTCATGTACGCCAACGTCCCAAAGTACACCAGGTCCTCTTCACAACCCAATACTGCCACGCCCAACCACCATCATATGTATGGCGGCGGTGGTGGTGGAAATAATGTGACTTCGAGCCACCAGTACAAGAAGTCGTCGTCAGCTTTGCCTCATTGCCTCTCCTATCTTCCAATGATCCATGCCTCGGGGCAGACAGTTGCATTCGCTCCAAGTCAGCGGCCGCTCTCTGCAGCTGCAACTACCGTAGACTCCTGCCGTTCCTTTTTGCTGCACACCGACGCGCCGTCGTCTTCCATGTTGTACCGAAGTGCTCGTCACAGTAATCGCAAGTCGGCCGTCGAACTGCTGGCCGAGAGCAAGCCTTTCTACGTGAAGTCAGAAGTGGTCATGGAGCGTCTGCAACAATCGAACTACCGCGCAAACACCGTCAGCACCATCGGCTGTGGAAGCAAGCGCGGCCGCAGCAGTCTCGATAGCGTCACTGGCGATCGATATAAGACCGCCTACGGTTCCGGTTGCCTTCAGACGGATTTGGATCGCGGCTACATGGCCACCTCGCCTATACACCACGGCAGCAACGGAGGCAGGAGTCAGAACTTCCACCACCATCATCACCACGGTAACAGCAGTCGATGCAGCACGGCATCCTCCAATAACTTGTTGCAAAGCAAGCTTCGGAGATTGTTGAGCACAGAAACCACCAAAGACATGTGCACCTCACGCTACCAGGAGCGATACCGTAAAGAACTTCCGACGCAGTTTAATTTTTCCATTCCCATTTCAGGAGCACAAGAAGTGCGTTAAGTTTTTGAGTTGTAAATTTCAACTAAATTCTAACCGTGTTCTTAACTTCGTCAAATTAGAAGTCCAGTTCAGCGCTGATGCTCACACAATCCTTCCTGTCACCGCAATCTCTGCCTCTGCAACCGGACCGCTTCGACGACATTTGCAATTTTGGAGTGGATAACTGCGCAGAGGGTGCTCTGGAGCTCACGGATGACTACCGTGCTATAAGTCCTCCAGCGGAGTACGCAGCTGACACACGACGTACCTTCAACGAGCAGCAGCGCACCAGGTAGCCTTCGACTTTAAACTTCTGTGCAGACTTAACGCCTCGTATTTTGCAACAGGTACAATTATCAGCGATCCTACTCGCATTCGCACGAGATGACCGTACAGGATTCTAAGAACACGCCTTCCGCAGCTTACAACATCAACAGTCACAAGTCGCTGCCCGACTTGCATTCGCAGATCAGTCGTCATTCGCCGCACAGTGAAATATTGAGCTGCTGCAGCCGCGGGAATCGCTCCATAAAGTCTACGGGGGAGTCTTCACTGAATCGCGACTCCGGAGGATCCTCTGGCCACTACACTCATCGCAGCGAGCCGTGCTACAAGCAGCGGGAGTGTGAGCGCGACGCGTACGACAGCAAAATGATGTGCACTTCGATCTGTAGCGACTATCGTCGCGATAGTGGCTCCTCCACGCAGCACAGTGCCAACTCGTATTGTGGGTACGCGTCATCCTCTTACCGCAACATCGATTGCGCTGAATGTCGCGCCAAGAATAGTGCGTCGTCCCACATGGACTCCTCTGATTACCCATCAAACTTCTTGACGCCCGAGGTGCCAGAGGCCTTCCAGGATGACTATTCGCCCACTTCACCCTCTGTCTCCAAATACATGCACGTCGAGGAGAAGCGCTACTCGAACGCTTCCTCGCACCAGCAACAGCTGTTATCCGCACAATTATATCAACAGCAGAGAGTTGCGAAGCACAATCAGAACGCCATGCTGCAGAGCCCCGGCTCAGCACCCTCTCTGGAAGACCTCAGTCCGCCACCCATCCAGTTCAAGCGACAAAAATGCATTCGGTTTAAAAATCGCCCACGCATGTCTATTCCGAACGTGCAAACAGCCGAACGCGAGGCAGGTGGCGGCGAGTTGTACCGCCGTAGCAGCGAGCGACCCACATTTTTCTTCCCCAAGAGCGTAGTGCCGGAGACGCACTGTAAGCGTGAGCCAAACAGTCGCAGGGGCAGCTACCAATCCAATGAGTCGGGCACGCCGCGTGAAGCCGATCACGTATCAGAGCTGGAAAAATTCTTCGATCGCCTGGGGCTGAACGACGACAAGTTCCACGAGATCTATAGTCCTCCCAAGAGGCGACACAGTGCGGAAACCGACTCGGATGAGTCCAGCACGGTGTTCTTCTCCGACGTGAGCACCGTGGACTCGATGCGACTGCCAGACAGCACCGAGACGCAGCCACAGACCACACAGACGTATCGGCCGTCAGAGCCGCCATCGATTGTGGAGCGCAATGCCCGGATCATCAAGTGGCTCTGCAACTGCAGGAAGCTGCAGTACACATAATATAACAATAGAGTAGCTGTAATTTCCGGCGGCGGGCTGGTGCGGACTGGAAGGAGATATATCGTTGCTTAGACTACGAGAGTCATGTAGACTCCAATATGTAGACTCGTTATTGTACGTTTATAATATTAAAATACGCTGCCGGATCAGGACTAAATAATGGTGGCCGAGAGGATGAAATCACAGGCCTGCCCTTGAATGCGGGGGTGTAAAAGGCAATGCAAGAAGTTCTTTCAATGTAAAAAGAGGGCTGTGTGGCGTTCAATTTTTGGCCATTTTCTGGCAATTACAAAGTTCGTAAAACCCGACCTTGCTGGTATTCGTGAAGAAGCAACTTGTAGCATTTGTTGTCGATATCATTTTTAGATTCTAATTATTCTGACAATGTGTACTAATAATAGGAATTTAAATACCTTTGTATTTGCTCAAAATGCACTAAATTAGTATGTAAGGAAAGACAGACTTACGGAAGGAGCAACCATGGCGAAGTTTCTACGTCTTCGTTCTTGTTAGGCATTGTTGGATTTTTAGTGGTTTTTACACAAAACGCAACCATAATGATTGCAAGTAAAATTGAAAATAATTCTAATTCTTCAACTGCATGCCATTTATTAATAAGTTTTTGATTGGTTGATTTTATTCATAGATTCCCACTTAAGAAGCAAACATGTGGGAGTGTTAAAATGTTAAAAAATAAAGGTTCTACTTCACTTCATGATAAAATTAAGAAGGCGTTTGTCGCCTTGCGTTTGTCGTGGTTCCTCCTTCTCAAAGAATTACTATTGTAGTGAATGTAGGGTTATGGAAGCATTACTCATTGATCGTTCTGGTGTTTAATTGCAATTGCGTTACTAAAATGCACCGTCAGAGTATACTACTTGAGTGGAATTGCAAATCCCAGTGTGGAATTGTGTCTGACTGAGCCAAAGGATTTTGAATATTAAGCTTTTTGTGTCCACTTAGCTGTTCCAAGCGTATTTTACAAATCATATTTTCGGTTGAGCACAATAATGGAATTTAAGAAATAGAATTTTCGTAAG
This sequence comes from Sicus ferrugineus, assembly GCA_922984085.1. Lineage (NCBI taxonomy): Eukaryota > Metazoa > Arthropoda > Insecta > Diptera > Conopidae > Sicus > Sicus ferrugineus. The sequence continues at coordinate 35,581,339 of OV277350.1, read as the reverse complement.
GTTTTCGTAAAACTGCATACTTACATACATATAACACACGTGTTGAATACATATTTATTACGATAGTAAACAATAAAGTAAAATTTCTCCTATTAACACTTTCAAAATAATGTTTCTGTTGGTAAAAGAATTAGAATACTTGACTTTTATATAATTTTCTAATATACCTCTTTTTTTTGCTGAATTCATTTCTGCTTAGTTGTAAATTCTGTTAATTTGTTTGTAAATTTACGTTGCTATTACAAAAAACTATACGTATCTTAAAAACGAAGGTTTTGGGAGAATTCCGCGAAGACTTCAAGCTGCCTACAACAACATTTGACGGCTTAACCATGATGACGTTACTTAAACACGAATCTGTTTAAAAAACAGTTCAAATAGCTCTGTGCAAGGTCAGTTTTAATGAATGATTAAATTATCTTCTTGAAATGGTTTTTTGTTCTACGTTTGTGTTTTCTTACTTGATGCCTGTTGACGGCGGATTTTAAAATAATTTAAAGCAAACAACACTTTTAATATAAAAAGCGAATATAAAAAGAGGTGATCTTCCAAAAGATGTCAGTTACAATACTGAGTTCTTAGGAATTTGTTATGTCTGGAATGCATGTGGCGTCGAAATGTCTACTTCTCTTCTATATTTTGGTAATAGTTGTAAATGTATGAATAATTTATTGAGTACTGATATTTACTTTTTCCTTCTGTTCCCTCAGATGGCTGCAGAAGCTAAAAATGTAAGTTAAACAAATGTCGTACGCAAAGATTTGTATGCAATACGAGATTCCTTTCAAGGTTACGGACATGGCGCAACCTAAAGGAGCTCCATCAAACATCTGCCCGCCTCTTACACCAGCGCAGTTGCAAGTACTTTTGGTAATAAGTTTCAGATTTTCAAAATATCTAATTATCTTTTTGTTGCAGTGCTTACCTCAATATGCGTGTCAGCAACTTATACGTCTTGATTTGCGGTAAGATAGGGAAGACTCCGCTTTCCGATGGAAATAACGCTTTTGTATTTACGGTCGTTCTTCCCTTTTCCACAGTTGCTTGCTATCTTTGAATGGGAATCAATTATTTGGCAATCCTACAGGTGGAAGTATTTTGGGTGGCATTCTGGGCTGACAGTCATTGGGCCGCCATTTTTTGAGTTATAATTATTAAAAACTAATTTTGGAGTAATTGTAGTTTATACACTTTTAAAAAGAAAATTCTGAATAAAAATATTAAGCGAAACTAGAAATATCAGTTGATAATTCTTATTAATTTAAAATCATAATAAATTGTATTGTATAAAATTTGATTATCTCATTACAAACGATTTTAAGATTCAGTGAGGAAGTAAAATTTCCAATAACTCCTTTTGAGAACGAACTATTGCAATTTTCTTCAGAATTCAGCTACCAGAAATGACTTCTGCATTCGCAGTTGCTGTGGCTGCATTTGTACAGGGTTTGTGCAGAGTACCCCCATTCGTACCGCAGAGCAGTGACCAATGCTATGAGGCGCCAGAAATTGCCATCTGGATCTATCTAACAGCATTCTTGTACTTTCTACTGAACCTACCCGTCTACCCGGAGCGCTACATGAATCCGTCCTACGTATTGCGGCTCATCATGGAGACCACAGCCCACGAACGGCAGGCTTGTCCGCAGGCAAAAACTCGTGGAAATTCCCTATCCGGGGCTTTGCATCTATAGAGGTCAGCTTGATTACTCTAGTGTTCATCCAACCACTTCTATAACTGCCTCCTTGACCATCGGAGAAATTTTTTCTTTTCACTACTAATTATTGATATTTTATTTCTCGGACCGGTATCGTATTTTTTCTGACAGATATCACAACGGAACAGTGTTAATTTTAAATCATGGAGCAATTATTCAATACAAAGTGTAAATGCTAAATGAAGCATATTTTCGTGCGCAAATTTAAGTTGCAAAATTTCCTGCCTCTAAGTGGGCGCCGGTGGTCAGTTTATACCAAATATTGCATTGTCGTCCAGATTTGAGCTACATGTGTTTAAAGTTTCAAGTCTCTAGCTCATCGGGAAGCTAGTTTAAGAACAATTACAAACCTTCCACCGAACAGACGAAAGCGACCTAGGAAAAACGTTTTAAAAACTCATTTGGCTTTGCAATAACGAGCTATAACCTCGAATCCCTCTTCAAGTCTATCATATCGAATTTTAATTAAAATTTCAAACATGTTCAGTAAGCTGTTAGTGAGGGAATTTCAACACAGATGACCAGGACATCCCATTAGGTTTACGTCGTCCTTTGGGCAGAACGGCCAATAGCCGTAAAACCGTTGTGTGAGTTCATCGCAATCGCCGTATTAATTGCGACGCTTTATAGCGATAATCGTAATTTCGAAAGAAAAGTGGGTATTTAAAAGGCTGTACAGATATTTGGGACAGCATAACTGGCGGATTGCGTGTCTGGTCGCCATGTCCACCTGCAGTGGAGACTTAATTTGCAGATTACGTTGTTAATCCCAATAACGACACCTGTACGCGACAGAATCTACAATATTCCGTTGTTTTTTGTGTATCCCACAGTGAGGGATCCTGCGAGGGATTCACTCCTTAAAGTTTTAAATTTTTGAATAAATTTAAATACTTAGATTTCATCTGCATCTGCAAACGGGCGCGACTGTTGGTAACACATTTCGAATGTTTTTTTTTAATTTTTGCTTCTTTTTTAATTCGAGATAAAGGTTGTTTTATTCTTTCAGCAGAGTGGGAGGGACAGACAGCTGATGGTAATGGCGCCCATTACACTTGTAATTGCTTTCATTAAGGTCATCGACGTCCTCACATCGCTTCGAATTGTTTGCTTAATTCGCATCGCCTTAACGAGAAGTTGATTGGTCTCGGTCTTCTCCTGGTGCAGCGTCATGGACCACCCGAGGGGTGGACAGGTGCACTTCGCGACATCCTCCACGATTTTCACACATAATGAAAACCTACTGGACACGAGTATTGGCGACCGTTACGATACGATGCTGTGAACACAGTTATTATGTACATTTAATTGGTTTATGAAAGTACGAGCTGAAGGATTCTGGTTTGACTGGCGTCGGGAGCGGGTGGAGGGCAGAGCAGTATGCAGAACACACACTTTAAACTTAATAATCAGCGTATGTGTGTATTGGGTGACCTGTTCATTCAGGCTTCCGCCGCATGGTGGCGCTGCATTAACGTCCAAATTGGCAATTAAATCCCGCTTACGCTCACGTATAATAATTTCATTAAATGGGCAAAAATCGGACGACAAAAAAGTAAATGAAACTGTGAAATGCCATTAAAAATTAACAACGTACGTGAAGTGGATGAGAGGGAAGGGTGCATCTGCTGGGAACACAGATCGCAGGATGTAAAGTAGAAAATAATCTGCCAGAAGTCGAATAAGAAAATTAAATGCTACAAAATAAAGTAAGTGAAAATTAAGACAAAACACGACAAGATAAAGTAAAATAAGATAAATTGTAAGGAGCAACCAGGCAAAAGGCAAATCTTTAAATAATATAATCATTGAACTCGTGAAGTAGCATTCCAAACGTGGTCCTCGATGAATCGCCAGCCATCAAATAGGGGCGTCCAACACGTTGCAACCCACAAGCCATTCAAATCCCGGGACAAATAAACGCATTTTGGGTTTTTCCAGTCATGAGCGCGAAAGTATTTGTTGATTGCTACAATTCAGGCTCTGTAGGCTCCTCCCGTATCCTTCGTCCTGCCGTAGACAAGCCGTTACACACAACTCGAACGCACGATAAGCCCGTGTTTGCATTTTGGCCAGCGAATACCAACTCATTGGCCAGATGATGGACTGCGAAGGCAACGCCAGCAATTAAGTGTTCGCCAACTGAAATGGAGTTTTTATGATGGACACGCGTCCGGCGTAAGATTGTCTGGCATCGTTTTAATTGCGCCAAAATGTTTCCCCCGAATAAACGGAATGTTTTGCGATCTGGAGGCGGATTAAATCTGGGGGCCAGCAGTGATGTGCGGCATGAAGATCGAGTGCGTTGCGGCCGAGGGCGGAGTGATGAGCTCAAATAAAACGAAATCTTCGCGATAACGATTTGCATTATCGTTAAGTAGACATCTGCGTCCAGGGTTAATGATACGCTATCTCGATAATCTGTTCTTGCCAGAGTTCTACAAATGAACTTTGTGGATGAGAGTTAATTTTTGCTGGGATTTTCTGCCGCAAATATTTAAAAATATTATTAAAACATAAAAATTCGTATAATTGTAATTATATAAAAATAATAAATTATAAAATAGATCTAATGCCGAAATCGCCCAAAAATGCTCCGAAAATTGTAATGTCGCCCAAAAATATTGAAACTCGTTTACTTTTTTGCTTATTTGAGTGATATATCGATTTAATACGGAGCAATTTCAAAGTCTCTTGTTTCTTCCCGTGTAGAAATAAAATAATTATGTTTTTTAGAAAATCTCGTCACGTATTTTAGTATTTATTTTGCAGCGTTTTTTATTTAGAGTTTTGTTTCTTCGATTTTAACGTAATTTCTTTCCTTCCAATTCAATGGGCGCGGTCAAGCACGTTCGCTCGGATTGAACTCTGCTTCAGTCAGTTCGCCTTCGCCTCTTCTTGACCTCTTCTAGCAATTGCCGCATTTCGCATTCCAACGGCAACAGTTCCGACTTCCTCCGAAGTCGAGGGCTGCCTTGCCCTCCCGTCGCTCAATTCTTCGCACATTATTTGACTCATTCATGCGGAATCAGTTGCAATGAATGATTGCATTCGCTTCACTTAAGCCAGTCAAGTTGGTCGTCTGCAGTTGGATTTCGATTTGACGCTACCTCTTCGAATGGACTCCACTTTCCACATTTTGCTTCTTCTGCTCTCTCAACAACTCTCGGAGAGAGAGAGGGAGACATCATCCCTCTCCTGAAAATGTCCTGCAGCCTCCTCCTGCCCGCCATGTTGTCCTCTCTGCCTCATTCGCCACTTTGGGTGCTCGTTTAACTGCTACAGGTTTTTCCGGGTAAGCAGAGAACTGCTGCTGCTGCTGCTGCCTGCGTTTCTTAGCTTATGCTGACCACTTTTAAGCTCTTCAGCTTTAATGTGTCAACATCTTGTTCTTCCACGGCAAACCCTGTCCGCTGTTAGGATGCGCTTTGCATATGTATGTGTTTGCAAGAAGCCTGGCATCCTTCTCCTGCCCACGCCACCCCTCCACCCCCCACACCTACCAGTTTTTGTGTTGCTTTAGCTTCAGCTGTTTCATCTTCAGCTGCAGCTTAATTTTTAGTTCCACCGTTTCAGTTTAAGCATCATCGAGGCTGCCGTCCACCCAGCCGAGCTTTCGCTTCGTGCGGCTGCAGCACGAGGAACTTAAATTAGACACAGAGGGCCATAAATTGCGGTTGCTACTTGGAAGCCGTATCCGTAATTGTTGCCTCCTCGGAGCGGCTTAGCTGTTGGTCTCTGCTGGCAGCAACCGGTGCGGTTTGCTCGGTCTTAAGCGGGATGAAGTGCGGATAGTGAGAGTCCAGTCCAGTCGAGCCGAGTCGAGTTGTGTTCCGTGTGCCTCTGTGGGTCACGCTGTCATCCGTTGCTTTGCTGAATGCTGGGATGTTTTATGCTGTTTGCAGGTTGCTGATGCTTTCGGTGCTGCTGCTGCCTCTTGCAAGCGATTCTAATTGAAGTGCAAATACGTCTCCAATTTACGGCATTTCAAACTGGAGATTAAGCAGCTTTAGGATTTTAAGTTGAGTGGGTTGAGGAAAGCGAAGGAAGGGCGGCGTGTGCGGTAGACACGATTGGAAGCGATTTAAAATGTTTAAGTGAAGGGTTTTCCGACAATATAATATTTAACATTGGACGAGATGGCTACAGGAAAAAGTTGGACATGCCACAGAAAATGGCAAATCATAAAAATTGCGAAAAATCGCTCCGAAAATTGCAAGCAAGACGAAATCGCTTAAAAGCAATGAAAAGTGCCAAAAATTCCAAATCGTCGAATGTGCGACTTCATTTTTCATTTGACATGGTGCACACAAACACATGTATTCTATACACACACATGCACACACATACACTCAACCACAGGACCTTTCGTCCCTCGTGATGAGTACGTACGGCTGCACGTATTCACGGACCGTTAATTTGTCAGCAAAGAGTTTCGACGCGACACATTCGTCGTATTAAACGGTTTCAGTGATTAGCTGTGATTGCCTTCCGCAACAGTTGTGTCAATTTGTACAGGTTATTCTCTCGACTCATGTGCGGGTTGCGGCGCCTGCAAGCCTCTAATCAGGGGCACGGACTCGCACAAAGTGCGTCGCCAAAAAGTTGAAGCACGTAAAAGTTTATCCTTCGTGGGTGGCAATGGAAAAGTTCGGAAACTTTTGGCGAATTGGCTTCTTTGAATGCCGGCACACTGCAGTCTTTGGAGGATGTGTGTCCGCCTTCACATACTCATGTCCCCCATCCCCACATCCCCACGTCGCCACAAGTCCACGTTTCGACGCAAACTTCTCGCCGAAAGTGCGTGGGAAGTTCTGTAGGTTGGGGTGCGGTCGACCGGTATTAAATGAATGCCTTAATCTGCGGATGGAGAACTAATTCCTCTCGTAATTGAATTATGAGCGAGGACCGAACATGGTCGAGCAACTTCTGGGTGCCGGGCGGCCACCTCAATATGGCTCGATGATTGAGTGTGACGAACGGGTGTGGGTTGCTGTGTCCCGTCCACCGAACTCGGAATGTAGTTATTAAATCGCAGTTTTGCCATTAATCACTGTTGGCGGCACACTTTTCGAGGCTGGATAGATTGCGAGGAGGACACTCTTTGTTCTCTCTCTCTCTCTCCAACTGCCGAAGGAACCAAGGACTGCAGGACCATTCTAGTCTAGGCAGGGCCCCCTCGACAGAGTCTCGGAATGCACAACCCTTGACTGCTGTTAGTCGGTTAATAAATAAAACTAACTAATTGCGAAAATAGTTGCTGCTTCAAATGGCTTTCGCGATTAAATTGGCGTGGTTGTGATTGTTACTGTTGTCCTTGATGATGAAACAGCATCATCGTCCTCACCGTCACCATCATCATGTTGACACGAACAAGCAAACAATTTCAACTTAATTTCGAGTAAAAATTCATTTACTAAGAATGAAATCGTAAAAGAACGAAGAAGCGACCATTCAGAATATTGAACGGGTGCCAGGATATCTTTGTACGCTCAAAGGATGTCCACAACAGGGTGCTCCACATTAATTCCGAGCATGCAAATTAAATTCAGCTTCAAGTTGGCCAACGTAACAGCCTTCGTAGCTCATCGCCGCACCGCAGCAGCATTCGGTCAGCGTGAATAACATTATTTTAGACGTCGTTCGCGAGATGCGCCCTGAAACTCAAGGGAAGCGTATAAAATCCCAAGGATTAAGTGCTTCGTTCCGGTTTCCAATTCTCTCCTCTGCTCGGCGAGCTCGTCCCCCTCACTGCTTTTCGCAGCGGGGTTTTATTTTTATTGTTATGAGGCAGCAAAATAAAAATGCAGGTGTTGATGATAGCGAAAGTAGAGCAGAAGAATGGGAAAAACAACAACTGAAACAGCAACAATAACAACAACACGAACAGCACTTTGTCTGACGCGCATATTTAGTGTATCCTGTCAAGTCTTGACTGCCAACAGCTCATCAAGCGCGGCTCCAACGCCACCCACTGCGCGCGCCCAACCGAGATGAGTCCTTGCGGTTTCCTTTTTCTCTTCACTTTGTTCCCCAGTCACTTTGTGCTCTGCTAACTCTAACTCTCTCTTTCTCGATTGATTGCTTTAATTAAAAGAAACCAGACAATTTTTCCACTCTTGAATAGAGTCGAAAATAAAGAGGGAAATCAAAATGGATCTCAAGGTAAGGAGAACTGAATTGAATAAATGACAGCGAGATTTTGAGTTCCTCTTTTTCATATAGACGCACGGGTAGAGAAATGAAAGCCTATTTGAATCTTCGGCTAAATTGCAACAGTGAAATTCTTTATAAGAACGTATAACGTAAAAGTGGGATGGTCGCGCCTTCTTCGAATTCTTCAGCAAAATTTCCGAAGCTCAAAACTTCAGATGAGTCCAGATTTAGTGGAATTCCTGCAACTTCAACGTGATCTGCATGCATTCCTAATGCATCCACACTCACTTAAATATTCCCCCACCTGTACAGAAAACAAAAGCGAGTCCGTGAAGCACCCGATCAAAGTTATTTAACACTTGAGTGCGCTGAGAAGCACGTGGAGTTCGGAGAATGAAATCTTTTGTGACTCCCTTCAAAAGCAACCACGACGGAGTAAAATAACAATAAATGGGGTAGTTATGGGATGGCCATCGCCTCCCCCTTCCTCTCTCCCCGTCCCCCGCAAACGCTTTTGAAGCAAAACGTAAACTTTTGGTGAATTGGAAATTTTATCAATTAAAAAGTCGAAAAGTTGGTAACCGGATGTGCGTGCGTGCGACGTTGCCACCCGCCAGACACGGCTTGCAGAAGTTTACGCTATTTTTTGGTATTTACTTATTATTTTCACGAAGAGGGCGAATTTCTTTACGTGGAGAGATTCACTAAATTAGAAGAAGAAAAGTCGAAAAACTCGAACTTTAAATTTGTGCTGTAAAAGTTTTTATTTTCCTTTTATTTTTTTATTATAAGATTAAACTATTCCAGTGGATTTTGCAGAAATCCTATCTTACATCTTAACTTTAAGAAAGATCTCGGGCGTAATTCAATTAATTTCCTCTACTTTATCTGCCATCTTGACTACATCAAATGACGCGATATCGGATTCCTTGTCGTTGATCTTCTTTGTCTCCAGCACAGTCGCGGGCAACGCCGACTCCTCATCCGCAACACCTGACTGGTTCTCTGGTCGCGAGGCCGCGGTTGATGACCGTTTCTCACCTTCCTCGATCTTCACAACAGTGTCCGCTTGAGCGGTTTCAACCATCAGCTGATCTAAAGTATGGGACTTCTCTGCATCTGACTTCTTTGCCTCTAACTTATCTGCGTCTGACTTCTCTGCATCTGACTTGCTTGTCTCTGACTTCTCTGCATGGGACTTCTCTGCCTCTAACTTCTCCGCCTGTGACTTGTCTGCCTCTGACTTCTCTGCGTCTGACTTCTCTGCATCTGACTTGTCTGCATCTGACTTCTCTGCATCTGACTTCTCTGCGTCTGACTTGTCTGCCTCTGACTTGTCTGCCTCTGACTTCTCCGTATCTAACTTCCTCGTATCTGACTTCTCTGCATCGAACTTCTCTCTATCTGACTCTTCTGAGTTTCCTACATCTGTACTTTCTGCAGACTTCCAAACGTTCATATCGGGTGCATTCTAAAATTAGAGTGAATTACTTCCATCTTTAAAATTTGGTATCGAGTTTCATGTACTTCGAGCATCCAGTTGCTGACTTCGATCTCGTTGAACGCTTCTGCCAACTGGGGATTGATTTGCTCCAGCGGTGTATCGCCTTCGCGGATATACACTGGCACGTAACCGGGACGCGGTATCAACAGTTGATATGGTGCTGCATCTGAAAGGTCGGAATTAGTCAGCTTCTAGTCGACTGGTTGATTAATCATTCGAAGTCGGCGCTCGTCGTGATGTCTTGTTTTGTTTTTTTTCTACTGCCACAACCGAATTTCGATCGATGATTGACTAGAATTAATTATCTATCTTATTAGTTATTGATGACATCACTTTTTGTGAAATCCAGAAGACGAAAACTAAGTGTTGAAAGTTACAAATTATAATTCAATGTTATCATTGTAAGAAAATTATAATTATGTACGATGTGATTTGATTTTCGAGTATAAGAAATTCCAATCGATGAGTTTGCCGTCCTCTGTAACTCACTATTTGCTCGCATTTATCTTCAGGTCCAATTAATCGGCTCTTTCAATAATTAAGCGAATTTATGCCGAATCTACGAGAAAATCCAGAGGCAGTAAGAAGGAGGAGAAGGAGTGGTAGGAAGAGATGGAGGAGGAGTAAAGGGGGAAGGAGAAGAAGGATTTATTTGTTGATTTTTCCTGGTATCCCGAAGGCACAGCATCCGCAAAAGCTCTGAGTTTGAACGAATCCAATCGCACAAAATGAATAATCGAATTCGAATGCGGATATTGGTGATGGGGTATACTGGATTGTTGTTGTTGCAGCAAACAATGATGAATTAATATGATGTAAATAAATGAATTAATCAAGGCGATTGAGCAGGCCATGACCGTGGGCATCAAACGATGGAACGAGCGTATGGTGGGTCGTCGTGAGTTGCTGGGAGGCGAGGACGGTAATGAAATACAATGGAAGCTTAGAATTGGGAGCCTTGCGTCTCCCTCTCCCTCTCTCTCTCTCACCCACTCTCATCACAGAATGACGGTTATTAATTTTGTGCAACTAATTCGCAAATATTGCTGAATAGAAATTAAGCGCTTCATAGAAACGAGAGAGAGAGAGAGAGAGAGAGAGAGAGAGAGAGAGAGAGAGAGAGGCGCTCCGCCTGAGGTCACCGAAGGCCGCAGGTGCAGATGGACGTAACAGTGGTCGCTCGAGGCCAATCAATTGAAGCACCAACAACACTACTTGGCCACCTTTTCAATTACAATATAAGCCGCTGAAGTCTGAGGAGGAATAACTTGTTAGCTAAAAACTTGTTTGGAGCTCTGAGAACGCTGAAGTCATTTGGCGAAGTAATTGAAGAGAGATGGGGCGGGAGGGAGAGAGAGAGAGAGAGAGGACAAGAGAGGGAGAGACCGAGCAGATGTTATCTGATTCCCCATATGGAGCGTAAAAACTCCAATAATGTCTTCTATATTCACATCGTTCGTTAGCAGTAATCAAGTTGTAGACGACTCACTGAACCTCTGTTCGCTTTAATGAAGCAGAAACAATTATTTTTAGCCACTCGAAGGTTAATCAACTCCACAGCAGCGGTGTGAATTCAAACTCCTGCTTTTGAGTCAGCTAGATGTTGGCCAAGTCAAGCTAGCCAAGTTTATACGCGACTTACCAGCAGCAATTAAGCCTGAGAAGCAGATGAGAGCCAACAGGAACCTCACAGCTGGCACACCTCTCACTGTCAATGCCATCGTCTTACGGAGTCCTGGATTTGAAAGCTTTTCTCGAGACGGCTTTTATTTCGATCAGCGATAAACTTGCGATGCAGATCGATATTCAGCGAAGATCGATGCTGATCTTTCGGTGAGGACCAATTATCGTTGAAGAGTAGTAATCTCGCTTAAGATCGATGATCGGTGGAGATCGATGACTGCAGAAGATCGATGATTGCTGAAGATCTACTATAGCTGAGGATCGGTGATCGCTGTAGATCGATGATCGCTGAAGATCGATGATCGGTGAAGATCGATGGTCGTTGAAGATCGACTATCGCTGAAGATCGGTGATCGCTGAAGATCGATGATCGCTGATGACTGCTGACCGGTGAAGATCGCTGATGAAGATCAATGCCCGCGTTCACTTATGGGCTTCAATCGCTACTGAAGATGATTTCATGCTAACAGCATCTTTTATAAACTTCCAACTTAGCGATGCTTTTTGCGCTGATCTTGTTGCCGATCTTTTGCTCTCCCGGAAGCTGCGTCTGCGTTGCCGATTGGTTGCTCACTTTGTTGGCAACAAGTGCGGCAGCTGTGTTTTGCCAATTCCTCGCTTATGCTTTTAGTGCTCTGAGTATCTTTGAGTTTGTAGTGTAAACAGGTTTGTGATATTCTATGTTTCTATGGAGTTTGCAATCTTTTTTGCGATTTTTTTAGTTTAGTTTTTCGTTCGTTCAAGTTGGTGAAGAAAGTATGCAAGGAGAAGCACTGAGAACTCTTCTCAGAAATCTGTATTTCAAAGCTCTTTGATCTCGTGTAACATTATATGTGATATTCTGAGCTGATACTCAAGCAAAAGTTCAATTTAAAATGATCACCTCAAAGATTAACTCAAAGCGATCACCTCAAAATTAGTCTCGTTTTTGGTCTTACCATCCTTCTGCCTTAGTTTGCATAGATTATATAACAAATTCCACCGTAAAAATTCCTGGTTGAAATTTGAATGATTGTGGATGCAAAATTTCCACCTTGATACAAACGAACTTTTCAATTTAGAACTCGTACACTTTATCAGCAATAAATTATCACTTGCCCCGAATAACTTTTCTCCATTTAAGATTTCAATTCAACTCTTTCCTCTCCAAAACCCGTTTCATCATACGAAACTTTCGTTTTATTTGCTCCACCTCATCAACGCCGCTGCCTCCACTGTCAGTGTCTCCCCCCACTCCCGGCACGACATTTATTCAGCTTACTGTCCCTCGTTAAATGAGAAAAATTTGCAAATAAATGAATTTAGCATAAAAGCAATCTGCAATTTCTGCCAGCATGTGTTGACAATAAGTGGAAATGTTGCTCTGCATTGCTTTGTTGTTGAATTGTTGGCCTGAAGTGAATGCAGTCGTGAAGTAGTAGTAGCAGCAGTAGTAGTAGTAGTAGTAATTGTTGTTGTTGTTGTTGTTGTCATATGCTATCAATTTGTCTACATCTAAACAGGGGAAACCAGAAACTTTAATGGATTCCTTAATCGGGACGCTATCGTTCCCGATCGTCTTGTTGTATACGTTTGGAAAATTGCAATGAAATTGAGAGACTGCAGTTTAGATATCTTCTAAATGACAAATAACTCTGTTTACTGCCATTGAACCGACCTATCAGAGGTACTTCTTATTTTCGAATTGACGTGATCGAAATGATTTCATCGCTCTTCTTGACTTCTTTTTGATCGATGGCTCTCATCGTAATGTGCACGATCGATATTTCGCTGGAATTATGTTTTTCGTCGGTTCCCGTCTAAACATCTCGCCTCCATGCCGATCATTGTGTCGACTAAAGTGAGCAAAACCTTCTCGAACTCTCCTCGACTATAAAATATTGCTGCGATTCCGATTATCATTTCAACGTCAGAATGTTGTCCTGATCTCAATTCCCTGATCTACTTTCGCTATATTATCGATATGTTCGATTATATTCACTTCCATTATCGGTCGATCTAAAATAAGGGTAAATTGCGCTACAAGTATTTGAAAATAACATTTTTTAACACTTTTAACTGTCGGTATTTAGTTTTTAAAAACTTTATGTTGCACTGTGGGTCACTCTAACACACTCTCCTCCCCACACACATACACACACACGCGGTATAACACTCCGTTTTAACTCGTACTCGTACACGTTACATACGCACGCATAGGACATTTGAGAGTGTATGTGTGCAAAAGTGTGTGGGTGTTTTATTCCAGCATTTTGCACAATATTAAAATAAATATTTGAAGTGTTGTCTCCCTGTTAGTGACAATTTATTATGTTTATGATACACACACACACACACACATACATACCCACACACACATACCCACACGCACACACCTATACGCAAGCAAACATCTAAATATAAGTGCAACGCACATCTATCGTACGCACAACCTCACACGTACACACACGCACACACGTACGCACGCAGTATTTCTTGGTGTCCGGAAAACATGTGTGAGTGGGCGTGTGAGAATGGAGGCGTGGGTTTTGGCATTTGTTAATAACTTTACTCGCAATCGAAGAGACAAAGTAAATGTTATCCACTGTTAATCGTGACTTGGGAAATCTGTGTGTGTTGTTTGTACAATGCAAGTATGTGTTTGTGTAAATCAATATTATAAAATAAAACTTAAGAAAAAAGTTTGAGGCGCTACCTCGTCATCTTCTCATCTGGCAATTTAGTTTCGTACCTTCCTTGTGAGTTCCTGTCATCGTCAAAATGTCATCGTCATCAGAACTTCAATGACAACAACGTGAAGGTTAAAAGTAGTTGCAGTGTATGTGGGTGACGTGAGTCTGTATGTGGGTCACTGTGTATGCGAGCGTTGGTGTATGTATGTGTGTGTGTGTGTGTCTGCAACAATCAGTAGCAATAAAAAGCAACTCGGGGTACTTTCTTCCCCCACCTCTTTTCTAGACACGCGACGTTATTTCGCGTTTACTTCCTTGATTTTTGTTCATTTATGTTTCTTTCACTTCATTGAACTAATGTACTAACTCACACACATACGCACACACTTTCTCTCTCTCGCTCTCTCTCTCTCTCTCTCTCTCTCTCTCTTTATTACTTACACCCAAGTAAGAGTTGGCAAATCTGCTGTCAAACTTACATCATCACATCAGCAACAATTTATTAGTCTCTCGAAATGTGTAAATATTGGCTTTTTGCTCCACTGTACTTGAGCTCGTACCCGCTTCCTGCATACGAAACATACGTCGCGCGAACTTCGTATGTTCCTCACATCTGGCAGGATTTGTTTGCAGTGCGCGCGTCCTTGATTTGCCTTCCCAAATATTATTTGTAAAGAAATATGATTGCATTTCTTGTTGATTGGGTGTGATTGACTCTTCGTGATTTTGTCGATTTTAGTTTGAGTTTAACATTTCTTTCGAGAAAAGATCAGAATCTTTTCCGCCAGGGGTCGACTAATCTTTCTCTCCCTTCCGTACGCTCATGTAGATTATTAATAATACGTAAATAAATAAATGAATGAACGAATAAATCCATAAATCAATAAATGAACAAATGAATAAATGAGTGAATGAATAAATGAGTGAGTAAATAAATGGATGAATGAATAGATGAATCAACGATTAAATATATAAATGAATAAATTAATGAATGGACAAATGAATAGAATGCGTGAATGGATAAATTAATAGATGAATAAACGAATGAATGGACAAATTAATAAATGAGTGAATGAATGACTGGTTGTAAATTAGTAAATGATTGAAGAATGAGTGAGTGAATGGACAAATGAATAAACGAGTGAATGAATGGATGAATGAGTGAATAAATGAATAAAAGTTTGAATGAATAAATGAATGGATGAATGAATAAGTCCTCGATAACCTCGAACTTTAACCCTTAACGTCCTGATTAAAAATAGCAGTTGTGCTTTTTTAATGCTTCAGTTAAATATTTTATTGCTCTGAAAGCTCTAAAAATAGTTTACAATACATTTATCACTATAATGTATGCAATGCATGTATGTATATATTGTATTCAGTATATAATTATATATATATGTATAATAATTTGCATATAATGTATAATAATTCTATAATATGTAATGTGTGAAAAATTGGGTGTTTGTGTTCAATATTTTCAAATTTCTGCAAATATCTTTTTTGAACTTTGAAAGAAATTGATTTTATTCTCGTTTACCTTGCGGCGCGAGTTTCGGAAGTCGGAAGGATTTCGCGAAATCAAGATGCTCTAAATGAACTTTTTTTACGTTGGAAATCCATACGTAAAGTCCTCCAATATTTCAAAAACCAATGAAAATCTATTTCTAGTTTGGGGAAAGAAAAATACAAACTTTGTTCCAGTTTTTTCTTTATTTGAGCATTTTTTCCGCTCGAGAAGCAACTGCGGAAAATTTTTTAGAATTTAATTAAGATTATAGAAAATTTGAGAATCTTGAAATTGCTGAATTTTAAAATTCACTTTTCCATTCTTAAAAATGAGTGAAGATTTCCAGTGTTGGGTATTTGTTGTTGCTGCATGTAATCTCATTACGTATTTGAAGTACTTTGTAATTACTCTAGTAATCTAATCAGTAAAGTAATCATTCACTTTTGCATGCGTATCAAGAGAGGAAACTTGGATTGAGTAGAATTTCGCTGCTGACTAAAATTCGACTTTCGCTAATAATTATTATTATTGTTGTTTGGTTGTTGTTGTATTTGCAAGAGACTAGAGTGGGGCTAATTCATTATATGCACTTGTATATAAGTATGTCTTACTCGTTTATCTGTATGTTTGCAATTGTTAGCAACCCGGCAACTTATTTACCTCGCCTTGAATTTATAATCAGAAATTCGTTTTATTTCTACTCTAATTTAATTTCTTCATCATCTCGTGGTTTCTCAGTTCAGTTAGTTTATATATAAGTATTTGCGTGTATGCAAATGTATGTAAAGGTCTAATTATTGAAAATTTTTACTCTCTCCGCTCGCTTTCTCTCTCTCGCTGAAGTCTTTGTGGCAAAAAATTTGTTTTGCTTTTCTGGTTTTTGGTTGCTATTAAGTTTAAATATTCTCGTATAATAAAAAATTTCTTGGTGTCATTTTAATAAATGGTTTGCTTTTGTTGTCTTGCTCCTACTTTTTACATTAATCCACATATGCTTGTCTGCACGTATGTATTGCTGTGCACCTCTATATTCTATATATTTTTTACGTGCTTGCAAGTAAACCCACAATATATCGAGCTACGTTTTTGCTTCTTCAAGCAGTAAATCGCATATAATTGTCTTTAATGTACGTTGATCTAATTATTTTAATTATTGAAGCAACTTTATGCATTTTTCTGTGTATATAAATTTATGATTCTGTGTATATAATTTATACACTTTAAAAACGTGTTTTTCTAGCTGAAAAATTCTTATTTCCTTGAATAGTAATTGCAAAATTAAAGTGAAAACTTGATATAAAATCAATTTATATTAAAATCAATGCTAACTAAAACTTACTTCTAATTAAATTCTAATTAAAAACTTAAAGTAATTAATTTAATTCAGCCAAAATTAAAATTAAAGTGCAAATATTAAAACCATAAAAGGAATTAGAATTTAAAATAAAATTAATTATAAAAATAAATTATTGTAAAGTGCAAATGAAATTAAAATCAATTAAATAAAAGTTAAAATGGGAATAAAAACAAAAATAAAATAAAACTCTACATAAAAATCTGTTTTAATGGCAGTGTAATTAAAAATGACAATTATTAGTTTAATTAGAATAAAATTAGATTTACAGTTCAGAAAGTGAAGTGGAGAATAATGATTAAATCTTAAATTAAAAGTAAAATTAATGTTAAAAATAACTAATTTTTTAAATGAAGCAAAAACGAAAATTAAACTAAATGTGAGTTTCAAAATTGAAATCTATTCTATAGTAATTGGAAAACAATTCTAATCGAATTCTAATTCTAATTTTTGTAACTTTCATTTGCTTCTAAAATTTAAGTCGTTGTATATTTTAAGTTCGAAAATGTTTCTTTAGGGTTTTCCTCGGATGTTGTTGGAATTGTTTACTTTCCGTAATAATTGTGATTATTATAAATGGATTTGTTAGTTGAAATATTCAAAACAAGTGGCTAAATCTGCACCTAACTCGGTTTGCTACTAAATACCGGCGTCTAGAAGTGTTTTTGTTGAAATATTCTACGGGAAAACTAAGTATCGCAAGTAGTTTTAAACGATTAGAAACGATTTGCTGCACTTAATTGACAAGTTTTTCAATGCTTTCCGCGAATATTCTGCGTGTCGGATATTCTGCAGTTATATTTGTATCTAGATAGAATTTATTAACTTTTCCTCTTCAACTTTTATGCAAATAATAATATTTTTCAGGCCTCTCCCAAACTAAATTTTTTGTTTTTTTTTATTTTTTTTTGTTTTTTTTTAATTTTTGGCTTACTAATATTTTGAGTATCGAAAATGTAAAATTTCTCCATTAATTTATCCGAATTGCTTTCAGTTGCGTTTGCTTTGTTGTAAAAACAGGTTTGCTTGTTCTTTACAAAAATAATCAAACCACGAATTGCCTTCAGTTGCCGAAGCCTCTCGAAAAGATGCGAAACTGCGTGCTTAATCTAGTCTAATAGATAAATAAACTCTGACTCGTGGCCGTCTGCAGTGGAGAGTTGCAGTTCTTTGCCATAATATTATTTTTCAGTATTGTCCTTGTGATATGTTTCTAAAAAGTTTATCCTTTTCGTTTATAATTGAATTGAATTGTTCATATTTCGCATTCTTCTGTTTGTACAACTAAAATTTAGAGATTTTTGTGTTTTTTAAGAAGAGTTTTTTTAAGAAGATAAAACTGCAGCGATGGGATTGATGGGATTTTCTAAGTTGTAAAAGTGAACGAGATCAAGGATATGACTAGGCTTTCAAAGGATTCAAATCAGACTCTCATGCATATTCAATAGCCGAAAGTTGAGGGGTTCAAAGTCAGTTAGAAGGGGTGGCGGGGCAGAGGGGTTAAAGGGCTGACGGTTGGCGTGTCTTATAAAGAAACCGAATTTTCTCTTCGTGACTTTGTATCTTTTAGTTGCCACTCTGTTGAGTCGAAAGACTCATGTTAATTAATTTCTTTGCCTCGGCAACCACTTGAGCTTACTTGCGGTTTCTGAAGATGCGTCTTGTGCATGCTTTGAAAATACAGGGTGTTTTCTGTTGCCATCAAAGTTGTTCTTTGCAACGAAAGAAGAAAAAAGGATTCGTTAAGTCAGAGAATTTCTCTGCACGTATTTTCCTTAATAAAAACTTTGTTTTCGTGGGAATCCACTAAATCCTGTTGGCAGGAAGATAACAACAACAAAGAAGAGAAGGAGTGGGGGGGGCACACGCACACCAAGAATCTCCTGCACTCACCAACACACATGCGTAAATTTAATGCTGCACAAAAACCTCTCAACGATGAAGCGGAGCGCAACAACCACAAACAAACGCAGTTACACACAATCACAGACTGCCACGTGTACTCGCGTGCAACCTCAAAATTAGCTGGAGTGGTAGGCGTGGCCGTGAGTGCCAATGACACCTGGATCAAGTGTCACTGCCTCTCACTGAACCGTCTCACTGCATGTTCGTCTTCTCTGCGCGGATGGATGGCTGCGTTTGTATGCGTTGATGAGCCGCGTTGCGTGAGCTCGTTACATCCGCTCAACACGTTTGTACTCAATGCTAGGACTGAGAGAATGCTGAGAGGAGTGCTGAGAGGAATGCGAAGAAAAGTTTACTCTAAAATTTGGAGTCTAAATGCTTAAAATTTCGCTGAGTTAGAAAGGAATGCAAGCGTTTTGAAGGTTATTTCGGTATGAATACAGCAAAAATATAAATAAAATAATATTTTCAAACTCTCTCACAAAAAGCTCTCGATCTCGATTGCTTCCTCATCTTTTATAACTCAATTTGAACTCTCTTAAGACGCATTCAATCCCATCGCTGCTTGATTTGATGCGGTAACTGTCGTCGTCCCTGGAATCTCATGCGAGGTTCTACGGAACTCAAACCGGCGTAAGGTTAAAAATTGCATTCTATATTGTAATTCCTGCAAATATCGCATTACTTTATCTTACTTCTACAATTATTTTCTAGTCTAGAGTTTCTAAATTATTTCACGGATTGTTTCTCTGTTGCTTTTGCTTCGCTTGAAATGAGCTCGAGCTACTCCTTCGACTACTAAATTATAATATATCTGCTAAATATAAACTACGTTTCTGCGCTCGCATCAATTATATATAAGAATTGTAAATACTTTTTATAAATTTTCATATATATGTATATGAATGCGTGTATATAATTCTGTGTATGTGTGTGTGTATCTGGTTAATATGGATTCTTGGTTCGTTTATACGTAATTAAAATTCTCTCCTTATTGCTGTTTAGATTTAAATAATTTCTTGCTTTTTTAAGTGTTTAAATTTCTACTTGTGTTCCATAATATTCGTTGCATCAGATTCTTACTTTTGTTATTCGAGAAATACTTTCTCTTCACTTTTCTCTTAATAGTTTCTATAGTTCCGGATTGGTTTAGAAATTTCGGAGATTGAATTAATTGAGGTTATGTTCGGAATTCTAATAAGTGTTTCAAGTAATTCCGAAGAGTTTTGAAAGGATTAAAGTGAAGAGCAGGATTAAGGATAATTTCCACAAGAAAGTATAATTTTTCCACAAGAAAGTATCGCGAGGAAATTTTTATATATACGGATCTCTTAGGTTGCTACTTTATGTTTACATACAACGTGGGTTGCGTTTTGAAAACTCTACGCCTTAAATTTTTATTGCTTTTGGAGTTCAAATTTCGGTATTGGTTCACTCGGTGCTGATCTCTCCCTCTCTCTCGCTTTCTCGCTCCTCTCGTTTTTGCCCTCTCATTCTATGCGGAGAGTCTCTCGCGTCTTATATGACAACGATGTCCTCGTCACCATTCTCGTCACTACTGTGGCCCGAGTCGCCGCCGCCGTCGCCATGGCCGCCCATCTCTTTGAGGCACGACGACTCCAAGTGCTTGTTGAGATACGATTTGAGAGCGAACGTCTTCTGGCAGCGGTGACACCTGAAGTTCTTGTCCCCCGAATGCGTCTGCATGTGGGCGCGCAGGTTGGACCGGTCAGCGAACGCTTTGCCGCAGTGTGCGCACGCGTACGGCTTCTCTCCGGTGTGCGAGCGCAGATGGCCCTGCAGCAGCCACGGACGTGAGAACAACTTGCCGCAGATGTCACAGCTGTGCGAGAGCTTGTGCGTGAGCAGATGCATGGCGAGCGCCGGCATCGAGACGTACGCCTTGCCGCAGGTGTGGCACTTCTTGGCCGACTGCGAGTCGAGCGAGCGATGCGTCTGCTTGTGACGCGACAAATTGCTCGAGGTGGCGTACTGCTTGCCGCACTCCGAGCATTTGTAGCAGCCGCGCTTCTTCTTGTACGCATCAGAGCGACTGCTGCCGCCGCCGCCGCCGTTGCCGACGCTCTCTGCCTTTCCTTTGCAGGCTTTGGTGCGGCCATCGATGATGCTGAGGCCCAACTTCTTGCCAGCGACACCCGTCTTGGCCTTGGCCTTCGTCAGCGCGGTGTTCCAGCCAGCAGCAGGGGCGTGCGGCGCTGTGCTGTGGTTCGAGTGGCCCGAATCCGAGCAGGACGACATGTCGATGTCGATGTCGGAAGAGTGGTCGGAGTTGGGGGGCGTCAGGGGCGAGCAGTTGCCGGAGGCGGAGTGGTTGTCGTAAGAACTGCTTATGTAGCGGATCTTTGAGCCGCCGGCGAACTGCGGATGAACGGCTGTGCCTGCCGTGGTGGTGGCGGCGGCGGCGGCGGTGGCATCGTAGGCGCCGGCGTTATCGGCGGTCGGTGTTGGCTGTGGGTAGACTCGGTTGGAAGCGCTGTATATCTCGTGCACGACAGACGGGTTGTAGCTGCCGCTCTCCTCCTGCTGCATGATGGTCACGACGCAGGGAGCGGGCAGCGGCGGCAGACTCTGCGAGAGGGAGAGCAAGTCGTGAGCGGCCTCGGTCTCTTCCACGCTGCGTTCGCGATACAGGGCGGATGGCGTGGGTCTTGGCAGCGGCTCGGGCTTCACCTTCACGTAGCTGCCTCCGCCGGCGGGTGGAGCGTAGAAAATCACTTGACTCTCCTCGGTTGGGGCGCAGACGGCGGCGGTATTGAAGGACGGCTCCTGTTTGATGAGGCTCACGGGCACCGGCAGATCCTGGGCGTGGTAGGAGGCATAACTGGTCTGGTTGGTCGGATGCTGTACCACCGAGGGAAGCTCCGAGGTGGCGTCATGGCCGTGGCTGATGGCTGTGCGCAGAGGGGAGAGAGAAAAGAGGAACAAAGTTAGAGTGCGAATAACAAAAATGCAAAAAGGGGACTTAAAATTTAAATTCTCAGTTAATTTATAGCTGGTCGGCGGTGAGGGTGTAGAATCCGGAAGATTTATAAAGTGATGACCGCAAACGACGTGCGTATATCTCGCTTAATGACCACGACGCGGTCGTCGGCTGCGGCTGCTGCCGCCCAAAATGAGAGGAGATGCCTTCCGCCCCGGCCGCCGGCAGCAATAAATTGAGCAGCTCAGTGCTGCGGAGACCTGAAACGGTGAAGTGCGACGTTCGAAATGCAGAATCAGCATCGGAACCAACAACAACAGCGACGACGACGACGACGACGCTGTCCTCCACACACACCGCCAATTAATTTAATTTTTCCGTTGCTGCTGCTGCTGCTGCTGCTGTTATTCAACATGCAGCACGCACGCCTGTCTGCCTGCAATAAAAATTCGAACTCTGCCCTCTTGATTCAAGCTGTAGTGGAGCCCAACAAGGGCGCCGGCAAGCCAATCGGCCGGCTGGTGCAGCCACGCAGCATTCAGTCATTTCTGTTTTTGTCGTTGTCGCTTCTTTTCGTTCAAAACTTGTCTGGTTCGCTATTGAAAAATTGCTGCTTTATGATCATGTTTCTACCGCAAGGATTCGGAGTCCCGGCCCGGTATCCCTCGGTTAGTCCATCAGTAGACCGACGTAAAGCGGCGAAGCAAAAGCATGATAAGAAGTTTGGAGCAAAAAATCCAAAATTTGCATACGTAATTCATGCAGAATACGAACAAAAAATAGGGTTGATTGAGAGGTGGGCGTGGGGTGGACACGGGGGAGAGGATGTAGTGCAGACACAACCGCTAATTTTAATTGATTTTCACGGCTTTAAATTGTTGGCGCAAAAGAATGACTTTAATTTTAGTTATGAAGGATGTTATTTGAGGAAAAAAAACTTTTACTGTAACTCTTTTAAATTCTCCCAAATTCATTTTAGATGCAAACAATATGAAAATGTAGCTAAATTTTGACATTTCTAAACAGATTAAAGGTAACGTATGCATTATCTGCTACCAAATTTATTTTTTTGGATTATTTATACGTGGGAAAGTGTTATAATTATTTATTTTTCAAGCATGTATTTCTGATAAATGAATAAATTTCCGTGCTGTCAATATTTTGAACATCCGTTTGACTTCGATGTCAATTCGTGTTTCACCGTTTGTGTTGCTTTTCCTCTTTATCTTTCTAAAAACACCCCCGCCCAAGTGCTTTTTGTACCCCAGCCCCACCCCTACCAACACTTGACCGCTATATTATTGGATCCTCCACCTGACAGACTTGTATGCACGCACACAATTTCAGTATGATTTGTTGATGGATGTTGCGGTGGATGTCAATGGATGACGTTGATGATTGGGGTGATAAGTTATTGCAAACACGTACTCACAACGGATAGACAGGCAGACAGACAGACATACGCACGCACTTCGACATACGCATCGGTTGCGATGATCAATAGTTAATTTTAAATACGAAAACTCGCCGCTACTCTGATTGCCGTGCGTAACCAGAGATGCAGACTGACTGTAAATTTTGACAAGCGACCGATTTGCATGCCATGCTGCAGGTTGTACTAATGAGGCCGAATGGTCGAAGTGGTGCACACGTCCACGCCAACAACCAACTCTGCAATCAGGGACAAACATGGTTGGAATTAGCGGTTGGCATGGGTCGTCATCTTTGGCTCACGTGCTTTAGTTTCGCTCTTTTTTGTGTGCAGCGATCAAGCGCGCTCAGCACGCACTAAAAATTAGCTTAACTTGTTTAAAGTGCAAAGCAAATTGTAAGCGCGTTGTTGTTGTTGGTGTTTTAGTTGTTGTTGTTGTTGTTGTTGCTGTTGTTGTTGTTGTTATCGTTGTTGTTGTCGTTGCTGTTGTCGTTGTTCCTGAAACATGCAACAGGATTGCACAGCACGAGAGGATTCAACACTTCAGCGAGTTTTATATGCAAGGTGAGATATTTGGATTCTCGTGGTTTTTGTTTTAGTGGCAGTGGCAGTGGCAGTGGTTGTTGTTGTAGTAGTTGTTGTTGTATTTCTTGTTGTTGCATTGAGAACATGTGTGTATTGTAATTCTGCGCTTTTTCACTTACGCGTTGCTCTCATATTTTATATTCATTTTACATCCCGTTTTGCATTCAGTGTTTTCCCCTTCCTGCTGGTTGTATTTTTCCGTTTTTTGTTTCAAAGCACCTTTTGTAGGTTTTGAAAGAGCGTGTTAAACACCAAATTAGGTGCATCGTGTCGCAGATGCAAGCAGTTGTGTTCGTAATTAGTTTGAGTGGTGCTTCGCGGCGTATGAGTGAAATTTAATTAGAAGCAACGATTGCGTTAGGAATTCTTGCTGATAAAAGACTCCCATGCCATTCCTCTTTAAATTTCCTTGAATTCAGTGGCAATTAAACTAAATTTATAATTTTTTTATTAAAAAAATTTATGGGCACTCAACCCCGAATTGTTCGCAAAAACCATAAAAACCCTAAAGAAAGAAATCCGAAAAGCATTTGGTCAGCTTATTTTTAACTCCCTGTTGAGCTTCACCTCCATCGGAAGGAAATGCTTGATTTATTATAATTTTAACGTAACTTTTGTGCCTTTTTCACTGTTGTTTTCTTTAATTCCTATAATTATTTCCATTCCGTACCTTTTTTCTCCAACTTCGTTTTCTTCAAAGAAAGAAAGGATTTCCTTCCGGTTTCCCTATCTTTGCACATTTTCTCAGGTGTCGATGAAATAAAAGTAACCCATTGGAGGACCCAACTTAATTTTTATGATCGTCCAACTGATGCCTGATTTTAGCCGCGCGTCCAACAGGCAGTTAAATTTTGTGTGTCGATTTTTTTAACTACAAAAAGAAATTAAAAGAAAAAAAGGAAAGAAATTCTTTCACGTTTAAGATGACAGAAAAAATTACGGTACAGTTTAAGCAGCGGGGTGCTGTGTAATCCTGGAGAACACGAGGCACCTGGGAGTCCAGTAACAATCGTGGGGTGCCATTCTTAAAAAATTGAAAGAAAGAACAGAAAAGAAGGGAAAGAAAATGTGGAAGGAGGGAATGGACGTCTTGGCGGGGGTTGTTTCAGTTGAGTTGTTGTAATTTAATTCGAAATTACGAAAGTTAAAAAGTGGTTAAAGAGAAACAGATGGAAAGAAGATCCATAAAAGTGTGAAAGGAAAAGTTAAGCCCACGAAACTGAACTGAGTTCAACAGAAGTTTATACTGAGTTATTTAGTTTAATTGAAAGATAACCAGTTAATAAAAGTAACCACAGTCAACCCGTTTGAACTGGTATTTGGTAAAAAAACAACTGGGTTGCCAAGCTAATCAACCATCATAAAAACCTGCGGATTAACCAACCAAACAGCCAACCATT
Source organism: Sicus ferrugineus (assembly GCA_922984085.1). NCBI lineage: Eukaryota > Metazoa > Arthropoda > Insecta > Diptera > Conopidae > Sicus > Sicus ferrugineus. Next base: position 35,556,479 of record OV277350.1, on the reverse strand, counting down.
CAAACCACCAACCACGTCAATCCACAACTCTACCAACCATTCAATTATTCAAGCAACCAAGCAAACAGCCACGGAATCAACGACCTATCTAAGAAACCATCAAACCAGTAGTCTAAGGAGCCAACAAACCATTAAGTAACAGAGAAACCTACGAGCAAACAACACATCCAACGAAAGAACCAACCAACTGCTCGACCAAACATTCAATCTAACCACCAACTAACCAATAGGCCGACCCGCCAACCCGCCAACCCGCCAACCCGCCAACCCGCCAACCCGCCAACCCGCCAACCCGCCAACTCGCCAACCCGCCAACCCGCCAACCCTCCAACCCAGCCAACCCGCCAACCCGCCAACCCCTCCAACCCTCCAACCCGCCAACCCAGCCAACCCGCCAACCCGCCAACCCCTCCAACCCGCCAACTCATTAATCAACGAATGAACCATCCATCCAAACCACAACCAACCACGCCAATCAATCGCTTTTTGGTCCGACGGACCAAAAAACCAGTTTTGTTTGCTTCAACGACCAAGGACGGACCAAAAAACCAGTTTTATTTGTTTAATTGGTCGCACCAGAGCTGCCGAATTACTGGGAACTCGAGGAGTGGGTGGGTTTCGTAAAGGATTTGAAGCCAGACTTACTGACGCATCTGTAAAAGGTCGCTTCATGAAACTTCTGAGCTGCAGGCATTTTAGCACCTGAAAATACGAAACAAAACTCGACACTTGGCAACCGTAAACAACAAAGTTTTATCGATAAACAGAGGCAAATATTTTCAAACTTTCTAAAAACATCGAACACGTCAGATGTGGAAAAATCCACACAACGACTTAAGAAAGCGAATTTAAACCAATTGTAACGAAATTTAAGTAGGGATTCTTGAAGCGGCACCTCATCAATACCGCGGACAACCACAATTTGAACAGTCGAACGGGTAGGTGAACGAGAGCGGAAGTGAATCGAAAGCGGCACCATGCCGCCCAAGAAGAAAGTTGCGTCAAAAGGAAAAAAAGCGAAGCCGGTTCCATCTCTCATCGATGGCATAGACTTGAACGAAATGGATGAAGACCAACTACGGGGGTTCGCCTTAAAGCTGAAGGAGGAAATGGATCGGGAGCGAGAGGAGCGTAATTTCTACCAGATTGAGCGGGACAAGATTCGATTGTTCTGGGAAACTTCAAGACGACAAGTGGAGGAACTGACACAAGAATTGGAGGCGAAAGAGAAGGAGGTGGCATTGACGGAATACATGTCCGACTTGAACAAGAAGAACATCACGCAGAAGATGAAGCATCTGCAGTTCGAAACCGTCGGCAAGCTGGGCAGGATGCGTGCGCACACGATGGCTGAGAAGAAGGTGGCCCAGGACAGCCACGCTCAACAGGAACAGCAGTTGGAGAAGGACAAACGCGAGCTGCGCCGGTGTCTGCGCGAACGCGAACAAACCAATGAGCTGCAGCTGCACCAAATGAAAATACGACACATCGAGGAATTGGCCAGCCAACGTCTTCTATACGAGGGTCAGGCCAAGGACGCACGGCTTATGCACGAGGAGCGGATAGCGGCGCTCAGGAAGGACATGCGGTTGGCCTGCCGCATGGAGATGTTCGAGGTGGAGGAGCGCAAGAACACGCAGATCCAGCAACTGGTCGAGAGCCACGAACTGGCCTTCGTCGACATGAAGAACTACTACAACGACATCACGCTGAACAACTTGGGTCTGATCGGCAGCCTCAAGGAGCAGCTGGAGGCCGTGCGCAAGCAGTCGGAACGCAACGAACGCTTGGCTAGAGAGGCGCTGCTCGAGAACCGCGCGCTCAAGGAGCCACTCGAGGCAGCAAACATCGAGCTGCACGATCTGCGGCGCAAGCTGGAGCACTCCCAGCGCGACCGCCAGCAGTTGATGCGCACCAGACAACGCAACACGCTCATTGAGAGGCAGCTGAAGTCGCTGACGTGGGAGACGGAGGTTCTGCTGCTGCGCAACGACACGCTGAGCAAGGAGCGCGACGAGCTGAAGAGCAAGTTCGACGACGTCTTCCTGGAGCTGCAGCACAAGATGGGCCTGAAGAATACGTTGCTGCAACGCAAAATCGCCACGCTCGAGAAGGAGGGCGAGAAGCACGAGGTGCTGCTCAACGAAGTGATGAACGACTGTGGGCCAGAAATCAAGGAGAAGCACGAGAAGCTGAGAGAGAAGGTCGAGCAGCTGCTGGACGCGAAGGACGGCGAGATACGGGAGCTGCGTTACGAGGTGGCGCGCGTGAGCAAAGCGCACGACGACATGCTGAGGGTCTACGAGGCCAAGCTGAAGCGGTACAACATTCCGAAGGAGGACTTGGGTTTCGAGCCTGTGCGTCGATCGGCCAAGTGGGCGTACCTCTGCGGCCCCGCTGGCTTGGTGACGAAAAATAAATAGCGGGGATTCAGTTCGCACGGAGGATGTATGTAACTCGGTTTGGGGATAAAATTCTTAGAAATAAACTTCTTAGAAAAATGCAACCAGCGACTTTAACTTCACTTCAATCTGACTTCAAACTGACTTCAATCTAGTTCAACCGACTGCAGCCGACCGCAACCGACCTCAGTCGACTTCAACCAACTTCAACACAGAAGAATTCATTTAATCGACTTGACTTAAATAAAGAAGAAGTATTTCAAGCTAGAAACTCATCTGCATTCTTGGCATCGCGTCTTGCCTGGCGATGATGCAGGGAAGGACTAGGAAATCATCATAAATGCTTTTCATATTAGATGTGAAAAGTTAAACGGCAACAACAGCAACAACACCAGCATTTAAATTCGCATTCGTAGGTAGGCAAAATACAAATAAACGTTTCAAGTCAGGCGCGATCCTCACGCATCTCCGCATCTGAAATCACAACAGACGTGATTTCGTGAAAGAAGAACTCGTCCCTCTTCCCTCGCGCCATCCCCGCACTTTTAATGGTCTTCGCCTCGCCCTCTTTTTCTATTCCGTTCTATTTCATTTTTTTAATACTCGTTCCTTTTAAATAGGGGGAGTGGGGGGAAACAAGATGAGAAGGTGGCTTTAAAAGTTTTAATGTTGCTCGCACCCCCAAGATGCTGAATGAATGCAGGACGTGTTGCTTTCTGAGGCCTCCCTCTCCCACCTCGTCCTTCGTCCTTCGTTTTTTATTCCGATTCTCTCACCACTGACTGCACCGTATATGTGTCAACATTTTTGTTATTGTGCTGGTTTGCTAATGCATGCGTGTGCGTGTGAGTATTTTAAGCAGCTCATTTCTGTTGGCTGTCACGCATGAACGTCGTTAACGTGCGTGCTTATTGCTGCTGGTGCTGCTAAGCTTTGTTGTTGTTGCTGTTGATGCTTCTGCTGCTTGTTGCTATCACTGCTGGTTGTTGTTGGCTTTTGGAGCTGCCGTTAGTTGCAGCATGTGAGAAACTGGTGGTGAGAGCAGGCAGAGATTCCTTCTTGTTTTTCTTGTCAGATCTTAATGCTTGAAATAACGCTGTCGCATTTTTTCATCATTTTCTGATATTGTCAGTAGCGCATTCTTAAATCATATTTCATTTAGATTTAAAAAATACATCAATAAGATATCAAAAAGATATTCAAAAGACAACAGAAACACTCTTTAACACTAAAAATACTTTAAAAAGACTTAAAACAATTCGTTAAATCTAAAAAGGCTTTAAGAAGTGGCAGCTAAACACTAAAAAGTTTTTAAAAGGCCTTAAACAGACTGCCTTAGACTAAAAAGACTTTGAAAAGACTTGAAACAAATCTCTTAATGCTAAGTAGGATTTAAACGGACTCCTTAAGGCTAAAAGATCTATAATGAAGGTTTTTTCAAGAGGTTACCTTAGATTGCAAAAATCTAAAACAGAAAAAATTTTAAACAGATTATCGAAGACTAAAAGAAGGCTTTAGGAAGACTGTTCAGCTAAAAAGACTTCAAAAAGTCTTTAAACAGACTGCCTAAACCTAAGAGGACTTTAAAAGGACTTTAAACAGACTACTTAATACTAAAAAGTTTTGATAAGACTGCACATAGACTTCTATGACGTAAAAGATTAAAAAAGACTTTAAAAAGACTTCTGAAATCTGAAAGAAAGTTGACATTAAATTAATTAATGAGTTTCTGGAAACGGAAATCGGTTTCCTTCAGAGGAAATGTGAAAGACTAAAGATTAAATGTCCTCATTTAAGGAGTTAATTTTCAATGACTAAGAATTTAAGCAGCCTTAAAAGGCCGCCTCCACCCCTAGCAACTTCGTAATGCATACTTTCAAGTCTTCTTGACGTCCACACAATCGTGGCAAGCAAAACATGAAAGGCACTCCGAATATCATGCTGTTGTGGAATTCGAGATGCTTCATTAAAATATTTTAACTGAATTTTGTGGTCCACATCCGTGGATCTCATGAGTCTACCGCGGAGTGGAGGATAGAGTCACACACATGCACCCACACACACACACACACACACACACACACACACACACACACTCACACGCTCACTCTCACGCACACTCAACTGTGTACAGCTACGCATTCCATTCTGGTCACACAGTGGTTAGTGTGGTTAGAACTCGTGCTTGCAGTCCAGTGTCGGTCGCAGTCTCGTCGTGGCTCATGTCATGGACTTCCTCGGAACCTGTCAACCTTCGGGACGAAATCTCTTTAAAAACATAACGACATCAATTGACTGCAAACAAGCTTATGCGAGACCTTCGATTAGCCTTCGCAGCGGACTGGCCTGCCTAACTGTCTCCGCTTCGTCTTGGTCTTCCTCTTCGTCTTGGTCTTCGTCCTTGTCTTCATCTTCGTCTTCGTCCCCGTCCTCGTCCAAGATGTCCTTCGATTGCCGATTAACTCAATATTATTTTTGAAGCCCTTCTCTGGGTGGCGGTGGGGCTTCGGAGGTGCTCTGCACTCCATACTAAGGATCAAATTGCGACATTGAATTCCTGAGAACGCGGCTGGCGGGGAGCGGGAGGTTGATGCCCTGTGCGGTTGGCTTGGTTGGGCAGCTTGTCGGTTTGGGTCTGCCTGGGTTTCCTCGAGCACCAAGTGGTTGTTGGTTGATTGTGCGACTTGTTTGCACGGAAGAAACTCGCAGCAAACAAAAGGATCATCCTGAAGGAGTGCGTGTTATCCTTCGCTGTACACTCGACGCTGTTGACATCCTTGTTTGCCGCTGTTGCTGCTGCTGCCGTTGCCAGTGTAAACAAAGGTATTCGAACACTAAACTTCACAAATACAAAATAACGCAACGCAGAAGATGTCATCCCAAATTTTTTTGTTTTTTTCGATTTTCCTGCAAAATATTGTAATAACAAAAGATTTGGCAGCGAGTTCGAGGCTCATCAGCTCTTTTGTGATTTATTTTTTTCCTTTCTTCAGGGAATCCTTTTGCTTTATTTAAATTTCTGATAAATACTTTTGTATCTGATTCTGCAACATTTTTGGCAGGCTTTTCAAAAACATATCGTGAACCTACGAGGACAGCAGAAGGTAAGGAAGATCCTGCACGAAGGATAAGGGGAGGGGATGATGTTGTAAGGCAAGGAAGGGACGGGGGAACAGCTTATGTCAACATCTTTTGGGCTTTGATCGTATTTATTGTGTTTTTTCTCAGTTTGTTACAGTCGTCCATCAGTCGCCGGGATGAGAAAGAAAGGAACGCAAGTGGGGGGAGAAACGAACCTCATATAACAACTTCATTTCCATTTTTATGACGTTTATGCTTACGTACACAAAATAACGCACACGCATACATGTGCATGCACACGCATACCATTCAGCGGGAATGCCGTCTTAAACTTCCGCTTCAATTTTATTTATAATAATTCATTTCATTTAATTTCATTCGTTTGATTGTACATCAGCAACAACAATAACAACACCACCACCACCACCACTACCACCAACAATAACAACAACAACAACAATAACAATAACATCATCATCAACAACAACAACAACAACAACAACAACAACAACAACACCGATATAACTAACATTATCAGCAGCAGAACAGAATTCTGCACAATCCTGCATTCAGAACTACGTTACGTAATCACATAAAAAGCCACGAAGGACCTTCCTGATTAACTGTTCCCATTTAGTAAAAGCTAACGAAATTCATACTTCATCACGCCGCATACTGAGGTGGACGATACTGAGGGTGGACACAACTATTCAATAAATTAGAAGCGAACTGAGGAGCAGCAGAAGAAGAAGAGGAATAAGGTGAAGAGGGGGTAGCAGGAGGAGGAGGAAGAGGAGGAGGAGGAGGAGGAGGAGGAGGAGGAGGAGGAGGAGGAGGAGGAGGAGGAGGAGGAGGAGGAGGCGGAGGAGGAGGAGTAGGAGGAGGAGGAGGAGGACAAAATGTATGCTGGAAGGGAGATGGAAACCAGTAACAAACAACGGATAAAAAACACAAATAATGGACAAGAAGGACCAAATTATGTAAGAATAATAAAAAATATTGTCCCCTTTCACTGTCGCTGCGAGGAAGTGGGGATGCAGACAGAGAGAGAGAGAGAGAGAGATAGAGAGAGAGAGAGAGAGAGAGAGAGAGAGAGAGAGATAGAGAGAGAGAGAGAGAGAGAGAGAGTAAGAGGACGAAGATGACCCCACACGTTGTTATAGAATTTTACGCCTCTCTCTTGATTACAATTGCGATACGCCTCTGCTGGCGACTCGTAGAAAGCAGGCGAAGATGGTGGTCGTGGCACGCGTAGGACACAACTAATAAGACTGCCGCGTGGTCAGAGGAAAGCAGGAGGCGGTGATAAAACGAGGCGGACGCAGGACCATTCATGCGGCTGCTCATCAGCTCGGACGAGCGGGCAGCCCATAAATTGCAATAACAATAAAAGCGCGCATAAACAACATCAACGAATCCATTCAATCGCGTTGCGTCGCGTCGCTCTTTGTTTGTTTGTGCCACGAAATTCCATCTTAGGTAAGCATAATATTTTAATCCGAAGTAGCAACAACAATAACACCAGCCATAGGCTATAAATTAAGCAACAACAATTGCTGCGGCGACAACAACAACAACAACAACAGCACAACACAACACAATTGCAGCAAAACTTCAAACACACTTTTCACACATTTCGAAACTTACAAATCCCTTCGAAAAAATACCTTCGAAGTGAATCCTCTAAGGCGAATCTTTTAAATGAAATCCTCTAAATCGAATTCTCTAAAGCGAATCCTTTAAAGTGAATCCTCTAAAGCGAATCCTTTAAAGTGAGTCCTCCGAAGTCCACCGCGATTTAATCCCGCGCAGAGTCAATTAACATCCTTTAAAGCGAATCCTTTAAAGTGAATCCTCTAAAGCGAATCCTTTAAAGTGAATCCTCTAAAGCGAATCCTTTAAAGTGAGTCCTCCGAAGTCCACCGCGATTTAATCCCGCGCAGAGTCAATTAACATTCAGCGGTCTCCGCCGCCACCTGCTGCTCTGGCACGGAACGAGCAAAATGATTATTAACGAGCGCCGTAAAGGTGACTCCTGTTCGTCATCATCAACATAACCGTTAGCATCATTGACGTCATCAACGTGCATTAAGCGGCTCGCCGGCCAAGTTGCTGGCTGGATGGCTGGTTGGCTGTTTGGCTGGCTGGCTGGCTGGCTGGCTGGTCAGCAGCTCAGCATCATTAAAAACTTCGTCCACACAAAGTGTGCGCAACAATGCGGACGTGCTGCAGTTCGATGCATCAAGAGCAGCACCGCGTTGAAGGCAGAGTCGGGTGTGGGACGGGACGGGGGCGATGATGAGTTCGAAGTGCATCGTTTAAATTGTGGCTCTTATTGTTTATGACGCTCTGCAATGCGTCACCAACGCACTGGCGTGTCACGGAATGACGTGCACTAGGGTTCCCCTGAAATACCACGCTTTCCAGTCGTGGGAGATTTTCGAGGTTTCAGAAAGAACTCCCAAAACTCAGTGCCGAAGAGAATTTCCTCTATAGTCGTTTCCTTAATAGTCGTATTTGAATTTTCAAAATGCACACAATTTCGAAATTCCAAAATTTCCAACTATTAAATGCTTATTTTTCGTCGGGAACCTTGTAAGCCTGGCATGGGGATCCCTAGAGTGCGCGCTTGTGCACCCCACACGTGTGCGTCAATTAACTCATCTCGTCATATTTATTTAAATTAAATTTAAATTGCAAATGTGTAGTTTGCGCGCCGGATGGCTGGCGGCCATTTTGGCAAATGGCATGAGTGACGGAGCGGAAGGATTTGGTTTGCTCTGACGCCGCGCCGCGACGTGCCGAGCCGCGCCGCATCAACGCAGCGCATCGTATCGCACACAGCGCTCGCAGGCTGAATACGTGCAGCAGATTAGACGCGCCTTCGCAGCGCGGTGCGCTTAGCATACGTTTTGAATAAATTTTGAATAAATTGACTCGACCGAACAAAAATAATCGCATGCGAGCAGTGAGCGCCGTGCTGAGCAGCCAACTAATTTCGGGGCTGATTTACCCAGGGCGAGGGGGCGGGGCAGAGCTACCGAATGCCGTCAAGTGGTTGTCATTGAAATTCGGAACGAAATGCGAAGGTTTTCAGCGTAACGCAACACAACACGTTTATTTCAGCGTAACGCAACACAACACGTTTATGCGTCCGTGCAACGCGTTTTTTGTGACTGTTGACTAGAGAGAATTCGGGTGGGGGTTGGTGGAGGGGTAGTGGTAGAGGGGTAGGGGCTGAGGGAGTTGGTGGAGGGTGGTGGCGGGTGTTGGAGGTACACAGCGCACCGTGATGGCACCAGCATACGAATCACTTTATTAACCGAATGCTGTACCAACTCTAATCAATTGTTACGCAGTCATAGAATCAGGAAGGGACAGGACATGATAAGAAGCAAGTCTGTGGACGGATGTGGTGAAAGTGTAACGTGTACTTTGAACACGCACGCACTCGCTTAAGAACAATATTAATACCAAAATGTTAATGTAAAGAAACCTCGGAATATTTAAAGTCGTAAACCTTTTTGTTCTTTCAAAGTTATTGGAGCTACATTCTATGCAACAGCTGAAGGATGAGGACGATGCCAATTTCTTGTCTTGCTCTTAATCTGTCGTGGGATGTGTGGTACACCTATTTTTTTATATGCAACAATCAATTGAAGTTTATTATTACAGCTTCTAAAACTCACAGACCTGTGGAGAACCTCCAGTACAAAAAGTTATACAAATTTATTGGCCACACTTACTGTTCGTCGTCCGCTCGTTAGTCCCCTCATCTCGCGACTCTTAACTCACATAATTTGGCCATAAATTAAAGACTTTCGGTGCCAAAGGAATGCGCGTATTTTAGAATGCAGCCAGAAAATGCACATGACACACAACAACAACAAGAATAGTACCACCAACTATACCAACAGTAACCTCGTCTGCGGATTGACCTTCCATTCTACTCAAGCTCACGACGAATCGCTGTTGCTGCTGCCTCCTCCGCATGCTGCAACATGCGACATTCAGCTCATTTAGCCGCACGTCCACCATGTTAAATGAAGTTCGGATAAATGGCCGAAACCCATTATTTGTTTAAAAGCATCTCGTCGTGCCCTTCCACAGCAGTCATCATTCTTCCCCACCGCCGCGGCGAGGAGTCACTACCGTCACTCGAACGCAGACACGCGCCGAATTCGAGTCGGAAACCGACTGTCCTTCATGCCATCCCATTTGATGGTCGCCTGGCCTGCTCTTCGACCAGTCTACTCGCACATGCCTGAAGCTCCCACTTTAAGCGGGGTTATAAATGCGAGCACTTCTGGAGCGACGAAAAGAGATGCCATTTTTATTAATTTTCTGGTATTTACAGTGAGAGCGACATACACGTCTCTCTTTGCGGGGAGAGCGGTAGGGGGTTGGAGAGTGGGGAAATTATTGTGGGTGGGGGTGTGAAGCAGGGGTAGGGGAAGCCAACTATAAGCTCTTCTACTTCAAAATTTTGTTCGTTTTGTAAGGATTTTTGTTGAAATACAGCGAAATTTTTGGCCAAGTTTAATGAGTTTATTGCATGTAAAGCTGGCTATAAATAGTTTTCTAGGTACTCAGGAAACTCACGGCTGTTCCACCTCGAGAAACTGAATTCAGCAGATGGTCGAATGACTGCAAGCAAACCCAAGCAGTCGTAGGACGGGGCATGAGTTCTGCCTACTTTGATTCTATAGCTCTGTAAAGCTTAAGTTCAGCTGTAGTTCAAATTAGACTCTACGAGGAATTTAAACGGGAAACTTAAAGGATGAAAGACAATGGCTGACCGCAATCGTAGAGCTTCTCATTTGAGTGGTATGCTAAAGGTAACATTGTGGAACTATTACCACTTAGTGTTAACATTTACACTATTACCGTGATTTAGAAAACTTTATAGAGAACACAGTCTCCAATTATGAAATGGAGCAACGTTAAAAGTCTACGAAGACACTTCAATATTAGAACAGGGACATATAATGATGTGTACCTTCTCACAAACCCTGATGTGGTGAGTGGACTGAGTGGCGTTCGTCTGATAGATGATGTCTTTGAAGCGGTTTTTTGTTTTTCGTGGCCACTAACTAAAAGTGTATCTGTATCATCATCTTGTGTATTCGGTTTCTTTTCTTCTTTCGCCTGTTTAACTTTATATTTCTCTCATTATGTACTCTTCTTAATTTCCTCCACCCGCCCACTCATTGCAAGTTTCCTGGCAACAGGTTGTGCCTACTTATTTTCACCAAATTCATGGATCTCTTCAGCGTGAACCCGGAATGTTACTTTGAGGAGGATTAAATTGAAGCTTCTAGTTATCTAGAAGCGTCATTCTTGCCGCCCTGCCGTCTACGTCGCACGATGTGGGGAGGGGTTCGGGTATGCTCGGGGCATGAAAACTAGGAAGCCAAACACCTGGCAGCGAACAATTTATTCGCACGATACAGATATCTAGTACGCGTTTTTGAGAAGGATGTTGTTGTCTGCTTACTTTCTGCGATATTTCTCCTGCTACTTGTTTTAGTGTTGTTGTTACTGTTGTTGGTTTGGTTGTTGTTCTTGGGTTTTTGCTGTTGTTAGGTTTTTGTTGTTGTTAATGTTGTATCTGGTTGGTGTTCGTTTATATTGTTTTTTTAATAAGATGATACAATTTGTATGAACTGAACCAACTGATGAATGTGTAAGCATTAGTGCTGCGAGTGTGGGTGTCCTGACGGATATGGGTGTGTATGTGTGCCTATCTGAAGTCCACTTGACGAGAATCAAGTGTGGAAAACTGAAGATACAACAGGTATTAATAGTGTTTACGTACATCCAGCTACACATCGTTTTCCACGTACTCAAGAGTTTCAGTGGGGAGTCACTTTAATAGCAGTCATGTGGCAGCATCCCTGTTTGTTGGGATATCCGATAAACCCATATATTCATGTGTGAATTCTCATACATTCACCTCTGCAAAGTCATTCTCTCTCAGACCACTCAAACTCACACACACACGCACACACAAAACCACACTCCTTATCCTAACGGTAACTCAAGGATATGAGGACCAACAATTCCTTTTGACCAACCATTAGTGTTGCTTGTATTTCGTTCTGTCGGAAGCGGCGTTTCTTGTCGTTCATGCCATTATTTTCTTTACTCGGTATCTGGTATTTCAACAGGTTTAATTTTTTGATTATTTTCTCTTTACCGACACCGGCCTCCATATTGTACCAGTTGTTGTTGTTCTTTTTGTTATTTAATTGTCCGAAAGTAATTCGTTTGTTTGCATGTCAGTAACTGAGAAAATGTTCCCTACATTGCTGTCGATGAGTTGGTTTAATTTTCTCCCATCATCTGTCCTCTCCGATCCTTTCATCCTTAATATCCTTCAGGAATAATGCTCTTCCTTAATATCCCTAATGCTTAATGGTCTTCCCTTATATCCTTAATATTAATATTACTCTTTAAATCCGTCCACAGGATTCTTATTTCAATTCAGACCACACCCCGAATTTAAAGAAGAAGTACAGTTGTGTTCAGTACAGTTGCCACTCGAAACCTTCATGTTGTTCAGTTTTTTGCCGTAAATGGAACAAACTTTGAATAATCATTTGTTTGTAACTGAGCAGCAGGCCGTTGTTGCTTGTTGTTCCCTTAATGTGTTTGTTGTTGACGTGATTGTGTTGTGTATTATTTGGCTAAAATGTCTGGCAACGGTGGGTACGAGTACCTGTTGGTACCAATATTGACGGCGCTCACTTCCATTTCGATCTCGTTTTTATAGCCTTCACATGTTGATTACAAAAAAGCCAACCGAATACAAAACTCATGCAGCTGTAAAAATTATTGCGAAAAATTGGGTCAACTTAATGGATTTTTGGTTTTTTTTTCTCTTTTGTTTAGTTTATTGGATTAAAAAGCTGTAACAACTGAAAGGCTCTCGTGCCAAATGGTCTAAAATTCGTATACAAATGAAAAGAGTTATTAAATCTGGTCATAAAAAAAATCCTAGATTATTTATAATGGAATACAAGGTAGGATAATTGTGAATTATGAACTGACAAAATGAATAAAGAACTGAATTAAATTTTATCGGAAGTAATGTGGCAGGAACGTGTGAGTGACAGCCGGTTCAAGGACTGAATGTGAAGTGTTGGTCGTGACTAATTTAATCGTACTAAGATCAGCATGATTCGGTATTGAGATCTCAGATGGGGTGATATTTGACGGATATCAGATAATCCCTTTTTCGATTAGTTATACATGTATGAAGATATAACATGCGCACTATAGTATAAGAACAATTCGACTCTAAAGAGTCAAGCTAGAGTGTCCCAGCTTTCGTCTCATTCAAAACAGGGTCGTCTTAATATCGATTTTCGTCTCTTCTTCGGAAGGACTTCACCGTCTCGATAATTTACCGAATTTACACATATTTTTAAGTGCCTTCTGTCAGACAGAAGTCTGAATGGTGCAAGAATTTCAATATTTGTAATCTATTTCTACTTCCCTTTCCTGACCAAAAGCAATATTTCTCTGGTGCCAATCCATCCAACTGCCTTTCTATTATAGCTGCACACGTGTTCGGATTGCTTTCTCTTGTTTAACGCGACCCACCCATTCACAGTCCCTCGCGGATTTGCCTACACAAACGTCAGCGCTTTTTGTGTCAATATCATCGGAAAAGGCAACAACAGTATCGCACTGAAGCAACAATGCTAACATTGGCCTACCTTAATCCCCACTCTGCGCTGTCCGTGGGGTAGTCGAACAACACTCCCCGGCTTGACCATCACATATACACGTCGTCTGCCCCCACGGCGTCTTACCACCGATTGGATTTCAATGCAATCAGCGTAACGTGTTGCGTTGTAATTGATAGCTGGCCTTCTTTATAATGGTTGACGGTGTTTAGAAGGGGTTGAGATGTGGGGAAAGCACTTTTCTATTAGCAGTTTGCACGATTTTTCGGTTAAACCTGTATATTCGATAGAATTTTTCGGTCCAACCTGTCAAATCGAAACGATTTTCCGGTTCAACCTGTTTAAAATCCATACAATTTTTCGCTGAAAGCTGTCAAAACGATAAGATTTTCTGGTTCAGGCTTTTAAATCGATACAATTCTTCGGTAACCGGTCAAATCTATATAATTTTTTTTGCAATTTTACGGTCCAACCTATTAAATCGATACAATTTAATAGGTTGGGCTGTCAAATCCGTAAAATCTCTAGGTTCAACCTATGAAATCCATTCAATTTTTGAGTTCAACCTGTCAAGTCGTTACAAGTTTACAATTTTGTGGTTCAATCCGTCATATCGATACAATTTCTCGGTCCAATCTAGTAAATCGATACTATTTTTCATTTAACCCCTCTAATTGATAAAATTTTCATTATAATTAGTATCCTATTCCTACTTCTTTTAATATTTCTATTTTCTAATTCTTTTAAAGAACGAATCCCTCTCCTGTATTTAATCTGGAAAATGATTGAAATGAAATGTCAAACGCAGTTTTGACAGATTTATTGGCTTCTGTTTCTTCTCTAACTTTGCGAGCCAACCCTTGCCGAAAACGTGGAGTGTCCATAGTTTTAGAATGAAACAAAGTGCGTGTGACGGGCAGCTGGTGCCACAGATGTCCTTCTTAATCCCTGAGCGAGCACAATGCCAGTTGTTTCATTATGCTGCTGTCGTGTTTTCGGGCGCACACTATTCGATCAATAGAGGATTAAATTTGCGAAGGACTAAAGAACAAAATGGCGTTGGACGTGATAGAGACGGAGCAACATCAGACTTCCAATTTAACAACTTAATAATTTGTCGTCTGTTCGTTTCCGACAAGGAATAAATTGCCGTCGGATTATCCTTAAGTTAGGAAACACCCTGTACTTGCTTCAGGGTCATGCAAGTGTTAAATCGATTTGCTATTTCAGGTAAGAAGGGAGCCGATAGCCAGTTAACATGGAGAACTCCACGAAAATCGCGTCCACAGACTGGCAAATCGTCCCCTTCGCGTTTCTGGTTGTCGTAATTTTTCTACTCACCTTCAACTGGTGCTCGGCGTGCTGTGGTTGTTGTTCTTGTTGTTGTTAATGTTGTTGCTGGTGTTATTGGTGTTGTTACGCTTTGGTCCCGCGTTTCCGGCTCCCGCTGTGCGTCAGCGGTGTGAACCGCCGCAGCGCGCAGCTTCTCCTTGGCGTTCATCTCGACCAACGACTGTGCGGCCGACCATTCCAAGCGCCCGCAGAGTTCGACGTCGCTGCTGTCGAGGATATCAAAGGAAGCGATGTCCGGCGGTGCAGTGGCCGCCATGATGGTGGAGGCGACGGCTTCCGGTCGCCGGGTGGAAGAGAGGAAGGAAGAGACGGCAGGTTTGCCCGTGCTGTTGCTGTAGTTGTAGTTGTAGCTGCTGTTGCTGTTGTGGTTCTGGTTGCTGCTTCTGTTATTCTTGTTGTTCTTGTTGTTGGTGCTGTTGTTGTTGTTGTTGTTGGCGTAATTAATTTGCATTATTGACGAGTTGGTGGCAGTTGTTGGTGTCGGAATTTTCAGCGCGCCGCTTGTTGTTGCCGACGACGGTTGAGCAATAAAAGTGGAAGCCTGCTGTGTGGAGGGCTGCGGTTGCGGCTCCGGTTGCAGCTGCGGCGGCCGCCGTGTACTCGACTCGCTTTTAATCGGCTTCCTGTCAATAATTTCCAGTTTCGCTTGTTGCTTCTGCTCCCGTTCCTTTTGTTGTTGTTGATGTTGTTGTAGCTGCTGCTGCCTCTTCTTGGCATTTTGACGTTGAGGCGCAAATTGCAACACTTGCGTCGAACTTGTGGCCAAGACAAGTCTGCTCGTGGTCGGAGCCACGTCCTGCGACATGGTCGTCAAGCTTTTCAGGATATTGGCGGATCCTAAATGTCCTCTCCACACAGCACAGCAGCTCGGCCGCAGCTGCCTTGAAGGAGATTAGAATTCATTCGCAGATGAACGTTGCCAACGCCAACGCAACACTTTTTCCAGGAGCGAAATTTGTCGCGACTTCACGTCGATTTAAAAATAAACTAATTCGTGCATAAATCTAGATTTGGTTTTCTAAACATTTGCTCTTCACAGTAGGTATTGCTTTCGTTGTTGCGTTAATCTAGGGTGAGCCTTAACCCTTGTCGGCCACCCTTGGAGGTTAGCTGCGGGGTTAAGTTTTACTTTTAAATATTCCTTTTTTTTAATATCAAATATAAATAAATTTTCTGTATTCCATTACTGAATCCCATTAATTTCTATTAATGATAAAATTTAAATTATTTACAGTGTTTTCGAGTCCGAATGCTTTCCAATTTATACTGCAAAGAAAGAAAAAAAAAACAAAGAAAAGGAAGGAAGTTCAGTTAGTGGCTTCCAAAAGTATTCTCAAAACTAAATTTCAAGTGAAGAATCTATTAAATGCTATTGTAAATATCGTAAAACTATTTCTTCTAGACTCTGAATGATTCCTTCGCAATATATTCCGAAATACGACAGAACTTCCAGAAATTTAAAATGGGTGGCCTTTAAAATTTTCAAAAAAACTAAATTAACGATTAATCACTACTGTACATCAAGTTATAGACTTATTTTGGAACTTTTTCATAGACCTATTTTGAAACTTAAATGGTGTAGTTATCCTTTGGAAAACTGGAAAACCGAGATATGGAGGAAACATTCTGAACCATTCAACTCTTTGCATTTTGGGTGAAAAATGCGGATTTTTCGGACAAAACTCTCAGCTGTGACAATTCAAGATGGAACTCTGTGTTCTCTGACATGATGTCCCCCCGCCCTCCTGCACAGAGTCGCCACATGTTCGAGTCCATCGTATCCGTGAAAACCGTCCTCCGATACAGTGGACTCACCCACGCATCCAGCGGCAATCCCTTCGCCCGCTAGGATTGAAAGGACTTCGCGATGATTGCCGGCGCTCTGCTTGTTGGTTGCTTTTGTTGCCGTTGCTGTTGCCGTTGCTGTTGCTACCTTCTTCTGGCACGAATTAGATTTCACCTCTGTTCAAATACGAGAACATGTAATGAAAATAAACGCAGCGAGACTGAAATTTGTAATAATTCCCTCAAATATTTATAAATTCTCCGCGCGTCTCGTTTGTTTGTTTTGTTCTTCGCCCCCGATCTCGTTGTTGCTGTTGTTGGTTTCGTTTCAGTAGACTTCATTGTAATTTTCAACGGTGGTGGGTGCTGGGGAACCGAAGGGTGGTTGATGAGTTTTCATTGTTGTTTTTGTTGTTGTTGTTGTTGCTGTTGTTGTACTGTTAGGGTTGTCTTAATCGTCTTAAGTAAATCGTGGATTGCGTGTTGCATTCATAGGCAACAGCAACAACAACAACAACAGCAACACATGTAACACATTGTTGCAGTTGATGGGCAGAAAGTGAGTCAGCGGCCCTTCAACTTCTTTCGAGTTTTGTAGGCCTGAAATTGCCGCTGAGTTGAACTTCATATCGACGCCTCGAACCTGAAGAGAGGAAGGTGTAGCACGCTGTAGCGTTGCCACCCCAATTAGACACGCAACAGCATCAACACCATCGTCATCGTCATCATCTGTCGCTTTTTGCCCCATTTTAATTGCATTTTTAACAGAAAAAGTTTCTCTTGTTGGTTTTTCTCTCTTCTTTTTTTATTGAATTTGTAGACTGGTAGAATTTCTCGTCTTCCAGCATTTCTTTAAATGCAAAAAGAATTACTTTCCCCGAGTGGAAGTTCCATTCCTATCAGAATCTCACTGCAATTATGTAAGCGTAAAACGTGTCCTCATATCCTTCCTCAGCGAAGGACGCCTTAGTTTCGTAACGAATTCAGTTTCTAATTCACGTTCTTTTTATTTATAATAATGAGTTCGTGTTATACTTTTCTATTATTAATACGCGACGTAGAGCCACCTTGGAAGCAGGAGGGGGCCGTTGTAATGGTTCACCCTCGACGTGCGTGCCGGTCTATTGATGGCTGTTGTTGTCCTGACGTTATTCCACCATCCGAAATTACATAAAATCTTCAGGTGGTTTCTGAGAGACTCTGTTGTGTGACCAAATGGACGGAAATTAAAATAAAAATCAATTTTATTTATTGTTGTTTCTGTTGCTATGGTGGATTTTTAGGTTCATCGTCCGTGTAAAAAAAAGGAAATTTATATTTTTTCATATTTTCTTCAGAATTGAAAATCGCTTTAAAATTTAAAGAATCCTATCAGAATTATTTTTTTTTAACTTCATCGTTGAACATGCAGATATGTTGTTTTTGCATAAAGCGAAGTTTTCGATATTTTTGGGTCTGGCAAGGCCATTGGATGCGCTCTTGCTTTGAGCGCAAACAAGTGTTTTACTTCACCCCGCGTGGTGTGAATGAATGCATAAAAGGAACAGAAATATAGAGAAAGCGCGAGCGAGAGAGGAACGCAGCGACTGAGAGCGAGAGTTCGTAACTAAGCGTGTGTTGTTTTGAAGCGCTGCATGCAAGATTTTGCTGAAGTGCGGCACGCCGAACACTGATTTCCTGGAGACAATCAAAGAGGACGAGTTTTTGCCGTCTCCTCGTAACATGGCAGCACTCAATCCGTTTCAGCCAACGCACACACCCACAGCAGCGTGCAGCTACACATTCGCACAATTATGGCGCCCCGCACGAATGGCAACACTGTCGCCGATGCTTGCGAGCCGAAGTGCGCGATTTTGTGTCGCTTCACTGCTGTCGGCGCGCCGCGTCACCCGAAGCAACCCAAGCTCGTCGGCACAGGCAACAACAACAAGACAGCAACGACGAGGCTTACAGCAGTAACAACACAACACAACAACACCAACAACACTTTAAGGATATTAAGTAATCAACTGCAAAGATTTTCCTTTTCGAGGAATCGTTCGATTTTAGTCATCGAAAAGATGACGTGAAGCAACAGCAGCGACGCGAACGAGAACGCGAACGCGAACACGAGCACGAATATCGGATTTTCGTTTTCACTTGCCCTTCCGGTGGCTGGCAAGCCGAGTGTGGCCTTCCGGTTGCATCACTTCCACCACAATTTTCACTTCCAACTTACTCGATTTGCGATTCAATCCTCCTGCATCGCGAGTCAGCAGCACTGCACTGCGAAAATTGTTGCCAAGACGAGCACTCGGGCTGTTGCAGCAGGATTCGACGACGCCAACACAACTGGCAACCAATGCGTGCTCCAGGAAGCGATGGCGGACCGACCGCAGCGCTCGGGCGAAGCAATAAATCAGAGTCGCGTTCGTTGTGATTGAGCTGCAGTTCAGTTCGGTTGAGTTGAGTAAACAGAGGAAGAAATTTTGGATCGAATTTTCGCACAGTTTTCGCGGATGTGCGTCAGTGCTGGACGTACCACTCCCTTCTACTGCCACTCGCGCGAGCAGCTCTGAGCAACACCGTTCGACGACAACGACGAGTGCGGCTGCCGTCTTCGTCGTTCGGTGTCGTGATTGTGTGTTGCTGCTGCTGCGATGTGAGAGCGTGACTCTCGTGCAGCACTCGCGCTCTCCCTCGCTCGCTCCCTGTCGCGCCACAAGCTCGGCAACACAACAATGTGTTGCTTCCTGTTGCGCAGGGTGGGTTTGGGCGGAGAGGGTGGCGGCTTGCTAGTTGCAGTGGCTGGTTGTTGCTCGGGTCAGGATGCAAACTGTGCAGCACTGCTATGTTCGAGAGGGTTGGTGGCGGGAGAGGGAAACGAAGAGCATGAAGTGTACACTGAGCTAAAATATTAGGTTCACTCTGAATGAAGGGCGATGCTGGAGAAGGAAGCATTCAATGTGAGCCTCGTGATCGAGTCCCCCCGACCGAATCCAGTCGAGGCGGGAGTGGAGTTCGAACTCGATCTGGAAAAAACTTACAGCTTTTCTCTTCCGGATTTTTTAAGTGTACTTCATTCTATTTACAGTTATAAACTATTCGAGCCCGCAAACCCCCGAAGCATCGTAGGCACAACAAGTAGCTTTCGTTGCCACCATTTGTGGCTCTCTGCGGCCCACACAGCCACACGCACACAGCATACACACACAAGACCACCCCGCAGCCGAAGCGTCGAGGGGTTCCTGCGCCTGCGCTTGACGACAGCGACCTGTGTGCTTCCCTGTATACCCGCACACACACTTGTGGAGTGCTTCGGCTGCGAGCCGAACACCCGACGCTGACATACATTCCACAGGCCTACGCTGCACCCCGCCGCCGACTGCTGCTGCTGCTGCTGCTGCATCGGCTGGTTATCCTCGCCGGGTCGGTGTTTGGGCTGAAATGAGAACTCGGCTCGTGTTGCCAGCCACCCTCTCAGACTCAGACAGTCGACCGAGCGTTCATCACCCTCGCGTCGCGCGATGCACTGCATGCGCGGAGTACGAGTGGCA
This sequence comes from Sicus ferrugineus, assembly GCA_922984085.1. Classification (NCBI taxonomy): domain Eukaryota; kingdom Metazoa; phylum Arthropoda; class Insecta; order Diptera; family Conopidae; genus Sicus; species Sicus ferrugineus. The sequence continues at coordinate 35,536,628 of OV277350.1, read as the reverse complement.
GGTGGGGGGAGGCGAGCAACAACCTCTCTTGTGGCCGCTCGCTAACGGGTGTCGCTCGCTCTTTCGCCGCACTGCAGAGAGGCCGCTGCTGGAGCGCCAAGCGCCAAGTTGTTACATGAAGTTGCGAACCCGGATGTGAGTCGTTGTGATTCCTGTTGCGCAGGGACTTCAGGATGTCTGGTGCTGCAGCTGCCGCTGACTTCCTTGCCAGCGGCCAAGCGCGCTGGAGCGTCGAAACTAGTTTCGTTGTTCCAAAAGTCTGGGGAGAGCGATGAGCGTCTGCCGGACTGCGCTACGACGCGCGACGGGTTGGGTGGGTGGATGCTTAGTGCGATATTCAGCAGCAGCAGCACTAAACTAGTTTACGACAGCTCGGAGTTGGTGACAGGATTCTACGAAACGGTTGAACTGAGCTGACGCTGTTCGCCGCTTCTGTGCTGCAGTTGAAGCGGCGACCCGCTGTGTTCCGATGAGAGCGCAGCAGAGAGCCGAGACACTTCGTGCGATGGGCGCAGGTGGGGAGAGATGTGGCTGGAAATGACTTCCGATGTATGCGATGTGGCATCGTTAAGGAATAATTAAGCACTTTCGAGGAATCCTCTCGGTGAAGAGGCAACAAGACGCTGCTGACGAAAGCTTCTGTTTCTTCCTCTTCTTGTTCTTTTTTGCGGTGCGTTCTTACTTGGTTTTTATCACCTGAACTTCTTCTATCTTCTCTGGTTCGCTAAGGGTGAATCGAGCGGTGGGGTGGTTTGGAGGGCAGTGAAGCCTCTCGACTCGTTGAAACGGTTAAACTTGGCTTGTAAGCTTTTAAATTTAAGACGTCTTCTGTCCGCGATTGCTAAATGTTTGGCGTACCTCAATCTTAGCTGAATAACTCGGTTCGATCTCGAATATCGACTCGACCCGCTTGACTGTCGTATCGATTGGAAAACCCGTCTCTATTTTGACTAGCGCCTCGTATTCAAAACGGGCGAAATGATGCCTGGATGCCGGTTGTAGTCTCGACCATGCGTTAGATTTCGATTAACGTCTCGATTAGTCTCGGAATCGCTATTCCGTCAAACACAACTAATTGGATTTCTTCTACGATGACCTCCTAAATTAGAAATATAATGAACTTCAAAAACAGTTACAATTCGTAGATTATCTCCCTAAAATCCAAAAAATTCTACCAGACAGGCAGTCCGATCTCTTCAGCTGGTCTTCCTCTCAGACATCCGTACATGCGGACCAAAGCTTAACCATCTCCACAAATTTAACTACCCGCAAAGATGTCATGTCGGGATTACGCAGAGGATGGACATAAATTAGCTCATCACCGAGTTTTACTTCGAAAGTTTAATATTTTGCGGGAGAAACTTTTGATCTCCTGCACACATGATATCTCAATTCCCGTCTCAAACTACTACTCACACTAATCCTCCTACTCCCCCGCTCACCCACTCTCCCACTCCTCGCTCTGCCACTCCATTCCCAAGCGGTTGCGAGAGGTAGTTGGAGGAGAAGATTTGCGAGAGTGAAAAGATAATTTTGACAAACTACCAAAAAAAAACAAACAGATTAAGATAAAATACAGTTGCCGAGAGGCCAGGGAAGGCCCCCACCCCCATGACCTTTTCCTTGGAATCGCTCGAGCTCCGGCACGGCGACCCAAGTGAGTGGTGAGTGAGTGTCTTTGCTTGTTAGCCGAAATGTGTGTATTTTGGCGTTTTTCTTCTAAAGTTCCTTCGATTGTGTTGCTTCTTCCGCTTCGCCCCTCACCGACACCGTGGGACAGGCGCGTGTTACCCGTTGTTGTTGCTTGCTAGCGTCCTTTCGCGCTGTGCAAGGAGCGCGCGCTTCACTCGACGAAGGGTTTCCGAGTGGCGGTGCGGTGCGCTGCGGCTGGATTAATTCAAGTCCCTGCCGATTTAGTCCTTGTTATTAATGTAATTAATTACGTTAAATACGCAATGTGACAAAAACAAAAGTGGCGCAAGTAATTCCCGAAATTAAACTTAATGTGGGTAGCATGAAGCGCTGATACGCACGAAAATCCTTACGAGGAACACGCTGTGCTAGGCTTCTTTTTTCTTGGTGAACTGAGCTCGACTCTAGATAACCCATTTCGGCTCATTCCGTCTTCGGTGGAGGGCGGTCCAGACAGGAGGGGACCGCCTCTGCTGTGCGGAAGAGGCCGTAATTTACAAAAATAAAGCAAGTCCACCGCTCGGCTGCCGCTAATTTGCTCGAACACGCCAAGTACTCCTCGTATTTTGGGGCAGCCACCTCAGAGCGACTCTCCTTGCTGGGCCGCCACTCCAGAGCCGCCCTTGGACGCGTACTACGAGTACTAATAGCTGTAATTAACATCCTCTCCCCGAGCAAACATCTAAATGCTTTTTTATAGCTACGATTTAGTGTGCCGTTTGAGTGGCGTCGCGTTTAAATGAATAAATTGTGGAGCGTTTAAAGTCTGACAGTGACAAATACCAAATTGATTACTCGCCGATGTGACGAATGGTACACACGGTACACAGGTCGGGTCAGAAGGAGAAACGAGTCACTTAAGGAACGCCACGGATGTTAACTCGCGTGGGTTCCTTCGTGTTTCCGCATTTATCGCAATTGATGGTTACAACCAACCACACGAAATAGGGAACCGCATTAGGTTCACATTAGGTGCCCCTTGTTGATGCCCTCCACTCTCGAGAAACATTTGTAAAGACGATTGTCTCTAAACCCTCTTAACCCTTCAGCGACGTTAACGGAGAAGATGGTGCTTTTTTGGTCTCTATAATTTGTAGGGTTGTTAGCACATGTGCTGGTAGAGATATGACCTCGTATGACCTTGTTGTTGTTGTTGTTGTTGTTGTTGTTAGCTTGCTCAACTTGAATTGATGAATGTTTGGAATGCTCTTCGATATTCATAAAAATAGTAACACCAACAGCTCACTCTGTCATTAGAGCCCTGGTGTTGTTATTGTTGTTGTTGTTGTTGTTGTTGTTGTTATTGTTGTTGTTCCCTCACACCCTTAGAGTGTTAAAATAGTTGAAATTGTTGTTGCGCTCGCAAGTGTTACTCACTACATGCTGACCCTTTCATAACAGGTGATTAATGGCTCACTCGCGTCGAGTTCCCATCACCGTGCAGTGGCAGCGAATGCTCGGTTGCGCTACGGAATTTTAGTTAATCGCTGATTTACTAACACAACTCCAAGTACACACACACACACGTATATAAATCAACACGAAGAGGGCTCATGCAGCCCCCTCACCCACTTGCACATTCGGTGACTTCAAATAGTCGCGCGCACCTGCAGCGTCAGCCACCAGATGGCGCTCTAAATCGCTTACTGTATGCGAGTATTTGTACTCGCCAGTGTGTGTGTGTGTGTGTGTGTGTGTGTGTGTGCACGTGTGTGTAGCACCCCTATCAAGTTGTTACTGTCTGTCAACTGTGACAATATCTGGAGAGCAATAATTCCTAAACTATTTCCGTGACACACAAATAAATGTCACGACTAATTTTTGTGCACACATTTCAAATAATACAATCATACAGAGTTGCTAACATGCATACACACACATAAACACACACACACACACACACACCATACGTACCGAAAGCTCTCCGTGTCGCTTTGTGATCGTTGGCCGTGGCAGGGTTAAGTTGGTGAGGGGTTTGGGTGTCAGTTGTTTGCTGCCGCCCGTCCTTCGGGTGGCCAACTGTGAAGTTTGCGGCTCCCCTTGGGGCACCTCAGGCGGTGCAAAATGCGTCGTCATCGCCGTCCCGACCGGAAATGAGTTAAGCGAGCAAAACAAAGAGAAGAGAAAGAAAACCTCTTTTAATGCTTAATTAACTTGCTTAAATTATTTTAAACACTTCGGAGTTGAGGAAGAAGGGGGATGGAAGGGTATTTAAAATGACCGGGTGTGAGGGTGACTTTTTTTTCGCTATACGAAACTTGCAACTCTAAGTCCAAAACTGGAAATCATACTTTGCGACAGACTAGTGGACCGATTTTGCTGTTGTGGTAACAATGAATTGTTATTGTGTCACGTGAATTGAAGTCTATAGACGGTTTTCAGAAATGTGACATTAAAATCAATGACATTCAAGATGTTAAAATGACAGTAAAATCAAACGAAACTGAGATTTTCTTTCAAATCGCCACTAAATCCTGTCAATTTTAACCTCTTCTTCGTCTTTTGTTGATTTGGTTTCAACGCTGTTGAAAGTCTACCAGTGCGGGTCGTAGTAATTCGCAGTCTCGGGTGTTCACTTCTTCTTCTTCTTCTTCATCTATTTCTCTCTTCTATCTTCTGTGCAGAGGGCTTATTTGAAAAAGTTGTGCGTTTCGAAGATAAAACTTGTCATCGTTGAGTTTCTGCTGTTTTACTTTCATTTTAATTTTCATTCCATTTTCTACTTTTATAGTTGCGAGCGCGCCGCGCAGGGTTGCCACTTATTTTCAACAATGAGATTATAAAATATTAAAGTTTATTCGCGTGACAGGCGAACGCCAGACGCAGGTGGATAATTTGGCACGGTTACGAGAGAGAAATTAAGAGAAAAAAGCACCACGAATGACCTTCAGATGAAACCGGAAAACATTCTGTAGTCAGTTAGAGGTTTACAAAGTTAATTTAGTCAGTTTAAATGTAATTTTATTAGTTTTACGTTGTATTTAATAAAATTACCCAATAAAAAGTGTAACTTTTTCTCGCTTCACGTTCGTCCTTCAGGCAGGAGAAAATAAATCCGCAGAAGGTTCTTCCATGCGAAGAACGCAGCGAAGAGCAAATAAATCATCGACGACAAGTTATCGACGGAGTCGCATTTGTTTGAAGTCACTTTGCACTAAGGCAGTCCTTTCAATTAGGTACTCGGATGCGGTGTGTTTTTGCGCAGACGACCTCGTATCCTGAGCTCCTGATTCTTTCAATGCCCTGTTTTTCCTGCTGCTGCTGCAGTAAATCAGTCGAGCGCGAACGTGCTGAAAATTGCATTTGCATGTTCAATTGGCAGCGCATCCATCATTCTCATGATCCGCTGCTTACACGAAGGACTTCTTGGAAGTGCTTCCTGCAGAGGAGGACAAGGATTCAGGCAGAGGCAAACCTGTGCTGCGGGTGGCACAATAACACTTCCGCCCACACCCCACAAATACACACTCGCAAAGTAAAAAAACAAATCGCAAAAACAGAAACAGAAATAAAATAAAATTTGCGTTTTATTTATACCGAACGCTACTCACTGCTGCTGCAATCGTTCACAGAGCAACGAGATTTACGGCATTTCAGATTCCCAGATTCCTACTCGAATACTAGACGCTGCGGCAGCGCACCGCGTCCTCAGCGCCCGCTCCGCGCCACTTCAACGCGTCTGCTGACGATTTTGGCACGTAAAAAGGTGTTAAGTAGTGAAAAATCGCTTAAATTGCTATAAAAGAGGAACTTCAAACGCGGCAGCAAATGCATTATGGCTTCAACACATTCATGTAAACACACACAAACACACACACACGCACACACACACACACACACAGGCGCACAGCAACACCAAAGGCATGTGAGTTGCCATTCAATAAAAATTTGAATACTCGTACTCGACTCGTCCGTCGACGCCATGCAAAGCGAGTGAGTGTCCGTTACGTTGATGCATGCGTCAGCGAGATGACGGCAAATTCAAAATGGCGCTTGATGGCAGTTAAAAAATGGCACTTTTTTCGGGATCCCCGTCATTGGAACTCCAAATACAGAGAGAGAGAGAGAGGCGAGCAATTGATGGCGGTCTACTTTGATGGCGGCCGCCCCCACTCCTCCACCCCAACTAACCACGCGATCCTCAACGCTCACAATCGTCCGTCAAAAGCATTCTCTCGAACGCATTCCTTTCGTTTACACTGCCGATTTATGGCATCAAAAGCGCAGAGCCTGACACGTTAATGATGAAGCAAGCGGGATGGATGCTGACGCTGGTCGCGGCGATGCGGGGCTGCAATAAATAATCGTCGCGAGCCTCGTTAAACCAGTTAAACCGACTGCAGCGACGTTTGTATGCAATTCTGGCATTTTTCATGCCTGAGGAACCAGCGGCGCTGCTGCTGCTGGGTGGGGCGGCTGCACTTCAAGCATGCAAAACGTGAGAGACGGCACTGAAGATGCAGGTGAGCGCCACGGTCTTCATGTCGTTTTAGCGATGTCGGTAAAGCAGCGCGATAAAGTACAAATTACTGCCCGGCACCAGTGATATTTTTATTATTGCAGCAGCAGCAGGAGCAGCAGCAGCCATGCCAACGCGCACTTTACAACTCTGGTTGATGTTGGCTTTTAAGTTGTTCTTGTTGTTCTCGTTGTTGTTCTCGTTGTTGTTCTCGTTGTTGTTCTCGTTGTTGTTCTCGTTGTTGCTCTCGTTGTCCTCATTGTTGTTGTTGTTGTTGGCACAAATAAATGTGGGTGTAAGTTCTAGTTACCGCGCGAAAGAGAACCCCGTTTCGCTTATTTCGCGGCGCACTTTCTTCGTTTATGCGAAAGTGGTTCCCTCTTTTCTCGCCTCAGCAAACCTTACGAAGTCACAACGCCTCTGCTCTCAATCTCGTTCGGTTGCTTGTTCGGTTGCTTTATTCCACTATAAATTTAAAAACTGCGATTAAAGTGCATTCAATGATTTGCATATTCTGAGTGTGGTTTCGTTCGCTGGCGGTAGCTGGGTGTTTGCAGCAAGGATAACCCGACGCTCGTTAGTCCTTCATAAAAATATTTGAGTGGCTCTTAAAAACTTTATCTCCCGATTTCTGTGGCTGCCTAAGCGTTTCATGTTTCCATGTTTTACCTTCACATTTATTGTCAGGAGTTGAAATTCCACATCGATTTAAGGACTAACGATGATGGGATAACGAAGATGAAATTCGACAATTTGTCCCTTAAGTTTGTTTTACCGTCCCGATCTCGATACTCGGCTCGGGAAATGTTTCAGCCGAAAATCCTCGTATCGTTCTGGGTTCTCGTCTTCGATACGGTCCTCATTTCGATACTGGTTTGTCGACTGTATCGGTCGCGGTTCTGTCTCGGTAGTAAAAACGTGGGATTAGAGGTTCGACACACCTAACTTCCTCCCACCACCCCCGCCCCAACAGCCCACTGGATCCACCAACTAATTTTAGTGCGCGGAGGGGTAGCGAGCAATAAGAAGAACTAATAAAATATTATAACTCGGAGTAGAAATGATTTTATGGCCGCATTCCCAGACTGTCACACCTCGTTTCCAGTGCATTGCAATAAAATCGCTCTTCAAAAATCTGCAGCGTCTTCGATTCACTGCAATAATTTGGCCGAATCGCCAATGCTGTCGCTGGTCGTCGTCTCGGGTAGCAAAAAAGTTGGTCGAGGGAGGCGTGAGGAGGAAGGACACTCAGTTCGTACAGCAACAATCGAATAGCGAGAATAATGCAAATAAGTGCGTTTGTTTTACGAGACGGTGCTGCCTGCCACTTTTATGTTGCCTGCCAGTGTTGCCGTGTTGCCGTGGCGCCCCTCTTTTTCTCTTCTTCGCCATGCTAAATTTTTAGCTGCTCGTTTGTCTTCTTCTCCACAAAAACTCGCTCGTCGTTGTTACTGCTGCTGATGTGGCAACATAAAATTGACGAATTGTTTGATTGCTGCCGCTGCATGCTGCTGGCAGGCACTGAACGAGCGAAAAGAGGAACCCCGAGCAACGCAAGCTGCATCGGCAACATTGTTAATGAATGTTTGCCTTCGCGAACGCGATTGGATTTTAAAATGGTAGCAGTAAATGTCGTCGTCGTCGTTGTCGTCATCGTCGTCGCCGTCGTCGTCGTCGCCGTCGTCTTCATTGTCGTCGTTGTCGAGGTCGATGGTGCTGCCGATGTCGACGTTGTTGTCGATGTCGATCTCGTCGATTTCGGCGATGAGGAGTCATCAATTGGTTTGGCGCGTAAATCGCAGAGCTGCATTTAAAGTTGACGGCTGGAGTGGGCAGCAGTGTGCAGCAGCGAACTGCAGCCCGATGGAGGCAACATTGTTGCCGCAGTTACTGTTTGCTGTGCCTGTTATTGGCACTGTTGCTGCAATTGCCGGTTGCAGGCAATTTTCTTCTTTTTTTTACTTTTTTTGTGACTAAAAGATGCATTAAAATTGCAATTTTTTTCCATGCAAACCGATTTCGTTCATTTAACGATCTGGGCGGGTTTTATTATTTCAGTTAAGACGAGTTTAAGGCCAAGTCGGTGAACGTTGTGTAGTGGGGAGGGGGGGGGGAGAGTGGATGCGCTTATTGATTAAACAAACTTGGCGTTGAAGTATTTAAGGGATTTTTTAGGCTCTAAAGAAAACAGTTTCGATTGTTCGTGGATTTCGGTTTATAATTTTATGTGCTGCATTATTATTTATTCATTCAAAATAACTGCATTTCGTGCAACCTTCTCGTCCTTCTTTTCTCCATCCACATCTTCGCTCTGCTCTCTTCTTTTTATCACCGTTCGTCATCCCTAGAAATACGTTAGTCGAAGTTTTATTATTACAGGTTTTCCCATCATAGATTTCCCGAAATGTCAATCAGAGTTTACCATCCCCATCCTTCCCCGCTCTCAACCCCCTTGGCAATCATAATACGCATTCGACGAGGGGCGGAGTGAAGGAAAACGGATCGGAAAATCTGCTGCTTCTACTGCGAGAAGCTGAAAGTGTTGCCCGTAAAAGAATAATAGCTTCATCGTAACGATAATCAGCAATGAAGAAAAATCAGCAACAACATTAATAATAACAACAACCGCCACTGTAGGGAAACAAAAAACCAAATAAAAAGAGAGAAAAAATGTGAATATACCCTCCCCCTCCGGGTGTAGGGTGTAACAAAAACAAAAACATCAACTACGTTAACGTCAACGTTGACGGCCAAGTTAATACAATGTATACAGCGTTGTAATTTACTTGCACGTTCCCTTGAGTACCATTAAAGTTAACACCAACGCCAACAACAACAACAACAACAACAACGCCAACAACAACAACGACAACGTGAACAGAAACAACAACAACAGCAATACTGACACAAGAGATCTAAGAAGCAAAGCAATTGTAACGCTTATCTGACGACGTAAAAAGTGTATGGAATGCGAATGAGCTTTGATAGCAGAGTAGAAAAAAGTTCTTGAGGACTTGAAGACGGATTCCTGTTTTGTATTAAAGCAATTTTTGCGCTTTTCTTTTACCCGTAACGTCGAGATTTAACTCTGAATGCCAAGTCATGGGGAAGATGGTTAATTCTTCTTGTAAGAAGCTTTCCTGCGAAAAAGTTATTGAAATCGATTTCCGAATCATTGAAAATAAATATAACTTTAAAATAAGCTACGAATGAAAAATTTCCAAGGAAGCATTAATGAGTAATAATGAATTTAAATTGAGAAAATGTGGTTTGTTGATAAAATTTACAATTTAATTCGAAATTCATTGGTCAATTCGAAATGAAAAGAATTTGGAAATGTGTATTTTTTTCATACACTCGTATCGTATAAAAATCTCGTTCTAGCCACCGTAAAACTTCCGCAATAATTGCTATTTAATTGTATCGTTAGAGACCAATTAATGCCTTCTGGCAGCATGTCCTTCCGCACTTCGTTCCTCCCGCAGCGGCCACAATTCAGCCCAGCTAATTACATTTTTTAACAGCGCAGAGTTCGTATTTCACTTCCGTTTCGTTTGGCTTCGTGCATTCGGCATAACATTTCCAACATTTCCGCGTGCTCCGGTCGCTCAGGGGAACTCAATAGCGTGCCATTCGCCGCCAGTGGACGGGAGTATCAGGTTTCCTTTAGCCGGTGGCGCAGCCGATCGTGTCAGCGATAACCGATCATTATGACAATTTCGACAACTTCATACAGGACATGTGAGCGACACAGTCGCAGGATACCCCGGTTACCATGGCGCGACACTCAATTATTGAGTATTAAATGAACACATGTGGAGAACAAGTAAGCAGAACGAGTACAGCTGGACGTTTTCGAAGGCAGGTCTGCTGTGACGCGAAAGGATTTGCTATTAAAATGGTGGGAGAACTCAATGCAGCTGGTTTGGTAGGTGTTTCAGATTTCGAGAAATATATACCCAAAAATGTTCCTTCTGTTTCACAACAGAGATTTCAGTGGTTAAACCAAAAATCATTGCTGTACAATGAGTTGGTTCTTCGAACGGACTGAGAATCGTGGAATTTGAATAGAGAAAAAGTATTTTAAAAAAATTATACAATAAAACACGCCAGACAAGTGTTTCAATTCAACTTTTGACCTTCAGACACTTGCTTTCACAGCAGTCCTCAACAAACCGGCAGCAGTCGCATTAAAAAGTTTTAACAACAACATTAGGGACCTCAAACCTCAAAGGAAAAAGTTAACGCGCCGAAAATTCCTTAAAATGATCACAGGAAACCACAAAAAACTCTACTCAGCTTATTTTGTAGCAAGAAGCGCCGTCCTTGCAGAACGTGAGGACGTCCACGAAGTCGCCCACAGATAAAGTCATTCACTGTGTCACGCCAGCGTTGGTTGATCGTTCGCAGGACTATCAGAAACTGGTTGGTTTTCTGTAGAGCCCGCAGCGTAAAATGACCGTAAAGCGAAAAAACCACCGCGCCAGAGCAGCACTGCACTCGAAACAATGAACGAAACAAACAAAGTGGACAAAAATCGTCTTAAAGTGGAAATCAACAGTCCTCACTCAACATGGCAAGAGATAAAAAAGCAACAACAACAGCACAAGTCTTCGCACAAGAAAACTGCTTGGAAAAAACGAGCGAAAAACGCGAAATGAAATCGAGCCACCCGTCACAATCGAGGACCCCCGGTGGGATCTCATGCGACACGCTGTGGGCCACTTGGAGCTGAGGTAATCAGGAGAAGCACGAAAAATACCACGAGTGCCCGTCTAGCTATGACTGGAAGGTTGTAGTGCGAGGACACAATTGTAGTGCGAGGAGTTGAATACCGCCAAAAGTAGTACAAAAAACCGCAGAACTGCGGATACTCTGCGAACGCAAACTGAAGGCCTTCCTTCGTCTGTAAATCTATGCGACTAAAAAACAGCGCAGAAAAGACCACCCTCGAACTAGCAAATGATCCTTGCATTCCTTTCTAGCCAGCCAGTCTGCGCAAAGTGTTGAAGAGGCTAACGATATTGTAATGGCTTTCCACTGAGGCAACTAAGAAAGAATGGGACACATAAAATTAAAAACTAGAGAAGAAACAAAAGTCAAACTAGCAACAAAACTATCCTTGAACGAATCTTCATATCTTAAAGCTAATCAACAGGGACTGGGCGAATTTCACGGAGAATATTGACGAGACTGGAACCTATAAAAACCCTCAAGAATGATTTAAAAACCAAACTAAGTTCGAAATGCGGTTCAAATTAACGACAGCAGAGTGTTGAGCTTCCCAACGGCTATTTTCTTAAACGGCTAAGTTGTTATAAACAGCATTGGAATCATAAACATGCTGGTTCCTACCACGGAAAACTAGAACATTTCTCCCGGAAGTATGTTCGACATTCTTTCGCTTTCCTCGCAGTGCCTAAAAGTATGCAATCAATTCTACAATTAATTCTATTTCGAAATAAATAAAGGAGGAACGAAACCATAACTGAAAATTTTCCCATCTTAACTCTTAAGAAAGCAACAAAGCGCTGTGGCAACAAACCTCTCCTTGCCACACGCAGTTAACATGATTTATGCCACCGAGCAGTTGGCAGCAACACTTGTCTGCGCCACAAGTTTTGTTAATTTTAAATTTATTTTCAACCCTCGGCACCGAGGGTTGCAGGCTCTGTAATCTGTTTTTTGCCGTCTCGCCGCAGCTCTCAGCAACTGTCAAGACATCAAGTAGTGCGTGAGGCGAAGGCGCAGCAAAAATACAGACGGACCGGGCCGACTGCCAAGTCGACCACGAATGTAAGACGGCAAAAATCGGCAAAACTTCTCAAGCAGCCCCTCCGAGACGTTTTTTTCACCTTCATGCAGGTCTGCAAACTTAAGACGCATAAGAGTTTCCAGAGCCGAGATGCCGAGGCACACATGCACAGGATGCTTGCTCGCATAATGTCCTTCGCCTCATAAACTCCTTCAGCTGCGAGCGTGTTTTGTTGCAGGCAACATTTTAGAATGTCTGTCAGTCTGAAAAGCCTCGTATCTGCTTGCTTACAGTCCCACCATCGTCAGCAGCCCGCCCAGTGCCTTCTTACTGGCAGACTCATCACCGTCGTCATCGTCATCATCATCATCACCACGCCCGTCATCATCCTGCTGCCCGCCTACAGCCTGACCAGTCACATGGTTGCCACACACAGGCTGGACCGAGTGAGCGTCTTAAATTGTACCAAAACTTTGAAGTTCAACACAGAAGCCTTCGTTCCAGTGCATTTATTGGGCACCAAAAACAACCAACCCAGAATACAAAACGAATTCATGGATTTTACGTGCTGCCCATTTCAGAGGGGCGCTCCATGCTGAGGATTTAGCTGGTGGCTCAGCATTATTGCAGGTCCTCATTTTGGCCTGAATGTCATGACGGCTGATGAGTGTTATTGGATTCTTTTTCGAGATGAGTTTTGTTTTCCTGCCGTCGTTTTGCTGCTATGATTTTCTGGAAGATTAGGAAAAATAACGTGTTAAAATTAGGTGTCTGTCGCTTCCGTTAAAATGCCTTATTTTGTTTTGTATGCTTAGCCACAGACTTTTTTCATCGTTAGGTACTCGTGTGATTCGTCACGCACTGTGGAACAAAATGCGATTCTCTAGCAAGGAAATATAATAAATAAAAGTCTTTCACTAAGCTGACAGCTGCAACTTACTGAGCTGAAACTTAGTGAGGACTGCAACTGGCCGAAACCGAAGGCTACTGAGAACTGGAAATGACGGCTACAAATAATCCTTATAAACTTCAGAGATCAGTTTGGACGGATTTGCAGCCGATTATCAAATCGTTGTTGTTCCTTACGAGTTCAAAAGTAAAGAATAGCTCGAGAAATACTTCGTGGCAGACGGTAAACTTGAAAACCTCGTGAGACAGACATGAAAACCTCACTTATTTTAATTGTACGCTGGCGAGATTGAAGTTTCGGATGCCTTATGCTTACATATCGACACAAACCGGATGGGAATTATAAGCATAATTGTGGGAAATGAGAATTATAAGCATAAACACCTTCTATCCGACCCACTGTACGAACATGCTTAAGGTTAAAAACGTACGCGCCCTTCATTCCAACATCCTTCCGATTTTTCTACTTCGCTTAATTCTCTCGGTACCAAGTTTCATCCTCCACCTTTCGCTGGTATTCGTTTGGGAGGCTGGGTGTGTGTGTGTGTCATAATCAAATATGGGTCGAAAGTGCCGAAAAAGGTGCCACAATAAATAACGTCATTTTAATATAATATACGACCTGAACATACATTATGGTCGCATTATAGTCGCGTGTAAAACTGAATTATTAAAATAAAAATTAAAAAACAAAAAAAAAAATAAATAAATAAAAATGAAATGGAAATAAGCTGCCTGCCAAGTAGCTGAACGCATCAGTGTGAGTGGGCACGTGTGTGTGTGAGGGTGTATCAGAGAGCGTGTGTGTGGGTGGGTGGGACGGTGCGAATAAAATAACCTGAAGTGAAGACACTTTTGGCATCTTACGAAGGTAACCTCGTGCGCCAAACTGGGCGTAAATAACAAAAGGGAGTTGAGGAAAAAAAGGAGTTAAGAGAAAAGGACACTCCAGTGGAGGGCTGAAGTGGGACACAGGGCGGACAGACCTTAAATGCAGTTGTCAGAATCTGTAGAAATAAACTCGAACATTATTCGAGGCGTACTACGAACAGTCGTAACCACCCACACCCCAGCTACCCATGTACTCGTATCCATTCTTTTCTTCTCCTCCTTGTTTACCTTGCTTTTCTTCCTCTTCCTGATTCCCCCTCATGCAGCCACTTTATTAAGTATGGTTTTTGAATTATTATGTGTTTCCTTGGGTGTTTTTATTTATTTGTTCGGTTTATTATGACGGTTGTTGTTGTTGCTGTTGTTGTTATTGCATCGCTAGAGCCCGCCAAATTGTATTAGAATTTATGGTGCGTGTGGATTTCTAACAGCGGTTATAAACGATTTTTTATTGCATGCATTTGGAGCACCGCAGCTCTTGTCAAGGATTTAACACCCTACCGATCCTGCCGCCGGTCTCCTCTCCCCCCACCACCCCCCGGGAGTCGCGTTCAAGTGTCGACGTGTTGATTGCGATTTATTGCATAACGCGTGGCTGGCAAACATCATCAAGATTTGTCGGATGGGGAGGGGCGCCCTCCGGTACACTGGGGATGAGTTAAAAACACAACGCAACACAACAACATGATGAGTGTGTGTTTTCTCAAAGGTGTTTAAAAGTGTTACGTGGAGCACCCGGTAACAGAGTAAGAGGGTGGTGGCGGAGGCGGAGGCCGTCCATATAATTTAGTAGATGGTATACATGCAGATGTAAATGTAAATGCATATGGAAATGTAAAATGCAAATAAAAAATACAGTGTTTGAATATTAGGTACAAATATCTAGATATTCTCTCTATTTCTAACTAATCTAAAATGTAATGGATATTTTAATCGGGTTATTCGAAAAAGTTTACTTTCTGATATATCGTATGGAATGTATACTATAGATCTTTAAATACACCTATTTCCATTTTTTAAGAACCTTTTATAGATCATCTATAGTATAGATTCTATATATCTTTAATATATCTTTTATGTTTTGCATAGATCTTCTTTACAGCTCTTTAATAGGACAAAATAATATAGACGACTGTTTTTACAGAAAACACTTGTACAAAAATATGATAACCTACCTGTCTCTCAATTTACCTACTTTTCTTGTTTATTCTCTCTCCTTCTTCAAACGTGATCGGCCTCGTCTACTTGACCCGTCTGCGGATGTTAAAAAGTTTCATAAATTCTAGTCCTTCTTGGATGGTTTTGATTTAAGCTAAAATTTGCCCCTTACATTTCTTCAAGCCTATTTCTTCTTTATAATTCGCTTTCTTCTTTTCCACGGCGACAGTCTATTGTTCTGCCGAAATTCTAAATTCGGTCAACTTTCCTTGCTTCGCTTTTTTTTTACTTTTTCAATATCCAACACTTTGATTGATGGTTGCATTTGTTTCCAGTTGTTTGAATGCCACCAAAAAAGGAGTTATTTTAAGTTGTTTTACTTCTTTTCTGCTTTTACTTCTTAAGGAACCCTTCACGGATATTTTTTCCTGTCGCGTTCCATGAAATGTCGACCCTTTTTCAGTGAGAAAATGGAAACTTTTTAACTTCTTGATTTGTTTCTCTGTCAAAAAATTTCGTAAAGCTGATTCTTCATTGTGGTCGTCGCCGGTGTTGGCGGCCTACAAGTGGGTGAGGTGGGGGGCAGGAAGGGGATGTGGAAGCGGGACACGAAAGTAAGACACACCGAAAACACTTACAAACTAGTAGGATTATTTCAAAATTTAAAGGCCACTTAAGTGTATCTTTTTTGCGCCGAAATTAATTTAACTTTCTTTCCACCTAAACTTTAACCGTGCGCCCTAAAAGTATGCAATAATATTTTCTCATTTCCACAACTGTGTGGATTCGGTAAAGTGTCACTAAAACGTATCCCTACCAACGAAACACAGAAGGACACACACTTCTGAAATTACTCGTACTTTTTATACGGTTTCCGAAATAAAGAATTTAATTTATTTGGAAAAATTTTTGCATATTTTTGCGTGCACTAGATCAGCCCTTCGAAAATTTAGAGGGCTGCCTATCCTGGGGTTCACATATTTGCGTGCATACAAATGTTCCCACATACAAACATCGTCACCCACATATAAACATCCTCACGCTGTGTCTCCAATAAGTGGCCCACACAAGCCGGTTATAAAAAAATGGTTTATATTAACTAGCAGAAAAACCCTCTTAAGCAATTTGTTTGAATAGCACACATCAGCAACAGCTGCCCTTGGTACCCTAAAGAGTCTTACTGGACTGCATCCCCTCTGCGGGGCTGAATGTCCTGCCATCCATGGGTCATCCACGTCCATTGATTGTCGCATCGTCCGTCTTAGTTGTCAACATCAACAGCATCAGACTGCTGAAGAAACCCATTTCAACAAGCTGCTGACTCAATTGATTTTCAATCCCTTCTCTCGCTCCATATTTCCTTCTCGTATTTTTGTTTTAGTGCTCTAATATTTTTATTCTTTAGTATTGCTTTCTATGATTCCTTTTTTCATCTCTTCTCAACCCCTTCTAAGTTATCGTGTGAATTCAAGCGCCTGAAGGTATGCAACACAAGAGTTAAAAGCATTTGCGATGGCATTTTTGCCTCCTGTTGTCCACTTTATTGAGTTCATAATTCAAATTCACATGAGAATCCCTGCCCGTGATTTTCTCCCTCATCCTTTTGTCCTTTTTTCCAATTTCAAAATAAATATCTGCTCATCTTGCAGTTTTGGTCATCTCCATTTTTTGCTGTCCAAATATTGTTGTTGCTATTATTGCAGTTGCTGTCGCCGTTGTCCCTGGCATTTTGATTGACACACATGTTTGTGACAGTTGGGCTCAATAAACGATGGCCATGTTGGTTCATATATCACACAAAATGGTCAACAGGAGGAACTTCGAACGTGAGAAAGGATGAAATTCGATTTCAGTCTTTTATTGACTCCATTTAGTCTCCCCAAGAGCTAGTTAACTTCTCTCCTCTATACTCGCTTTTAAAATAATTCTGATGATAGTTCTGGGATGTGTTTTGAATACACTGAAAAGTGGTATGGATTGTGAGGGAAAAACTGTCTACGGGCGGAAAATTGTTGCATGTGATGCTGTTGCAAGAGACAAATGGGATGTTTGGGAATCAGGTTGATATACACGGAGAACGGAATGGATGCAATGGGGTGGTATGAGGTGAATTGGGATGGTATGACATTAATTGAGATGATATGAACTGAAATGGGGTAAATTGACAAGAGATCCATTGGCTACCCAGAGAAGAGATGTGTTGGAGTGAGTACAATTCGTATCGTTATACGTCTGTGATCGATTAAACTAAACCAAGGAACTATTTAACATTCAATTGATAGATGTTATACCTTGGGATAGATAAGTATGAGATACATGTTGCTATAAGGTGAAAATAAGGTGAATATGTTCAGATCTGTTCTATTACTTGAGTTGTTATCCGATAAGTTCGACAGATTGACGAATAATTAAGAACAAATTAGTAAATATTAACTAATGATGAGTTCGAATACGGCGGAATGTAATAAGGCGAATGAATGTAAAGGCGTGAGTTAGAAAATGTTGATGTGATTGGAGGAGATTAAATTAATCGAAAAGCTCGGACAATAACATACGACATTATTAAGAGCGAACACCTAAATGTTATAGTTTTGATGGCGACCTAAAGTTAATTTGATAAAGTCAAGGTATGCAGTATTTATAAAGCTCAATGGCCAACAATTCTTATTAGAATTTTCCGCTACCAAGTAGTACCCTCTGATAGCTGCCACGTTTTGTCCTTAATGTTTTTCTTGAGCCATTTTTATTTGAATATAAAATTTAATGGCTCTTTGGACAGACTTGGAATCGACAGACTGACTGATATTCAGGCACTTAAATATGTGCAATAAAAAAGCCGAGTGTTTAATTTTATGGCAAGTAATTGATTATTTCCCCAGAAAGGAGTAAAATAAAGTGGATGTTTATATGTCGGCTGACTCAAAATACAACAACTTATTATGACAATTACATAAGAATTCTAATCCATCTTAATTTAATGAGTCAACCAACATAATTTGTTGGCTTAGGCAACTAAAATGAAAAGTGTGCAATTCAGATTAAATAAATTCAAGGATTACGGAAGAAGAAAATAAATAGATGGAATATTAATTTTAAATAGGGGTTAGTTTTTCATGAAGGTAAAGATGCCATACGGTCCCACCTTCCCTCCTTCAATAAATTCACGTTTGAGGTGTATTCTGACGGAGCAAGTGGCTCACTTTCAACTTAGCTCGTAAATCTCGTATGTCTCTCCCTCCAACCCCACTCAGTCAGACATACGCGTACATTTCTAAGTAGGTGCGATATGTGGGTCATCTATGGCACCTCCATCGCCCTAGTCCTGGAGGCCTTTTGACTGGCTTCATCCTTCTCACACTTTCAGACTGTTCAGACAGTTTTTTGTTTTCTCGTTATACAGAACGCGTGGAAAATTTTAGGCAGACTAAGTAAGTAGGTAGAGGAAGAGCTATAGCAACAACTCAAATCCATATCGTGATTTGCAACGAGGCATGTTTATTTATTTATACATCGAGCCACATGTGGTTGAGGCGAAAGTTTTGTGCCAGTCACCCGAATCCTAATAAATCGACGTCTGTCAGGCAGACTCACTTCTCTCTCTTTTTGGGTGGTGACGACGGGTGTAATGGAGGGAAAGAAGAGGACTAAGATTTTGTTAAGAATCCGTGCTTATACTCGCATTTATTGATGCATAAAGTATCGATGAGGAATTAATTTATGACTTCTGGAAAATAAAACTTTCTAAATCGATATGATTTGTGTTATTTGAATTATTAGTTGTTGTGGTTGCAGGTTAACACCTTTCGCACAGAAAGTACGTTTTCCCTCTAAGTATTTCTATAACATTTTCTAGATACATTCGTTATTGGCCGTTAAGTATTACGATTTCCAACTTTTAGTGGTAATATTATCTTCGAGGACTTATAAAAGCATAAAAGTCGTAGTAGTTGCTGGGTTACTTTGTACTCATAAAATTCCCTTAGAAAATAAACGTTTATAGCGCTCTGCTTTCCTAGGTTCAGTAAGTTTCTAACTGAACTAAAAGCTGTTTGGTGTGAAAGAGTTAAGTCACCATTCTAACTTTATTTGAAAACTTTTCACTCACTTGAGATAGTTTCTAATGTCGAGGTTGCTGTTGCTTACATTTTAATACGTTTTTACTTAGTTATACTTTTGCTTCCAGCCACCAAATTCACTTTTTACACGATAGTATATTTCGTTTCGCTCCCTCCATCCCTCGAGGTGCTTGTTGCATGAATTTATTATTCACTTTGGTGTATCCTGCAAGCTTGCGTCTTTAAGTATTAAATATTAGCATGTAGCTTCCCCTTACTGCTTCGATGCACCCACTGTAAGGATGAGGGTGAGTACAGCAGTAAAATTCTATTCTGCTCCGTACTACTTCTCGGCTGATACTACTTTTTCTACTGCGGTTTTTTGCTTTTTGGCTTTTCGCCGTGCACACCCACTTGTCGTCTGTCATCATTCTAATGACGATGAATGACACCGAGTAGGATGGTGGGCCGGGATTTCGTAGCCACATCTTCGGGCGGCAGATGATTTAATGCCCGAATGTGCATATAAATGACATCGTTTTCCCTACTAAATCCGAAAAATATCGCCTCTGCATATAAAGTGTGGAAATGGTTTCGGTGTTTTTCGAAAGTTCAGTAAAAATCTGAATTTGGCGCAGAGGTTTGAGAGACGGAAGGTAGCAGAGGACCGAGGTATATGTGTGGATTGCCAGAAACGGCGGTGGACTGACAGTACCTCATCATCATGATGAAGTACGAAAGCAACAAATGAAAGCTTTAAATATGAGTGAGGGGAGTTTCTTCATGAAGCTCGAAAGTTAACAGCTGTGCTGATGAGTGTCTCAATTTGATATCACAGTGAGGACAGTAAAAACCACTTCGAATTAAGTATCCTCTTTGCATCTGGAGAGAAGTCAATCTCTGAATATAAAACAGTACCGAATACAAACACCTTTAATTCGAGTCCATTATATACCCTCAATGAAAATCTCCACCCGCTCTTAGAGATTCTTTTATCGCAACTACCTGAACATTATATATTTCAAATGCAAACAACCATCACAGGCGCTTGATAGCGGTCGCCATCACAGTGGTTTGGTTGTAGTAACCTACAAGGCCGTCATCCATTCATTTCCACACTCGCACTCACTCGTTATCCTTGTTCCAAAGTACATGGCAGTACTTCATCAACGCACAATCAGTACACTCAGGTACAGACGCTTTCCTAGAGCTTTTATTGCTCCATTACGAGTACCGTTCTATTAGTGCTTGTACCATTTATTTGGCCATTTTTCATATTTTCGTTTCTGCCGCATCCACCAGCTAACTTCCAGTCCTTGCTACGCATTCACAGTAACAAGTGGAATCACATTTTTCAAAGGATTTACCAAAGGATGTGTCCAGAATACTAGAGGGAACGCACGAACCGCGGACGGTCTTGCTTGGCACGCTCATTATCACCATCATTATGGTTTAAAATACAAGTAGAAGTGCTTAGATATGGCGAAGGAGGACATTCGTGAGAATGGTGGTAGCCATTCTTTCATAAGCGAAGGACTGTACAAGAAATGAAATTTGTACAGGGAAGAAAGAAGGAACGTTGAAAGTACGAGTGCAGGAGGAGAGGGGAAGAGAGGCATTTTAAACTTAACAACTTAAAGTAAGAACAAGTGATGTATTAGAGGCTGAAAGGTCCATACATAATGTGAATTATTCTCTTTGTCTTCTGTTATAATGTCTTCAGTATAATCAGTCATTTCAGATTTTTATATAAAGTTAAAACTCTACTTTGTGGCAATTGCTTCGCTTTTCGGAAATAATACAAAGAAATTTCTTAAAGCTCTTTATGGTAACTCTCTTTCCGCATTTCCGGACTCAGTAGGATTCTTAACGAATCCTTGAAGAGTGAGATAGTTAATTGCGAGAACAGAAGTGTTGACACACTCAGCAATGACGGCATCAAACCAAATTATCTTGATTCCTCCACGAAGTTCGAAGTAATGAGAGCGGGGAGTACTGTACCTGACAGTACGGCAGACTTCAAAATGAGTGAGGATTTTTTCAGAAACGTCAGAGAATGAAATTACAATACAATGAAGTGAAGTGTAGAGTTTTTCTTTGTAGGCAAACACTTACTTTTCTCCCGAACCAGAAGAGTTCTTATATACGGGTGGTCCGCGTGTGTATCAAGTAGTAGTGGGTCTCTATTCAGTCTGACAAACGAATGGAGTTAATTTCTAGATGATTTCGAACTTTATGTTTAACCCTTGAGTCCTTGCGGAGAGGAGAGAAGCAATGGGGGCAGATGAATGATTCGTGATTCCTTACGTGTCACTTTGCATGGGTCGGTCGGTCGGTGGCCACTCCCTCGCCTCCTACCCCCATTAAAATGATAAATCCTGGTGCTCTGCGCATCTACGTTGATTAAGTTGACAATTTTTCAACGCCAACCCACTCTAGTTTAAAACATGACTTCGCTGGCACAAAATCTGGCTAATAGGATGTCAAAGAGTTGTTGACGTCACCTTAACCCTCTAAGTGGCCGCTGCTGTCTGCCGTCACATTCATGCTTGCTTAACCTGGAACTCGCTTTATTTGAGGAACTCATAAATTAATGTGAACGCGTTTGAGTTGTGCGACGCGACATGTTGATGTCGTCGACGCGTCGCTTGTGATGTGTCGTCGGTCCTGTTGAATATGTTGAGTGGTGGGTGACTCTGCATAAGTGGGTGCCGCCGAGTGAACGACTCGCTCTGCTCTCCTTGCGATGTGGTGTAGGGAAACGGGCATTTCTTGATGTGCGCCGAGTGTGTGTGTTGTACGGAACCGAAGGATGTGTTGAATAATGAATACTGATGTGGTGGTGATGTGTTCGGAAGGATGTTGATGGATTGCTGGGCGTGGTTTCCTGCCTTCAGTACGATTTGTTGCGCTTCCTTAAGTTGATTACTTATAATGGATTTTCATCCAGTGAAACGAAAAAAGTGGAAAAACAAATTTTGTAGTTCCAGCCTAGTTTTCTGAAGGACTTTCACTCGTTCTTCTTTTTTCTTCTCCTCTCCTCTCTTCTCCTCTCTTCTCTTCTCTTCTCTTCTCTTCCCTTCTCTTCTCTTCTCTTCTGTTCAATTCTCTTCTCTTCAATTCTTTACTGTGTTCTCAAGTGAGGACTAGTAAAGTTTTGTTGTACGGCAGACCACAGAATTCTGCTGATTAACTATTTTCAGGCACCTTTTGACTTCTTAAACCTCTCATCTCTCTCACTCCTTCCTCTCCTGCGCAACTGGTGTTGCATTTAAAAATGTTAACTTCTCTCTTACTCTCTCTCTCCCTCGCTACTCTCTAAATTCTGTCACGTTCACCATAAAATTAACATAAAATTAAAAAAGTTTTTGTTTTGCCACAAAATAATGGCAACTCACAGACTCTGGCTGTCCCCCTTCCTCCCGGCTGCAGCACCCGAGTCATACGTGTTCATCTAGTAAACGACTTCCCTTCTTCTACATTCGCCGAAGTTACCCAGGATCAAGTCTGCTCTTCCGTCTTTTCTGTTGGCCCATCGTCAGGGCTTTCCGGCAAAATTAAAAGCCAAAATATAAAACTCATTCTCCCGCATGCTCACCCTCGGCTCCACGGAAACCTTCTTCCGCCGCACTGGAAATACGATGATGCCAGGGATGGTAGAAGATGTTGGACGTGTTATTATTTTCATTGTTGCTACTGTTGCATGGCAAACAAATTCCTCCACGCTTTTAAACCCCGCTGCCTATTCTATATTTTCCCGTCTTCTCCACTCTTTTCCCACCGTGAAATGTTTCGAGATCTGGCGTTGAGTGTAAAGAGAAAGCGAAAGTCAGGAATGGCAAAAGAATTTAGTAGATTTTGATTAAAATGCGTTCCTATCTCCACGACCGTCCCGATCTCCTCTCTCTCTCTCTCTCTCTCTCTCTCTCTCTCTCTATCTCTCTCTCTCTCTCTCTCTGGGACTGCGAAAGAAGAACAAGAAGAAAAGAGGACTCGTCTGTTTTGGAATTCGGCGATTTCTCCACTCATTCCACCACCTCAAGTACTTCGAAAAGCAACAAGCTAAACTTTGCGTACTCTTCACCTCAATTGTCAGCTCTTCTGAGATGCCGCCCACCCACTGTACACGCCCACACTACAGCAAAAGCGCTCCATAATTTGTTTATTTACTCGATCGCATAAATTTTTATAATTCTCTTGAACTTTACGGCAAAAGTTTGGCACCCAAGTGGAGAGCGGAAGTCTGCACCTCGGCCGACGGAGATAAAAAGTCGTGGAAAGAGGGTGAGTCTGGGCCATGGCAGCGGTGTTTTAGTCAGTTGTCGCAGAATTAATAGATTCACTAATGAAGGAATAATGAAAATCGTTCGTTAATTTGATTTAAGAGGTGGCGTTTTGTTCTTCATTTTCCATTTCAAAACCGATTTAAAGAATTTCCTAACAAACTTGTAAACTGAAAAATGCTTATCGTCATATTAACAGTTGATGGTTGACAGTTGTATTAACCAACAAAACTGTCAACATGATCTTCTTTCTTGTTGAATTGGTCGATAATAAATTTTACTGAACGATTCTCAGTGCTCGTAATTTTTCTGTGTCCAATATGATGATGGATATGTGGCAAAATGATGATTCGGATTGATTTGAACAGTTTTAGTTGTGTTTTTCATATCGATTTTTTTGTATATAACGAACACACTTAATATTAAAATGGTTGTTGTTTTCTAATTTCCTCTTTTAGTTTTGCTGTTCTTCCAGTGCGTCTTTGATTTATTGTAATTTGTTGTTTGTTACTAACTCACCGTAAACGCCAAACAACCACAGCAGCAACAACGACAACAAATTCCAACTCCAATAAATTACACTTCGTACATGTTTTTCTCGCGACTGATTGTTGGCTGTTTTTTGCGTTGTTTGTTGGTAGGCGGCAGCGGTATTTGTTGCTGCTGTTTACGGTTGTTTGGCGCATGTAACGGTTTCTGTTTTTTCGCTATCATGTTACCTGAACGAAAAGGCGAAAAAAACGACGCCTCATGAAAAGAAAAACTGAAGTAGTTCAGTGTAAAAACTTTTCGGCGAAAACACAAAAACATCCTTCGCTGGATATTTGAATCCTTGGTGTTTTGTGTGTATCGCGATGGCTGGAGGTGATGAGGTGGAGCAATGCGAACCTCACTGGGTAGCGGTGACGTTAGCTCGTCGTCTTTTTTCTACTCCTCGACCGCAGCGAGTCGACAATCACATTAATTGCATTCTGCGAGAGCCTAAAAGTATGCAAGCAAAAATTTCAACAATCCTGTTGTCTACACCTCGCTTGTGGCACCGGTTGCCGGTTGTGTGGTCAGCGTCCATCGGATCTTGCGTCCATCCCTGGAGACCACAAACAAGCTTCGACCATCCGTTCGGTCGAAATTTCCTTGAATGCCGAAAATAATTTATCACCATCGAAGAAGGGATTCGGCGAGAAGGGATTCGGGTTGTGGTACCAAGTCTTCCTTGGTCGGACCCCTTCATCTTGTCTTGTGACTCAAGCGACCTGTAGCAAAAGTTGGCCTGCCTGAGTGGCTTGGGGACGCGGGTGGGGACGCAGGGTAAACATTTCTGTAAGTCATTTCTGCAAATCGATTCTAGAAACTTGAGAGAAACTTGAATTGGTTTCGCTGGCTCATTTTTATCTTGTTTTTGCTTTAAATCGGCGACTGCTGTTTTCCGGTGCTCCGATTATTTCAACCGTTTTGTAGCTGAAGCACAGTTAGTGTTACTGTTGTTGTTGCTTTGGTTGCTGTTTTCGTTTGTTGGTTGGTGTCTTCGCACCGGCATCGATAAATAAAATCATTCAATTCTGACCAAGCGAAAGTTTTCCCGAAGTTCTTCCCACACCGGTAGAGTACAGCGCACACCTATAAAGAAAATAAAAATGGCGCACGCAAGAACCGACGATGACGAATGGCAGTCGAATTTTCGCGTTTTGTTTCCCGCATTGATTTAATTTTGCAGAAGTCTGCCTTTTTCTTGCTGACTTCTTTAGTTGTTTAGTTACTCAGTTTTGGCCTTGCGGGTGGATAAAAATGCCTCTCCCTTCGAACCTTCGAACCGTGAAGCTTGGATTTTGTTTCTACGACTTGAAAAACGTGCGATTATAAAGTTTCCTTATCTGTATCATGCGCGGTTTTGAGTTCAAAATAACATAAATCGAGAACTGCAGTTTTATAATAGAGAAACAAAAAAAAAACGCAAATAAAGCGATAAAATATTTTTCAATAAATTCTTTCCTTATGAAAACAAAGAAGTGACGGCCGTCACTCGCAACCGCACGTAGTCAGTGATTTTCTGGTTGCCAGTTTTGGTTGTGTGAGTGATTATGTACGTGTGTTGTTTTCGCGTGCGTGGGTGTGTTGAGTGCGAGCCTAATGGGTTAATATTTCAAAAGCGTCCACGGAATCAATAATAACGTTGAAAAGCTACTGCAATGTCAACCCAGTAGCGTGGACCTCCATCGACGAGAAGATCCGGCAGCGTTGTTGTTGTTGTTGTTGTTGTTAGCGCAACATCTCCTACTACACTGGGTTGGCATTCTGCATCCCGTCCTGAAGGGCGAGCAGCTTCTGCTGCTCCATGTAAATCTGCAAATTCGAAATGCGAAATTTACACGCCGCCACATACGAAATAATTGTTGCTCAACAAAGGATTTCAGACTGTGATGCGAACTCAATCAGTGAAGCGACGAGTCGCTAAACACACAGAGAGCCACCGGGAGCAAACGCATCGCCAACAGGAATCAGGCAGTCAGAGCGGCAGTCAGAGCAACAGCAGTCAGAGCAGCAGCAGCAGCAGCAGAAATACCAGCAACAGCCCAAGTCTGCTGGCGATAAATATTTATGACTCATTTGCATAATAGATCAAAATTTAATTTCAATTTTAACCATTTACACACACATATGAACGCACGCGCCCTGCAGGAAGACTGCAAGTAGTAGCTCGATCAATTAGTTGAGCAGTTGGTTGAATAAAATCAATTGGAATAAATGAAAGACACGAAACCGAGTGCATCCACTTCAGGATTCAGTGAAAGCTGGCAATTTTGTGGCAACCCTAGAAGTCCCGCTCCACCCACGTGCAATCAGAAGTTGCAATTTGAACTGTAAAAGTTGGCAATGCAGCGTTTTATAGAGTTGCGATGTCCTCGAAGCTCGAAGGCGCAGTAATCTGTTGTTGTTGTTGTGGCTTTGCTTCTAAGCTATTCTCGCCGTAACAGCGAAGGCAACCGACAGATGGCGCTCGCGGCTGGGCGGCGACTTCAGAGCTGCAGGCGGCGTGTCCATGAACGTCGTCGCATTTTGCTTGCTGCCGCCGTTACAGCTGCAGTTGCAGTCTGAGTGCCGCAGCCCACTTAAATGCAGTCTGATTAAAAAAAGAGAAGTTGAGTTTTTGTTTAGACTTCTTCTTCGGGTTCTTCTTCTTCTTTTTCTGCTGTTACGATTGCGTTCTCGTATTGTTTTGCCGAACAAACACCACAAAAGAGCACCAAAACGGACGTTCGTCCGTGGCAACGCAATCACGGCGCGCCAGCCAGGGCTGCAAACTCAGGCACGGACCACAAATAGGCGCTCCTCAGTGTCCACCACCTCCTCAGCCGCACAGCGGAAGCAGCAACGGCAGCAACAACAGCAACGTAAACGAAACAACATTTCGTAAACACCTGAAAATAAATTTAATCTGAGTGTGCAGCGAACCCGTGCCGCGTACCGTTCGGTGCACAAGCCGCAGCAACATGAACGGAAACACTTTCGGGAACAAGTTGTGTGTGCGATGGGGTGGAAGTGCGGGGTGGGGGGTGGGAGTGCAGGCAGATGTGGAATGCAGGTGCAACACTGACTTCAAATTTATGCATCTGCGTTGTTCCAAGTTGCTGCACAACGAGCGAGGCACGAGAAAGACGGTTCGGCACCGAGTCGATTGGCCTCACCTCCTGTGGAGACGGGGACGGGGAAAGACGGGGACGCCACGCAATCGGCGTAACCCGGCAGGCCAACGCGTGTGGGCCACTCGTCGCGGGAACCGGTGAAGAAGCTCGAGGAATGTCATTTGTTGCTGGTGCCGCCGCCGTTGTTGCATTTGCTGCAGTTGTTGCCGCCGAAACCGATACGATTGCTGCCGCAACGTCGTGCTGTCTGTCCGTACCTGTCTGCCTCCAACTGTCTGCCACTCCGTCTACCGAGTTGCTACAAAATTACAACAGGATATTCAGGAATTACACGAGTATTCGGAATGCACGCACACACAGCAGCAAAGTTAAGCCGTTTACACGGAAACAAATTTAACAAAATATGCAAAATCATTTCAGCAAAGTGTAAAGAAGAATTTATTTTGGCTGGACAACACTTGGTCCTTCTTCGAGGCCGGAGGACTTGTTCGGAGTTAAAACAAAAGTTTGCATTTGAAAGTTTCATTCGAACACAGAAAATTTCATTGTCCACAGTTACGTGTATCAGTTCAGTTATTGCAGTCCAGCCTTTTCAGCAGCCCCTTGTGCCCGGATCATCAACGAGTTTCCTTTATATGTTGCAGCATAGGGCTCCCACCCCTGCCGTCTGCACCCCACGCCCCACGAACGTATTTAGCTGCCCCTGAGGGTATGCAACACCCTGCTGGTCCGTCTTTCAGTTGAAAAGAGCTGCAGTTTAATGTTTCTCTGCTCCTTCTTTTCTGCATTTTAATTCCATTTCCTTGCTGCTGAAAAATTGCTTGTAAGTCGTTGCAACAACTGCAGTTCCTTGCCAAAAATTGCACGCTACGTCCCTTCGGCAGCCAAGCACACAGAAGACTGCAAACACGAATCTGTTGCGACGAAGCTGATTTATTTTAGCAGTGAGTAAGAATGCGAATGAATTTTTCGGCATGAAGTTGCCAATTGGGTTGCCAATTTTTACCTTGCAACAAAAATTTAAAAAAATCTCCTTTTAGCAAGATTATCCGAAATGAGAGTGAAGATTGAGGCGATTTTTAATAGTCGAGATTTAAAAACAAAAGAACGATTTATTACCGAAACATTTGAATTGTTTTACTTTTTATTGAAAGAAACTTTAAAGCAAAATTTAATACGTTCTTCTACTGCAAAATTTCACCTCACAGGGCACAGGGCAACTTGAGATTTTTGTGCTCTCAAGTTTTTCTCTTCTGAGGATTTAAACGAAATGAAAATTTTCGTTTCGTGTAATTTTCAAACTTTAATCCCTGCGGAAGCCGAGCAAGATACACAATTATTGCAGCCAGCGACGCCGTGAGGACGAGACGGGGTTGTCGACGTGGAATGGACCTCCAGTGTGCCCACAAACTTGAGCAGGTAAGTAAAACAAAGGCAAAGAAAACTGCTGCCGGCCAAAATATACAGGGATCGTGTCAACAAGCGGATTTGTTTGTTTTGCGTTAATGAGACGGAAACTTCGTTTGTTTGCTCGAAGTGTGCGAGCGGACTCGGAGTGTACGAGAGTACTTGAGAAATGCATCCGAATGAGAGCGACTGCAGCCAGCAACAAGAGAGCGGGCGGACTCACCGCCTCGCCCTCCTCCTGCTTTCGGTTTCCGTTCGAAAATATCAACACATGCATCAACAGTGCAATGCGCTGAAGCCTTAGCAATCTGAACTAATTGACAGAGTGTCAATCATAGCAAACCATTATTAATATTTTATCCCACGCACACGAGGGAGGGGGTTGCGCTGTAATTAGCGAGCGAGTCGCTCCGTTGCAGTTGCATTCGGTCGGCTGAGTGAGTGGACGTTGTTTTCCCACTAAGTTTTCCCAGAATGGCGTATCTAGAACGGCAGGATCAAGGATAATTAGTTGTACTAGTTGTATGTGCTGTAAATTATATGTTGGTGTTGTCGTTCGTGTTATTGCAGTTGCACTTTTGCTTCTGTGCACTCGAGTTCTGTTGACCGGACCAACTAAGTGTCCATCTGTTGGACTTTCCGTACGCTGGCCTCGTGTGTCGCCGCAACACATCTGCTCTCAATCATGTGGAAACCACAAAATATTAATTACAAATAATTAGTGCACCCGTTATGTTTGTGCTTCTGTCCGTCCGTCCGTCCGTCCGTCCGTTTGTCTCAACGGCAGCGACTGACAGAGGAAAGCTTTGGCAACTCGGGGAAATTTCGAGTTATTAATGGAATTTCATTGGTTTTGATATTGTTTTTAGTGTTTGTTGTTGTTGCGGTTGTTGTTGTTGCGGTTGTTGTTGTTGTTGTTGTTGTAGTAATTGAGTTCAAAATTAATTCGTAGCTATAGATGGCGTTACCCTGCATTGACCTGCTAAGTTTACCTGCTTGTTCAAGCATTCCATGAACTCCGATTTCGGTTCTTCACAGCGACTTTCGAAGCCGTAGTTAACCACCTGCGCCGCAGGAGCGCTTGTGGGGGAATGCGTTGGCCTGAAACGTGAGAAATAATTATAGAGGAACTTATAAATAAGCCTTCGATTGACTGTAGAGGGGGTGTGGGTGGGTGGAGGAGGCATGGTTTGGCTTTCATTTGTTAACTCAGCTTATAGAAGGAAACTATACACGTGTTCGATTTAATGAGGGTTTCGATACGAAAGTAATAACAGAGGTCATGGTTTTCAGTTATCCCGCTTCCAGTCGACGAAACCCTTCATCACCTGATCAACCAGCCCGAATACTGCCAGCCGTACCCCATCTTCGCTTGAGTTCTTCGGCAACACCTGAGCTTAACTGAGGTTCCTTTCAAAATATCATTCCCAAAATAATTCCTGCCCCTCCATAGCTTCCGTTCAGTGGAATTCGTGGAGTCAGGCTGTCTGCCTTGCTGAAAACTGAACTCCTCTTTCTCCTCCGATTGGTAATCCATCTGCTCCTGCTGCACTCGTTCGCTTCATTAACTTGAAATCGGAAATCGGAACTTAGTTGCTGCTGCTGCTGCTTGTACTGCTGTTGCTCTTGCCGTTGCTGTTGTCGTTGCTCTTACTGTTGTTGTAGCTGTAGCTGTTGCTGTTGCTGCTTGTTGACAATCCTTCGTTAAGAAATTTTGTAGCGCTTCACTGACTTTTAATTGTATCTGACAAGGTATCCAGCTAAACCTGACGACCAACCCCTGCTGACGCCGCTGACGTCGCTCTTCACCAACGCGACACCTGTGACAACCGACCAGGTTGCGTTCAGCCAGAATGCAGCAGGCAATCCCACCCTCCTCGCGCACCCTCTTTCACACCACCATCACATCGACGAACGGAACCATGCTGCGTAGGCCGCCGATGACGAGTCTGCCGCTCAGCGCTCTGCTGCTCGGAAGCAGGCACGAATCAAAGTATCGAATTACAATTTCCTCCCCGTTGGTGTTTTCTTCTTTTGTTATTTTATTGCAACTTGAAGCGCTTCTTAGACGTGTTGCCGCCTTCGTGGGGGATGGAAGAAGGGGGAGGAGTATTTTAAATACTCCGCTACTCGGTTACTCGTGCTCATTCAGTCGTCCCGCGTTGTTTCCGTTTTACGTGGAACTAAATGCTTCTTTCTTCACAAGAAGGCTTCTTTCCTGACTAACTGAAGACGGGTCTGAAAGCCCGAATTCATAACACTTCTTGCAGAAACATTATATTGTCTCATAATTAGACTACAGTGACGTCAGTATGCTTGTGCGTGGAGAAAAACGTAAAGGAAAGAGAAGAGTTCACTCGTAATTAAGAAGTCGTCGCTTGCTGAACGTGTCGTATCTGCACCGTCGACTCCTTTTCCAAATTTGAATCCACGAAGTGCAAAGCAGGAAGCAATCGTCGATGTCATCGCGAGCATAGAGATTGGGAAGCCCTTTCGAGATGAGTATCGAAAGTATCCTCTTCGCCTGAAATCAGAACCTCGGAAAGGAAACCACGTTTTTCCGTCGACACAAGAACCGAGATACATTGTAATCTGGATATCAAGATAGTTGAGTTGATGCTGGAGACAGAATTGAGATTGTGTCCTCCCTTCGAAATGGAGGAAATAATAGCGATCTAGAGCGCCTTTTCAGTTAAACTGAGGACCGACATCGAGCCTTGTGTACTTCCATGAAGACGAGAGACGAGATCGAGACTAACCTTTTCTATCAAATCCAAAACTGGGATCGGGAAATCAACTCTTCTCACTTGAGATAGTAGTCGAGGCCGAAACAGCATTCGAAGCTGGTCGACTTTACACACAAATCGAAAGAATTCCCTTCCGAAATTGTACGCTCAACAAGGGTTTTTCTAATGATGGCGGTTGCATAATAAATTTCCTTCTTCTAACAACAATCCTCTAGGCTTCTCCGAGTAACGGTCTCCGCTGCCATCTCAATTTGGGAATTACGGCTTCCTGCATCCTGCGGTTATGACTTTCGCACACTCGCAAGTGCCGTTGAGGACGTGATTGACTGTGACTGAATTTCCTCCATTAAGCTATGCAAACAGCGAATGCCTGCCTCTCGCACTCCTCACTTCCCCGATGTCTCCTCGAAAAAACGAGTATCGTCGGCGAATCACAGACAAAAATCATCCTGGCGTAAATGAAGACGTGCATGCGTGCCGGCCTGGGAATCTTTTGTGTGCGAGCGTGTCTCGTTAGGGAGAAGGTAACGCGTTGTAATCGTAAATTGTCTCCATGAAATCATCATCTTCGCCGGCGAAAATTCACACGATTCAATAAATTTCTGCGTGTGATAAGGAAACTCAGGTTTCTGAAGACGGGTTTCCTCTTGCCAGGAATTCCGAAAATGGTGGAGAAAAAGCAAGGAGACGTAAGACCTTCTGTTGCGCCTGAGAATCTTAATTTGGGCAAACAGAAGAAAAGTTATCGAACTCCGTCAGGGAAACTCGAGCCCGCGATGTCGCCGCAAGAAGATTCGTCGAAGTCTAAGTCGAATGGTCGACGGACGGGTACGCGGAAAGTGTTAATGCACTCGGTGCCAAGTGCTCGGCTCACGTTTCAGCTGACTGTGATTCGTGCTGATGGGTTCGAATGCATACCGTTTGTTCGAATGGCTTCCTGTTGCACGATGTCGACTGCGTGATTGCGATTGCCTCTCCTTACGATTCCCGAGACTGGTTCCCATGCAGATCGATGCGGCGAGCGGCGTCTAGCACATGGACGCCCTCGGCGCCATCCCGCCACATTCCCAGCGAACAACCCTGATCGAGAAAAGCGAGTGGCAGGCTGGCGTGAAGGTGTCCTGCGCTAGTCGAAGCCCTGCCTGCACTCGAGTCAGCAGAAGGTAAAACTATCTGCACTAAAACGTCCCACACCGTACGTGGGAATCCTTCGTGCCCGTCGCCAGCTTAACGGTGCACTAGGCACACACTCGACGAAGCCTGCAACTCGATGCAGGGCTCTTCGCCGTTCCGTTATTCAAATAAGGCCGCATCTTCAACTCCGCTTGAACTCTGCTCTCTGGACTCGTCCTGTGCAACTCTAAACACGAAAACCCAACGCCTCACCAGCGAACGTGAGAACAACGATGTTCCGCTTTTTTGGTTTACTAGTGGCAACGCTAACATCATGGCAGCCCGAAGCCTCGTCGGCCTCGCGGAGGAGCAGAGCAAGGGAAGGGAAAGAAGAATTACATCGGAAGCACATCGCAATGCTTGTGGAGACTTTTGTTTGCATTGGTTGAGTGTAGCGGAAGTAAAATCGGTGCTTGCGGCTCCAATCAAAAGGCAACCCGCAGGTCGGCACGGAAGCAAGTGTCACGCATGGTCAGCAGCTGAGGGCGCGAATTGAGCCGCTCCGAGTCCCCTTTTAACACGGAAGTGGGGAAATGAATAACTGCGCGAAGAGTTCGCATCCACAGCTGGCTTCGATATCTAGTTACCATACCGGACGACAATTCTTTCCTACGAGAACTAATTAGTTGGTAGTAACTAACTAGTTCGTCTCACTCTAACAAAGACTGTAAACCCGTCATAATTACGTCACAACAAATCTCCGTCTTTAATTGAGTTTGATATTTCGAAATCCTTCGAAAGATGATCCTCCTCGGTTCTCCACACGCGATAACAGAACTCCAGCGCGCATCAACGATTTGTTCCCACGAAGCAGGACGCCGAGGACGCTGTTGTCGCGCGTGTTTCTGCCGCCTGCTGCCGTGTTAAACACGCTCGATCGGTGGCGCTTCATTTCGGTGGCGTCGCAACGGAACGGAAGCTCCTTGATGAACGCGGCTTAGAAGTGGAAGGCGTGCGTGTGCACAGCTTTTCAATGTTGCCACAACGCGAGGAATGGATGTGCTGTTGGCTCGTTACGTGACGTGACCAAGTGGCGGAAATTTTTAGGAAGGAAAAAAGAATCCCAAACAACTCCATTCAAGTGCAAAAGCATTCGCTTCTCATGCACACGTACTCGCAGTCGCGCTGTCACGCCAGGCTTTCAGCGGTGCCACTGGTGGCGGCTCGAGAGCCTTGCTACTCGCAGCGTTTCAATGCGTTGCAACGCGTTGCAATTAAGAGAAGCGCACAAGTGTCTGCGGCTAGCAGCGTTCTTCTCGTATGGCGGGTGGTGCCGAAAGGGCTTCGGACCGACCGGAGGCGTTGACACTTCCTCAGCTTCCTCAGCCTTTCCTTCTTAGTTTACCTTCGACGCCGGCGTTGCCACTTCACACTGAAGGTTGACGCAACAGCACTGTCGCGTCGTGCCGCACCGCGCTGCGCTCTTCCCTTCTGCGACATGC
This sequence comes from Sicus ferrugineus, assembly GCA_922984085.1. Taxonomy (NCBI): domain Eukaryota; kingdom Metazoa; phylum Arthropoda; class Insecta; order Diptera; family Conopidae; genus Sicus; species Sicus ferrugineus. The sequence goes on along the minus strand of OV277350.1, from coordinate 35,503,016 downwards.
TGAGAGCTGAGAGACTCTAGTGGCTCTTGGTATTGTAATTGGTAGTGGTGGTGTCGCTGTTGTTCCTGTTGCAACTAGGGCTGCTGCAGTTGTGTAAAGCGCCTGCCAGCCTGCCTGCCCGTCTGCCTACTGTCCCCTTGCCCCTTGCCCCTTGCCAGAGGCTTTTTTGTGCGATATCAAGTTTGCTAGCGAAACAATAGCGCTGCGTTGTCAGCCTGTATTTAAGGACATCCGGTGGAAATGGTTACAAGTACAAGTGGAGTGGTTGTTGCAAGTCGTCGTCGTTGTTGTTGTTGTTGTTTTTGTCGGCGTTGTTGTTGTCGAGAGCCTGCAAGGACTAATAAAAGTGTGTATTTTTTAAGTTTTGTTGCTTCATTTTTGTAACGGATTTAAAGGTGTTGAGAGCAGAGGCAGGATGATGGTGGTGTGCCTGGTTGTGTGGAGGGTATCGGTGAGGTTGAATACCGCTTGTTTTACTTTTGTAAGTACATCAAATTCTGAGGATGATGTTCCTTCTCAGCAAGATAGGCTTGCGCAGGTTTTCATTCATTTAAAACGATACAATAACTAGGTGCGGTTTTTTAGTATAGACATCTGGGTAGTTTTGATGGAGAGAATATAACTGGGAATATTTAACTGAAGGATTTAAACTTAGAAGTTTTCGCCGAGAGACGAGCTGTGAGAAACTTCCATTGGAGGAGTTCACTCTGAGGTTTTCATTGATAGATTTCAGGTGGAAGTACGAAGGGATTTAACCAGGAAGCTCTTCATTCTTCATTCAATGGCGGTTTTTTGAATATCTCATCTAGAAAAAGCTTCTGCTGAGCGACCGTGAAGGTTTTGTTTAGATAATTCAAATAGTGCGAATTTTCCTTTGACTGAAAGATCCCATCTAGCAGGCTTTCGCTGGAGACACCAGTGATGACGCTTCTCCAAACAAAGGGACCACAAAGCGAAACCTTCAACTGAAGGACTTTAGAGAGCTCTTTAATTAGGAAAGCCTATTTAGATCTTCTATCGATCTAAAATGATTTTAGCTAAAAGCTTTAAAATCTCATTTGGAAAGCTTTTGTAAGATATTTAAATTAAAACCAGAGTTTTTATTCGAAGCAGTTTTCATTTATTTTTTTTTTATTTTTAAATGTACAGCAAAAACTGGGAAAAGTTTATCCATACAATCGATAATCGCTGATTTGGTTTTCTTAATTTAATGCGACATCCGGGCTTCCTCGCTCGCCTTGGGGAGTTTTAACTTTGCCGGAAGTTTCATTAAAACTTGTTTGTGGTGAATTTTTTCCCTTCTATTTTCTTCCTTTCAGGCGTTAACTTTTTCCTACCTGCTCTCAAACCCTCGTCATATGCAGCTAAAGAAAAAAAGAAGAAATTTCAGTCCTGCTTATTTGTTTACGAATTCAAGATGAATAATTAATCAAAAGTTGTTGCGAGTTTTATAGGCACTTGCTTCCTCGAAGAATTTTCCAGACCCTCACGCCTAAAATGCTCCTCGCAATTGTTCTTCCTAAGGATTAAATCGCGCGTGAGCTGTCAAGGAAGCTTTCTGATAAATTACTTTCGGACTTTAATTTTAGAATTATTTCGAGATTAGCTTTAAACTTGGATTTGCTTTGATTTCGATGGAGATTTTATTGTTGCGTTACGTTGAGAGTTTCGTGCGAATGCGATGTCAAGGAACTCACGCCGGTTCAAGGGGAGGGCGAGGTGGATTTAAAGGAAAACCATTAATTTCCTCAAGAGAACTGTTAACAACATAAAAACATGATAGACTTTTAGGCGCGTTAAGCTGTTTTACGTAATGATGACTGTAAATTGAGTTCAAATTCAAAGGGGAGAGAAAATAGTCTTCTTTTCTTTTTAATTACCGAGTAAAAACACAGAGTTTAAACAGAAATTAAGGCGAATTTCCAGAGTGCGAAACGAGTGTCCTTTCTTGTATTTAATTCCGGCTGCAAAGACTTGTAGTGACTAAAAGAATATCCGCAGTAAACTGATTTCTGGATACGATATGGCGAATAATTCTGTAGGCCAGAAAAAATCGCACTTCCTGCTGTGTCGCCGGGTGTGGCACTCCGGTCCGAATTCCACTCAGCTCGCTCAATAAGCATTCCGAGTGTCCCGTCCCTGCAAATAGCAGCGCCGCAAACAGCAGCCCGAGAGCAATTGAATTCAGTGAATGCACTCGAACAATAAAAGTCGCATCGCAGTCTGCGTGGACCGTCTGATTCTGATTCCGATCCTGCACTGGACTGCCGACCACTGGCCCGACTCCGCCTCTGCTGATTAACATATTTTTTCGCTTTTGTTCCCTCTGCGGATGACAATCGATGCTGACCATAAATTTTGCAAGGACGAAGGATGCCATTAGGGTGCCGCGTTGTTCATTTAATTTGGCGCGTGAATTATTGACAGCGCGACGGAGTGACGGAACGGACGCGTTTTATTGTGATTTTTTTACGAGTTGCCGTTGCCGTTGCCGTTGCCGTTGCTGATGCTGATGCTGATGCTGTTGCCCTCGCCGTTGCCCTCGCTGTTGCTCTCCATGCACGGCCGGGCGGGGTCAGTTTGGGGTCAGCTGCACTGTTTCGCAGTCAGCCAGACAGCTTCGTAATCTCATTCCTATTTGACGACCTGCAGGAGAGCAGAAAAAAGCAATAAAAATAAGAGTAAAAATCTAAAACAGGACCTCGTAACTTGTAACCAGCGAGCAACAGCAGCACTCAGCGAAGGATGTCAACATGTGAAGCGTTGCAATCTAGAGTAACGGCAGCAGCAGTAGCAGCAGCAGCATCAGCAGCAGTTTTGTTGCATTCATTGCTATGAATTATTGTCAGTTTTGTTCGCTGTCCGCTTTGCATTCAGTTCAATTGCTGTCGTTGTTGTTGTTGTTGCTGTTTTTGTTGCTGTTGTTGTTGTTGTTTTTAAGGTTGTCCTTTCCACGACACTTTCGAATTTATTGCGATTTTCTGGTGCGATTTTTTCGATAAAAAATGCATTTTTTCTAGTATTTGTCTGACTTCAAATTAGTCATATTTTTGCTTACCTTGTGCTGTTCTTGAGTTGCCAAATTTATATCCTTGAGCGTGGAACCTCGGAAATCAATTACGGAAATATAAAATATATAATTATGCGTACGAGACGATAATATTCTCGTTTTCATCTCGAGAATTCGGTAATCGAGACCAAGACGTCTTTTCTTGACGAGACGAGAATGAAAGCGTTTTAATCCTTGAATATCGCTCTGAATTCTAGAGGGAAAACGTGCTCTTGATGTCTATTGTCGTGTCGACTATGACAGGCTGTCTGTCGATTACTGGTTCCACGCTCTCGATTTCGATTATCCTCTCATCTAAAAAGTCGTTCTGATCTTGTTTATCGCCTCGGATTTGAGACGAAGTTTTAAAATTTCGAAGTTTTTTTCTCATTCACCCAGCTCATCTTAAATTCTCATCTCTAATTCTAGAGAAAATCCATCAAAATCCAGATAACGAATTCCATGCAGGGATAAATATAATTTTAATTTTCTTCTTAGCGTAAAAATTGTTGGATCCTGTTTTTCAAAACATCCTCATAAATCCTTGCTATGATTTAATTATTCTCATTTAACTGGCGTTAATTAAAATTTGCTTGCCCCCGAATAGTTTTTCTGCTATCGAATTTTTGTTCTAATTCACGACGTGGTTGTTGTCGGCAATTAATTGTTATTTTTGCTCGCTTCAAATATTGTTTTTATGTTTTCACGGAATAACGTCGGCAGCAAGGAGGCGACGCGCAACGCGTTTCTGGCGGCTGATTCAAACGCGTGTTTTATTAAAATTCGGTGTTTTTTGGCAGTCCTGTAGCCCGCCGATCGACTCGACGTATTCGGGGTGGTTGGAGTGCCATGCACCGACTACGCACGCAACACTTGCGGCGCGCTGTGAAGGTGTTCAATGCGTTCAGTACACTGAGAGAAGAACTCTAAAAATCGAATATTAGAAAGTCTTACGATGTCACTGAGAAGATTTCGAGGGATTTCTAGGAGTTTTCTGGGAATCCAAAGACAGCCGTCACAGATTCCTATTATTTTGTGGATCTTTAGATTCTTTTTCCCTGGATAGTTTATTTTGTTGGTCCTTTTTGGCCACAGGACGCCCTCCCTTAAGTTGTAGGTCGGCACAGGACTCTCTGCAGCCGCAGTTCTTAGTTCCTTCCTGCAGCAGCCGCTCAACTTTACGCTCAGTGCATTCGTCGTCGTCATCGCCGTCGCCGTCGTCGTCGTCGACGAAAACAAAACGTTAAAAGGCAGAGGACACCCTGGCAACCCTACCGCGTTCTGGCCCAGCAGACTTCAACAAAAACAACGCTGCTCACCACGAACCGCAAGCCGGGCAGCGAGCAGCGAAGGGTTCAGCGGCGGCTGTGGGCTTCGACGCTCAGAATTCGGTGTGGGCTTCTTTGTTTTTCCTTTCTTATTTCCAAACATCACAATTAATGATGTCCTGCCTTGTCGCTGGCAGGCGCATTAGTTGGTTGCTCGAGCAACCCTTCAAAGGATCCCAACGAATTCGCTGCAGCACCCGTGAGCACGTTTGGAAGGTACGGGCATGTGTTTGTGTGTGTGTGTGTGTGTTAGCGTGGGTCCGTGTGCGTGTGTGTGCAGAACAGGAAGCAACACTTGGAAAAATTTGTAAAATATTCGCAGAAATATTTTATTGCCCTGCGTTGCTTAGAAATCCCGCAGAGTGGTGGGGAGGGTGAGCAGGCGGACGGATGGTACCGAATTTGTTGCTGCGCCCATTGCTGGCTTGCATGTAGCAGCTGCTGCTGCTGCTGCTGTTGCTCGGCCGCCGCAGCATCGAGAGGTCATTAGAACGCGCTTCTAATTGAGTGAGTGAGATGAGGTTGCACTTTCCGAGGGGTGCAGATGCTGTTGCACAAGTCAGGCGTCGCCCGCGGCTACCGCTGACCAACTGGAGGTCCCTGGCAGGCTGCGTGTCCTGCGCGCACCGCTACTCCGGCCCGGGCGGTGGGGAGGGATGAGTAATTAAGATGGCTGAATTATATTTGCAGTCTGCTTAATGATAATTGTTTCGAATGCTTTCGCTCCCCCACCCCGCTCGACGTACGGGTTTTATAATTACAAAGCAACAGCAATTAACAGCAACAACTTTGTTAGCGAGAAGAGAGAACAACAACAACAACAACAACAACAACTGCGATAGTGCCACAAGAGGTGTGAACGAACAGATGCGGGTACGCTACGCGCTACGCAGACTTGCCGCGATTTCCACGACGTGCAACGTAAGTTTGCTCTGAATTCAAGAGTGATCGAGTTTTATGCGAATTTGCACCGACTGCAAAGGACCAGCATCGTCTAAACCTGTTAAATATCTCAAACAAATCTTGTGTATTTCCATTAATTCCTGTTATTTCGCTAAACAAATCAAATGAATTTCGAAATAAATTTCAGCATCTCGAATGGTCGCTGTATTTCAGTGCAGAAGGTGGCCCTAAAATTTATGACTGTTTCCGCAATTAGTTTTTGCTACAGTTAGTCGGGTTTTTCTATTACTCCGCGCCGTGCCAGCTGGGGACATGTGGCACACATCAGATTTGAAAAACAGCGAAAGAAAGGAAATAAATTTGCGAAAAATGGCCAGAGGGGAAAATTTATTGAAAAGAAATCGAGGTTATTGCGAAATTCGACAAGTTTCGGCATAAAAGAACCCGAGTGAATGAAAGCAACAGCATCGTCGGACCACATGATGCTCGCACACGCGCTCCTCGCCGCGTATCCTGGCCGCCGCCTTTATTCTGGCTGGCAGGCGACACAACAATGCGGGACTCAACGGCCGCAGCGGCCGTAGCAGGAGCGACTGTAGCAGCAGCAGCGGCAGCAGAGAAAAAGGCATCGGGTCAGGTCAGTGTGCCACTTCGATGCTGTGCCAGAATGCCTGCTCGCTGTGCCTCCAACTGCTGCTGCTGCCGCTGCCGCTGCCGCCGCGGAGCACCAGGTGCGCTTCGATCCTTCCTGATTGAAAGTGTTGATCGCAATGTATGCGTGCGTCTCTAATTCCGCTCTTTTTTCGGCGCGCCTTTTGTGCTCGAGTACCAAATGTAAATTTCAGCGTGAGGCAGGGGAAGCCACGGCTGCGTGGCATGAGTGTGATGCGTGTGTTTGTTGATGGCTTGCTACGTCTGCAAGCCGATTAAGAGGCCAAACAGCAAGAAAACACAGAAAAAGTTCTTCCACGGAGAACCGAATGAAAATGAAACAGCGCTGAATGGTTTTCTGATGTCGGAAAAAAAGTAAAACAGAGGGAGTCCCTAAAATGAAGCTGGCGAACCGCCTGTTGGATTTTAATCGAATCGAGAAAAAAACCAAATCAATTCTTGGCATCCGCTGTTGTGTGTGTCTCGGCTGTTCGACTTCCTTTTTCGCATCTCTTTTGTCCTTAAAAATTCATGAAGTCTCAGTGTGTTGGTATTTTTGGCGCTCTTTCGCAAATTCGGGCTTGCAAGGCACACATGGAAGGACCTCCTGGTCGTCGTGCGGGCTGCTGTGGGTACCGAGGCGGGTATTGCCGAAACAATGCGACGACAGATGCAGAGGCAAATGCGCTCGAGGGCTCCTCCGCTTCAAGGACGAGCACCTTTCGCAGATCCTTTCAATGGAATAAATTTAGTTAATAAATGCAAGGAAGCCCAGAACGCATTACTCGCCCTAGCGATTGGGAGGGGGTTTCGGAAAAGAAGTGTCGGAAAAGGTCTTTCACAGTTTTCCACTCTCAAGACACAAAAAAATCTCTTTTAAGATACGACTTTGTGTTGAACGATTTCAAGCCACACTACCAACAATTCTGTGGGTCAAATATAACCTCCTCTGGAGAACAGACGATTCATTTCTTGTGGCTTCCCTTAGACTCTCATTCCGGATTCAGTGTCTTCCATTTCCATTTCACTCTACTCATCACATCCTCTTCATTCATTTGGCTTTCATTTCCCTCTTTACTTTGATATTCTTTGTAAGTTTAACCGTCTCTTGATTCTTTCCGGTAATTTATCTGCGAATTTTCTCACCAACTGTAGAACTAACTTGTGTTGATTTCAAAATAATGGCCCATGACTTTCAACCGATCAGAAAATCCCTCGTCTTGCAGTCATGATTGTCTACTCCACTGAGAATGCGTCACGATGACGAGCATTAATCTCCGTGAGTGAGAACCATCTAACTCGATCTAGTCTTCAGGTAAGTTGCAGTTACCCCTTGCATATATCAAAAGTATACAACTTTCTCAGTAACTTCTTATCTTTCCTTTGTTCTTTTCTTTTTTAAAGTAACCATTGAGAATTTGATGCATTCTGAGTATTAAATATAATCATCTGCATCGAATATTATTTTCCTTGACGAGCCACTTCAGTTTCTTCACTTTTTTATATGGTTCTAGATCCGGTTGAGCAAAACGATCTTCAGGATCGACTATAACGTGAAGTGGAGTCATATGAGTCAATCATGTGACGATCTCCGTGAAGTTTTAGAAAGATCGATTTGTATCAGCGACTATAATGAAGTTCGATTTCGATGAACTCAAGTTTGACTTTATGAAGATAGGCTCACTTATCAACTCGATCTGCACGATAGACTGCTGTGAAAATCGACTCATATCAACGCAATCTCGTGACTGACTATTATAAAAGTGAACTCATGTGAATTCGAATTAGATTGTAATGAAGATCGACTCATGCCAATTCAGTTTTTATAAATGGTTGTTATCAAGACCGGCTTTAAAGTTTAAATGATATGAAAATGGATTAAGAAAATTTTGACTTTCATGATCGACTGTTGGGACAAAGATGGCGTCATATTAATTCAGTCTTCATGATGAGGATCGAATACAAGATTTAAAGATCGATATAGAAGTATATGTATGAACGGGAACTTCAAGTTTCATTTCGAATGATCGATTCCAGTTCAATCTTTATGAAATCAAGCAATCTTTATGATCGACTATTATGAGGATCGGGTCACATGAACGTGATCGACTCATATCACAGTTTACATAATCTCTGGTTATCAAGGTGGTTTAGATGTGATGAAGATGGAGTCACATGAATGCGATTCTCATGGCCGCTTGTTTTGAAGATCAATCACATCAATGGAATCCTCATGTTCCACTTCTACATATCGATGAATTCCAGTTCAATTTTAATGAAGATCCATTCATATATCAAGTCGATCTCCATGATTGACTCTTATGATCGACTCTTATGGAGTTCGACGCATATCAATACTATCTTCATGACTGATATATTTCATGAAGATAGTCATTCCATCAATAAATTCATCATAAATAGTTAAGAAGATTCGTATTCGTATCGAATCATCGATGAATATCAGTTCGACTTGAATGAAGATTGACTCATCTTCTTCGAGATGGAAGAATCAACTCGTCATTTAGTTTTCTTTCTTAATTTAAAATTATGAAGGTTTATTTTTCCTATATTTTTTACACTCTTCATTTCTATTTAATTTCGTATATTTTGATTTCAAATTTATTGCCAAATTTTAATTACTACATCAATGGTAATTCCTTCTCTCCGCTTTGAGTACCGACATTAATTTTGAGCAGCCGTCACGAAGGACACGCTAAATAAATAAACAAAAATTCATTAGCTCTGCAATCCTTTCATTCTGTCTACAAAAAGCCCGCATGCATTCCTGCAGAGAGCGGATATAAAATCAAATATCCGTCTGGCTGCACATAAAAAACTCACTAACTCACTTCCTCTCGATGCTTCTCGGACGCTGTGTTGCGAACTGTTAAGTTCGCTGCTTCAATAGACTTTTTGAAAAGCCAGACTTAACATCCGCCTTATGCTGGGCTTCCCAGGACTCATTTCTGCGCAAACGTGAGCAGCAGCAGCAGCAGAAAAAAGGACACAAACGGAAGCAACTCTGACCGCGTTTCAAAGCTATAAAAATCAAATCACGTGAAAAGGAGAGAAAGCGAAAAAAGATAAAGCAGAAAAAATCCAGTGGTGAGTAAATTCATTAAAAGCTGCAGTGAGTGAGAAGAGGAAGAGGACGGAGAAGGAGTTGAAGTGAGCAGCCGGTCAGTGGTACGCTGAGGAAGCAGCAGCCTGTGGTACTCATTATCAGCAGCGGTGGCTGCCCCTTCCTGCACTCGCAATAATAAGTGTGAATTGATTGATTCCTAATGGCTGCAGCTCAGTGCTCACAAAGGACTAATTAGAGTCCTTTGGCCGCCCGTCGCTGCCGCAATATCTTGACTGTGTTGAGTTTCACACCGCCGCTCCGGCCAGTGAGTCAGCTTTCATTCAGACGATTCAAAAATAGTCAGGGGATTAAGAGAAGCGAATAGCAATCTGCAGACTTTTTAATTTAGTTCAGTCCCGTCTAATAATCTTTCTACTGTTTTTTCTACGCTTCTTATTTGAAAGAAACAACAAAAAAACAGTTGAAAGGAGGCCACTTGAGTGATGAAGCGAAGATAACCAAAGCGAAGTCAGCGAAAAGAATGACAAAAACCGGAAAAAACTGACAATCATGAGCTCTTCGAGCGAAGAGTGGAGAGGAAGGACTCAAGTACAGAATTAAAAGTAACAAAAGATACTCGAAACAAACAGATGGTAGAAAAGCTAAAAACAACAAATTTCACAATTAAAAATTCTGAAATATTAAACTTTTTTTTTATATTTGATAAGCATGCAATTTTAGGAATTTTGAACGATAGCGCAACCAGCTGTTGAGATTCCTTTTGGTTCATTAGAGACAAAAAAGTCCAAAATGAAAACAATGGTATCGCAACAGGATCCCCGTGAAGTGAGGAAAAGAACGAGTGAGGAACAAAGAATTCATTTAATAGGGGATGAGATGCAAATAATGGGTTGATAGAGGTGGACTAACGAAAAAATGTAAATATTGTGTGTTTTTTTTTGCCTCATTTTTTCAGCCTCAGCAACCATAAATGCGAGTTGGAACTTAACGTGGTGGAATATGTGTTCCCGTTCGGTTGCCTACAACAAAATCTGTGATACAAATCTGTAAAAAGTTCCAAGGATCTCGTAAATTAGTGGCAATAGTCAAAAATAGAATATATTTGAGATATTTTCCAAAGATTCCAAAGTCTTTATTTTAAATTTAAACAATATTGAATAAGGAAGCGTTGTTTGTAAATGCTGTGGAACATATCTTGTTATGTCTCTACATCTTCGGTTCTAATTTTGTTCCTGTTAGATTTCGCGCAGGAGCTTTTTCGAGGGGCAAATTAATTCCTATTATTAATATTGCCACGTTACTTGACATCTGTCCCTAGAAGAAACACTTAGGTTCGTGAAATTTTATCTGAAACATAATTGTAGTTTGGGAGATAAAATAACCTATTGAAAATTTAATAGTTCCACTTTGTCTACACACCAAAAGGCCAATAGCGACCATATTCCATAAAGCGTTTATATCAACGTTTCCAGTTGACTTTCCTTCATGGCATTTCACGACCGGAGTAAGCGACTCCCCTCTGACTGCGTCGCGTTGAGGAGGCACTTTAAGTGCTTCGCTGTCACTGGAATCAAACACCTTTTCATCCATCTGATGGTGGTAACACGATATTTTCTTCCACACACTCGTACTTTCCTCGACCAAACTAATAAATGGTATCTGGTTTACGGAAAACGGAACAAACGTCAAATTGAATTTCGATCCTGCGAGTGAAGCGAGGCGCAGGCACCGAGAGGCGTTTGTAGCTGCAGTTGTTGCTTCCGAATTTCTTCTACCTGAATCGTAAATGGCGAAGGGAGCCTTTTTCAAATGGACCCTCGGGAAGCAACCTCTTGCGCCACAGAGTTCATAGACCTCGAGGACGTGCAACAAACTATTTTCGGTGGGCTTGGCTTGCTGGCAGGACGCGTTCTGGTGTAGACTTCTAAGTTGGCTGGCGCTGGTTACTCATGGATGAAATGCCACAAATCGCTACAACAACAAATAAGTGTTGCCTTACAACGTCTATAGAAATGTTGTTGCTGTTAAGGATGCTGGTGCTGCTTATTATTGATGATGATAATTATTGTGATGAGGTTGTTGTTGATTCCACTGGCGGGTTTTCCAGATGATGGTAGCCGACGATAATGATGATGATGATGATAATGGTGATATCAGCTGATGACGAGTGTTCCCGCTTACAAACTTGTTTTTGTTGTGGCCGTAAAGATCGCGCGCGCCAAACTCAACATAAAAATGCGACAGATGTATTTTAAAAACAGGAGAAATTTACAGGAAAATAATGTTTTTTTTACCTGGCTTGATTTTCCTGGCACAATTTTAGTGAAACCAGGAAAAATTTGTGGAAACTTATTTTGGAGTTGCTGTTCCGGAATGAGTTCGCAGATGTTGGAAATGGGATGGACCAGATATACTGGTTGAAGGACTTTTGAAATACTAGCGGTCCAGTTGAATTAAGCGAAGTTAACTTCTTCCCCTGAAGGGTGATCGATTTGATTCGAATTCCCCTGAAGGGTGATCGACTTGAATAGAGGGAATAATCGGGGTCCAAGCGGGAAAATCCCCCAGAAGTTCCCTTTTCCACGAAGAAATTAACGAGGTTATAATCCTACCATTGCTGTGGTTGTTGTTGTTATTTTAAACTGCTGCGGCTCGCCGTTAATTAATTAAATTTAGGCCACCGGTTCAGCATTTGTTCCGCGATTGTCCTCAGAGATCACCGTTTGTTCCTAGGTTATCTTGCAAGTTCCCAAGTTCTGCTAAATACGCGATCCTCATCATGATTGATGCATTCTGTACATGACAGAAGATTAAACAAACACAATCCGACCGAGTTCTTATGGTGCAGAATCCCCTGATTCAGATGCGCACCACTCTAATCCCTCCTGCCGCCGTTCTCGCCGGCGTCGTCATCTCTATATTCGGTTTTAACACTTATTGTGAGTAATTGATGACTGGAACCGTGGTGTGCGTATGCAAATTGCACCCGTTCCAACCCCATTTTAGCACGGGGCGCGAAGTGCCGTTCGGGACACCCAGCACGACACCCATTAATTTCCCTCGCCGCATTCGCTGGCTCCTGCCAGCTGGCTCAGGAAGCTAGCTGCCTACTTAACTAATGGGACACCAGGACGTGTGCCCACAAAGCGTGCGCTGATTCTGTCATTCAGGACGAGGAGGCAGCCACCGCTACGTACCTGCAACTGCAGAAGTTGAGTGAACGGATTGACTGCTGCTGATCGCCGCGCACCCAACAAAAGGTCCTTTCTGAGCTCTGAGCGCGGAAATACATAACTTGCGCTTGACTGCCTTCTTCCCTGCAAAAGGGTGCCGAGTGGGTTTGTCTGCCTGCCAGCCGCCGCAGTTGATCCTTGCGAAACCTGTCTCTGAGCTGCGTGGCAGCCAGCCAACTCTAACAAAGAATTCAAATGAATGAAAACCCCATTTAAACGATTTCGGCGCGCGTGCGTTCTGACTGAGTTGAGTCTGAGGCGCGCGTTGCTAGAGCAGAAATCGGCCGGAACGCCGAACGCGCAGGAGCGGCGAAAGGTGCAGACGGCAGACAGCGGACGGCGGAAGTGTCTGCAGCAGGATCTGAGCGCACAGCAGCGATTGCCACGCGATTGTCACACTTTGTTGCCGAAGGCTCTGAACTGGAAAGAGTTTCGGGTGCAGTCGTCGTCGTCGTCGTCGTCGTCGTCGTTGTTGTTGCACTTCTTATTTGTGGTGGAAGGAAGGAATGTGGATCGAATTTACAAAAGCGAATTGAAAGGTATGATATTTTTAAATTATTGTCCTTTTTATTCCCTGCTGACTGTTGTTGTGCTGTTGCTGTTGCTGTGGCTGTTGCTGTTGCTGTTGCTGTTGCTGTAGCAATACAGCCGCAACACATCCGGATCCCTAGTGCGGAAAAGCTGCACCGGTTGCTAGGAAAAGGAAAACCAGCTGCTCAGGCTGCAGCATTTTTTTGGCAAGCAATATCGACTGTAAGGGGCTGACAAAAACCCTGCAACAAACACCTTCCATCACAACACAGGGAAGACTTAACTTTTCAACCCGCGGCAACAACAACAACAACAACAACAACAACAACAACAACAACAACAACAGTAACAACAACTGCTTTATTTGTTTACCTTATTTTTGATTCCATTTTTCAACATCTCACTAAAATACTTCAGCTGTTTTTCTCGCCTCCTTCATTAATGCGATCTGATCTGATATTGAACGCGATCTGATGTCAACCAGTTTTTACTGGGACTTGGAGAAAAGTGCGTTTTAATGTGTTGTGTCACTTTTTGATGACGACACAAAAACATCTGCTGCATTTGAGGTTGAATCTAGCAGCCGTTTTCGAAGAGGATGAGGAAAAATTTTCGGAAACTGGTTCCAGGCTGTAAAACTGGATGCCTTTTTAAACGACGCTGCCTACGTGAGGATCCAGTTTAGAATTCCGAAGTAGGGGAACCCGCAAAATGAGGAAACTCATTCTAGCTCGAGGTCCTCTTTGAGGATAATTTAAAACTGAATTCGAGAAATTATCATAAATTCATACTTCTCAACGGAAGCGCAAACGAACTCTGTTTCTGCGAATTCCTTCCTAAAACTAAACTGAAACTAAATTATATTCCTCTACAAATGTTTATTTATTTACAATATATAAACTGAAATTCATCATCTAAATTCTCAGATATAATTTTATAGGCCAAAATTACAACAGCAGCTCTGTACTCCATTTATCTGTCACGACAGCGGCAATTTTGTCACGACCGCCATAATAAGCCAGCCACCCTCAGTTTAGTTGCATCCCTAGATGTTCAAACCGAAATGGATTGCCGACCACAAAAAATTTGTGACGTAAAAGCAACATAAATAAATTCGTCGTGGAAAGGACTCTGGTAATGAGGAATGGGCCTCCGAGGAATTCGGCGAGCAAGCAAAGTGTTGTTCGTTGCTGCGGACGCATTGTGTTTTTTGTCTCCAAATAAACGGCGCCTTTTGATTTGAAGACCATTATGATTACAGCATCTGTTCGCTTAAAAACGGTCAACAGCTCTCGTAATCAAAAGAATCGACGAACATCGGGTAAACATTAATTAAAGTTGTTGCGTGAGTTGTGAGTAAATAAATGGGCGGACGATTGGCAGGAAGGGGTGCATGAGGGTGACTGAAGGGTGCACTTCACTTGTCCGAGAGAGATGCAGTAAAGTCCATGAAAAAGTGTTATTTCGGTATGATTTGTGTTGGATATGCAGTGTGTAGTTGACGGAGGATGTTCCAAAGTCCTATCAAATTAGTGGCAGTATTCGGAAATTGAACATAAAATGCTACGCAGACAATGCTATCCCATTCCATTTGGGATTTTGTTCCGAGAAAGAAGACGTTTGAAAGTCTTATTAAGTTAGTAGCAGTAGTAGAAAATGGAATATAGAATGCTACACTGATCGCGTGGTCTTGATCCACTTGACACCTGCTTTCGAAAAAGGAACCAAAATTGAATTAAATTTGTGGCAATAGTAATATGTGAAACAAAAAATGCCTATACTGAATATGCTATCTCGTTCCATTAAGAACTTGATTCGCAATTGGTTCCGGTAAGGTATTATCTTGGGTCTGGAACTTATTCCGAAAAATTGTTCCATTTGGCGCCTGGTTTCGAATAAACATTCATTATGTTATGTGAATTCGTAGATTTTAATGCCTCACTTAAGAGGAAAGCAATCAAGTCCCAATCAAGTTCCAATCAAGTTCCGATCAAGTTCCAATCATGGTTCGGGCATTCCGAGTGACGATTGAACTGCAATTATTTATTTTACGTTATTAAACGACTTAAATAACGATTTAAATAATAAAGAGTTTAGCTCTTTTTTTTAAGAGTCCAAGTTATAGTCTTACCAATCTTAAATTTTTACTTTTATAAGATTGGCTTTTTTAATTCAAGTCAAAAGTCTAAAACTACCCTCAGGGGTCAAAGGTTACGCAATGCGCAATGCGCAAGTAGGTGTTTTTTCAGTACATCGACGAATTCTTTCCTTAACTCATCTGCTTTGTTATGCAATTCAATTTTTTCGACCCTACAGAATGGAAGACTTAACTCGGCGAGTTGCCGTCTTAAGTCTTTCGTTTCTCTTGTGGTTTTTCATGTTTTGTGTGCACTTTTTCACGTTTTTTGCCTGAATGAAGCCGTTCAGCGTGGTCAACGGAACTTTACGACTCTCCAAAGTTGCAGCCGTCGTCTTCGGCTGTCGGACTCGTCGTCTTCTTTTTCTTTTTCTTCTTCTTGGTTCCGTCTGCGGCAGCGAGGCAGCCAGCCACTCCTGTGTTCAATGAGGTCAATAACTGTTGCGCATGCGTCTGCTTGCAACAGCAATTCGTTGTTGTTGTTGTTGTGCTCAGTCTTCTTTGTTGCTCAGTTTGTAGAATTTGCAATTGATTGTTATGTGCGTTTGTGTGCGTGTGTGTGCGCGCCCCAACCACAGAAATCCTTAAGACGAAAGGAAAAAATCCTTTTGAGGAATTTTTTAAACTATCTGTTTTGTTGTAGTTTTCGTTCGTTCGTTTTTTTTTGTGTGTCAATGTCGAGTGGCAACAGAAGAAAGCGAAAAATGCCAGCTTGCTGACGGCTGGCACGAGTTCAACCTGTTTTTCGAGGATGCACAGCCGCTCTTCGTCCTACGCGGCTCCACGTCCTGTTGCTGGCTTCGTGTGCGCTGAAAGGAAATGATTTGAGGTATCCAAGCGAGGGTTGGTTCCGGGACGCCGAAACAGATGTGCAGCTCCCGAGTCGCGGCTGACGGTTCCTTGTGGTTGCGCGTTTGTTTTGTAATTTTATTCTCCCCGTTTGGTTTCGGTGTTTTACTCGTTTACTACGATGTTGGGCGGAGGGTGAGGGGAGGAAAGGACGGGGTTTTGCGGGGTTACTAGCGTTCGAAAGAGTTCGCTTTTATGATTGCGTTGGCGCGCGCGGCCAGCGGAAAATTTATGACTTTTAATTGAATAACAAAAAAGCTCCTTAATTATTCTTAACTTAATGGAATTACGAGCTGTTCTTCCGTGTTGCCGCCTTATTTTGCTTTTTTAATCACCTTTTTACGGTTTTCCTGTGGCGTCTCGATCTTTCTTCTCCTTCGTTCGCTCGCCTACTTTCGGCGGCGCGTCTGCTGTCGTTGATGCGTCTCTATTCTTCGGCTGTCAGCTTACAAACTTGCCGCAGCTATCAGCTGCAGACTCAACAACAAAAACGACGAAATTACAATTCACGACAGCGGCATGATTGCTGCCCGAATTCGAGCGATTCTTCTCACAAACTCATCTCAACGCGTCCGGTGGTAACGGGAGGTCCTGCAAAAAGGCTGCCAAACCCAGAATCGCAACAACAGCGAGTGGAAAAACGACCAAGACAGGGTTCCTCAAGCTTGAAATTGATTTGCAGTCAGCAGCAACCCTCGGTTTTCGCAGGCAGCGCAGCCTTTTCATTACGAGTACCGTCGCCGACAAATAAGCTGACTAAATTTTAATATTCTAATTGAAGCTTCTCGCTTCTTCGCCTCTGCGGCTTAACTTCTCAGCGGAGGGTTGGCAACGTCGAGGGCTGCCAAGTGCATCAGCATCGCTAACATCGGTAGTGCGTGTACCACACTGGCACGGCACACCAGCGGCAGAAGCGGCGGCAAGAGCAACAAATGGGTTTTTAATCCAGTTAAAATATTTAAAATCAAATCCAAGTTTTCTAAGCCAACCCCGACGACCAACCCTCGTTAGCGGGCCGCAGAAGTGAAGAGGATCAAAAGGGATGCGAGTGGAATCCGCGCAGCATATGAGTGGAATCGTCCTTTCAATGTTATTCGAGCCTCTGCAGAGTTTAGGATGCGTTCCATTATATTATATTAAATATGTAAACACGATGTATTGTGAGGAGGCGAAGCAAGAGAAGGCGACTGACTAGTTAATCGTTTGCTATAAACTAACAACGAATTATATGAGGACTTTCTTAGCAATAACAATTTGTGCAGAGAATTGTTTCTCACTTGAAAGTTATCGAGGAATTCTTTTTTGTTCATATTTCATCGATACCGTGGAGATTCTTAGACTTGGTCTAAAAAATCGGTTATAAATATTGAAAATAATCTTTGAAATTGTCTAACTACCTGGGATTTGTATGAGAAAATTCCCTTTTACCCTTTCAGACTGCAGTAACCTTTTTTTTCCTCTGTTAATCCTTAAATTTATATCGATTCTAATCCTTAAATATTGTATAACCGTGTACGGATTTGTATTCTTCTCCTCTTTACCTTCGCATCAGTATTTATTCTATTATTAACCCTCAGCTTTGCATGGATTGCATTGATCCCTATATTAGTTCTCTTGTTCCTCTCCATGCGTCGCCTCATCATCACGGTCGTCGTCATTGTTGTTATCAGCAACGCGTATCACGAGACTTTTTGCTCGGAGTCGCGAATATTTTTACAACAGAAATTATTTGTCTCACATGAAAACCAAATCAATGGCAGTCCCATACACACACACACACACACACATATATATTAATACACAAATGCATGTCTAAGGCATGTGGAAAATGTCACTCACGTACGTATCCATCTAATTTTGATTTAATGTAGGACTCGCCTTAACAACATCAACAGCAACGCGATAACAACAACAACAACAACCGCCACAACATCAGAAGCAGCAGCAGCAACGATAACAACAACAACAGCAATAACAACAACACGATACCAACAAGAGAAACAACAGCAGGGCAGCCGGGAACATTACGTAAATCCCTGTGGATAACATGCATTACGAATTTGTAGTAGAAATACAATAAAAGTGGAATGCAAGGATAAATTGCAACAACAGCGGCAACGCACAGCAACACGAAGGACAGCAACAACACACGCGAAAGGAGTACAAAAGGAGAAAATAGTTTTCATTTTTTCAATCGAATGCAGATCTCGAAAGGATTTCGTTGTGCTGTTCGGCATTTATTCGACATACAGTGAAAATATCGCCCATTACAGTTGGGAACTGCAACAACTACTACTACTACTACTAAAACAACAACAACAACATATGCAGCAGCATGGACAACAACAACAACAGCATATATTTACATCTCAACCCTGGCGAAGTCTTATCGACTCGGTTTACATTCGAATGGGCATCCATTGATTGAGCTCGGAACAACAAACTTGCAGCGACGACAATAAAATGCCGTTGTTATTGTTGCTGCTCGTTCGTCGTATTGTTGCTGTCGCTTTTGCTGTTGCTGTTGCCACTGCTGCTACTTCTGTTGCTGCTGCTGCTATTGAACCGAACAATCGAAGTGCAAGCAACAAGCAGCAGCAGCAGCAGCAGCAACAACTTCGATAATAAAAGGCTGCTCAGAAAAAAGGATGGCGGCCATGCACGACTGCTGCTGCTGCTGCTACATTAAAAGCAACAACTTTTATTATTGGCGGGTTGATTCTTCTTTTTCGCTGTTGCACACGAATGTGAAGGATACTCGCAAAAGCAGCGAGTCGACGCGACGCGACGCGACAGTCTGTCTGCATGAAGCGACAGTTCAGAGCGCAGCTAATGGTTCTGCTGACAAACACTTGATGTCGTCTGATGTCGTCAACAAAAATTGCTCACTGCTTGCAGATTGCAAGTGTGTATGGATGTCGTTGTTGTTGTTGCCACATGCAGTAAGCACAGAAGACAACACCAACAACAACAGCAACAACAACAACAACAATAACAATTCACAATCGAGCAAATATTAGGAATTTGCATTCAGGGTTCCACGAATGACATTTTACGCTTTTTAGTCCTTGATTGACGTTTGACATTTTTTCCATTCTGCAAAAAGAGGTCGCGCGATTTTTTTCGCCGATGTGTTGTAAAATGAGACAGACAACTTTCGCATGTCCGGATGTATGTGTGTGTGTATGACAGACGTGTCTGACAGATAGTTAGAAGTTACGAGGGATTGCCATCGAATGGTATAAATTAAACGTAGAAATCCAATTAAACGAACTCTTCGACTGGCGGACAAAATGTGGCGCAGATGTTCAGATTCGAAAAATAAATCAAACAAAATAAAGGAAGGAATTATTCCGAAGAAGAGTTTAAAATGTTCTACCAGAACTTGTTTCAATTTGAGAAGGAGGAACCTACTCGCCACTTTGCAGAGCGTCTCAATTAGCATATAAAAGCAACATTTGGAACTCAATTTCTTCCCGAATAACCGCTCTTCGGAACCTAATTATAAAATAAAATAAGCTCTCATTCCGTAGATGTGGCATTGTAACGTATTTGATGGACAGTTCGTGGAACACATTTGGAACAAAACTATTTTACAACAGGCAACTGCGCCGTCTTTTAATACTCTCTTCATCCTCTTTGCCGATTCCTCACATCCCGCTGAAGAGATATTTGAAAGAGGAAACGCTTTTCAGTGCAGTTTGGAAATATAATAACGAACAAGAGTTTTCCTCTCGCTATTAGCATCCTGCATTAATTTATTTCCCGTAAAAGGACATCCACACGCGTATCCTTGTTTCTATCATTAAATCATTCAACTTGCCTTGCATTTTTAGCCCCCGGCATTAATTCGGATGTCGGTGCAGTAGAGCAACTCATCTAGTTTGCATTTGCAGCCATTCTTTCGCTCTGTGGCTTTTTTGTCGCTCTCGCCGGGACCCTCATAAAAGTGTCAGAAAGTCTGCATAGTTTACGATGCTCAACCCAAAACGGAACAAATCCGGACAAATCAGCTGATGCACGAGGCCTGCCTTGGGAAGGACGGACGCGCAATACAGCTTGCGGGGCCGCACAGCTTGCTGCTCACATGCAGCCAGGTGCAACGTCCTCATCATCGTCGTCGCCGTCGTGATCAACGAGATCATCAGATCATCTGGTAACTGGTTCCGGCGGCATGATGAGAGTTTCATCTGCTTCCAATCAATCGCTTAGGTTTCTGACTGCCTGGCTGACTGCCTGGCTGACTGCCTCGCTGACTGCCTCGCTGACTGCCTGACTGCTGGCCTGCCTGCGTTCGTCATCCTGAATTGAATTGTGGACCGCGTGTGCTGCATGCGATCAGAGCGAATGCATTCATGAACGAAACCACACAGCTGTTGCCAACCAGAGACCAGAGTCCTGCTGCAATTTTTTAATGACAACAACAACAACAACAACCCCATACTGCAAGGATCGACAAAAACGGAATAACAAACATTCGTATACGAGAAAAACTGCAGTGAATGGAAATTAAGAGACACGGAACATCGGGAACAAACAACGTTACGAAAACAGGAAAATTGCTCTTTTTCATGGAAACATTTCAAATTAAGGAGTTACAAGAAGGAATGCTGTAAACACAGAATCATTTTAGAAACTTGCGTTTTTAATAAAAAACCGAAAACTAGTTCCGAAGTTGCACATCAAGTTTAACAAAAAAATGTTCGCCTACTTTGTTCCAACAGCGTCATGAAATAACCGCCACCCACTTTCATTGAGGTTCCCTTCCACTTTTGGTTTCACTTCCGATGATTGCCACTGATTCGATGCCATTTCGGAAGAGTCTCTTCGGAGTAAAAGAGAGAGCGTTTCTCCCACCAGCGACAAGACCAACCATATGGCGAGTCATATGATTTTTCATTGTAGTGCGCGAAGAAGTCGATCCTTGTTCGATGTTGTGCGGCTCAGGTACAAGGATATCCTCGCCTCTGTTATCTTGTCTTGTCCTCTTGTCTTGTTTTGCTCGCCCGCTTCATACAATCAAAGGGCACGCACACACCAGCACTCCACTCGCAGACCAATGAACCCCGTCACCAAAAGTCCAACCAACCCAAGTCAAAGGATTCCCGAAGCGACTCGTCCACTCTTTTGTTTCATTCTTCACGCACTCCTCAACCCGTTTCGGCTTTGTTTCTATTTGCTTTTGTTTTACGATACACGCAATGGTTCCGCTTCTTCTTCGGCTCGTCCTTCCAATCGTCCTTTCACTCGCCCTTCTACTCATCCCTACTCGAATTTCCGCAGCAGTTCCTCGCTTGCTTATCATTCACGAAAATATTAAGCGTTCGCTACAAAAAACACAAAGTCTCTAAACAAAAGGATACAAAAGGATATAAAATATGGAACGTCATTAGGGAAGCCGCTTTTCTACCCTCCCTCCCCTCTGCGCACCGCTCCTGACAAATTAATTAGTGAGCATAAAGTTTCGAATAACTAGTGGGGGTTCTTCTCTTCCTCACGGGTGCTGCGGCTGTTGTTGCTGTTGAGGTTTTCGCTGTTATTGGTGTTGCTGTTGTTGTTGTTGTTGCTGTTGTTGTTGTTGTAGTAAATTGAGCCGCTCGCCACAACGCATCCTTCGGCAGAGTGTCAGCCAGCTTACGTGGAAGCGTCGTAGCGCGTGTGTGCGGAAGAATTGGTTCCTGCTAGCTGGTTCTCCGTTGCTTCCACATCCTTCACGCTTCACGTCCATGCAGCGCATTCCGCTCGGCAAGGCAGTGATAGCGCTCGTTGCTGCCCGCCTCGATTTCCGATCGGAAACCTTTTCACTTTCAGCCCGACCCTCCTCTCCAGCGAATTACGGCTTTCAGCGCCGAGCTCGCGTCTCGAATGACATGGCTTAAATGAGAGCGGAGAGCCGGACGGATGGATGGCTGGATGGATGGCTGCTTGAACGGATGGATGGCCTCTTGTCACGATCGCATGTGCTGCGCTCGCATAGGCACATCTGGTCACCGAACTGAGCTGTTTTGTTGCAGTGAAAGTGAAATTTTTCGGAGCGCACTCGACTGCTCTGCTTGTTTGGTCTTCGCCGTTGTCCATCCTCGACAATCGGCCTCAAATTCTCTGCCTCAATTCTCGCCTGGCATTGGAATTCCAGAAATTGGCATACTTTTTCCTTCCTTGTCTCGAAGTGTGTCACTTTTTGGTCTCGTTACACTCGTTTCCTGGCAAAAGAAAAGATGTTCCCCTAAAATACCTCATAAAAGACAACACCAAAACCCCTTTCTCTCTCCCCTCTCTCTCTCTCTCTCTCTCTCTCTCTCTCCCTCACCGACTTGGGCCAATTCTTCAAGTTGAAAGTCCAGCGACTCGAAGAATAATATTTGCGCAAATAAACTGATTAAGGATTTACGAAGGACGCGTGTCGCTAAATGCGCAGCACGGGTCTACGACGTTTTTAAAGGCAATCTTCTGCTCTCTAAACACACGGGGATCAACATAAACGGTTGCCACTGATTGCGGGCGCGGACGAGGACGAAGACGCGCTGGATGGTTGGAAATCGCGTGCATACGAAATTAACAAGCAGGACGTGCGCTCGCCCAGGGATGCCACAGCCGGCGGGAAGCGGCGGCGTATCAGCGCGACGCGATTAAGTCTGCAACAGTTGCAGCAACTCCACTTAAGCTCAGTTATTTAACACGAACGCAACGCAACGCAACGCGTTGTCACGTAGCGCTGCCAGCGTGTGTGGTGAGCGTTGCCGAAACTGAAGCAACAAAATTGCAACGACATCTGCGGCAGACGAGGCAGCCGCCGCGTGTGCGATTGCTGCAGTGTTGGCGTTGCTGCTTCTTTTAATTTCGTATGGA
This sequence comes from Sicus ferrugineus, assembly GCA_922984085.1. Taxonomy (NCBI): domain Eukaryota; kingdom Metazoa; phylum Arthropoda; class Insecta; order Diptera; family Conopidae; genus Sicus; species Sicus ferrugineus. The sequence goes on along the minus strand of OV277350.1, from coordinate 35,480,401 downwards.
AATCACATAATTTGGCTGGGTTGCGTTGGCGAAAATTTTGGGCGCGGGTGAGGGGAGGCGAGGGTGATGATAAATTGTACTTGTGACACGGAGAAGCCGTCGCTTCTTCGTTATCTGACGTCATCACCGCTGACTTCACACGCTGGCTGGCAGCCTGTTTTGGCTTCGAGTGCGACACAAAACGTCAAGTTTGCCGACTTTGCGAGGCGTATTAAATTTACGTATTTTAGATAAGCGGCCGCCACTTAATCAGTGACATCTTAACGATCTGTGCGAGCGCGCCGGAAGCGTGCCGTCACCGTTTCATCCTCGTTATCGCGCATCTCTATCGCCGATCGCCGCCAACGGCCGTCGCTTGACGCAACACGCTGTGCGCTGAGAACGACACCTCGCAGACCCGACGAACGCTCGCCGCTCGCTACATCGCATCGCATGCATTCGTCGGATTAGCAGCGAGCGAAGGGCGGCGGCGGCGGCGGCGTCATGTAGCGACTGACTGCGCTCGGAAAGGATTAAGGGTTGCCACCTTTTGCGGTTGGTTTGCGCGCAGATAACGGCAATCGATTGTCACACGCTGACTACGGCGGGCACTTTATTAGAACGAAGTTTGCAGCATTAGGAAGGATTTGCAGGATATCGTTAGTCTCGCTTCGGGTTGGTTCGGTTGACTTCGTTTTCCGCGGGATTCAGGCAGCAGCATTCGGGCAGAGGAGGCGTATTTCGAGCCGAGTCGAGCTGTAAAGCGTCCCTTAATCTCCCCCCACCATTCATTCCTTCCTCACGCAATCGTTTCACGACTGACCCAGCGAATCGTCGCCGCCACGTTCCGCTCTTTGTGTCCTTTCGCTCTGGTTCGGGCGTAAATCATTAGCAGCAAAGGCGACCCCGCATTGCGTTCTCAATAGTTTTCCACAGTCTGTTTTTGACGTTTGTCTATCCTGCAACTGCTGCTCTCACGAATGTGTCCGTCATTCACGCGCGAGGCACGATCGGCATCCTTTAGCTGTCAGGGTTACTGAAACTAAGCTGCGATTCCTCGAATAGTTGGGCCAACAAATCATAAATCGTCGACAGATTTCGCTCGGATTTAAAGCGGCAAGCGAAAACCCAACGAATTAATACGCACCTCGTGTCTGCTGTCCGCCAGCGAGGATGTGAGAATGAGAGCGGACAGGATGTTCCCATGTCAAAAAATAAGTTCTCATGGCTTGGGTTCGATAGTAACGATGACGACTTTTCAAAGAAAATCCTCAAGCTTTATCTTTAGCCAAGTTTTCCTAGATAAAACTGCGTTTTAATACTTGCGATGAAGAAGGAAGTTCGAAGAAGTTTCCTTTCCATTTCTTTCCGAAGGGAAATTCCTCCCCTCGGAGTTCCTGATGAGGCCATAAGTCTATTTGTCCTCTACGTTCCATATGTGGGTCCTTCCAGGTGGCATTTAGTGGCTGGCTTGTCAAGAATTTTAGTTTGTTCTTTGTGAGAACTATTAGTGATTCTTGCCGTTCATTGCGCTGCACTAGGAAAAAGGAAAAGCATTCTAAACTTTCCATATTTTTTGTGGAAATCTCGTATTCTCGTATATCTGAGTTCGTAGTTGACACGAACGCCTTTCATTCGATTCCATTTGTCAAGTAAACGTTGCTGCAATTAACATCATTCGAGTCACGTGCTCGTTGTTTGCGATTTTGATTGCGGAAATTTTTAAATGGCAGACGAACGCTTGCGGTCTGTTGCATGAATGGGGGTGATTAATGTTGCATGGGTGGCGGGGGGCGGAAGGGGAGGAATGCGACGTGTCAGCAGTCCCCGTTTAGGGATGAATTAGTTGAGTATTTAAAAGCATTAAAAGCGCTTTTGGTCGAGACTGGCTACGGAGGAGATAAAGAAACAAGAGAAGAATAACGTTTATCGGGAACAAACTTTAAATTAAGCGGAAGGATTCTTAGTCCGTTTATTTATATTTACGAAGACGCAAGGGATCTCCTCTCCAGTTAGGATATAAGGATCCTCCGTCTTCCCCTCCACTGCTGGCTCACTGCTGCATGCGCCACATGGCGTTGCTCCAGCCAATATCACCCCACAACTACACGCCTCCCTCGAATCCGCCGCGTAGAATTGGCATTGATAAATCTTAGCGGACGCCGACATGCACGCACGCAGAGGACGCGGGCCATATGTTGGCCGTTCGGCACCAGTCCGTCGACGGACTGTTGCATGACGGCCGGGGGAACGAGCAGTTGGTTGCCCCAGAGCCAGAGCCAGAGGCAAACCGGAGTGCCGCAGCTATACTAGAAAACAGCCAGCCGGCGGCTGTTGATCAGCGTGTTTCGAGAGTGCAGTGGACGCCAACGGACGCACGATGACGCCATGGCGCGCACACGCTCGCGAGCATAAATTAGTTCCGAGCCAGAGATTTTCACTCGTAATGATCTTCGTGCCCGAGTGCGAAGGAGCGTCATTAGCGTCCTGTTGACCGCAGCCGCGCACGTGTCCTTCGGTGACGACGCCTTGAATTCATTTCAGTTCTTTTGTAGTTGGTAGGTCGGTCGGCTGGTTGGTTGGTTGCCCACCCCTGGCGTGAACGACTTTTAAATGTCACGCGCGCGTCGATGACGAATTTAGAGAATTCTTCGCTTTATTATGTTGTCGCAATAGAGGGTCTCATTTTGCGGGCTCAGCTCATTCCCGCAAGCAGTGAAAATGTTCAAGAAATCCCACAGAATATCGGGAACTCGGAAAAAAGCAAGTGTTCGGCGCTGCCAATAGTTTTCGGGGATGAGACATTCAATCACGAAATTATTAAACAGCGCAGCGGAGGGGAGATGGACTCCCTTCCGCCGGCTGCACATTTTATGTGTTTTTACGTTTCGTTAAAACGCTGCGGTAAAACAAAAACCCTCCATCGTCACCGTTAATGGGTGCGCTCTGGTTATCCTTGGAGTCACTCAAGTGGCTCGTAATTCCACGAAGCCCGTGCCAGCGCGAGAGGGGAGAGCAAGCGAGCGGACGAACGAACGAGCGAATGGACAAAAGGACGGACGTTATTAGTCGTGGCACACGCGTTCAGTCCACTTTTTTCTAGACTCATTCCATTTTTTCTCCGGTGGAAAGGAAAAAAAGCCAACAAATTATGAAAACTAAAAAAAGAGAAAAGCTGAAAGAAGAAACCAACGGGAGGGAGTTGTTGCAGTTGTTCTTGTTGTTGTTGCTGTAATTTGTAAACTGTTTTCGTTGCTTACTGCGAGGACGCGTGGCCCGAACACATGCGTCAGCGGCGAGAGCACGTGTCCATGCAACGACGGCCGCACCTACAGGCCGCCTGCTGCAGCCGCACAGTTGGAACCGCCGTCTGTAACAACAACAGCAACAGCAACTGCACGGCACTCTGAGGATTGTTGGGATATCCTTACGCCTCAGTAGCTTCTTCGCACGCTTGAGAGGCACTGATGAGTTGTTGCGCGTGTGTTCTTCGCTCGGCAGCGCCGCATGCGCAACGTGTTGACGTCCGAGAATCCTCTTCCGAGTCAAGCAAATCGTCAACGAAGCGCAACATTTTAGCCACCTAACATCTGTGAAGTTGGTTGCTTTGCCGACGAAGTGTGGCACTGACGCTCTATAAGAATATTTAAATTTTTTAATACAGGATTCTTGACTTCTTCGCCGCTGGTGTTTGTTGCTGTTGTCCGTGCGGCGGGTTGCATACTCAACATTTTTGTGGTTCTTCACTGAAAGTCAGCTTAGGATTCCCACTCCCTCCCGAATGAATGCTTGGCCGCTTCGTAACGTCCACTCGGAGATGACATAAAATTAAAACTCCGACTATTTTCAGTCATAGTTAAGCCGTCCAGATGGTTAAGCCATCCAGATGGCGAATACGTTAGAACCGTCAGGCGTCAGTTGAGCGACGAAAGGGAGAAGGCATCGCATCGCGTACCCTCCGTCCCCGATGGGTAACCGATTTTATTTGAAATTCCTATTAATTTAATTAATTTTCACTCTCCTTTCACCTCAAAGCCGTCATCCGGATATTTTAAAATATCTTTTTATAATCTTGATTCCGTTAAAGTGGGATTGAAAGGATTGATGACACAGGATCTCTATTGTCCTGTTGAGAAAAAAGCTCTAAACATTTTTCTAATCAATGGAGTTAATTAATCAATATAGATTTTTTAGTCTTTCAGAGTTCAGTTCACTAAATTGCAGATTGCAAAAGATAAAAGTAACAAAAAATAGTGAAACGACAAAAGCAACAACCTCGAAAATCTCTCTCTCTCCCCCTCTCTCTCTTTCTCTCTCTCTCTCTCTCTCTCTCTCTCTCTCTCTCTTTCCCTCTCTCTCTCTCTCTCCTTCTCGGTCGGCAATCAACAAATTGTCCGGCCTTCGAACGAATGCAACCAAACACATCAAAAAGCTGCGTGTAGTTCGGCGCTGAGTTTTCGGCCGTTTAGAGGGTTGCCACATTGTTGCAACTGCGAGGGCCACCAACACCAACACCACCACTACCACCACCACCGTTGTTGCAACTACTGTGCTGCCTGCGCATTCATTTGCGTGTGCGTCAATTAAATCCTTTCGCTAAATTTAGGCGAGTCCTTTCATTTCTCATTTTTCATTTCAATTTTATGTGGTTTTTTCTCCACACGACGTGTCGTGTTAGCGATGTCCGCCGTTTGGGCGAGTGTAGATGTAAAGTATTAATGATTTTAAAAAAATCGTAATGATTTTAAAATAATCGTAATATATTTGCAAAATAAACTTTATTTAGTTAACGCAACCACACTTGATTGTGGATGAAAACATTGAAGAACAACCAAATTACGCAAAAAAGAATCCATATTAAATAGTTTCATTCTGGCTGAGTAATTATTGAGTGCAAAAATCTAAAACTTTAACAGAATAATCGAAATCATAATCCTACTTGTGAACGAAAGCTGGCAACAGCTGCACGCGTTATTAAGTTTTTGCTGTCCTTTTTTCGTTTTTGTTTTTACAGCGGCAACAACAACAAGCATGCACGCTGCTGCAGCGACAACAACAACAACAACAACAACAACAACAACAACAACAACAACAACAACAACAACAACAACAACAACAACAACAACAACGACACAAGCTGCTGGAAAGCACTAAAATGTTACAACAACAACAACAGCAACAACAACACGGACGAATCCACTTTGGAATCCTAGTTTTTCTTTGATCTTATAACGAATTTGGCCAAATGCCAAAAAAGTGTGGCTCCTGGAGGGTGGTGGAGTGAAGGGGGAGGGAGGGGGATGTGGGGCGTATGGAGAGAAGTACAAATCGCTCAGCTGGGAGGACCTACAATGCCGTCAGTCTGTTAGTTGGGCGGTTGGTCGTCCTGCCGTCAAGCAAAAAGCTAACAATGGCAGCAACAGCTAACACGGGGCGCCAGCAGAACGAGAAGAAGGAGGAGAGGACGAGGAGGAGAAGAGGAAGAAGAAGAAGAAGAAGTAGAAGAAGTAGAAGAAGAAGTAGAAGAAGAAGTAGAAGAAGAAGAAGAGGCAGAAGCGCCCAGCAAGGCTGCAAAAGTTTCTCATGGTAGGATTTTTGTAGTTTTTAGTTTCTTCTATTTAATTTGTTCTGTTGTTCGCCTTTTTAGTGAAAATATCGACATGCATTTGAGGCGGCAACACAGCAGCAGCGGCAGCGGCGGCACCGGCAGCAGCAGCTTCAAGAAAAATAACAGCGACAGCAGACACAGTTGAGGATCTCAAAGGAGGTGGCAGTTTGTTGCTGCAAAGAACGAGAAGAGCAACGCGAGGAGAGCAAATTGAATGAATTGAAAAATTGTTGCATACAAAGAGGCGCGCGAGCGAGTATTTCATGTAATGGCTTCGAAAATGCAACACCAATACCAACAACAACAACAACAACAACAATGAAGCCGCAACAACAATCAACACGACAGCTCAGCAATAAAAAGCTAAAATATGAAATTAAAAATGTAGACGGCTGAAAAAACAACCGAAAAAAGACGGAATGTTGAGTTTTGCAGCAGTTAAAATTTGTTGACCCAGTTGACGCCACCACCGCCGCCGTCGTCGCCGCCGCCGCTGCTGTTGCCGCATACAGGCTGTCGCCAGCCAAGCGACGTTGCTGCGCCGCGTGCTGCAGTTGATGTTTTTGCCGCTGCAGGTTCGATTTTTTGTGCTGCAACGACGAGCTGTTGGCCGAATGCTGTGCTTAGAGTGAAGGGGGCGGGAGCGAGGGGCAGCTAAAGGCGTGAGCGACCCCTAGTTGAGTGACGCCTCGCGCCTCGCAATGCTTTCCTGGCAAATCGACCAAACAAACAGCCGCCACAAAATGTTAGCAGGAATCTCATTGCCAACGAAAACTGAATCCTTCCTCGAACTCGATTTACCTGCCGGAATTTTGGAGTTTCGAAGTTCACCTTTTAATTTCTACTAAAAGATTCTCTTCTCTTCTTATGCTTGCCATCCTCCCCCTCCCTCCCTTGCCCCCTCCACCCGTTGCTTCCCTTGGCCGACCGACAGGAAGGATCGAAGGCAAGCAAGCGGGTCGAAAAATGCGTGCAATTCGTGGAGTTCAACTGAGCATTTTTAACTTGCACTCAGCCAACATGTTGCAAGTTCTCAGCCGTCCCACAGGGTCCCGTTACCGCCGCCATAAAGTGGTAAACTTTTTCCCATCGTCGTCGTCGCCGTCGTCGTCCTTTTCATTCCTCTGGCAGCTGCATCCACCACCGAGTTGAGTGACGCGAGGCAGCGTTGGATGTCGCTCGAGTAAAACAGCAGGAAGCGAGGCAGCGGCAGCAGCAGCAGCCGAAGTTGTGCGAAAACAAAAGCCTGACTGACATTCGCCCCCCGTGTTCGAGGCGCGCGGCTCCCCTGCTGCAGGTCGATGTCGTCGCCGCGTCGCCGCGTCGCTGACAGAAATCCCGACACTCGCGCATGCAACAGTTTCTGGAGCAACTTTTTTTGCTTAACACTTTTTGGTCGATGATGCTGCTGTGTGTCTGCTGACTCTTGTTCAGCCGTCACCTCTTCCCCGTCCCCCTCGACCAACGGTTTCTGTTTCTTCTCCAACCGCTCTCTGTGTGTGTGTGTGTGTATGATTCACTTGCACTCAATCAGCCGCAAGTTAGTTAGTCCAGGGAAAATGTTGCTAAATGTTTCAGGGAAAATATTGCTAAGAATTATGTTGCCAGGGGAAAAATGCTTAAAAATTTAAATTTCGCAGGGAAAAAGAAAATAATTTTCGTTTAGTATCCCGATTAATGAAAGCTGCAACATTTGCAGTTATCCTTCTCCCGTTCACTGAAGAAGGAAATTTTCCCCGCTTCGAAAAAATCCTTCCCCGAAGGATATTTGTTGTCCAGTTCATGCCATTGCGTTCCGGCGTTGCCGCGAAACAGTATGGAATCCGAACCCGTCGTGAAACAAACACAACAACGCAACAATTTTCGAATTCCCACTTCCTGCTTCCCGCCCCGCGACGATTGTTGATTCATTGTGCCGAAGCGAAAGCGAACAGCGTGGCAGTGGAACACGTCACTTCCTGGTTGTTGCGCCGCAAGCAGTTGCAAGCACGCAAATACAGAGCCGCGTACCGTTTGCCACGGCGTTCCGAAGCACGAAGCAGTTGCCGAAGTTCAGCACGAGCTACTGCGTGTGCATGCAACAAGGATGAATGAAAGCGCAGAGCGAGAGCGAGAGCGAGCGGAACGAAGAGCAACGAAGGAACGAACGAAAAGCGAGAGAGTTCCGTTCTCTTCGTTCCGTTGCACGCTGTTCCAGCTCGCCGCTGCGCGCTATAAAAGGCCGCTCACTGGCGGCTGGTGTTTTCATTAACCTTCCAAGGGTTGCTTAGTTCGGTTCGCATTTCTCTTCTCTCTTACATAATCTCTTGTACGGATCCTTCAGTTCTTTCCTCCTGATATACTTTCTTCAGTCGACTAAATCAACAGCCAGCCTACAACAACCGCAGTCGCTACAACAACCGCGCGACAACAACACTCAACAGACAGCAGCTACAAAACGATTTTGTTACTCGATCAGCACTCGAACTTTTCCGAACTCTAAATTTTCGAAGTTTCGTTTTGTTGGTTTGTTTTTTGGTTTTTCTCGAACACACTCAGACGTGAAGGAACTCAAACGGCCGCAGTCGTTGAAATCGCGAGAAGTGAAAAGTATTTAAACGCGTTTAAAATCGATAAGCAGAGAAGAAATTTAACACGTTGCGGGACACAGCGAGCCGCGTGATAAATTCAAGTGAAGATTTCAGAAGAGACTTTGAAGTGAAAGCCAAGCGAGAAACTTTGGAGTGCATTTTCCGGCTCCGAAAGCGTGAGAAGCACCAGCAGCCGCTCCGACTGCCAATGACAGCAACAAGGATAACAAGTGACTGCAGCTGCCGCGTCCTCGCCGTTGCCGCCCGCAAGACTGGCGATGAATTCGAGTTCAAATAATCAGAAAGAAGAGGCAGCAGCGCACTTTTGACGGGTCTCGCGGGCCAAAGCGTCCCCAAACCCCCACCAGGCCGTCCCTGCACACGTCCTGCAAGATCGCTTCTCAGAAGATCCTCGTCGAGCGCTTCAGCACTTCAGCAGCGGAAGCAGCGGCAGCAGCAGAGGGAAGCAAGTAAGAAGAAGAGCAACAACCACAAACGCCTCAACTTTGGCTCGATCGAAAATCAGATCTCATCTTCGCCACTGCCACGCCCCTCTACTCCCTCCCTTCCCGTGGACGGCCAGCGCGATCCCTTCTTATCATGCCGCGCTGCCTGATGGCCAAGAAGTGGAAGGCGTACCCGTGGCCCGACCGCGCTGACGACGACGACGACGACGCCCCAACAACGAGCGCAGTGAGTTCCAAAGACCAGCCCGCGGTCGCCCTGCAAATCGTAAACAAGCGAGAGCCGCGCTCCCCGACGCCGCAGAGCGCGAGTGCGACAGCAACGCCAGCAGCGGCAGCGACAGTCAGTGAGATTAAATCGCGTCGATCTTCGATTGACGACGATGAAGAAATCGACGTTGTTGGCGACAACGCAGTGGCAACAACAGCAGCAACATCAGTAACAACATCAGTGATCGCCAGCAGCAGCAGCAGCGGCAGCGGAAGAAACAACGAGCAACGCTCAGCAACAACAGCTGCAAGTTCAACGGCAGCCGCCACACAAACAGCCAGCGTCGGCTCCTCGCCGACTGCCACTTGCTGGGGTCCGTCGTCGCCGACGGCGGGCGCCACCGCGCCAAGTCCACCGCCGCACTCGCCGGAGGCGGCCACACGCGGCTCCACCACGACGCTGTATAACGGTGAGTGAAGAAAGAACGAGCAGATTTTTAAGCCGAAATCCCCAGTTAGAAGTAAGAAGTGCGCTGATCCTGCAATCCAGGCGGCAAAACACCCTCGAATTAAAATCCTGCCAGGCCGTTCGATGGCCGACGAGGGCTTTGATTCGAAGTCATGCCGGTTGTCGCACCCCTTCACCGCGGCACGTTGTTGTTCTCATTGTTGCAGCACATGTAATTGTTGCTCAGGCTGAAAGTCTTCCTTGTGCGAGATACCAACTCCTCACATTCGCCTCGCTTCACTCCTTCAGTTGCGTAGCAATGAAAACCCTTCGAAAGCCACCAGCAGTTCGCTGGCTCGCTCGCTCCTCGAAAGGTGGCCGTTTAATTGTCCCGGAAGTGCTGTTGTTCCTTTGTTGTCGGCACAGCAAAGTCCACCCACCTTGATTTGAAACTTTAGATAAAATGAGTCAGAAACACGGACACACACACGCGGCGAGTGCGGACGGACGACGAGACAGACTAACAATAGCGTCTGGCTGCTGACTGCGACAGCAGCAACCGAGTGCGTCCTGGAGAGGTGAAAGAAACTCCTTCAATCGCATCACATTGAGGGGAGCTGAGGTCCTGCCGAGCTTCTTGCCGCGGCACTCGGTGCGTCCTGTAATTAGCAGTCGTCACTGCGAGGAGCAAGAAGAACGTGACGACCGACTGTGTGCACGCGGAGGTCAGTTCGTTGAAGAAGGTTAAAAATCCTCAATGCTGTCGTTAGGTGTGGGAAGCATTCATTGGACTTGTAATCGAATTTCATAAAATTCCACTCTTTTCTTTACGATTTTTCTAAAGCAATAACTTTTCTTACTGTTCTCCTTGTTGTTGTTGTTTGTTATTTGTTTGTTGTTGTTGTTGTTTGTTGTAGTTGTTGTTGTTGTTGTTCATGCTCTTCGTGTTGTTCGTGTTGTTACAATTACATCATCCACGGTGAACATTAATGTGAAGTAATGACAGAATAACGATCGAAGTATAAAATTAACAACGTGACTGTACGAGGAAAAATCCTTCTAAAGCAACAACAACAAGTGGGGGAACAACAACAACAACAACAACAACAACAACAACAACAACAACAACAGCAACATCACCGACTTATTTCAACAATAGAAATGGAAAAAAAGCCAGAGAAATCGCTTCAAACTTGAACTATAAGTGGCAATCTATGGCTCGTGTCATTCCAAATTACAGTTCAAGTAAAACAGAGAAAGTAAAATAAGTAAAAAAGGACTAAAAGTCATTAACAACGCCTTAAGTTCAAATTAAATGGGGGGAAAACTATCGAAAAAAACACACTCAGAGAACGCAAAGAAGAGTTTAACCGAATTATAGTGGGGGGAGTGGACGACGACGACCACGACCATCGAATGACTTTTCATGGCTCGCAAACACATGGAAAAACAAAGCGAAACAAAAACTTTACTTTTTTGTGCGAGAAGGAAATACTTAACCGAAAATTAAAGGACAACAACAACAGTAAATCCATGTCAGGTGCTCTCCTCAGCTCTCACTCCGCGCGAGCACCGTTTAATTCCTCGCTTTGCGCGCGAGTTCAGCAAGAAGGACTCGTAATTGTAATCGCATTACCGTCGAGAGCAGCCCTTTCACGCACCCCATCCTGCAACTACTACGTCAGAGTCAAAGTGGGAGGGTTGGCTGAGGGGGTGCAGAAGGTCCTCTCGGTGGTAGCGAGCTCTCCGAGCAGCGAGACGGACGTGGGGTTCGGAAGCGTGGAGCGTTTGAGGGAATTATGAGGTTCCGAACCAAATGGCATCCGTTGAGATTTTATTCTATCTCAATTCTATCTTACAAATCTTGGAATGACACAGTTTCCCCTACACCCTCCCCATTAACCTCTCTGTATTCGAACTGAAAATAAGGATCGCGTCCTCTAATTTATCTCATTTGAAGTGTTTCTGTCCACATTTTCGTATTTTAATCACAAAAAAGTATTTAATTACTCCGTGTAAGAGCCTGCAGAGTAGGCGCGGCGTATGTGGGAGTGGCAAATCACCTCCTCCACAGCCACATCCGCTTGAAGTTTCCTTAATGCGCTCAGAAGTCAACTTCGCGTTCCTCGAGTCGCTCTTTTCTCCCGTTTTAATTGTTCTTCCGATTTTTTTAACGTTTGTTGTTTGGAGTCGCTTTGACTTTGAAAACTTTTGTAGGTTTCATTGGTGTTATTGTTGGTGTTTTTGTTGTTGTTGTTTCTGTTGTCGCTGATACGTCATTTTAGTGTTTTCCTCGTTTTTTAGATTTTGTTTTTCTTTTCCTCCGTAAGCCACTTTTTCGCCCTTTTTTCCTTGCCCTGATTTACATCCGTTACCTTCTTGTGTTCCCTTAACGAATTCCAAATCTGTTGTTGCTGTCTGAGTAAAACACGCATTTCCGTTTCCGTTTCCATTTTAATAACTTATGTTTTTTGTATTCGCAGCAGGAGCTGAACTCAGTCCGATTTTTGTTTTTTACTTTGACGAACAACCACCATTTTTCAGGTGGGGATAAAATTAATTAAGAGGTGAAGTGGTGGTGAATTAGGGGGTGGGGGGGGGTTGGATGGAGGTAGGAAAGCGTGGAAAAGAAGTAGTGAGGAGATCAAAACCAGCGAGGAAACAGGAAAACGAGAGGAAGCGAGCAGAATTAAAATAGAATTTGAAAAATAGCTCGCGACTTAAGCTTCAAATGCGCTTTTATTTCCAGGGGCGCAAGCGTCCCTTTCACGCCTTCACCCCTGCGCCTATGAGTGAGAGGGGGTGGAGAGAAGAGAGGAGAACTGAAATAGAACTTCGAAAACACACACTTGTAACCGACTGATGTGTTCGATTGAATCGAGTCTGCAAAACACGAAAGAATAGAAATGAAGTGGGATGCGACATGTTGAGGATTCTTGACAGCTGAATTCCTCACAAAGTAAAATAGAAAATCTTTCCTTTTTCTGTCTCAACGAAACCTCTTTCTCAGGAGAGTCGTGACTCTTTAAGTGTCCCTCTACCGCTGAAAAGTTATTCGCTCTACGGAGTCCTTTTTCGTTCGTTTTTATCGCTTCTTTTAACTTCTTTTTATCCTGAAAAACAGCTAAGAAAGTTGACAAACCGGTTTTTCCTTTCTTCAATCTTCAGTTGAAACGTTTTCGTCCACAATATTAAAAATGAGTTTAGAAAACATATTAAATTGAATTAAATTCACTTCCAACTGAGTTCATCTGTTTTTCTGATGTTTAATCCTTTTAGCTCGCTTTTACCATCGTCGCCGGTTGGGGTCAGTGACCCTCGCGACCTTAGCTTCCACTCAGATTTTCACTTGAAGAAAAAATGGCTCGTGATTCAACTTTTCATCGAGTCCGCCGTTCGGCTTTAAATTTGCCGAGTCTGGCGCTGCAGCAGACTGAAGTGGGTGGACGAAGTGGATCTCTCTCCTCCTGTCGCGCCTCCCTCCGCCCTTTTCCCGACACCCCGACAACCCGACACCCCGCCACCCCGTCTGTTCGTCTTTCCTGTTTCGCTTTTTTGTTGTGCGTTCTGCTGTTCTGCGCTTTCTTTCCCCCATTTAATGCAGTGCGTCGGCGGCATCGGAATTGAAATCGAGACGACGTCCCACTATTCAGCCAACCAAGCCGTCAGTCAGTCAGCCACCCCGCTCTTCATGACAGCATCACTGAAGCAGTCAACCAGCCAGCCAGCCAGCCAGCCAGCCGCCGTTCGCTACGTAGGCCTGCGAAGTTGGCGGCGTCTCGCTGTTGCAGTGCGGCCGAACGTCGAATGCCGATTGCTGACTCTCGGAGGCCGCATGCCGCATGCCAAAAGTAACCCCTTCAGTTAATCCGTTTGATCCCTGTTGCTGTCGCCGTTGTTGTTGTTGTTTGGTGCTGCAGGAAGGTCGGCCAGTCAAATGGATGGTTTGATGTTTACGTTAAATTTGATGATATTGAAAAATTTAAGAATGATTCAATTGGGAAATGAGATGAACTCGAGTGACGCTGCAGCTGGCTGTGTTGCGCTGACCATTAGTTGGGTGAAACATATGAATTCAATTGTGGAAACGCCGGTAAACTTCTACGAGCTGTGAAAATGTTCATGAGAGTTACTTACAAATCTGAGCCACCGTCCATTCCGGCTCAAAATGCAGCAAACGCGAGCGGCATACTTTCAAGTGGCATTCGGTGGGGCGACTCTCGCCTCCTCGGCTTGATATCCTGGCTGTTGAGGCTTGCAAAGCCGCAAAGTCAAGCACCTCGTTGGCAGACAACTCGCTACTCGTGCCGCCCCTTCCTGCTCGTCTTTTCTTTCCTTTTCTTTTCTTCTTTTTCGAACTCGGCTGACTGTGTCTCTTGTGTGTTGAGTTGCTGCAATGCGACATTTTTATGTTTTATGAACGTTTTGCAGTCGCTCTCTTCGCATTGCTAGCAAAACGCACACACAGACGTTGCACACACATGCACACAGGAAGCAAGGAGAACGTGCGGGACAGAAGAACAGCATCAGAATCCAAATCAGTGATGGCAACATCAGACGCGGCATGGCATTCGGAGCATCAGATCAGACTGCCATGCCAGACGGCACGACGATTGTGGCAAGTATGTGGTGTGTGGGGAAAAGAGACACAGATAGAGCGAGAAAGATAGAGGGAGAGAGAATGATAGAGAGAATGATAGAGAGAGGGAGAACATGGAAGAGAGCAGGGAGGAGGAAAGAAATGCTATTTAGAAATCCAATCGGCCTCCCTTCCGTATTTTTGCTTTCGTGATCCTCTCACTTCGCAGCAGGACTAACTGTTGACGCCAAAGACTGGCGAGGGCGAGTCGAAAGCCAAACACGCTCTCACGTAGCCTCCTCTGCCTCGCCCTCACTCCCGCTCTTTTTTAATATTCGTCTGGCAACAAGTGTGCCACGCCAATTCCACCTGCCGCTCCACACGCTTCCAGCTCTCATCTTCAGCATTCTTATGTAGCCGGCGAGCGATGTTGCGCTCCACAAACTGTTTTATTTAGTCCTGCAGAATCCTGTTTTTCCTTCTAAGCCGGTTTTCCTTCGCTTCCCGTCTTACGTCGTCCTCATTTCATGTAATTTTCTACTGCCAGCTGCAGCTACAAAACCTGTAGCGCTCCGTTCGCTTCGTTTATTATCTCTTCCTGCAACACGTTTTCCCCACCAACTCAACTCAGTTGTTGCTTCCCATCCCCCGAGAAGGAAGAACGAACCTCATGTCTTTCCATTCAACGAAGTCAGTTATTCAGTCATCTACTCCGTAAAACTCTCTGCCCGTCTGCTCCCGTCTCCTCTGCGGTTCCTTCATTCGATTTTGTACTCTTCCTGGCGCAGGACTCCAACGTCGATGAAGAGCCAGCAAATTCTAGACGCCTCGTTTCCGTACCGCACCAGCACGTCGGTGAATTCGGCTTTCCGGCCTCCTTTATCGACCAACAACATCCTTTTACGCTGTTGTTGTTGTTGTTTTCATACAGGATACTCCATGTCTGGAGGTTTCTGCGGTCGGCTGTTGTCGACAGGGCGGGCGGTGGCGCTGTGCAGCATCAACCAGTTGAATGAGTTCGACGAATGTCGCCGCTCCTCGCCGAAGGGATGCATTCGTGGGGTTTTCTATGCGGGCGTCCCTCAGGAATCCCCTCGTCTGCGTGCAGATACGGCAACCCAGCCACTCACACTCGCCGCACACAACGTGTTGACTGCAACGAGCCGCTCCATTGATGAGCTTCCGACCCGCGCTAATTTGCCGCGGACGCAGAGAACTGGCAAACTGCCATCAGATCGCATTTGTGTGGCCCGCAAATCGATTTCTGCCTCTTGGCGGAGTTCGCCGCTATATTTTCGTACTCTTTAAGCTCTAAGCAACCAACCCTGTCCGTTCCAGCTTTAAAACTTCTTGTCTTTTCGTGTTTCAGGTTACGGCCACGACGTCTCCCCCATGCACTTCACCGCGTACCTGCCAAGAATGGAGAACGAGGTGACCGTCATCACCAGCGCCTCCTCCTCCTCGTCGCCATCATTGTCATCGTCATCGACGTCCTCGTCGACGAGTCCGCCGTCGCTGCTGCACTCGCATCAGTTCTCCTCCTTCCAGACGCCGCCACCCTCCACCGCATCCTCGCCCACGGCCTCGCCCGCCTCGTCCGCCTCCAGCCAGCACTCTTCGGAGCGCTACAGTCCGCCGCCCGCGATTCGCATCAAGACGGAGGCGAACTCCGAGGACTCGTCGCCGCAGCACAGTCCCGAGGCGCACCCCAACCGCAAGTCGCTCGCCATGTGCTTCACCAGCACGGGCGCCGCCCTCTCGTTGCCGCCCAAGAAGAAGGACATCTACCGGCCCTACTCGCTGGACGACAGACCCAGCGTGGAGCGCCTGCGTTCCTACGAGGGGCGGCGCATACCGGCCGAGGAGGACCTGCACGCGGCACACGCCATCCTCGACCTCAGCGCCTCCACCGCTTTCCATCCGCCCACGCAGCCGCACCAGCTGCAGCAGCCGCTGCACCACCACTCGCACCACCCGCTGCACCACATCACGCAGGCCATTCAGCTGCAGCAGCAGGAGTTGCACCTGAGCACGTCCGCAGCCGCCGCCGCCTCCATCGCCGATCTGGCCGCCGCAGCCACCGCGGCCGCCCACGCCGTCAGCGAGCAGCGCCCACGAAGCAACCTCTCGACGCACAGCCTACCAAGCGTACCTGACAGCGAGCGGCAGCCGCCCAGCTCGCCAGCTACCAGCGTGCAGAATGAGAACAGCAACACCACCAACATGCTGCGCTCCAGCACGGCCGCCGGGAACCCGCTGCAGCCAGCTGCCACGCCCACGCCGGGAGGCAAGACGGTCGCCTACACCTACGAGGCTTTCTTCGTCAGCGACGGCCGCTCCAAGCGCAAGAACGTGGCCGACCCCGCCGTCATTGTGCAGCAGGAGCAGCAGAAGGCCAAGTACACGTGCACCGAGTGCGGCAAGCAGTACGCCACCTCGAGCAACCTGTCGCGGCACAAGCAGACGCACCGCTCGCTCGACTCGCAGTCGGCCAAGAAGTGCCACACCTGCGGGAAGGCGTACGTCTCGATGCCGGCGCTGGCCATGCACGTGCTCACGCACAAGCTGTCGCACAGCTGCGGCGTGTGCGGCAAGCTGTTCTCGCGGCCCTGGCTGCTGCAGGGCCACCTGCGCTCGCACACCGGCGAGAAGCCCTACGGCTGCGCGCACTGCGGCAAGGCGTTCGCCGACCGCTCCAACCTGCGCGCCCACATGCAGACGCACTCGGTGGACAAGAACTTCGAGTGCAAGCGCTGCCACAAGACGTTCGCGCTCAAGTCGTATCTCAACAAGCACCTGGAGTCGGCCTGCCTCAAGGACGAGGCGGACATGCAGTTCGACACGAGTTGCACCAGCGACAGCGGCGGCATGACCTCGCCGACGCCCACGGAGGACTACCAGCACAGCGCGTTCGAAGCGGTGCGGCCGCCCAGCGCGTTCAAAGGCGTGGGCGTGGCGGCGGTGCCAGTGGTGGCGGTGCCGCCTGCAGCAGCGGTCGTCAAAATGGAGGCTTCGTTCGCGGGCTGAGCAGCCAGCTGCGAGTTACTTCGAGGCGTTCGAGGCACCTGTAAGTAGACTTGATAGACGAGCAGAGCCGTGAAGCGGTAGTACGGGACGAACGACTTTGTTGCACGCAATTTAATCGCTCGAATCAAACGAACGGCGAGCGCGCAGACTCGCCTGTCGGCAGATGACAATACATTCGGCTTAAGTTTTGTAGTTTTGTATGTTTTAGCCAGTAGAGAGTTATTAAATTAAGTTATTTAAGTTTGATAAGAAGGCGTTTTCGCGTCGGATTATAAATTGAATTAAGGGAAACTCAAACCGCAACACGTCCAGACACGAGGGAATCTAGGGAGCTGCGGCGGGGTGGGTTGGCCCACTGGCGGGTGGTGGTGCGGCAGATTAGTGTGCACATTCTAGTCACAAACTAGGTTAGGTTGTCGTCAGGTCGCAATCGAACTCAGTTTGATCTCAGTATTCGCGTAGTTTGTATCTGGTAGTTTAGGCTCTTCTTAGTTCTTAGATGCTGAATTTTAGTTTTTAGCCACTCCACTCTACTCTAGTCAAGCTAGTCACTCTTATTCTAGGATCTTTAGGCTAACTCATCGCACAGATACACTTGTAATCCTTGAAAATCACTCAAACTCACTCACAATCTCATAGTCCCGCACTCGCCATTTTACTCTCCTTCCTACTCACTCATTCGATGACATCACTCACTTAGAGTTCACTCGATTACTTAACCAATGATTCAACGAACTCAAGTTGATTTGTATTTACAAGAAATCACTCATGTTCATAAAATCACTCATAGTCTCACTCATAGTCTCACTCATTCACATAATCACGCACTCATCGTGTTACTCACATCCCTACAAAATATTACAGAAAAATCATTCATTTTGACTTTTCACTTTATCACTGACTCAGTCAAATAATCTTTTAGTTTGTAATTCATTAAATCACTCAATTACTTCTTAATTACTCGGGCAGTTACTCACTCATTATTTTTAGTTATTTTACTGTGACTCAATAAATTAATAAATTCGCTCGTTTACTTACTCTTTCAAAGAGCGAGCGAGCGAGTGAGAGTGCGCTCTCTCGTCCGTCTCGTCCCTTTCTCCCTATTCTCTCTCTCTCTCTCTCTCTATCTCTCTCTCTCTCTATCTCTCTATCTCTCTCTCCCTCTCATACACTTATTCTCCTCTTTCTCTCGCCTACCTCTCTCTGGCACTTATTTACTCGCTCTTTAACCCAACTGGAAATTCGGTTTGTATTCAATCGCTCAATCACTCTCTCACCACCTCCAACTCGACCCACACCTGCTGATTCGTTACATTTATTCATTCCAAAGAATACTCATTCATTCCACATCACAGAAATTAACAACAGTTTTTGCACAGCAAGTGATTATTACAACAAAACACAACGAGAAACAAAACTTAACGAACAACAGTTACAAAAGCAACGTTTCAGACACAACGAATTAGCGCTTAAGGACATTTTATACAATTAGAACCTAAAGGCAGAAAAAGAAGAAGAAGAACCAGAAGAAGAAGAAGAAGAAGCAGAGGAGGAAGAACAGCAAGAAGCCAAAAGCAATGTAAAAATTATAGCACGCAACTAGAAACAAATACAAGCAAAAACATGGCATAAATAATAAAACTTGGAATAACTGAAATTTTAATCCATAAAAATAACAAGCACATCTTGTTGTTGTTGTAGTTGTTGTTCTGACAACACAGAGACGCAATAAAAAAGAGCAACGAAACGAAACAGCTATTAGAAATAACGGTTTAGGCCTCCCCTCGAGCACAACGAAGCGAAGAGAAGAGAAAAGCTTCGATTTAACAACGCAAGAAGATTTCTCGAAGTTTTTTCGAAAATTCAGCAGGATGCGCGGGTGTCAAAGGGCCACCCACTGTATGGCCAGCGAGGAGTCCTTAATGTGTTTTCTGAGTCCTTAATGTGTTCTGCAAGTTTTCGTGTTTTTCTTTTTTCAACACAAACAACGTTCAGGTCAATTTTGCTGCAGTTTTTCCTTTATTTTTTGTGTTTCATTCGAAAATATAGAATTTAGTATAGAGAAAGAGATCATTAGCGACGCTCTCTCGCCTTTCCAGCTCACTAAGCTGACTTCTTCGCTCTCCTTCTTCGAGAGCAGTAAATTGAATAGCAAGAAACATTTTACAACAGGATGAAACATCAACACTTTGTAGCACCTGTGACGCCTGTTGTTCTGCTAATTGTTGATGTAGGAATTTTAACGGCAAAAGTCAATGGAGCCGTTTTTGCAAACCGATGACAGCGCCATGTTAATGTTGGTGGCACGTTTGTGAGTGAATGAGTGACTGAGAGAGCGTGAGTGCTTTTTCAATGTGACGAAGGTAGTTTTTCTCAGTTTGTAAGCTCAAAACTTCTCGTCCTTTTTTCTCCTACCCTTAAGCAATTCCCTCTGCAAAACTTCTTTTCCCCTCTTCCGTCGTTCCTTTTCTTCTACTTCCCTATTAAATTGTTTTCCTTTATTTACCTCGGAATGAGTGAATTATTATAACACTTTTGTAAATGTTTATTATAATTGTGGTTGTCGATGCTCGTTTTTACAATGAAAAGCACGAAAACGAGGTATTAAAATCACAAAAGCGTTGCTTGGTCGTAAACGAAATATTGTGGCCACCACTGCATAACTTCTGATGTTGTTTACCACCGAGAGAAAACGCAGAGTATTTTTCCTCTCGTCCATATTAATGACGAAACAGGTTTCCTTAATTGCCATCCCCCTTCCCCTGCTGTATTTGCATATAGTGTCGGCGGCACAGGATGACTGTGAGCGGCTCTCTTCATTAGGCAAATATAAAATTCATTCCACTTGTGAGTCTTGTTTCCTTGATGAAATAATGGAATGTTTTATGATATCTAAATAAAAAAAGGGAACACTAATTGGGAGAATGAAAATGCTAAAAGCAGTAGAAAAGCACAGAAAGAGACGATTTCTGTAGTTGCAATCTAGTCATAATTTTAATTCTTAGTCATAAATATCATTTAACTCTTTCTCTCTCTCTCTCTCATATGACACCTTAACATATGATTCGCACAGGTAGTTGTAAGTTCTCAGTATTAAGGCTTAGGTTAAATAACTTCCCTCACTCTCCCCCTCTCTTTCTCTGTCTCTCTCTCTCTCCCCCCATACTGGACACTCCATACGCTTCTAAAACATTCCAAGTCTAACTTAGTGAAAAGTTAATCTGATCTAAAGCCAGTAATTCTTCAATTTTGAAGTCAAATACCCTAATATTTAGACCAGGATTTGAAATTTTATCTGCTAAACTTAGATACTCAAGATGCCGCTGAAACCATTTTGTCACAGAACGAACGGCGGCAAACTTCCTATCCAAATAACAAGGATCTCACTGAACTCTACAAACGTTTTAAGTTGAGTGTATCGATGTAGGAATGAGTGTAAGTGTGCGTGGTCTTCCGTATTTGAGTGATTTTTGTACGCTCTTGTTCTCTCTAGATGAGCTTTCTTGTTCTCTCTAGTGGAGAGATCTTCTCTTCTCAATCTCTTCCTTTCCAAAAACAATAACCTTCAACTGATCTCTCTTCAAATCTCTCTCTCCAAATCTATCTCTGTCTCTCTCTCTCTCTCTCTCTTTCTCCCTCACTCTGTTTAAGTGTGTTTGTTGACTTTTATTTTTGTTATGCGCTTTTTATTTCAGCTTTTTAATTAGTAGGCAAAGCATGCATTCCTGCTCAGCTTCAGGTGGGTCCATTCGACTCTTGTGATTTCTTCAAATCCATCAGGAAATGAAAACGAATGACCGGCAGGATCGAGCAGATTGAGCGCAAGCGTCTCTACACCAGTGGGAAACGGGTGCAATAAGTAATAATTAGGCCAATTGATAGAATTTTAGTAGTAAAAAGAAATTCAAAATTTTAGTGCGAAGATAATAAAGTTACAGGAATAAAATAGAAATTTAAAAAACTCCACAAATTTTGGAACGAAATAATTATGGCAGTAAAAAAATTGTACAGCAGTGAATGCAGGACAATAGGGCTGGTGTGTGTGTGCGTGTGTGGGTGTGTGTGCGCGTGCGTGTGTGGGTTTGTATGTGCCTAAGTTTACCAGCGTGTGGTTTTGAGTGTCGTGTGTGTGTGCCTACATACCATCACTTCTTTACCTTTCTCTCTTGCTCTCGAATGCTCTCATCTAACTGTAAATATTCGACTTTAATTAATAACATTTTCGATAAAGCAAACTAACTTAACAAAGCCTAACTAACATTTTAACCAACTTAAGCTTCTAAGTGATGAAAACTTCAATTAGGAAACTAAACACTTTAATTACTCCAAATTTTAACCACTCCAATTTTAAACTCTAATCGTAATTTTAGCTTAACCTTAGAATAAATACTTAGCCTAGTTTTAGCACTCTGTATTAATCGGCAGAGTTCTCAACACAGTCTTCAAAGTGTTAACTCTGCACCATAATTTGGACTCTCTTTGCTAATTCTGGTACATACATTCATCTCTTTCGCACTCTTCCTCTATCTTGCTATATGTTTATCTATTGAGTACTTCTTGTCCTCTCTTATATCATAGTATTTTGTAAAAAGTGTCAATTATATATAGAAATCTAATTAACTCCAGTCTAATTTAGTCAATTAATTGTATTAACTTGGTTTCGCTAGGTTAGTTTTAAGCTCACATAGAGATTTCAAAGGAAATTTGCAATTAGCATACCTCTCTATCTCTCTCCCTTCCTCTTTACCTCTCTCCGTTTTTTAATCTCTCTTTCTGCACGCCATTTCTTGTATTCACATACAAGAAACCCTCTAGTATTCGAACATCTGTCTCACACTCTATAAGAGTTTCTGTCTCTCCTCTCCTTCTCTCTCACTCTCTCTCCCTCTATCTTCTCTTGTACCTCATTAATTTACCTCATTACTCTTTCAGTCAAGATTCCTTTGTATTTTACTGGAAAAATGGTTATTACAACTATTTTCTCTATTCTCGTCTATTCTGATTCATGTCTCTATCTGTATCTCTTTCCTTCTCTCTTTATCTGTCTTCGTCTCTCCCCCCGTTTCTTTCTGTATATATCTCTATCTCTCTCTCTCTCTCTCTCTCTCTCTCTCTCTTCCTCTCTTTCTCTCTCTCGCTGTCTCTATCTTTCCTGTCATAGCTTGGTGTGACATTATCATTCATATGACTCTCTACCACGTTGTTTCTTTCTTTCTCCGTGATGCTATATACGCCCCCTTCTCACCTTTTCTCATACTCTCTCTCTCTCTCTCTCTCTCTCTCACGCTGTCTCTCTCTTAGCCTGCCATAGTAAACCTCCTAAATGAAAGCGTTAGGTTTTTGTGACATTCTTACCGGCAGTTGTGTCCACTTGAACCCTTTCCGACAGCTTTTAGTTAAGTCAGCAGTAGATCCCCACACGCCTCTACCGTCACCGACAGTATCGTGTTCGTCGCAACCCACAATAGGTTGCTGAGTGTTTCTAGTCACTAATAACCTAGCGTCTGCACCTTAATGAATCCAGCTTGCAACATTTTCCCCTGCAATCAAACAAACCCACATACAATACATCGAATCACACCGAAGCGAAAGATAGATAGACTCAGTCTGTAAATATGACGAAATCAGCTTTTCCACAAGATCTCGAAATTATGGCGAAACCTTTTGAAACGTTAAAATCGAATATAGTATCGTAGTTACCGTTAGTTCTAAAGCCGACTCCAGTTCAAGAGGCTCATGCAGCGCTTCAAACCAAAAATTATTTAAGTCTAGAATGTAAGTAGTTTTGAAGGTATTCAGTGTAAAGTAATTTTAACTGGACCGCTGCAGAAGGAGGTCACTTTTGCTTTTCCCCGGCAGGGTTCGCAGATGCTCGGCTGTTTACCGAACACAAACAGATGGCGAAACGACACCGAGAGAGAGAAAGCGAACAGGAGCTGAATGGCAAAAGTGACGTCCCGAATGCGGTCCACATCGGCTAAAGTACCAAAGCAATACTCGAACTCAATTAAGCTACAGTTAGAATCTCGTATGCACTCGTATATAGAAGAACTATAAGTATTTAGGATCCTACTCCTCAATTATAATTGTAATTCTGAAAGCAATGACAACCAACTTGTAAATATGTAGCAGAAACAGAGTAGCAATTAGCAGGAAGCAATTCTTCGTAGATGTAAGCAGCAACACAAGACCCACACTCACACAAACTCACATATACACTCACAAGTCAGCATATTTTTGGAGCATTTTGTAAAGTGTACTCGTAGTAGTGGATGAGATGACGTTAACGTTGGCAGCAGCAAATGCTGCAGTTTGTAGCAGCAACTGTTGCTACAATTCACAAAAAAAAATTTTAAAATTAAGAATTTAAGCTAATTCGGTATTTTATTAGAAACAGCAAAGAATCTATTCTAGTTGTAATTATTAACTGATAACGAATCCAATGAAAAGCAGTCAGACAGATGTATTAAAGCAATTATTAAACCAGTTTTTGAAGCAATTATCGAACTAGTTATTGAACTAGTTAACGAACTAATGATTGAACTAGTTATTGAACCAGTTAATATTGAAGCAGTTATTATTGACCCAGTTATTAAACCAGTTATGGAACCAGCTATTGAACTAGTTATGCAAGCAGTTCAATGAAAGTATAAATTTATTTACTTTGAATAAGCTTGAGAATAATTGAAATATGTAAGTTTTCATTTTGATAAAAATACTTTCGATTATAATTTATTTGTTAAGTAAGTCACACCCAAAGTATTCAATTCATTGGTATTCATTTTAAATGAACAAAAAATGTGTAAATTAAACAATCATAAAACAGAAAAATTTATTTATTGCAAATACAGACATCATTTTAAATAAATACACAAACACAAGCTTGTTTTAATTGTTATCGCTTCTTTTTATATAATTTTTTCAGGATTTTTAGCTGATGCTTTTGGTTGTTTTCCTGATTTGTTGCTCTTTTTGCCCACTGCAATGTGTGGTTTACATCGCAGAGTTATCACATTGAAAAAAAAACAAGGAAAAAGTATTATTTAATCGAAATTTGAAAAGTATGAAAAGGGACAAATTGAATATTCATTCCTTCATGTGAAAAACTCAATTAATTTAATTTTTCTTTAGGCGAATCGCTGGGAAATTTTGAATTCTTTGTTTTGTTTCTTCAATGTTAGAAATTTTTGTTTTTCCGAGGATCATCTGTTCATATAAATTTCATTCTACTTTCTGTCGTTTGCATTCTATGGTGTGATATTTTAATTTACACTCAGAATTTCGATTACACAATTTGAATCCTAACTCGGTGAGAGTTTTGCGACGCACTTTAACTTTAGAAAAGTTTTACATTATTTACATTTCGCCTTTTACATTATTTACTACAAGCCTTCCATGAAACAACGAATATTTATTATTATTGAAAGTTACTTACGAAACAATGTTGTAAAATAAACATTAAAAACGTCAATTTTAAAGGTTATCTACAATAAATAGTGATCCACTGTGCAGCAAATCCTACATAACAGTATTTCGTTTCATTTTATGTTATTTCATCTGTTTGTATCTTAATAAAAATGTTAAACTCCTCAATTTCTCTTGCCACCACTGTATTTGCCCCAAATAATTACTTCACCTAAAAGTATGCAACGCTTTTTTGGCAGAATTTCTCACCACTTTATTTCCAAACAAGCTGAACTGCACAGTGAAACGAATTAAAGAAAGTAAAACTAGAAAAATTCTTTTTTTCAAAAATCACTTTTTTTCTTGTAAATAAACAAATATACTCAATTTATTCTTAGCAATTACAACAGAAATATTCAGAAATACTCATATTAATAAGCAAAGACAACGAATTTTTTATTTAAAATTTTAAAGTAATTAATGAAACAGTTAAAACGGTATACGCATCAGCTGGATTTTTTGCAGTGAGTTTCTAAATTATTGTGATGAGTAAAAATATATGGAATGGTTGTTCTATAGGGGAAGAAATTAAAAGCTGAGGCAAAGAAGTCCATAACTATTTAGAAACTTCTCTTCCGAAGAGATGATAAAGGGAATTTTTAGAGAAATTTAGTACAATGTGGACATATGACGAGATAATTACGAGAACATTTCACTATTAAAGCAATATTTGAAACGAATACAACGAAATTTCAGCAATATGTTAATATGTGCTATATGTGCTTTTTATAAATTTTGATTTTTAATGTCATTGCTTTTGCTCAACGAGTAATTCTAGAAAGTTCAACGAATATAAAATTCCAGATTTGAAAAGTGCGCCGAGTATCAAAAAGCAATAAAACGTAGTTTTTAAGTACACGAAATTGTAGTGAACATTTATAGGCACAAACATTAACAATCTTCTAGGCATTATAAATCTAGAGAATTCGTAGCGAAAGTAAAAAAGGATAAGTATGAAGTAGAGCATTGCTTTTCAGTTAAATCCTTTTTTAAATAAGAAATTCAGCAGAAACAAGTTTTTAAGGTGCAAGAATTCCCAAGAAACACAAAATCGCCCACATTCACCACCAGCAATTCAAAAACCAAGTATTCTCTAGTGTTTAACACAGATTATTTCACATTAAATATTTATTTTAATAATTTAAGATATTGTCAAATGCGATTTAAGAAAGTTTCCTGCGAAAACCACTTCTGAAATTGTGTGCAACAAAGTCGATAAATATAAAAACGTATTTTAAGTACAGAATTCACAAAAGTTACAAAAAGAAAATAAAAAATAAAAAAAAAAGAAAAATTACAAAAGCAAACATAAAAACGAAACGAAAAATAGAGAAAAATTCAAAACGCAAACTCAATTTTGAACTAATTGTAAACTTACTGACAAATTTGCAATAATATAAAGTTCAGAAGATCGGAGAAACAAAGAAAAGCAAATAGCATTGAGCATAAAGACAGCAATAAATATAAAATACTTAAAAACAACTGAGGAAAGTAAGATGCAACAGCAAACTAAGAAGTTGAAATTTTCGATAGAAAAGTCAAACGTAGAAGAATTGTTAACAGCAACAGAATCAATGTAGAAAGCAATGAAGCAGAGTAAAGTGTAGAATTAATACGAGACATAATGAAAGGTCATCAGTTGAGTTTCCTTTGCTCCAATCTAAAGAAAAGTCACAACGAATAATTGAGGTCTTGAGCTGGCAAAAACCTTACAACGAAATAGCGATTAAATTATTAAGGTAAACTGATTGATTTGTAGTCACATTAGCTATTAGAATTATTTCTGTGAAACGCAGTGAAACTTCAGTTTCGCTTACCATTTTGGTTAAGGCAAAAATGCTTTAACTACAGCAAACCGAATGACCAATTTAAATTATTCGACCTTTTCTTCTTAGCTGTATTGCGTATTTGTTACATATAAGCAGATTGCATTAAAAGTGTTTTCATATAAGGTTATACACAAGCAAGAAATCTTGCGATACAAAGAAAACATTGGATGCAATAACTCCAAGTGGATTTAAATTTATGAGTAATTGAAAGGAAACCCAAGCAATTGAGAAGTTTAAAACATTTTATCAATTAATTCTGTACCTATACCTTAACTACTCGAACCTTTCAAGTAATTTTAATCCTAAGCTTAATCGAAATCCATTAATCGTATATTATGAATTAAAAACTCCTTTTGACTTCTTAAGTAAATTCATGAATATGCAACTGTATTTATCCAAACAGTCCGAAATAAATTACTATGTACGATGAATAATGTAAGTAAGCTCAATTGAATATTATTTGTAATTCGAACTTGCTAAAATTTAATTTAGGCGAAAATGATCTGTCAATTATTTAATACGTTCCGACTTCTGTTGACCCTTAAATGTGAAAACTTCTGCTTTACTTATGATTACAAAGATATTGTAAAAATAAACTGCAAGATAGCAAGTTTTGTATATTATATTTTCATAATAAAATATAGTGTAGTAATGAAACGGGGCTTTTTTTAATCCAAATCGGCTACTTTTAGTCAGTCGGAGGAAGTGGAGGGATGCGATTAGTCGGTGTTTTCAGGATACTGTGATATCGACTTCTCTCTGGTTGGGAGGAAGAGCTTTCAGCTTGGAATAATTATTTAATAACAAAATGAGGTGATGTTGGCTTATATGTCCTGCAGAAACTGTCATTTTAGGCTTATTTTGGTCCAAAAATATGTCTCGAACTCAATTGCTGCGTTGCACTGAAATATTTTGCTGAGATTCTCAATAGGATTTGCATTTGGAATTTGAAAGTGCTTGGAATTCAGACTTCAGAGATGCGAATTCATTCAGCTTTTGTGTGCTAGAACTGCATTTATAATTTCGCTGAAAATATGCTTATCTGTCACACTGTGCCGGCTTTTGTGGTTATTCAAGTAAGCCTGAAAGTATGCTCCAACTTTTAGTGCACTTTTCTTGCTGCTACAAGGAATTCCTTTCCTCAGAAAGCTTTAATAAATAAATCCTTTAATCCTTTCAAGTTGCGCAAATATTCTCTGTTTGCTGTATTTTACCGAACTGAATCAAGTCAAAACCCGAGAATGTCAATCGTGTTTTATACGAGATTTCAGGTGTTTTTTTATTGATTTTCATTCTTTTCTCGATTTCTTTTACGATACTTTTCGTCTTCACTTCCCGTCTCCTAAGCGTAGTTGAGGGTAAAAAATAAAATTCCATTTCGTTGGCGAATAAATCATAAGAAAACCTGACTGGCTGACGAGGCTACCACTTCGAATGGGGGTCTCGACGACCCACTTTTGTTTCGGTGCGGGGGATGAAGTATTTGCATGGGCGTATGAGGATTGGGAGATTTGGGGGTTCCAAAAGAATATATTTTCCTTGGTTTTTAAAATTCTGAATTACAAAAATTACGGTTTATTCTGTACTTTTGGTTTTGTATTCGAGAAAATCACAAATTATCATGAAAATGACAAATTATCATATTTCGTGATTAACTTTAAGTTTTAATAAAATGATGCGCCCCGGACAAATTTCCCTTGACGCCACTGCTTCTGCGAGTAAGTAAAACGATCAAAGACGCTGATTACCTTTCAAAATGTTCGACGCTGTTTGGCACGATATAAATTCTTATATCCGATTTCCGAAAAGAAAAGCAGAGAAAACAAACGCTGCATTTCCACGGTTGACAAGCTAGCAAGGATTTCCTCTCCTTCACCTCTTCCAACTTCTTGAAATTGACGCAGGTGCTGCTCTCGATCCCGATGCCATCCACCCCGTGTGGCGCAGTAATTCGGCTGACACCTGCCTTGAATTCCGAGGAGACGCTGTGAACTGTGGAAATGAAGCTCCGGTGAACTGACTGCTGACTGGTTGAAGGCAGTGGTGTAGTAGAGGGGGATGACTTGTTGAGGGGATTGGGAAGAGGGGCGAGGGAAGAGAAGGTCGTTGAAGAGGAGAGCCTCCACTGCGGTGTCAGAAATGTTCACGTACCAAAACAAATTGTGAATCGCAATCGCAAAATATTTTTGCACGAACAACTTGTTGGTTGGCTGGCTTCCCGTCTGATTTACAGTCAGTCTTGTGTTGTAAGTTGGCGCTGTTGTTGTTGTTGTTGTTGTTGTTGTTGGTGTGGCATTTTGCACTCTCTTTAGACTTTTATCAATATTGATTTTCGAATTTTTTCTTCCAGATGCAGCCGAATTATGAGGTGGCGAGAGTGTTGGAAACTGAAGGGTGAAAATGATGGTGGGTCGTGAGAAAGGGGAAGGGATAGGCTGGAGAGGGAGGGGAGGGACGGGGGAATATAACCACAATCAATCGAAGGCGTGACAGCAGTTTTGCCCCGAGTATTTGTGGAAATATTTACGGAAATCTTTTCTACATTAAATTTCCGGCAAAATTTTTCAAGAAATGTGAGACGGGAAAAATGTGAGACGAGATGGCAAATATCATTCTAATCTAACACTTTATTTCGTTGTTTTCTATGCGATTGCGTATTGTTTTCTCCTTTAAACATCGATTACATCTTTAAAAAAGAGTTTTTTCTTTGTGGGCCAAACGAAGAAGAAATTTTGACGTGTGGGTTTTTTAACCTGCTTCTCTCTTCCTTCTTCCCCATTCCATCTCACCACCCATTGCTACCCAAACCCATAACAACCAGCCAACCTCACAAACTGAAGACCCCTCGGGGAATCCAAGTCTGTGCCGAAAAAAGGGCACAGATACGCTGGCATGATTTGTGTTTTAGAAGAAACCCTCGGAAATCGCAAATGTTTCGTTGTCGTTGTTACAATACAAAATGTTTCACTTTCTTAATTTTGTTGTGTGTGTGTGTTTTTTGAGGGTCCTTTGAAATGTAAAACAATCACTTTTGGAAGACAAGTAAATCGATGGGGGTTTATTCTTCCCCACCGCCTCCCCCCACCTCGTTTTTCCTTCCCAGCAAAGCAAAACTCACTTGTTGCCTTCGTTGTCTAGTAAATTTGAAGAAAACTCGTTTTGCAACAATTTAGCAAAAGTTTTGCGGATAATATCAAAGAATAAATACAAAATCAGCTTTCGTTTCCACTTTTAAACACACGTTGACAACTTTTTAATTCTCTCATCATTAAAAGTGTGTTGACATCACACAGTTTCTGCGTATCTTTGAATAAAAATCATAATGTTTCCATGCCCCCCGCGCTCCCACCCACAAAACCATTTGAATATTTGAACGCATACATTGAAATGTATTTTTTACACACGCCAACGACCCGTTACGCTCGTCAACAGGATTCCTCCAGTTTGAGGTTGATGCGAGTATCTTTTCCTCGTTGTTGATGGAGCTTCCACATTTCTTCTCCCTCTTCTTTGACATGTCGATGGTGTTGTTATGGCAAAAAATCTCGTATCTGTAGTCACTTTTACTGTGTTTGTTGCACGAATAAATGAATTCAGCATTGGACGAGAGGGGGAGGGGAAGGACGAAAAGGAAAAGAAAGATGATGATGAGGAGGAGGAGGAGGGAGGAGTAAAAACGAAGCAGCTTGAAGTGGTTTGTGATGAGGATGAGAAAAGTGAAGCACTTTTTAGCAGACGCAAATCCCACTTAAATTTTTCCAAAGTGTTCAATTGATAACAAGTTGTTGACATTTTATTTTTGCCCCTCTCTCTCTCTCTTTCTCTCTCACTCTCTCTCCCTCTCTCTCTCTCTCCGTATCTCTATCTCTACCATTATCTCTGTCTCTCACTTTATCATTGAACATCATCATGACCATTCTAAGAGTCGTTAAATTGAATTTAAAGGATTCCGCCATAATTTTGTTGTTAATCAATACGTGACGGTCGCGTTCGTAAGGTCGCGTAATGACAATTAAGCCGACAGGCTTAAAATTTCAATCAGGACAATTAACGATCGTAACGAGGTCTAATGCAGTTGCTTGTTTTTAAATGATTCCCGCTTCCTAAAGACTGAGCAAATACAAAATTTTTATAATTATTTGTCGGTTAAAAAATTGAGTAAATTTAGTAGGAAAAGTAATCAAAAATGAATGATAATGATTAATTAATTTATAATGTTGATTAATTTATAATGTCGAAAATTGTAATAACAATGACGAAGTAATGGTAATCAAAATTTGATCTTAAGCTAAATTTTACAGCTCTGATCTGAATTGTTTGTCGCTGTAAAATCCTGAGTTCGATTTTTCGATTTTTGTTTTACCTAACTTTTTCGTTATCTTTGCTGCTCTTGTTGTTGCAATGAATTCCTGTACTTGTAATTTAAATTTCAATTTATTTCAGCAAAGTGTTTCTGCGTTCGTTCAGCTGGAAGGAACAAAAAGTTCTGCATACGCGTTGATGGTTTGTTGAGAGAGGGGTTGAAAATGAGTGGGGGGAGGGGAGGTGGTAGCTGCAACTGCACAAAAAAAAAATCAAGCAACAAATTTAAAATTACAGCAATTTGTTGTTGAAGGTCGCGGAGGCGGAGTGCGCGGGAGGAGGGAGTTCGGGTGGAGGGCTGTGGATTTCGAGTTGTTGAGTTACGATGATGCAATTTTTGTAGTTGCCGTGGGTTTATTGTCCTTGTCGTTGTTGTTGTTGTTGCCTTTATTGATGTTTGTAGTTCGCAATTGCATTCCGATTGTTGCTGTGGTTGTTGTTGTTGTTGGTGTAATAAAATGCCGCGCAGAGCAACTGGTAGACAGACGATGGTGCACTTAAAATGCAGTCAGCAAAGCTGCACCTAAAAAGCGAACGAAAAGAAATCAACGAACGGTAACTGAAAGGTTGGCTGAAGGACGGAGCGTAGACGGTGGTGCAGGTGGAGGTGGAGGTGGAGAAACCAACAAACAAACAACAATTGTTCCCGTCAAATGGTCAATAAATCAAATTTTAAAACGCTGACCAAAGTAACGAACAACGAAAAGCAAAAAGCGGCAGTTAAAATCCACAAACAAACACACGTACCTGCACACATCCTCACCTGTACACACTAATACACTTGTATGTGGTCACATATACGCACACACACGCACACAGGTACACTGGTTTGTAGTCAACGAGGATACGACAGAATTGAAGGCAGAAATCAGTGTTTGGTTAACGAAGGACTGCGAACGAGGATCTCTAACGCATACAACTACACCTGTACGGGTGGGTGTATGTGTGTGTGTGTGTGTGTGTGTGTGTCCATTGCGATTGCTTGTAATCGCAGCCGCATCGATTTAATTGTGCTGCGTCTGCATTTGCACTCATTGCAAATGAAATCCGATAAATTTTTAATTTTTCAATCAAATCAAAATTCAATCAATTTCGTCGTTCCGTAAATGGCACCGTTGTGCAGTTTGAAGTGGTCTTCGACTATTTGCAGTCGTGCTCCATCCACGTCGTCTCTTTCCCTCCTTTCTAATCAGACGAAGCGCAAACTATAATCACGGTGACAACCCTGACTATCCTCGCTATCCTGACACCCGATGTTGTTTGACAAGCTAAATAGAAAACGTGTATTGCAGCTCAATGCTTAGCGCGTTCGGCAGCAACGAAGAAATTTTAAATTAATTTTTACAACGACAAGCTTTTGAAGAATCGGATGGAGGGGGAGGAGGAGGGGGTGGGGGTGGTGGTGGGGACGATGTGGAGAGACGGAAGGGGAGTGAACACAAACACAGAGGGAACTTTTTCAAACATATCAGTGGAAAATCGTGTTACTCAAATATCACTTAAAATTAAAGGATCCACGGAACAATTACGTTCCAAATAATGTTACAAGGACCTCTTCTAAATACATGAAATAATTCAAACACATCTAATAATGCGAACGTGGAATCTTACCACGAATTTGGTTATCTGAAAACCAAGTGAAACTTGTTGACTATTAGTTCTTCCAATTGTATTGAGCTGACGATTCCAAATTAAAAA
Organism: Sicus ferrugineus; assembly: GCA_922984085.1. Taxonomy (NCBI): domain Eukaryota; kingdom Metazoa; phylum Arthropoda; class Insecta; order Diptera; family Conopidae; genus Sicus; species Sicus ferrugineus. Next base: position 35,448,163 of record OV277350.1, on the reverse strand, counting down.
AACAAATCCTCTTACACTTCAACGACAACGAAATCTGAGAATGAGAAGGATTGCTAAACGCATTTTCTTCAGGAACTTTTTGCTCATTTTATCTCCTTTTTATTAAATTTACAACTTCCTCAAAATACTTTCTGTGTTGTTTGTTTTCTCTACTTGTAACTTACGGGTGCTCGAGAAAAAGTTTCTCGCATCTAAAATTTTTCACAACCTCGCAAACCATCCATAAAAGATACCCTCATCCCCCTCCCACATCCTCGCTTCCGACACCTAAATGCAAAAAACCTACAAAATCTTCAACAAAAATTCTAAGATATTTCAAAACTTTCTCTAACACTCAGAGTGGATGAACTCATATCAAGCATCAGCAACAAACAGCTTTCGTTGTTCACATGCTCACAAACACGCCCTCGAGTCCATTACATTCAGCTTGTGCATGCAAACTTCTTGAAGTGCATCTCATGTAATGCATCTCGCTTCTGTCTCGCTCCTCAGCAGCTACCACGACTTCTAATTTCATTTGCAAACAAAAGGCTCACAAGTAGGATTTCGATTCACTCACTCTATGGGAAGGAGAGAGAGAGAGAGAGAGAGAGAGAGAGAGAGAGACGCTAAAAAAGCTCTTTTCTCCCTCTCTCCCCGAAAAGTAAATAAAATTATTTTTATTGAATTTCAAGAAATTTTCGCTTACGTAAAGTTATGTGAAGTTAAATTGAGAAGCAAAATTTCGTGAGAGGAACGAGAAAAAGGAACGACTTATATTTAGTTCTATTTTATTATATATTTAATTCTATTTTATTACAAAATTTCCATCGGTTTTTATAGCATAATGAAGTTTGCAATTATCTTAATGGTATTCTTGCGCCCCCATTCTTCTTCCTGATTTATGATTTTATCATTATCATTTTTGGGAGAACATTTATCAATCTTAGGAAAATAAATTCTATCATAAAAATGTACGAATATTACATTACATTATGTATTACACATGTATAAGCGTATAATTATATTTGCTATATGTATCACAGATACCGGTGTACATTTATGATGATACCATCAACAGAAGAGAATCTGTTGAGGCATATTTTGCGCTACTCAAATCCTCAAAAAAGTTTTGCTATTCTTAGCAATTCAACTGTAAACATTGTTCCCATGTACGTGAATAGACGGGTGTGTTCGGTACGTTGACCGATCCTTAGCGACGATCCGCTTCTTCTACGGAGGGAGAGAGAGAGGGAGAGAGAGAGAGAGAGGGAGAGAGGAGGTGGAGAGAGGGATAAGTAGGTGGTGAGAGGAAGAGGAGAGCGAGGGGCGGGGAGAGAGAGAGAGACCGCGACACAAAATATTTGATTAATATGACTGAGCTATAAATTCTCCTCACACTCTTCCTACGAGAATCATAGTCATCTGTACGTAGACAAGAAACATCCGAAACCCGCCCACCATACATCAGAACACCCCACTCCCTCTACCTTTTTGGGGGAGGAAATCAGTTGTTAGTTCTCCCTTTATTCCAATAGAGCCATTTCACAAATTGCTGAATTCCACATCGGAATTATTTACATGTAGCCAGATGATTTGCTGTCTAAGGAGGAGAGAAGATGCATACTATAACGGGAACATTCAATAACCGAACCGTGTTTTCGCTTACAAGCTCATGGACCGGATATATATGCCTCACTACGTATTCTTGCCTTCCAACGCCGCCTCCCAGAGCTCTTGTGATTCTTCGATATGCTAGTAATTGAAACTTGGTAAGGCACCGGAACTGCTGAACAGCGGGAAGGGTGAGAGGTACCAGCGCATTCTTCTAATGATATGTAATCCATTATTCATCAGTTCTTAGTTCTGCTAGACATAGCAAAGCCATGGTTGCTATGATTTTCACATTGATTCTGAGGAAAAACCAGAAGTGAAGTTGTATGGCAGTGATGAGGGAGGCAAGGAGCGAGGAGTCGATGTCGAACATCACTCTATGCAAGCTTTTCACATTAATTAAGTATCTGTTGCATGAATTTATTCTGCGGAAATACTTGGCAGGGGAAACGTTGGGAAGAAACATCAACTTTTCGACTTCTTCACTAATATTGCGCTCCAATTTGCAACTCTATTCTGATGTCGAAGGAACAATCAGTTGTTATCATGACGTTTAATTGTCATCCTAAAATTGTTTTCAGAGAGATTGAATGTTAAGAAGAATGAATTGCACCAATTGTTAGATACTCTAGGTATTTCCTCTCTTAAATTTTATTCAAATTGCATTCTATTTATTTCAATCTTCTGTTTTTCCCGAGATTCCGTTCAGAACCGTAGAGCGTTCGTGTCTCCATTTATTTAGTGACGTACCCGGTGCTAATTCCCACTCCTTTTACACCATTTTCTCCCTGCTTTACTTTCTTCTTTTGCAAGAATGTTGTGAAATCTGGGTAGAATCTGAATCAAACAAAAGCAACTGTGCGACCCAGTGGAGGAGGCAACTGACGCACACCCACTTTGCGGCTCCCAGTTCGATTTGTACGCTTATAGATTGGGATCAACACGAACATGCGAGTGTGTATGCCCACACACCCAAAGATACACCGTTACACTCCCACGCCAGGACAGTGCAGTGAAATATTTCGTTAATTTAACTTTGTCTACACGGAATTTCGATTCTTATCTTAATATATTCACTCGGGGCGTGTTTATTTCTTCGCTAGTTACAAACACTCAAACGTAAACAGCTATTCGTAGTTATGAGACGTATATTCGCACATAATCAGGGCATCACAATCTCAGAGAAACTTAAACTAGAGTGCTTTTCAATTTTCAGCGCTATGAATTCGTTTTATTTATAAAATTTTGTTCAATCCGCTGGTAGAAACTTAATATTCTGGTGCGATGCGACCAACGTGTTACCCCTACTTAGATTTCATAAGTAACTTAAACTTAAATGGTATTCTCGCCATGTAGGACCGCAAAAAAATTGGAAAGAGCTTCGTGCCGCAAAACGTTGCCGAACTTGCGACGAAAGTGGACGATGATACGACCGGTACGTCGGTCCGTTGACAGTGTTAATGACGGTTTTCGGAAGTTTGTAGCAACTTCTTAAACACTTAAGTCAAATTAACTGTTCGCCACGGTGCGCGCTGGAAGAAGCAGAGGAGAGCGAAAGGCAAAAATCAATGGGAAGTCAAACGAGATTAAGTCGGAACGAAGGACTTCATAAGTAACTGAAACAAAGCAGTTGAAGTGGATGAGTTCGTCGGTGGCGCTGTCGGCAGAGCAATTCTCGAGCGCCAGTTAGTTTGCTAGCTCGTCGTCTACACCGTCTTCACCTCTCTTCTGTATCTCACTCTACACTTGCTGTGCTGTCAGCTGCGCGCCCCCGACGCCATAAATCTTTGTTTCGCCTTCTTCACTAGCTGCAGATCCTTCACGCGGACTCGGCGGACGCGGCTCATGGCTCCTGCTGCCTGCTGCCGGCCGGTTGTAATGAATGCGAATGAAATGAACAGTTTTGTAGTTTTCATCATAAATCATTATTTTGCAATCACATTCGATGTCCGTCTGCCAGCCGTAGTTGTTGCGGGGTGGACGTCACATTCGGCTGGCGGTAGGGGGTGGGAGGTCCTGGTGTTGAGAGGCTGTGGACGGCGGGCTCTACAGATTCTTACTGGCAACGAGTACGTTGAGCCAGTTAGTCAGTCGAGTAGAAGAGTCATTTTCACTGAATCATATTTCGACCTGCAAGTCACACTGATTGAATTTCAGATTCACCTCTTGAAATAGATTGAGTTGAGAAGAAAAAAGTCTTCGGCTTGCAGAGTGAAATGGATCGAAAGGGGGAGGGGAGGGGAACAGTTTTATTGGCTTTTCGATCTCTTGAATTTAAAAATCCTGCAAGCGTTTGCGATGGAAGCTTCATGCGTTGAATGCTTTATTCGATGAATGCCATCCTCCATCTTCGCTACGCTTCATGGCGCCGAAGGAAAAAATCCAAATTGCACTCATATCGGAATAATTTGTCACTCCTCCGTTCCTCTCTCTTCGGTTCGCATCGACTTTTCAGCAATACTTCGGATAAAACTTGTTAAGATCAAAAATTTTCGCCTGCCAACAAGATTGATTATTTTTATAGCGAATCGTTAATTTCAAATTGCGAAGTTTTGCCTCTCCTGCCCGCACCGCCACCCGCATCGACGATGGCACTTCGTCGTGTCTTCAACGTCTGCTGGTCTCTACGGAGGAATGCTTTGATTCCCTTTTCAAACTGTTGCTGTGTGCTTTTTTATGCCACTTTCAGTCCCACTTTTTCTTTTCCACTTCCCCTGCTTTCTTCAGATCTCCTTGACGACTTGCATCTCGCTCCGTGTTTGTCCCGTCCTTTTTTACGCTGGGAAATCATTGAATTGAAAAAAAGAACGGAGGAGGAGAAACGAGTTTCCCAAACAAACAAAACAATATGAAAAGTTTAATCGGTCGTTATGGCTTTATGGTTTCATCCTCCATCCTTCTGCCAGTCTTATTTGTTGCACTGCGTTTGGTAGCAATGTGAGCGGCTGCGGTTCCATGTCCCCATCACATTTCCAAGGTCGACAATGCGTTGCGGAAATCGAAATAGATTACGGGCTTCGGTTCAGTTGCCGCATTAGATACGACAAAGAAAATCTCGGAATGATAATACCAACCGCAGAATCGAACGTCTTTGAGATTCAGTTATCTGGGGATGAAGTATAAAAAATACGACCGCGTTTTTAAAGGTTTATCTCGATCCTCGTCTCATTCGAAAGAGTTTGTCTCGGTCTAAGTTCTCGCATCGGAAAGAGCTTTCTCGAACTCAGCTCTCATCTTGATTCAAAGAAGCGTATCAATTTCAGTGCTCGCTTCTATTTGAAAAAGCGGACGGCATCTAGATTTCTTTCGAGTCTCAAAAGGACTCTTTCGATCACGGTTTTCCTCACGGTTCTCGACTGCAAAAGGCAATCAGTAGCCACTAGTTGACATTGGAAATTATGAAATGCTCAAGCAAGAGAGTAAACCGCAGATTAAACTTCGAGCAACTCTCTACTGAAATAATTAATTCGAACGCGTCTGTTTCGCGGTTTCGATGCCGAATAACGCTTTCGTGATGCATTTCGACGCGCTGTGCGTCTCGTGTCGCGACACGATAATCAGCACTGCGGCACGTAATAATGCGTCCCCAATATTTGTCCCAATCAGCGTGTGGCGCAGACACTCCAGCGCGTGGCAACTGCCGCTACAGTGCGCTGCTGGCTGCCACAAACCGGTGTCGTCGCATCTCGTCGCGTGACGATGCAATTCAATTTGATTTCGTTTCGTATGAATTTTCAGCTTAATTTTCAGTGTAAACCGGTAACATTTTTCTCCGCCACCTCACGTGGGTTGGTGAGGCGCACCGCTCGCGCAGCACTCCTGTGGAGCCCCTGCAGCATTTCAGGCTCAGTGGCGTAGTCAAGGCTCATGGCGCCGGTGCAATCTGTCAAGTTTCTGCTTCAAATAAGCGTTTATTACTTAAACTTCCGAAAAAATTTACATGATATTTCTATATTTTCATAATGATTTCAATGATGACGTCGGACGTCCTTCTTGCGCGCTTTAACTACGCCACTGTTCACAAAGTTGTCGCCACTAAGTGCAAAGTCGCCGCTGCGTCTGCGATGCTTTTGCAACAGATTTCTGTGACAGCTTTGCCTCCATTGCGCGTGAGAGGTCCTGGCAAACGAAACACCCGCGTCCCACCTACACCGGCATCCCTTCCGCCGCCGCCACTTGTATGTCAAGCCAATCGATTGCACTGACACCTGTCAGAGTTGCGACAGAAAGCAGCTTTGAAGTGTCGCTTGGTTGCACAGGGCTAAAATGTGAAAATTCGTCGAAACAGTGGCGTAGCTAGGGCAAGTTTCGGCGAAAGGGACTGAAGTAATGAACTTTTTTATATACAATTTTTTAGCAATTTTTGCGAAGTTATTTTTAAAGTCGGAGAGTTGCAACCCCGCTGCTCCCGTTCGTTACGCCACTGTGTCAAAAGATGACACAGAAGCAGACGATGGCCGGGTGGAGGAGGAGAAGTCGCGTCGGATTTATTAATGGATCGACGAGGATTTCAACAGAATGTCATGGTTGGGCGCGCTGTTCACCGTGACGAACTGGGAGGACTTCAGGTGCGTAGGGGTCGCCGCGGAACGGTGGTGTGAACCATTCTGACACTCCAATATGACGAACAGGTGTTGCTTGCTGCACAGGAACTTGAAATACATACGAAATGACAGACAGCCACGGTAACGCTGAAAGCAACAGAAATGGCTAGCTGCTGAAGTCCCAGAAGACATTCCGACAGAGCTACGCAGCTACTCACCTGCCTTCCCTTTCTGGGAGGCTGATATACTTAATTCAATTACACAAATAAATGATTCAGAAGTCAAAACTTCGCCAGCGCATTACAAGTCAGAAGCGTGAAAAGCACGGACTGTGAGGTGCGAAGAGTGGGCGCTGGGGAGGCATGGAAGTCCTGCTCATTCATATTTGCGGACGAGGAGGAGGACAAGCTGGAACTGGATATATAAAGTAAAAACATTTTCGGCGCATATGGCGCGTCTCTAGTGGCTCGGCGGAGAAGTGAAGAAGGAACATTGGAACTGAGTGTAACGGCTGTGGATCAATGCTCCGGGTCGCAGTCATTTAGGGGTCAGAAGTGGCTAGTTTTTGAGGGCAGAAGTGAATAGTTTTTGAGTCTGCAGGTTGCCAGTTCTACACGAAACATGCACCGGCACATGCAGTTGCTCGTAGAGCTCTTTTGTCAGCTCTATTTGTAGCTACCGTGTCATAAATAAACATGACACAAGTAAACACAGACGTCTGCCCCTCTTTACTTCGTTGAGATGTCGGTATTGCGTGCCACAGTTGCAGATCAAAGTTCATTTATTTGTTTGCTTCAAGACTACCAGCGAACACACACACACACACACCTACTCACAAAAGAGCACCTTGTAAATATCAACACATGCGACCCCGAGTGCAATGCTTGGAATCACAAAAGAGCCTCGCGGTTCGCTTGTGTTCGTCGGTAACCAGCAGCGTCCCACCCATTAAAAGCGGGTGAATAGCGGCTCCTTCTCCAGTCTGGCATTCAATCAATACCAGCGCGATTGCTGTGCGGCTGATACCGTGCTGACTCTGCTGTTTATCGCGTTCACATTCCGAAGCTGCCTTGCGAATCAACGCAACAGTCTGTTGCAGTTCGACCTCCCTCACCGCCTCCTTAAGCGGGTATTAATTCACCTTAGAAACCCTTACGATTCTCATTTCAGCTTGTTTGTTCGATTTGTAGAAGGTGGTCACTAAGCGAAAATCGCCCAGAAAAAAAACCCACCTTAAGCTGAGTTTGAAATTTATTTAGTTTTCTGCCTGCAACTCTCTCTGTTTTTCAGTTAACAACAACAAGCGGAAAATCCCCTCAAGTCTAAAAAGATTTCAGTGTTACACTGAAAGTGAACTTAACACACTTTGTGCTGGAAGGTGGCCTCAGGTGGCCCTACCTGTCGAGGTTCCTCTCGGCAACCAGACGGCGGGTCTTGCTTTCCGCCGTTAGTGGTGGGGTTTGGGGGGTTTCCAGCCTAAGCTGTCTGGCAGAGTGGAGCTTCAATGGCTGCAAAACCCTCGGCAACAATTAGAGGCACCTTCGCCAGCGTGTCGCTGAACGGGTGGGTCGCTCAATTGCGCGTACGGCTTCACTCACGGCCATCACAGCCTGTTGAATTCAGCCGCCGAGCTCAAATACTGTTTTTGTCTTTTTCCGCTTCTCCACTTGAGGGCCGCACTATTATTCGAGGGCAACACATTTCAATTTCAAATGCTGAGCTCATAATCCGATTTTATTGCTGGTTGAGAAGGGTTGGTGGGGTGTGGAGTGGGCGGGGGTGGCGCGGTGGCGAGGCGGTGTACGACTCGGTGGGTGGAGAGAGGAGATGGTATTTATGCATGCCATGCACTACGTTTCCGATGCGCAGTTTCATGTGCAAGATATGTGCGAATCCGTGTCAATACTGGGAGAGGATGGAGTGATGGAGAGGGAGTGAAGTAGAGAGGGAGGAGTTGGGGAGCCCGCATATAATGAGGAGGACGCTGTACGTGCGAAACTGATGCGGTTTTCGGATAATCAGAATCCGTCATTCATCAGTGTTTCGTTCGTTGAGTTTGAGGGACCTGAACGACCCATACGAACCCCTTCGGAGGCTGCACAAGGACGCATTTCAAGCTGCTGTGTCATTGTGTCCCCACTCATCTCTCGGTTCTCAACTCAGTCCGTCTGTTTGTCCTTCGGTTTGTCCTTCGGTTTGTCCTCCAACTGCCGGGGGCGGATTGCATATGCTGCTGCTGCTGTCATATTGAGATCCAACGCGTCGTGTGAGTTGAGAGACACTGATATGCTGCGCTGATTTCACTTCAAATGATCAAAATGGAAAGTCGCTGTTCTTTTGCGCTGCAGCAGTCTGGGCAGAGGGGGCCTGACGCCCATCGTCTGACCTTCGCTGTTGTTTGCGCGCTTGTTAATTGAATAATTATGTCTCAGTCCACACCATTGTCGTCGTTAATTGAGCGAGATAATAAATAAAGAATGATGGCTTAATGGTGCTATCGTGGTTGTTGTTGCTGTTGTTGTTTTATCCTTTTACGTATGTAAAATCATGTACGAGTATTCCAGCTTGAGTCTCCGAAGTAGAGAGAAAACTGTCACTCGTTGTCAACTACATTTTAAGCTTGCACAGTCGCTCAAAGGCCCCGCATATCCTCGGTGAAGCTTGAAGGAGCTCATTGTGTGCAAACATTGTGTGCGGTGCACATCGTCTTCACATCCATCCCTTCGCTATTTGTCGCCTCATCTGCTTCGCTGTACAACGCACGCCCGCCAGCGAAGCGTCTGCGCGACATCGCTGTGTTGTGTAAGAAGTCGAAATTAAAATAATCAAGAATCTCGCCTGCGCCTTCCAAGGACGCTTTCAGTGCCTGCACTCGTTGTATTGACAAACCTCCAGGCCAGAAGTCGAGAAGAACTCAGTCGCAGCTTGAACTGAATAAATAACTAAATATTTATCACAATAACTATTCTTGCAATTGTTTTCAGAGGAATGAGTTCGTCGTTGTTGTTGTTGTTGTTGTTGTTGTTGTTGTTGTTGTTGTTGTTGTTGTTTGCTTGTGTAGAAAGCATCTTCAGCAGTGAAGTAGCTGTTGTGCAGGAAGAGACTTCGGTGTGAGTGTACCATTCTGCACTTAAGTGTCTGTGTGTGGATTTTAATGCAGAATTGTGCAAATTAGTTTCGCACACCCACACAGACTCGTGCAAAAGCCATCCTTATTTACACTTACACTCGTACTTGAATTCATAATTGAAATACTCTGCCTTCCTGCCTGTTGTTCTCCCGCGTTGTGCCACGTGCATCCCCGCGCCAGCTCGACAACTGGTCCACGTACCAGCTCGGTTGCTGGTACTCCACCCTGCTGATGTTCGCCTGCATATCAGCTTGTTTACCAGCCTTGCTTGTCGGTCTATCACTCTGGTTGGTAATTTTCTCAGTCAGTCGGATTCCTATTAGCCTGCTTACCAGCTTCTCACATGTTTTTAAAACTGCCTTTGTAATCGTCGTCTGCCTTTCGTTTACCAGCTTGTTGGTCTGTCTGTAACTTGCTTACCAACCTGTTCGTCCGTATAACACTCCGCTTAATAATCTTAGAATTCCTCTCAGCCTGCTTATTCACCCGCTTTTTCCCCATCTTTCAAACTGCTTTGTAATCTTTATCTGCTGCTCAGTTTGCTTATTAATCTGCCTACCGGCCTGATTGTCTGTTTATAATTTATAAAAGTGTAACTTATAAAACCTAATGTTAACCAGGTTTTCCACCCGCCATTCTTGCATTTCTGAAAACTAGCTGATAACTAGTTTGCTTATAAGTCGGCTTAACAGCTTGTTTACCAGGTTATTTAATATTTCTCGATAACATACTTCACGAGTCTGCTTATTTTCTTAAATCCAGTAAAAATAGATTCAAATTTATCAAGAATACAATTATGCTCGGTCAGTTGGTCAGTCAAAATACTGTCAGCCTGCTTTCCAGCCGGCTTGACTGGTTCACCTGTCAGGAGCATCCTGTTTGCATCCTGTTGGTGTTCCAGTTCGTCATGCCGGCTGCCTGTTTTTTTCCTCCTTTCGTCTGCCATTTTTTGCCCGTTGTCCAGCCGTCCCATCATGCTGTCTACTCTTCACGCCGCCCTCACCACCGGCCAGCCTCTCCACCTGCTTGCCTCTCCACCTGCCTGCCTCTCCACATGCCTATCCGATGCAAGCCTGTCTGCCTGCCTGCTGCCTGCCTGCCTGCTTCTCTCTCATTGTTATGCAGATGAGCTTAAAAACTTTTACCGGATGCGGAAGTTGCTTAAAGTTACGCGTGCAACAACTGCCACCAGAAAAAGAGGAATGATTCGCGTTCACAAATATTCAGATTCCAGGGACGCAACAAGGAAATGACTTAATTTGGATAATTAGACCAGAATACGTATGTAAATCTACGCGCACATGCGTGTGTGAAGTCAAAGGGGAGGGTATGTGTGTGTGCGTGTGCGTGTGTGTGCGTGTGTGTGTCAATTTATAAATGCAGCTGCCAACTGCATGTACGTGTCGGGCTCTCCTCGCTGTGGACTTTAGCGCTATTTTTGCATTCTGAAACGCATGCATGGCGTGATTCAGATTAAAAACTTAAAACCTGTTCTGGTGAATGAGAATCACCGGTACTTGGTGAGCGAGGATTCAGAGGATAGCGAAGGATAACAAAAGACTGGCGGCATTAAAGTGTTTGCTTAAAAATAATTAGGTTGGTGGAGAAGCATGAAATACTAGTGAAAACATTTAGAAAGTGTTTTTGCGACGAAAAGTGTTTGTAAAAAGATAAATTTGCTATTTTCTATTCAAGATTTTGAGATTAAACAGATGAAATGGATCGTTTCTTCTATAATAAGAACGTAAATATTATCAGGAATTGAAAAATCACAGAATTCGGTATTCGAAGATTTTAGGATTCACTTCGGAAATCAACGTTTAAGAGGAAAGTTATTTCGTAACCAATTGTTTGGCTTAAATGACATCAAAACGCAGATAGTGTTGTGGATGCGCGATACATGAGATTAAAAGCGTCAAATACAGGGGGAGATTTCGTAATAAAAACCATATACGATGTAATTTAACTGCAAATTAAAAAACTCCAAATGTTAGTTTCAGAAGTTTTCTCTCATTTTCATTTTACGGTCGCTTTATCTCCCACTCACTTGAATCGTCCTTCGCGGTGCTCGTCCTTCCCATCGGCCTCGCTAACATTCGCATTAGTTCGTGTTATTTATTTCGGAAAATCCCATTCGAACGAAATCATGGCCACTACAAGCAGCCATTACTGCTGCCACAGAGCTCCAGTGAGCCGCAGAAATCCTTTGGCGTGCAAGTGTATACAATCGTCGCAGTATTTATAAATGAATCCTTCGATAGCGTTTCGCTGATAAGCGGCAGTCAGCCAGTCGGTCAGGCAGTCACAGTCTTGCAGCCCGCCTGTCAGCCTGTTGGAGAGCGACGCCTTCGCAGCACGAGGCTCACGAAAGTGGCAACACCACACCAGGATAGCTGAGAAAATGGGGACGATCCTTAAATTGGCCATTAAGCAAATTGATTCAGTTAAATTTATCTTAATGCCATCTGCGCGTGGAGCAAATGAAACAAAGAGAAGCGGCAGCCCGGAGAAAACAAAGCGTAACGCGAACAGACAAGCAGAAAGGAGTAAACATTGGCGAGCAAGGACGAAGGATCGAGAGAACACAACCGGAAGACTGTGCTGAGGCTGCCACGCGAGAGGAGAAACAGTCGAAACAGCAAAACAACACTATTTAACTTGACCAAACAGGAGTGAAATGGCAACATTTTATTTCTCTCCTTTGCCGTCAACCAGCCGTCGACCTCTTGTGTCCGCAGGAATGTGGGGACCGCAGGAGGCGAGCCGTGGTGAGTCCGCAAGGGAACTCATTAAAAAAGGCGGTCAAACGTAACGGCAACACATCAAAACGGCCAAACGGCAGTGGCAAGAAATCAGAATTGGGAAAGAAGTCAGCAAGGAAAGAAGTGCAGTTTAAAAATCCATTACGATTTCCGGCTATCAAAAGTGGTGGGGGGTATGGGGTTGGTGAAGGGGGCGGGGGGAGGTGTGCTGGCTACGCGAGTGGTAGAGCCGCGGGGGTGGATGAGGTATGCGGGGGAGGCAGCAGGAAAAGTAGGAATCAAGTGGAATCTTTGAACACTTAAATGCAGAGTTTTGTAAACAAAAGCGGAACAGAGAAATAAAGTCTCACGTGCGCACACACACGGACACACATCCTGAGGCGAATACACATCTCGGTCACTTCCGGCAGCCACTTCGCGTCACTTCCGTTTCAGTTGTCAGCGTTTTCAGGTGCGTCTCTCAGCCGGTTTTTCTTTGCGAAGCGAAGAAAAAGGCGAGCAGCATTGCAGAGGAAAAGAAAAAGCAACAGCAAAGGATTTCGTTGAAAAGGAGCGCGAAAATAACTCTTGACAGCCACAACCACACCAGGCGTTTTGTCTGTCTGTCTGTCTGGCTGTCCGTCGTCTGCAGTTCTTTTTACTGCTCGAGCAGACAGCAGAAAAACGTGTGCAGAATCCTTAAAAATGCCAGCCGGTCCAAGGAAGCGATAAAAATTTGTATTTAAGCTGAGGTGTTGCGCTCACGGATTTTCTGTTTTCTGTTTTAGCTTTTCTTTTTAGTAATCCTAACTTAAAAAGCTGTAACTTCAACTTGATATATTAATAAGTTCATAGAGAAGAGATGAGAGGTGAGATCCATCCTGTTTCTCATCATCCTTGTAACTCACTTCGTCGGATATTCATTGTCACCGTTGAGTTAAAAACAAAGAAAAGGCAATCCTCTTCCCCTGTCAGTTTTTCATTTTGTTTGAATTGCACTCGAGTTCTTTCATCGGCATCATCGTCACCGTCCTCATTGATTCCTGAACTGTGTGTCTGATTTTCGAGCTGCTACCGATTGCTGCTGCACTCCACGTCTCTCTCTCTCTCCGCTCCCTGACCGCACCGCGTGAAGCGACTCGTCTGCTGCGTTCCTGTCTTTCCGAGCGGGATACTGATTTCGAATTCATCCGCATTCGATTCGCAGGATACGGGCATCTGCGGCGTTTAAATTGGTTTGCGTGCGGAGTGACTATCGCTGCATGCAGCGTAAATAGAGAACATTTTTAATTGATCGAGTTTCGAATTCACCTTCTACTTTTCAAAGGATTCACTTGTTCAACAACGTGTTGATCTCGAAAAATATAGAAAATAAAATGAAATAAAAACGCAGGATTCTTTTCACGACTAACTACTGACAAATACTTGATTATCACTCGCTTCTCAGAGTACCACTGGAGCTTGTTTCCGCCTTGCGCCCCGAGAAAGGGTAGTGAAATTCCATAAATTTAAAAGGAATTTTTTGAAACGCATTCAAATCACTTTGTAGCTTGCATTCAGGGGATCTCGTGAGTCAGGCTGCGAAAGACATTCAAAACAAGCAAATAAAAGCTGATTTGCATATTATTTTCTATAAAAATAAATAAACAAAGTTCTCAAGTCGTTCATTTCAAGTCGTTCATTTCATACTCCTCCTCTTCCATCGCCCTAAATCGTCGCTATTTGCACAAATTCGCAATTTAAGGCAACATTTCTGCTTAACGCTTTACGAGCCAAAGCCAGGTTATGCCTGAGCGCGAACCAGGATGTGTAGTTTCTCCTGCCCCCCACAAGTCCTGTCACACAAGGATGTGACATCCACGATTTGAATTGGATCATAAAAACTTATGAGTTGTGAAGAATGGCTGACAAAATCGGAATCGGCACCGGCTCTGCCACTGCTAGCTTCATTCTGTTGTTCTCAGAACTCATAACAAATAAACTGGGATTGGAAAGCAAATGCTACTGAGTGCGAAGTCTTTGCGTAAGCTCGCCGAAGACGGACCGAGGCGGAGAGAGGAAAATCCTGTTTAGTTGCTGCCAATAAACTATCAACGCCACATTTTTACTTCAGTTTTTTCCATCACAGTTTTCAATAACGCTGCGACTACAGTCACCGCATACAAAGCGTCGCCGCTCCTTCCGTCCTTCCGTCACTGCGTCACTCCGTCGCAGCCCCTCAGCGCGTAAACAAGTCACGTGTACTGCGAGATGGCCGATCTGAGAGGACCGAATGACGTTATCTTCGCCTGGCAGGGAGCGAGTTATTATTTTATTGCACACGGCTACCGTCAGCTAATCGAAGAAGAGAGGACGAGGTTTGGAATTCGGTCAAATTTGCCGAAAGTGTAGAGCTGCGAGCAAATCTGCCAAATCCTTTTCTTAAAGTCAATAAAACGTTTCGCTTGTAAACAAACTCATTTTCTTTATATCCTGCACGTGTGTCGAGCAACGTCCTGCGCGAAACGCTCCTAATATTCTCAGCCAAACCGAATTCTACAGAAAAGTCAAGGCAGTCGAGGGATGGTCACTTCAGCTGTTGCCAAATGTTGCCGCTATTCCAAGTGACAGAAAAGCCGACAACCATTTCTCCGGTTTGTTGCCGAGAACAGTATTCAATTTGTTGGAGTTTGTGACAGCAGATGCAGTTGATGCCGAGAGATGGTCGCGGGAGCGCCAAATGGACAGAAGATGGAAAGATGTTCTCGTTCTTCAATGAGAAATCAAATGTTTTCATTAGTTTGTAATCAAAGAAACCTCATATTCGTAAATATTTCTTGTTCAAGGTGAACTCAAGTGTCTCGATTTTAACTTGAGTGTGTATCTTCCTCGGTTTCCTCGTTCCCGTTTAGATCACTAGATTAAAATCAACCAACCGTAAACCACCATTCGTCTCGCTTTACAGGCGGTGCATCATTCAGGTCAACTTAATTGACGATGTTATTGCGGTAGACGAATTGTTTTAGAGCAGCGAATGAAAAGGATCAAAAGGGCGAGGGACGCAGCAACAACTGCAATAACAATAATACCGTTGTCGAGTGCACGCCGCCAGTCCCTGTTCTGCTTTTCATTTTGCGGCACAGATAAATCAATTATTGTATCGAACTCTAAGGAAGCGACGTTCAGGATTCAACCGGCAAAAGGATGGCGAGTGGAAAAATGAATGGCGAATCAAATCGAACAAACGAACCAACAGTGCAAGTTGGTCGAAAAAAGTACCGCAGTCAGCGGGAATGAAGTCTGCAGGACAGCGGCAATAGCAGGACCAGAACCAGAAGGATATCAACTCGTCTAGCATCCTGTTGAATAGCAGGATTGCAAGGTAAAGGGGAAGAAAGAGAGAGGGAGAGAGTGAGAGCAAGAGAGAGAGAGAGAGAGAGAGAGATGTTAGGAATGCTAAAGTGTAGAAAAGACAGAGCGAAGTGAAATGAATTTACTTTCGTATGCAGTTTTCAAGCGCGAATTCATTGAGTTCGGCCTGTAATGAGAGAGCTTTTTGCTGTAATCTAACGACCGTGTGGTTGGGGAGGGGGTCGGGGGCGGGAGGAATGTACGTAGAAGGGACAGTTAAAATACTTTGATGTCACAAATTTCCGCTACAGTGGAATGTCGATTTTACGATTTTGAAGGCGCGACAATATAGTACAGCGCTCGGATTTACTTCTTAAATAAATGTACAAGATGGATTTGCTGGAAATGCATCAGATTAGCGATTATCTCTGAACACAAAAAATCAATCAAAACCATCCAGAAAAGCACTTTCAGCTTACTTCTTAGAACCCAAATGAATTGAGCTGGAACTCAATTTCGATATATAAACGGAGTGATTGAAAGTGCAGAGTATCCTTTCGCCATAAATGTAATCGAAACTGACAAGGTCCTTCGAAAGGCGCGGTACTCCAACAAACTCGAAGAAATCGAGGTGTGAAATTATCGACCGGAAAACAAGTGAATTATGGCTGACTACGAGTAGCAACGAAAAAGCGGAGGTAGAAAGTAGAAAAAACCACGTGAAGGCAAAACAAATACATCATTTTAAGTGCGAAATCCATCACTGATAGATGAGCGTTCAACAGCAACCGAACGAAATGAAATAACATCCTTCAAATGGCTTCGAGTCCTCAAGTCATCAAGTTAAACGTTAAAAAAGGCAGAAATAAAACAAACGATTTCTTCTTATCCTGCTTACTTTCAACGTATTCTGGTTAAGATAAGAACATCTTCAATTCCAACAACAATGTTTAGCCACCTCAAGGATCTTATAACAGAAATAAGGATGAAAACGCAAGACGAAATCAATCTAATAATGGTTAGAAACCTAATAAAAGAAAAGATGAGGCGGCAAAGGGCAACACATTGAGAGGAAGATGAAGAGAGAGAGAAACGAAGAGGGAGAGAGAGAGAGAGAAGGAAGAGAGAAGGGAGAGGAAAATAAAGACAGATTGACAATAGCTGAGGGAATATGAATGGTCGTCCGCATAATGAGAAATCTTCCGTAGCAAGGATCTAGAGAATTTTTAAAGAATATCCCTTCTACGAACGCTACTTCGCTGTTTTAACTTTTCTCTTGCAAAATGTGTAACTATTTTTGTTCTTTCATTCTAAACTGGACTTTCCCGAATATTCAATTTCCTTGTAGTCTAAGTAATTCAACAAGTTCTTTGTAATGCCCTTGTATATTTGTGAAAAAAACATTGTTTTTTTTATTTAAAAAGCTGCGCTTTTTCTTTCAACTGACTTTCCCTCAGCCTCTCCACCTTCTCGCCGTTTCGAATCTCCTTCGCACGAAATTGTAGAACGCAGGATGCTGCGGAAATCGGAAAATAGAAATGGTGGAAAAAAATTGCAAATATCTTTATAATCCATTTGCGTTGCGTATTGAATTTCAGCCGTTTAGTGCAGGCAAACACTCGGACACACACGCACACATTCGCACTTAAACTTACACTGTGAAAGCACGCATTACAGCAGCCAGCCGAGAAGCGAGGAAGCGATAAAGAGGATACGTTATGCAGGACGCTATTGTTGCCACTCAGCTTGCATTATTGTTCGCTTACCAAACAACGTTAAACGGAGCGGCTCAATTTACGAAGGAAAAACAACGAACAGATAGAACAACGACAACAACAACAAACAGATACAACAACCACAACACCCAGACACAACAACAAAGACTTTCACACTAACAAAAGAGCAGAGAAATCGAAATGGAAGATATGGAAATAAAAAGTGGCTGGCAGGACGTGAGAGAAAATCTGCACTCGTTTGTAAGCATGTGTGTGTGTTTGTGTGTGTGTGTTTGTTTAAGGAAGTGTGTGAGAATACTTATATGTGTGTGTATGCGTGTTTGTGCGTGAGTGTGGGTGTGAGTTCGTGTGTGTTACGTTCTATGAGGTGGAACCCTCTAGTCCCGATTCTAGAGAAACCAACACACCATTACCGACACCATAACCGCCCCACCTCACCACTTCAGCTCCGCACAGTCCCCTGTGGGTGGCCACACCGAGCTGAGAAAGGCATGTTCCTTAAAATAGAGCATCACGAAAAAACACAACCGACCTCTAAAGACGCATCTGTGTGAATCGCATGAACGCATTTGTTGTTTTCATTTTCATTTCGCCAGTTCGTAGTTGCAATCGTAGTTGCTATTGTATCTGTTGCTGTTGGCCAACAATCTGAATAGTTACACTCGGAATTTTTCGTCGAGATGTGATAATAGAGTTTCCACCCCATATGTGCTCTACGGGTCACACGAGACCATATCTGGAAATGGGTGAATGAGTGAACCCTATTTGGAATGCGTGGAATGGGACTCTCAAAATAGAGGATTTGGATGCTGTAAGGAAATACTGAAAGAGCACAAAAGTAAATTAATCAGAAATGTTTTAGAGTGTACAGCAGCTCGGTTCTCGAGGTTATTACATCGGCAAGATACGATTTTGTATTGCGTTCAAATACCATTCGAGCTTCGAGGCAAAACGAATCAGGGTGTTCGTAATGATGACCTCTGGAAGCGATTCGCCTTTTGGAGAGTTAATATGATCATAGGATAGAATCATAGGAACAGAATTGCCTGGAGGAGGAAAAGAGTGTTAAAAGAAATTTCTGAAAAAATCCAGCAAAGAAAAAAGATTCTGTAAAAAGTCATATAGAACAATGAAACGTTTCCAGCTCAAAATTGAGTTATAGCAATTTTGGAGGGCGAAAAACCAGAACTACAAGGAACCTGTAATAAAGCGCAAAATGATTTAGAAAACCAATACCGGGGTCATGCCATTCCAATAGTTTCCTTGGTAGGAAATTATAAAAATAAGCTTTATTGTTTTCCTAACCTGCAGCTGAGGAGCATCGCAAGATTTTCCTCCTGCTGGAAAGGAAAGAGAGAACCAACTCAGATGTTATATATACTCAAACGTTTCTCTCTCTCTCCCTCTCTCTCTCTCTCTCTCTCTCTCTCTCTCTCACGCTCTCTCTTTCTCTGCGTGTGTGTGTCTGAATTTGTATTGCTTTATACTTCCCACAGATAATGGCAACTTAATGGATTTCTCTACTTCTGATATACGTTTTTGATTACTTTGCCAGATTAGATTTCGTTTTCATTTATAGCTGCCCCTAACGGTCTCGTTTCGGCGATTTGGCTGAAGCCAAAATTGCGTTGTGGTGATTTTATTGAAGCCGCGAAGTGATGGCATGGGACACTCAAGGTGCTGTTGGCTGAGTGCTGGACCTCAAATAAATTAGTTCGCCATATTAAATTTCAGCAATCATCTTGCAAAACGTTTTCGGAAAACGACTGTAGCAAGGAAGGAGGGTGTGGGTTGGGGTTTGGTATGTTAGCAGAAGGGGTGGGGGGCGTGGTGTTAAAGCAGTACAAACTGGAAAGTTAAAGCTCGCCTTAACTTTGCACATCTTTTAGTTTTCCAACGATTTAAGAAGACCAAGTACGGCAAGAACATCATCCGTCTTACCAACAAAAATACAGCTGATTGCATTTGTTTTCTGTTGACCACGTCCAGCTCACTCATGCAGGAACAATCTAATGTAACCCCATCTAACAGTTTTCGTAAATGAACCGAATGCAAACAGGGAAAATATCCTCCCACCAACATGGAATCAACAGTTGAACGCACACGATAATAAATGGAACTACAACAACGCAACGGCAACAACAACAACACAATGGGACGATATACACATTGTGGGCGTGTAGAAGACTCCACATCCAACCCACTTGGGAGCATCCAGCAACGAGGAAGCGTCCCTGCAGTCCTGAATTCCATTTGTTGGCCAGACATATTTTAACACTTTCACAGCAGGCCATCCTTCATCTTGTTGGGTTTCCTCGCTCCGAAATTCGGTCCGATCCGGTTGCAAGACCCCCCTGGCTATCCGTATCTCTGAGTAACACATTCATGGTTGTGTCTGTTGTAAGCTGAAATGAATTTCGAGCCAGCCAGGCCGAGGCGAGCGCTGCAAAGATATGCAAATTCATTAGGAAAAATGGACAGAAATTAAATTGCGCATACAATACCGATAGGCAAACTTAATTTAAGCCAACACAACCGAGCAGACGCACACACACAGACACAGACACAGAAACCTCACACCGACACTCATTCCCGTGTGGCTACATGTGTGGCTACAAGGTCAGGCTGTGGAGCAAAAAGTAGTCAAGGAACGGATTCTGATGGTTTTTGTTATGGAAATACTATCTGTGAATTTTGCGAAATAATATTGTGACGAAATTTGCTGCTGAAACTAAGAAAACCTAAAAATTCCTCTAATTTCAGGAATGTTTCCACGATCTTTTCTCCTTCTTTTTCTTTAATATATATAATTTAAACCAACACCAGCACAAATTACGCATTAACTTCACCAACACCTTCAGCTGGTCCTCTGAAGAGACGAAATTGTGCAGCAAATATTCTGGAGTCCTGCGGCTTTTTTTGCCGCCTCAGCTAGAAAAGTTAAATTGAAGGCTTAATGCTTTGCCATTCCTGCAGCCACCTATTTGCGGCATTATTAAGGTCTCGTCGATATCCTTTAAGTTGTTCCAGGACTTTGATAGAAGGCAAAAAACGCCTTGCAGAACTTTTTATCCTCTTGCACGACCTCACTAACGTCGTCCTCCACGAAACTTCCAACGAGTCCTTGCGCGAATGCTGACAAAAAGGATTCCCGCATACGCAGCTAAAGTGGAATAAAAAGGAAATTTATTCTCTTCAGATTAAATCGCGAGCGCTACCGCTACAGATCAGCCGTCTTCGCAGTGGTTGGTGTGAATCTTGAATTGAATTTAGTGGTGCATGAATAACCATTAAGATGACAACAACAACAACAACAACAACAACAACAACAACAGCAGCAGCAGCGATTTTGTTTTAATAGAGGATCCAGCGTTGGAGAAGCGAAAGCAGCAGGAAGTCGCGTAATCCCAGCGACCGAAGCAAGTGATGGGTGTGTGTAAGTGTGTGTGTGTGTATGTGTGTGTGTGTGCATGGCTGTGTTCGTGTGTTTCGAAATTAATTTGTCTGTGTTTTATAGTCTGCAGCAGCGACGTTTGCTCTCTCTTAACCTGCACGTCTTCATCGCCTCCTAATAATTTTCATCCCTGACACATTTAATTATACGAGTTAAATCGGCGTGTAAAGTGATACTCGAGGTACGCCGCTCCGCCAGTACAAACACACCGCCACTCACAGCCATACACGTGCATGTATTAGCAAAATTCGAAGGGCCTCCGCAAAAGCATCGCTATTAGGATTTCAGCGTTATTACGAAAATAATTAATTAGCTCGCGAGTGGTGGAGCGTACATGCGGGTACTTTACGGCCTAAACGACTCTTTAAACGGAACCAACAGCACCGGCAGTCGTTTATCCTGCTCCACCGGCCGCGTACAAGTATTTGCAGTGCGGTGCCATCCTCGTAATGTTGTGCGTAGACAGCGTTAAGAATCACTTCAGAATCTTCGTTAAGCCGTTCTTAATTTTCCCCCTAAAACTCTCCTGAAGACCCCCGCTCGTTCTCCACAAGAGAACCTGATGTCCTGATGTTATTACGGATGTTGCAAGGATAGCATTTTTACAAAAATCGCACCACACATCGCACTCCAAGAATGTTTTGTAATCAAATGCAGCTGGTTTTAGAAGCGGAAACCAATTTTATTCAGTCCGAATGCGTTATCCTTGCACAACCGAACGCGTTACTCTACATTTGAAGCACTTAAAACACGCACGCCACGCATACATAAACTCGTAAATGACGATTGCCTGGAGGCGAAACTAAAATTTATCTTCCATACGCTCGCGTCATGCGAGAATATGAATCCGCCTTCATTACACTCGATTGAACTGCGAACTTTCAAAGCATTTGATTGCTTTCGGTGGGTGGCCAAGAAATACACGTACGCAACACACGAGCCGCTCTTCGCTCGCGAGCTTGCAACGAGCCCGCCTCTCCTTCAAGGAAATGCGAGGCGTAATTTATGGACAGCACGGGTAAAACGGGAACCTCATCAAGCATGGCGATCACCGGAAACAGCGGCTCGTCCTGAAAGCAGAAAATCGTTTGGAGGTTTTTGAGCGAAGTACAGCACACCCACACACACCCACACACACACACACACACACCTTCACACAAAGACGCATCGCCTGGTGCTGCGTTTAATTTATTGCTGCCGACCTCAAAAAGCGTGCAAATTAATTTCGCTGCTTTATGCGCGCCTTTTTACACGAATGCAACGCAATCGTCTGACCATCCGTTCGTCCATTCGTACGCGAATGCATGCGTCCGCTGGCGGCGGACACTCACACCCACTCAACCACCCACACACACTCACCCACACACACACACCCACCCACACACGCACACGAGCGTGTTATGTAAGCAGCGATTGCATCGATGCAGTAACGCGAACCCTTTCAATTTCAATTCGAAAATGCAAACCAAGCGTGGGAGGCGTGAAAGGGGTTTCGGTTGCAGGCGCGCACAGTGGGCAGGAGTGGAGATAAAATATCTGAAATGCGGAGAAGTATTACTCGTCGTGTACTTGAATGTGGAACGAGAGTTTCTGCCTTCTGATGAGGATTCAGCGCTTCCTTTAATGAAAAGCTGAACATTTCTACGGAAGCTCTAGAGAATTTTTTATACCAACGTTTCTCCGTTTTCTGTTCCACTGTTCAGCGCTATCGAATGCGTGGCGTGCGTATCTGGATGAAGCGTTTGATATTTCGGGCGAGACTCGGCAATTAAACGCAGCAGAGTGTGGAATGTGGTTCTTGTAGTGGTTGTTGTTGTTGTTGTTTTTCTTGTTGTTGTGGTTGTTGTTGTTTCTGTAGTTGTTTCTGTTGCCGCCGCACTAAACTGATAAATGGTTTCGCTTCCTGCTTCCGTTTGACTTTTGCGTAAAAAGCAAATTTTGCATTCTTACAGCTGCTTCTCCCGCTTCTTCTGCCTCTGCCACCGCCGCTGCTTCTTCTTCTGCTTCTCGTCCGACCCCTCTCATTTACTCATAATTTACGAGCACAAATTAGTTTACACCTCGTGCAATCAGATGCTCGTTTCTCCAGAATTTACATTCATTGGGCCGCCGCCGCCCTAACGTTTTGCTTATCGCAACAGCGGCATCTTGAGTGTTGCCGCCGCTTTTTGTTGTAAAAGAATCAAATCTTAACTAAACTCAGCCACACACATGCATGCGTTCGGACGAAGTTAAGGCAAAATTATATGGTGCGGCCCGTTTTTCGCACGCACACTCACGCCACTGTGAGCCCGAGAGAGGGCGGGAGGGAGATAAACGCACAAATGCATGAACGCATGTTTGCGCAGACACACTGACAGGTGTGCGTGTGTTAAGTGAGGCCTGTAATTAGAGCGCGTGAAGCTCTTGTGTGCGCATTCGTATCATCAGAAAGCGGTAGCCACGTGACGTGTGGGAACGCATTGCGTGGGCTTGCATAGCGCTAGACAACAGCGAGTACCCGGTGAGCACCTCGTGAGCACCTCGTGAGCACCCCGTGAGCACCCCGTGAGCACCCCGTGAGCACCCCGTGAGCACCCCGTGAGCACCCCGTGAGCACCCCGTGAGCACCCCGTGAGCACCCCGTGAGCACCCCGTGAGCACCCCGTGAGCACCCCGTGAGCACCCCGTGAGCACCCCGTGAGCACCCCGTGAGCACCCCGTGAGCACCCCGTGAGCACCCCGTGAGCACCCCGTGAGCACCCCGTGAGCACCCCGTGAGCACCCCGTGAGCACCCGGTGAGCACTGGAAGTCTGCGGTGGTTCGAAGTATCGGCCGCATTCGGTGCAGATAATTCAGTGTGGGGGAGTGAGAGGCTCCCGGGCGCTCATTTATATTGCACTCAATTCACAGAAGAAGCTGCTCGAGTTCGTAGACCCATTTCGGCCGTTCAAGGAACTATTTTGTCATGTAGAACAGAAAAGAAGAATGATAACGTGAAGAATGATAACACACACTGAGTGAAAATCAAGTGAAATCGGCTGTCTTCGCAACGTCGGCTCGCGGGCAGGAAGTCAGTTGATTAATTTCCAATTTTGCTTAGCGTGTCGACCACACCCACTTCTGTTTTCGATTGCACGAATTATAATTACAGCATTATGTCGTTGACAAGGACGCGACGAAAAGACGAAAGGTAAGCAGCGAAGAAATCATAGCCAGCGTTGACAAACGCGACTCCATTAATTATAAAAACGAGCCTAAAAGCGAGCGAAGTAACGTCAGCAACAAATGAATGACAGAAAACAGATGACTTGCGAGCGCCAACACACAGAATGACGAAAATG
This sequence comes from Sicus ferrugineus, assembly GCA_922984085.1. Taxonomy (NCBI): domain Eukaryota; kingdom Metazoa; phylum Arthropoda; class Insecta; order Diptera; family Conopidae; genus Sicus; species Sicus ferrugineus. The sequence goes on along the minus strand of OV277350.1, from coordinate 35,424,311 downwards.
ACTTATTAGGAGAAGGAAAACATTTCAAATTTCTTAATTTCCTGCGGGGGAAATTAAATGCTTGTAATGAAAAAATTATTACAAGTTCATTAAATAAAAGCCGAATGATTAATGTGTTGTTGTTACTGTGCTGTTGCTGTTACTGTGTTGCTGTTGTTGTTGTTGTTGGTGTTGTTGTTGTTGCTGCTGCTGCTGCCTCATATGTTGTTCACCCAACTGCGCCCATTCAGGACAGACACACGAAATTATTTAATCATCAACAGCAACAACATCATTAATCTTGTGCAGCAACATATCGGAGTTCCTGGCATATCTTCTCGTTTGTTGTTGTATTTACTTTGTCTCCCTTTGTTGTCTTTAACACAGTGCTTTCCCCACACATCCATGCACACACACGCACACACGCGCGCACACATCAACTCTTACTCATCAGCAACGCGTTTCTTTAATTGAACGAGTCATCAAGACGCCATCTTTTTTTTAATTTGAATTACACGAGTTTCTGTTGTTGCCATTGCTTCTGATTGTTGTTGTGGTGGTGGTTGTTGTTGTTGTTGTTGTTGTTGGTGGTGGTGATGGTGGTTCTGCTGCCCCTTTTACTTTGTAAATTATTGATTTAGTGATTGCCAAGTAAGTCTTCGGTCTGCGAATCAATAATTAAATGAGAACGAATTCAAATATTTTAAGAAGGACACGCTGAGAAATCAACAAACTGGCAACGCTTGAGTTCCTTGAGCCAGTCGCTCGTTTGCATGAACCAGTTGTGCGTGCAATCGTCGGTTGTGTACGCTGACGACAACATTTTAAGTAAACGAAAGCAACAACAATCCAAGTGCACAGCAACAAAGTCTCCGAAGTCGAGTCGGAGAGAGATCCGGAATTCAGTTAGTTAACCCTTTTTAGGATGCTTCAGTGGGCTGATTAAGCAGCAGCAGCAGCAGCAGCAGCGGCAGCGGCAGCGGCAGCGGCAGCGGCAGACGAAAACGTGTTCTGTTGTTGATTGAATTGAAGGACGACGAACTGAGACAACAACAGCAACCACAACAACTATAACGTGGCTAGACCAAAATATCTACAATGAAAGCAAGAAGAAATCAAGTAAAAACAGCAACAACAGGAACAGCAAGCCGCTGGTACAACAACAATAACCACAACAACAACGTGGAAATGACTGAGAGAAAATATTTATAGCAAGGAAAAAACAACAACAACAACAACAAAGCCAATATCAGCAACGAGAACAACAACAGCAACGACAACAAGGTGACAATAACAACTACCGGAACAACAACAACAACAACAACAACACCAACAGAGACCAACTACATTGCAACAACAAAACGCTGCAAGAACGACAACAACGATGACGATGATAACATGATCAACAAAAGCAACAACAAAACGACGATGACTAGAACAACAACAACAACAATCACAACAACAAAAGCCGTGGGAAAACAAGTTGGTTTTCCTTGCCGAGAAGCTTGTTGAATGTTCTTGAGTTCTTTTAAGGACTCCTTCTCGTCCTTCTTCCACCGCTTGTGCCGTCTTTCTTTCTCCGTCAGCTCTGTCACCCAACTCCTGTAGGTTGGGTCGCTTATTTGTTTTCGGCAACACTGAAAATCCTTTGCAATTTTATCAGGTTCCAGAAAAAAACTGCTTTCCTCTCTTGCAGACGGACGATTTGGGGGCGGATTCTTCCTTCAAAGACCTGTTGCGAGTTTTTCACTTTGTTGTCAACCCTTTCGCGACTTCATTATTCAATAATTTATCAACTGCGGGCCTAAAAACGCCAGCAAGAAGTGACGCAAATTAAATTAGAAGCAGAAGAAAGAGTTTTTTCAAAGTGGAGACTTTGGTAGGCGTTTGTAAGGCATTGCAAAGACAGCAGAATCCCCTGCAATCCCAAAGTCCAAACATCTACAATGCAGATATTTCATTGCTCTCGACGTCGGTGTCCATGAGTTGCCGATTTTTGCTTATTTGATATTTTCCGTTCTTCCGAAACGACTTCCGAAGTCTGTTTGCTAATCACTGCTTTGCATGTCCTGTGAAGCCAGTGAAGCAAGAAGTTTTTCTTCCTTTTTCCGCGGTTCACTTTGCTTTAGCCTGAACTGTATAAAATTCTGGAGGCAGAAAGGTTCATAAATGCAAATCAGCAGGATTTTGAGTTGCACAAGAGAGAAGGAAACAACATTTATTGACTTTAGCCGACGATTGTTTGTTATGTCTACGCCGAGAAGTAATTCTCTGGTAGAGTCATCGGACACTGAAGAACTCCAGAGTAGTCGAAAACACGGTCGATATTTCTTGAGATTTGAAGTCAACTCGGGTTTCCTCTCCTGTGAATATTATTGTCTCAACCTCGATGTTCGCGGTTCTCTCGATTCTCAGGTGTATCAGCTGCAATTTCTACTCGCACATTTTTGGGCCAAAACAGTCATCTCAACCTCGATTATCGCCTCGAGTTCGAGACAAGATTGATTATAATTAATGCATGTAAATATATAATTTTTTAAAAAGCCGTAATTTCTGGTTATCCTGTTTTACATTCCCACATTTCTGCCTCTTTTCCTCTCTCATTTTCTTATTGTAAATACATCAAAATGGCTGCCTTCCGTGAGATGAATTGCCTTATTAATTTTTTGCTCTCTTTTTGATTGCGTTGAATGAATTTAAAATTCCGAATTAAATGCGCTTAATGAACGCTGCCGCAGGGCGGAGAACGAATGGGCGGCACTTGTTGATTGCCAATTGTGGTTAGTTAAAATTAACAATTGGTTTGTCAACGTGTTCCGACGCGTCGATGAATCTCTCAAATGGAGGAAAAAACTGCATCCTGCGGCGGCAAACTGTTTCGCTCGCTTTTAACGCGTAGTGGTAAGAAGTCAGATGATGTTGAGAGGGAGGGGGAGGGGGCGGCGTGAATGAATCTCACGTGAACGCCTTCCATTTCCTGCTGCGCAAATTAACGCTTCTTTGTGGGGTTTTGTACGAATTCTTTTTTTATAGCGAATAAATTCGTTTGGTGCCGAACAATTCATTAAAGCGAAATAATTCTTTTTTTCTATTGTGAAAAACTTAAAATTATAGAAGGAATTTTTACTCGTTACACTGCATTTCTGTGAAACGAGCAAATACCGCTAGCTAAGCTTTAATTGGCCCCCCTAGTTTTTCGTTTAGCGAGTTTGCCTCACTTTAACGAGTTCGTTAACGAATTTCGTGCCGCCCGAATGTCTATCTGTCTCGATTGCTGTTGTTGTCTGTTTATTTGGCAGCTGCTTCGGCTGATGGGGTGTCCTCTGCTTACCGTTCCGCTGCCCTCGCGCCCCCACATCCGCGACCCTCCGCTCTCACATACTCGGCGGTCCAGCTCGGAAACTCTGTGCATTCATCATTCGCAAGCGAGTGACCAACCACAATGTTACCCTCAAATCGTCCCGTGTACGAGTTGGCGGTGGTCGGGGTGCCGATCTAAGGGGTGACCGTGAAGCGGGTGGGAGATGCCAACACAGCAATTCAGCGAAATTAATAGGCCGCCGCCGCCGCTGCTGCTGCAACGAGTACGCGTACGCGAGGGCAACCCGCACCACATTAAATTGACTTCAAAGCAACACGGTTGCGAAAAAAAGAAAAGCGAAACGAGGAAGCATAAAAAAATGGAAAGAGGGATCAAAACAACGGTATCGGCAAAAATCAAGACATAAAAAAGTTGCCATTATTTTGGCCATTTCTGGTGGCTGCTTTTATTGCATTTTCTTTATTTCATTTTTATGAACAACCTGGAATTTTCGCAGCAACAAGGGCAACAAGGGAGGAGAGCAACAGCAGAAGACTCGCCCGCAACAAGACTGCCCCCTCCACCCCCTCCTAAAATGTATCGTGCCGCTACTGACCGTCGTCATCGCGGACACCGAAGCGGTCACAATAAAAGCAAAAAATTACACGACATCCGCATTTTTTACTATGCAGTTTGTTGTTGTTACTGTTGTTGTTGTTATTGTTGTTTTTGCTGTTGCCGTTGTTTTTGCTGTTACTGTTGGTTTTATGTTTGCCCACAATACATAAAACTTAAATTGGGATGTTGAGCCTGCAGCACGAAGCCAGTTTGCCTCCCCCTCCTCACGACCTCACGCCCCATCCTCACACTCTCCCCCATCCCCTCCCTTTACCTACCATCACTTTACTGTCCATCGAATCAATGCCGCCATCCCCAGTCCCCATTCCTCACTCATTTCAACTTTTAATCAAAGTTCTTTATTTCCTGTCTGTGGTTTTTCCGCAAAAGGATCGACATTTTTTAAAAGGACGTCGTTTTTCCCTAACATTCTCAATGTGTGTGGCCCCTCTGTCAGTAATTTGCTGGGCGTGCGCGTGTGATTTCGTCCGAATCGGACAAATCGGCCCATATTTGCATTCAGTCCTCAATTAGGACGAACGGAAGCGGCGCACGCCATTTTGTAACATTCGGGCGGCATCTGGCGAGCGCTATAAAAACCCTACTGATGAATTGGTACGTCAAGTGGTTTCAAAGTAGAAAAGATGAGGTCGGCAGACGACATTCGAGCTAAAAAAAGAGGTGAGGCGCGGCATAGAAAGCCGGGGGGCCGGTGGGGTAGAAAAAAGGACGCAATTTTCGTGTAACACGCTGCCTTCTCGTCTCCTCAGGTTGATATAACGCTAGAGAGGCGTGCACACTTCAAAGTAGCTTAGCTGCGAGTGACAAAAATTGTACAATTCCAACTGAGAGAAGCGTGTTATCAGTGCCGAAGCATGTTCGTCATGTTGTCGTCGCCGCCGCCGCCGCCCTCGGCTGCTGCAATGCCGGGTTGTATTATGCAGAAACACGCTGTGCGCTGGGCTTGCGAGAGCACTCAAGAGATGCAGCGAGCTGAAGGCGGGACGCACGGACAGACACACCCCGACAGACGGCGTGCTTGCTGTCTTACTTGCTGCAGGAGGCTCCGCTCCGTTTTTTTCACACCTTCGGCAGGACGCCAGGTGCGAACCGTGCTGCCAACTCAGCTGCAGCGCTGAAGTCAGAAGCTGTGCCTGCTTCAATTGCAGCTCCGTGTGGCGTGCACCTCGAGGTGGCGTGAGACTTCAGTAGTCTGGCGACGATTGCCGTCGTCCTTCTCAGCTCAGAGCTGCATGCGAGCCTCGTGCGCCAGCGACTTGTTAAACGAACCGGAAACATGCATTAACACTTTATTAAGCTCTCTCGTCATTTTATTTCATTTCACTCTGCCCTCCGCTTCTCGCCTTCTCCGCAGCAACACTCTTCACAAGGGATCGCGTTGTCTGAGAAAAGAACACGACAGTCTGTCAAGTGAATGCTGTGGAGATGGGAGTGGCAGCGGGGCGGCGGGCCGGCGGACGATCCGTAGAAGAGAAGAGAAGGAGGCGAAAAAAGAGGAACGCACTGAAGCTCCAATAGAACAGCTCGGCACAAGGACATGACAGGATACAAGTTGCGCCATCATATTTTTTCTAAAACAGTATTAAGTACTTAAACATGCCCGCGACACGCCCCCCCCCCCCTCCACAACGCGGCTCCTCGTCGGCACGCACCTTGACAGCCGCTTAACTGCACGCAGCGTTGATTGCAAGGACATCGTCGGAGCGGACAACATTGTGCACTAAAGCAGCAAGGCGACGGAGGATACAGGATATCATGCTTCGTTATGACGATGCGGCACTCAACAGCTCTCGAGTCATTATTGCCAGCTGCAATATCTGTACTTGTAAAACAAAAAGCATCTCGAGGAGGCGGGAAGAGGTTATGAAACTCTTTTCGTTTCGACAGATTGAATCCAAAATCCCGACACACGAAGTAGAGGATCGGATATTTAATAGGAGTTTTCTAGTCCTTAAACACGGGAATTGATGCAACGAAATAACGAAGTTATTCACAAGGACGATGGCTGAATGCATCCACTTTGTTGCCTCCGCATTTCCTCTCACTCATGATAGTCTTTCATGCACTCTGATTTCACGTAGAATTCGCAAATATTCTGCTCATATCCTGTCTACGACTTACATACATAACTGCCTCGGCGAGCATGCTTCACTTCTTCCTGAGTCCTGCTAACATTTGCAAATTGTAACTTGTTTCCCACGCCAGAGAGAAGCGAGGAGACGAGAAGCGAAGCGAAGAGAAGCGAAGCGAAGATATGAGGATAAAAGCGAAGACGGCGCGGTAGCCTGCAGACAAGGATCCACAACAAGGACTCGACATGACGAATCAACCACATGAACACAACGAAACATGCACGTTCCAGTGCTGCCAAATTAAGCTCGTTGCGCCGCCATCTTCCACTCTTCATTCTCAACCCTTCCGTCTCGCATTCACTCCTTCTGGCTCGCTCGCTTGTTGTCAAAATATAAAGTTTGTGGTTTTCTTGCTCCTTCCGAGCAAGAAAGGATGCGCATTCTAAGAAAATATGTGAGATGGTTCGTTTTGTTCTTTGTTTGCTTGCACATTTAAATTGAGATTTCATTGTGTTCGAGGAACACGTTCGTGGTGGTTTCACTGCGACAGAGTTGCCAGATGAGGAGTAAACATGTAAAAGAGTAAAGAGAGATAGAGATAGAGATAGAGATAGAGAGAGATTGATAGAGAGACATATATATATTAGAGAGAGAAAGAGAGAGATATAGAGAGTGAGAAGGATAGAGAGGATTTGATAGATAGATAGAGAGAGAGATAGGTAGAGGGAGATAGAGAGAAAGAGAGAAAAAGAGAGAGAGAGAGAGAAACAGAAAGAGAGAGGGGGAGAGAGAAAGAGTGAAGCAGAGTTAACATTACCATTAATTAATGGTAATGTTAACTGCGAGATTACTTAGAGGAGGAGAGGAACAAGGATGCGACTGACGTAAGGATCCAAGGATAAGAGCGGATCTTTGTGTTCGACAGTCAGACGAAAGAAGGATGCGAGAATATAGCAAAAGCAAGACTACATGTTAGAAGATTGAGTGCAAGAATAGTCGATTGGAGCAATAATGGGACGAGTAATGATTGCTGCTGACAGTAGCGAGGAATTGGATTATTATATTCCGCAATATCAGCCTGGTCACCCTGATGAACTTGGACTCCTTACAATTGCGGATCTGCTTCGTCTTCTCAACTACTTGCCACAGCATCTTCGAAGAAAGCCCAACACTGCCTCACATCCTCCCCTCCAGACACCGCGCAACCTTTTCGCATCCTTGAGTTACCCAAAAACCCGCACGTACAACCCGCCGTCAGTATTCGCAGACATACCCTCTGTGGTTACCAAAACGATTCAATTCGCAACTCGTTCCGAATGTGGCGAATGAAATTTGCATGCACATCCTTCCACATCCTTGTGTCCGTCCGTATGAGATTCTTGCCGAGTATCCGTCCCGTAGTCGGCACGGACTGTTTTGGCGCTGCCTTCTTGGTGGCGGCAAGACAACTCATACTCGAGCCGCAGCAGTTGTGTTGGTGCTCGTCGGCGGCGGCGGCGGTGGCGCTGGCAACGATTGCTGTTGGGAGGTGGCATGCGGCAAAGATTGTTGCTAACAGCAGTTTAATGCAAGGAAAATCGAATGTAATTGGATTACTTAGTTGGGAGCTTCAAGTCGCAGGATGCAGGCAGAGCGGTGGCTACTTGCCGTTCGTCTGTCGTGCGGGCGGAGAGTCGAAACCGCTGATACAACTTCATAGCGTTCGGTACGCGGCTCAGAGCCGGAACGATATCGAAGGTGTTACTTTTGCTGTCTGCTTTTGTGTTGCTCACACATGTTTTTGCGCGGGAGGGGCTGGGGTAGGGAAGGAAACGTGTGTACTCAATAAATTTTGTCAAAGTTGAGCACTCGCAAATGTGCAGATTTTTGGCTCCAAGTGAATTTCAACAACGTTTACGACACGGAATTTTTGGTGTTGTTTTGAGTGTTGTTGTTTCTTGGAGTGTTGTTGCTTTTCACTAGAGTTTAGAGCAAAAACAAGTCAACCAACCGCATCTAGATCTCGAGCCAGTCGAGGGAAAGCCACGCGTCGTTTGCCACTTGCAGTCTACCGTGTGGCGAACACACACGTTTGCCTGGAATACATTTGGCAGAAGTTGCGATACGATTTACAATAATTGCCAATAAAGTCATAAACAGCAAATAACTGTCAGCCCAGAAGTACTTGCAGCCACGAGATGAATTATTATTGCGCCATTAGTGCGGCAGAACCTTTGCGAGAGACAAGGACGAGGGATTCGCACGTCATTCAGGCTCCCTCCCCGCCTCCTACTCACCCTTCCTTTAACGCCTTGCTATTCTCGCACCTTTACAACTATCCAGCAAAATTGATATTCTGTGCATCTTCGGCTTGCGGTAGATGCCGATCGGCAAAATACTCGCAGCATTGCCGGCTTTGAGCCAGCGAGAGTCCTGCCACGCAGAAACGATACGAGACACCAGGATTACTCAATTAGCAGTTAAATTTAATTAATATCGGGCCAAAAGAGAGACAGCAGCAGAAAAGTTTTAACAGACTTCGAATCACACTTTGTCGAGGTGACTTTGTCGAGGATACGAGGCCGAATGTGTTACACCAGCGACAAGATGGGTGGCGAGGTGGCACCATGCGGCAGACGGCATCACAGTGTGACTGATATTAAGGTGAATTAAAACACAGCAAACACCTCTTCTTCCCCGTGTCCATGTGTGTTGTCGCCACCTTTCGAAGTGTGGAGAGTGAATCCAGCACACAACCCACACGAGTAATTGTTGCCAAGCAGAAGAAGAATAAGAAGAGAGCAGTCAAGTAAGGAAACGCGTGTGGATTCCTTTCTCCGTTGCAATAAAAAATTGTGCGCTGAAGTGTTGGTTGTCACCTTCATACATGCGTTCTTTCAAGAGAGAACGTCAACGTCAACATGTCCGCACTTTCAATGCTGTGGCGCACGCGGATTCAGGAAAGGGATGTGAAAAGTGTAAAGAGTGCCAAGTGAAAATTTTAGATAGGAAAAACACTCCAAATCCTTCCGAAATCGTGTAACATCTTGTGGTGATACGATGCCAAAGCAGTGATTTTACAGGATGGCAGCGCATCCGGTGCCGGCGCCATTATTAACCGGGTGGAAATTCAGACAGCAGGATACGTTATTTGCAAATTTCAGATTCGGAGGGTGAGCGGCGGACAGAGGAAGGAGTTGCGTAGTGATCTTCCTCCTCCTTCTCTCCTCAATTTGGACAACTAAAATGTAATTGTATTCGATGTCAATACGTGCGTTGCTGTCTCCGCAAGATGTCATCACCATATTCACTGAAATCTTGAGGAATTTGCTGAAATTGAAGATTTTCCAGTTAAAGTTTCCGAAGCAGTGAGCAGATTTAAATGGTTTTGCAAGGACTCAAAAGTCGACAAGTGAGCGTTGAAGTCTTTGGTTGCCTAGAAAAAGGGGGCAGGAGGTGTCTAGCTATTAAAGCGGCCTACAAACCTCACTCATTCAAGATCTTTTATCCCTTTCTATGCGTCACAAAGTCAAGAATAACGTCCAGCTGTCTTCTCCCTTCGGCTGGAGGGTATGAAAATTATGGGCCGCCAGATAAATCCTAAATGCGAACGCCATTTCGGCGAAGTTATTCACCATAGATATCAACAATTTTTTGTTTAAATTTTATCAGACCAACCGACGCTCTAGTGGACCGCTGTATCTATTGTTCTTCTGCATTTCGGACGCAGACGCGTCTACCACTCGCACTACAATCCGGTCCACTTGAAACGGCTCTGCGCGGCACACGTTAATGCTTAACCGTCGCTCAAATCTCGCAACCCACTCAGACGCACTCTGAATGCCCGAACTTACCCACGGAGAGAAGTGATTTCACAATCTGCAGAAACATTAATTCTTGAAAAGTCGTCATGGCTTCGTGAGGCACACAGCGTCCGGGGAGAAAGAGTCTCGGCATGGGTTGCCTGGTGAAGGGGTTGCCAGAGTCCTGCTGCAGTGACTCCCTCCTAATTGTTTTAGCCGAGAAGACTTCTCGTTAGTGGGGAAAAATACCCAGTGCGGCAAATACAGCTGCCGGCAAGCGCTGTGCGTCAGAACGCGGCTTTTCTACTCGTATTAATTAAACGTGCCGCACGCACTCAAGTGAATATTTTTGATTGTGTACGTTGGAGTTGTGATGCTGTGAGTTGTGAGTTCGTGGGCGTATTTTATATTTGTGTGAGTGTCAACCTGAACGAGTGAGCAACGAGTCCACTGAAGTATTATTTGTACTCCGGCTGGCACGCAAGAATCCTTCCTGCCAACTCCTCGCTAACATTCAAACGAATGAGTTTCAACTGCTGTTGGTGCAGCAACAGCTTGGGCCGCCTGTCGATGGTGATGGGCTTTTCTCTTAATGAACCCTTTAATATTAATTACCGGCGGGCCGGAGCGTCTGGTTTTGAACTGTGAACCGGCCCCAGTGACTGCCCGCTCGCGCTTTCCCCCGACACCTGAACGCCGCCCTGCCTTTCAGCGACTTCTCAACGAGTCAGACGGTACGAAAAAACAGCATAAAAAGTACGCCGACGCTTACCGTCTGAGGTTTTATGGGCCTCCGCCACGAAGAGGGCGGCGCGCGTACGGAGCGCAGTCAGCAACATTTGTTGACAGACGAGAAAGTTTCGCAGCAATTCAAAGTTTTGCCAGTTTAAAGCAAACACGAGCATTCCACCGCACTTCCTCGTCCTCCCTCTCTTTCCGCTTTTCCGAGCGGACTCCCCAGACTTCCTTCCCACTCCTCTAAACTTCCTTTTACAGCCGACTTAATTGAATTCCTTTCAACAAGTTCACCGATTACACTATCTAAAAGTCATTTTCAGTAAAAAGTTGGCGACTTTCCTGCCGACGCACTGAAGATCCACAAGGATTCATTAGGACCACCGCTGGCAGTCACCGATTCCTTCTTCTAAACGCTGAGTCAAGCTTATCACGTTGTCGGCACCCAACCCAGTAAAAATCTTCACAGCGCATGAGGTCTGAGTGATTGTATTCACGCACGCATTCGTCAGTCGTCGAAGTTAAAATAGATTTTTGCCACACGTCACGCTGATGACCACCAAGATGGTCATCACTTCGTAATGCGTGGCGAGTTTTATGTGTTTTCTGTTCGATTCGCTTATAATTTATTTCGAATGAGGTCAGACAATGGATTCTGGTAACTTTTTGATATGCTTTTCAAAATGATTTTTGGTTTTTTACTCATTCTGGGTGCGTCGCACAGTGGAACACGTCTGCAATATAAGCAGTTAAAAAGTAGAACTCGAATTCAAGCTCGAAGATTGTAGAAGTTTAGTGAATAATTGTGATTACGATAAGATTATAACTACTTTCTTTCATCGTTGTTTCAATAAAGTGAGATATAAGCAGAATTTAACCTAATATTTTGATAGTACATTGGAACGAAAATCAGTATTTTTTATATAATTTAGAAGCTCCTCCAACGTAGATACTTTGTAGATAAATTTTATCCATGTATCTTCCGTCGTTATTTGTAGAGATCTTATAATGTACACAAGACCACGGAATTGTCCGCTAATAAACAGTATCATCTGGATTTTATTTTCTCTTCCACTTGTTTTGCCGTTCTCTCAGTTCTATTCATCACACTGTATGGCGCCATTCGGTTTTTTTTAATTTTCAGCCAATGAACATACTATATAACACAAAACATTAGCTGAAATCGGCCAAGAAATTAATAGATTAATTCACTTCTGTGGTGTGGACGATAAAAACGCAACTCACTGCTGTTTCTCTTCTCTACTTTTAGGATTCTCTATTGCCTGATTTTTTTTTGCGACTTCCTTTAGAGCCTTAAAGATTTTCCGGCGTGTGTACGCAAGTGACCAGCATTTCGTTTGCGGTAGAACGTTTCATGTGACGTTGAGAAATAGCAGTTCATTTATTGATGATGTCATCTCCACGATGCTTCATGAGATTGACTGGCGTGTGGCACGAAGCAGGAATCTTATGTTAGCAGGTGGATACAACTATATTCGGCGTATATAGTAGTTTTCCTTTCAGGAGGAATAGCTAAGGTTGGCTAGTCTGAGGCTGATTAATTTAAAGGCAACGCATGATGTGAGACTGAAAAATGTAACAAGTGTGAAGAAATTTAGTAATGAAGTATTTATGAAGAATATTTTATACTTGGAATGACTGCTTAGTGCATTTTATTTGTTTCAAAATATGGCATGAAGAGAAAAGGGGATAAAAATATCTAAAGAATTAAGAAGAAGTTTGAAAAGTATGGCCAGATTGAAAGTACTGAACTGATTCAGACTGAAAGTACTGGACGTTGGAAACGATACGAGGTATTTGAAATGAAGTAGTGATTATTAGAATGATCGGAGAGTTTCAAAGTAGTTAGTGACTGGTTTGGAAATGAGTGGAAAACTTGAAAATGTTGAGGGAAATTTTGACTGAGGAGGACTTTTAGAAATTAATAGATATGGATTGTTTAAGTGGATAGTTTTTGAATTAACGGGTTAGTGATATTGAGTGCTAGATTGAGAAAAGGCTTGGAAATAGACGGAAGTTTGGAAATGAATGGATAGTTTGCGAATAATAGGGAGTTCGGAAATGAGTAAACTTAGAGAAATGTTGCAAAGTTTATAAATGAGTAGCGAGTTTCGAAGTGAACTCTGACGAAGTCAGTTAGAAAATAAATGGGATGTTCGGAACGGCGTGGGGAAACTAGACAATGTTAGCGAAGAATGGGGGTACATGAGGCCTTTAAGTCGTCGTTTCAGTCAGTTGATAAGCCGTCGACCTTTTCATAAACAATACCTTCAAGGACGACGACCGACAAGGAGCAGGAAGCAGAAGAAGAAGTTTTGGCCCATTTATTGCCTGTCAAGGCAAAAAAGTAAGAAAACTTTTCGGTCTGGCTTCAAAATCTTGGCACTAAGTTTGTTTATCCAAACAAACAAGAACATCGCCACACACACAAGCACTTATAACACACTGAAAGGAATGACCGGTTCCGGTTTTCAGACATCGTACGAATTCGTTTCATCTTCGTCTCGTCCAAGGAACATCCTGCCGAAATATTCTTCCTACTTTCAGCGTCCTCTTTATCTTTAACTTCTTGTTTATCTTTGGTAGCGATTTTCGATATTTAGAGGAAAACATAAACATTGACATTTTTGCTCAGCTGCCCGAAAGAGGCGGGGCTTTGGTTAGATTTCTTCTTCGCCGCGACGCCACACCACCGCCCCATCCAATCCCTTAAGTCCTCCTACACTAACACAGCCACCATGCAATATGTTACGGCTGAAACGTGAGCACAAAGCAACAACTCGCAGCAAGGACGATATGCTTTCGCTCTTTGCATCTTCTTTTTGTTGCAGTTGTCTTCGATGTAGTTGTTAATGACGGCACTTTTTCATTGACATTCTGCGCCTCGGCTTTTCGTTTACTTAACAGCAGAAGTTCGTTTGTCTTTCGGTTTCACTTCGCTGCCTGTCAGCCGCGTTTATCACTTGGCAGCTTTGAGTTTGAAGCAGGATCAGAGCTGTTTGCAGTTTGTTTCCTGCTGTTTGTTGTTGCTGCAACCTTCCGTTGACTTTCATTTTGACGTTGACGTTGGGCATGACGTTGGAGGTGATGGTGATGGTGATGGTGATCCTGATGATGTGGCGTTGCTTCGTGAAAAGCGTGCGTGGTTGCTGTGCTACTGCTTGTGATGTCGCTGATGTCGGATGACAGCAGCAGAGCGCTGACATGACCTTTAGCAGGTGTTTTCCATCGCTGATGCTTTGTAGGAACTCATCTGTGTCAAGCAACAAGCAACCTGTTAGATTAAAACCCGCAAGAGCAGATGATGGGAGGGAGAGGGAAAAAGAGGGACAGGGAAGGTACGAGTTGTTAAAAAGCTCATTTTGTGCTGTCATTTCTTGTTGCAGGTGACGCTTTTTTCCTTATTATTCCCCATTAAATGTGACATCTTTGAGTGGGTCGCTGTTACTGCTTAAGATTTCACCACCAGCGCAGCTCACTTTTATCATCCTCGTCAACCCACTTCTGACAGAACACTCATCATTACGTAATTCCTGTAATGATAACTACCATCATCGCCCTACATCATCACAACAATCACCACCGTTAAAACCATCGAAATCATCACTATCGTCCTTACAATCACCATCCCTACAGCCATCACGGTCATCACACTACCTTGATCATCATCACTATCACCTTCGAAAACACAATCACCCTCACCATCACCATCACCATCACCATCACCATCACAGTCCGTCTCTGCATACAAACTCGTCATCAATGATAATTAAGACCAAAAAAGAGTTCAGAGCCACACATCGTCAACTGCAGTAATAACATTTTATCAACCCTTCGTTTGTTTTGCATTCCTTTTTCTCTTGCTGTTCTTCCTGCTGATGAATAACTGACCATTTTTCTTTAGTTTCCTCATACGACGTACAAAAAATTAACAAACAGTGAAAAGCAACAACAACAACAACAACAGAAAGAGTCGCAGAATACTTTGTGAATGAAAAATGTCACTTGTTGTCGCGGATGACAGATACGTGATTACGGTCGACAGTTGCCGATGTTCAGTCTCTGTCATGCTTGCATATGACTTTCTTTTAACTTCACTTTTGGTCTTCGCCCTCCAACTTCGCCTGCCAACTTCGTTCTCCCACTTCGACCTCCATGTTCGTCTTGCAAATTCGCCATGAGACTTCAACATCCACTTTCAAGTCTTCATCTCTAGCCCCACCATTTTTACCAGCATGAATCCTCTTTGACTTAGTGATTGTCTTGCGTGTGATATCACGAAGTAGAGGTTACAGGGGAAGGTGCGTGGTGAGCATAGTGGAGGATGGGGAGGGGACGGGTATGATGGGGTTGAAAGTGCAAAGTCGGGTTAATTTAAAAGTGTGAATTATTAACTTAATTAGAAGCTCAACCGATTCTTGTACTGCTTTTCACTTTTCACTTTTCATTCCGTAACGTCAGTCATCGTGTCATGTTCATCGTTGCTGACATCTTCGTAATGCGTTGTCAGTTTTAGCCTGATTGAGGGCCATGGTGTACTTTCTTTTATGCTTTTATTAACGGGATTCAAAACAGCTATTCGGGATGAATATTTTTTGCGGGCAGCAAATTCCTTTTTTGCGGATCTTTTAATATTTATTGAATACAATAGGATATTGTTAGAGTGCCATTTAAGTTCCAAGAGCTCTAACGTAATACAAAGAGGTACGTTTTTCTCAAATTCAACATCTCGCTGGAAGGAGTTGTAAAACTTTAGTGCTGTAGATTGTGTGATTTCGGCGAAAACACCTCATAAAACGAACTCCGTACAATGTACTGTGTTGATTGTTAAAATACCTCTTCGTTCCGAAACACATTGCGATTTAGAGTCCTGCAATTTCTGAATTTGCGATTTTCAAATACATATTATCCTTATCAAACCGCACTTTGTCCAACTTCCTGTCCTTCACATCGGTACTTCCTGAGCGCAATCCTTGGAAGAGATCTTCCTGTGTTCGCTATGTCGTTGTTGTTGCTATTGTCTAGTTGGTATCCTGTTTTTTCTCGGTTCGGTGAAAACGCGTTTAAAGTAATAACTTCACGTTATTATGATCCATTGCAACAATAGAAGACACGAGGGAAAGCGGAGGAAACGACGAGGAAGAATAATAAAAACAAACAATATAACAGCAATAACAACAAATACAACAGCGATGACATTACAAATAATGACAAAAACAACATCATTCACAGCAATAACAAGCGAAGTTAACTTCTTTATAGTTGTCGGGGGCTGCTTATCATCGCAGTTGCTTTTGTTCTTATTATTCTGAGTGTTGTTGTTAAAATACTTGTTGTTATTGTTGCTGTTATTTCTGTTCTCAGTGTCCTTGCTCTTACTGTTGTTGTTGTTGTTGCTGTTGTTCTTTTATTACATCCCATGCCAACAGCATTTTCGTCATAAACTATAATTTCGGCAAAATAAAAATCTTAACTTTTGTAATGAAGTCATAAAACAGTAGAGACAAATAACGATGAATTGTTGTTGGTATTGTTGTTGTTGGTGGTGTTGTTGTTGGTGTTGTTGTTTTTATAGCAAAAAAATAACAACAAAAAGATCAACAGTAGCGTGAGTAACTTACGTTTAGTAAATTTTGGCATTTGAGGGAAATACATTGTGTCAGTCGATAATATAATCGCGAATTTGGAACCAATTGTTCCATCGTAAATGTTCCAGTAGGAACATATAAAAATTAAAATATTTATGTTAATATTGCAAGAAGTTACGCTCAGAACAGTTTACGAACCTTTTAAATTTTCCTTTAAATGAGGAGTTCCAAAAGTAAAATTTACATGCATTCTATTTAAGTTCCGTCATTTAAATATCTTCTATTATTGTTGGTGTTGGTGTTGTTGTTGTTGTTGTCGTTTTGTTGTTGTTGCTGAAATCTGACAAATTCTGATTCATATAGAGAAATCTTGCCGATAGAATTCTATCAAATCTAGCTATTAAAAACAAATCCAAATTAAAATTTCTAATCAAAACCCATAACGCTAAAAGAGAAGAGGAAGGAGAAGAAGAGGAAGAAGAAGGAGGCGACGAGAAAGGAGGAGAAGAAGTAGAATTCAGCCTCCATTTTCCCAACTATATAGCGAACGCATTAGATTTCATGCGTTTGTAGTGCGTTGCTTTCCGCTTCTGAAAAAGGGTCGCCTGCCTATCGTTGACATAAAGATCCGCAACATGTATCGGTTGATAGTTGTCTCACATACAGCTGTTTCTGTTGTTGGTGTTGTTGTTCTGTGTTTCGTTGCTCTTTTCAATAAATTGCTGCTGATATCCTTTATGAATGTTGCCACTGACTGCTGTAAGTTCATTTGGCGTAGTACGTGTACACATGTGTCTGTGTGTGTGTGTGTGTGTGTGTTGTGTGCATGTGTCTGAGCGTGTGTGTTTTCTGTCTGTGTGTATGTGTGGTCTTCATTTTTTGTTCCCCATACCAACCATCAGATAGCTTCAAATTTGATCGCCTTTCAATGAGTTGCCTTCATTGCGGAGTGCATATCCTGCCATCCTGTTAGTTGGCTGGCATAAACTGGATTCTCCTTTTTTGCTCTTCATAATTGCTGTTTTCTGTTGTTCTTGTTTGTTCTGTTGTTTGTTGTTGTTGCTGCCGACGTTGCTCTCTTGTATCGGAAGGCAATTTTGTCCATAGTGATAACTTTTTAAAAGGGATGCCATTAAAAATGATGTTGTTGCGTGATTTCATCACGAAACTGTTTTGTTTTTTATCACATTTTTCCTAAGAGTTGCCAGATTGAGCAGATTAACAAGCATGTTAGTAGAATTTTTTCATATTAAGAAAAATGAAGAAAAAACTAAAGCATTAAAATTCTTCACCATTTTCGATCGGAAAATCCTGTCTGTACTATAAAAAATTAAGATGAAAGTCAGTTTTTTTGTTGTTGCTGTATCTACAGAAATATTTCCTTAGAAACTTATTAGGACTTTGTGGAGTTGTAGGCTTCAATTTGAACGTTCGTACCGTTGCATCTTGACTTCTGATTGTCTTAAGTTTTCAATGTTCAAGAATCTTTTCTTTGTTGTTGCTGCTTTTGAAGGAAAGCGAAGACTTTTCCATGGCGCACCTTAAAAGCCTTTTAATTGCCATTTCCGATGCCAGCCATACCGTGGTTTCGAGAGTTGAACGTAATATTTGCTGGCAAGAGAAGTCAACGCAACACTCTAAAATTGCTAATTTTGAAGCTAAAATTGCTTTTAGATGCTGGCTACCACAACCACCGTCTTCTCTCCCTCCCTCCAACGGCCCCCCGCAGCCCTTCCCCTAGCAATCCCCCCTCGACGAGTTTCTTTTGATTTTCGCATCAAATCAAATAAAATTAAAACAAAAACTACAGCAACAACAATGAGAGCACCACCTGCAGGGCTTTAATCAGATTGTTGTTGTTGTTGTTGTTGTTGTTGCTGCTGTAGAATAGCTTCCTTTGCCACCATCCTCGTATTTAATTTAAATTTTCCCTCGCTTGCTTTGAACTTCAATGAGTTTCGATACAAGTTGCGTGCATATCAGTATCTGTGTCTTTATGTGTGTGTGTGTGTGTGTGTGTAATCGCTAGCGAATCATTATTATTAACTGACACTAGAGTTGGTGCGAATTAGTTTTCCTTAATTGGAAATGAAAATTAAGTTGTTCGAAGGAGCCGAAGAGATTTATTGCACGCGACAAGGAAGGAATTGAGACTGAAATCGAAGTAAAGCGAGAGGGGCGTGAAATTTTAACCGATCGCTCGAGATGCATCCGCAAACTTACTCAATTTCATTCCATCATAAAAAAGAAAAGCTAAAATAGTACGATATAATAAAGAAAAAAGCAATATAAAGAATAGAAAACCTTTAGAAAAAAAGAGCTTTTAACGTATTTAACTCTACTTGTTCTTGTACGAAGAGCTTCTTAATAAGTTTTCCCCTCTCTTACTTCGTCTTTATTGCCCACTGTCGTCAGCGCCAAACACCTCCGTCCACACCCGTCCCACTCAACCGACTCAGTGGAAGCGACGAATCTGTTGCTACGCGATGCAATTAAAAATTGACAAGCGTTGATAATTTATTGCCGTATCTTGTTCACTTTGGAATTCGTCTACGTTAAGTTTCACCCCTCCGCCTCCTCCTCCCCACGTTCTCCTCCTCCTCCACCCCTCCTCCCCCACCTCCGCATACCTTCCGCAGTGAAAACGCTCTCCTGAGGTTGGCAGGAAGACTGGACTTACTTCAGAATGAATTTTTTTCGTTGGCGGCGAAGAGAATAAAATAAAAACTCGCATGCATGAAGTCGTATTGAATATAATACAATACTATATAATAGAATAAGAAAGCATTTATAATAGAGAAAATAATAAAATAATAAGGAAGACAACTCCATCTTCTGTGTGAAATCGTTTGAATAAGTAAAGCTTTTCTCAATTATAAAAAAAACAAAGAAGTTCAAACCACAAAAGTATCATTTTTTAAACAACTTTGAGTAGAAAATTGAAAACTTTAATGGTCTTCATGTTTTCAGTGGTTCATTTCTTCTTAAAGCTGGATTTCCATTGCATCAAATTCAATGGCTCAGACAACTGACTCAAGAGGCAATCTGTTCACTTTTGATTAGACAAAAATTGATTGTTGATTTCTCTTAAAAGTTAGCTATAAACGGCAAACATGTGCATTTAACAGACTAACTTTGTCAATGAATTTGACTTGATGAGAAGTTATTTGAATTCTACTTAATACAATCACGGTATTTCCTAATATAATATTTTAACGATTTCCGATTAATACAATCAGAGGCACAACAGCGGGTTTGCTTTTGCGATTCCTTTATTTCGAGGTAATCATTTAATTTGCAGCAGTCTGTCATTAAATGGCATCCAAAACTATTAACTTTTATTGGATTTGGGGATGGAAGTATAAAATTCAATGCCATCCACCACCCGTGAGTCTCCCTCCGTCAAGCATTAAATTCAAGATTTTCATATTTTCACCTTTTGTTTCAAAATCCGCGAAACGCTCGCTTATCAAGGGGGAACCAGAAGACTTCCGAAGACGAAGAGAGTAGAGCAAAAACGGAAATGAAGCTGGTGATTTCGAGAATAAAAAGAGGTGGCGTTGGCGATGGAAAGGAGAGGGAAGAGAATACCGACTGTGAAGCAATTTTACAGCTGATATAAAATCAATTCGTCGATTTTTCTTTTGGTTGTTCAAGGAACCGAGGGACGGAAACCTTGCAATTTTTCTGCTCGGTTATTTCCCCCCCTCTCTATCACACTCTCTCTCTATCTTTCTTTCTCTATTTCTCTCTCTCTCTCTCTCTCTCTCTCTCTCCTCTCCCTCTCTCTCTCTCTCTATCTGTCTCGCCTCGGATGTCTGTCTTTGTCTGTCTGTCTGTTTCTTCCTCTCCCTCCATCTCTGAACACCTCTCTCTTTTTATCTCTCTCTCTCTCTCTCTCTCTCTCTCACCCTCTCTCTTTTTCACGTTTTCTCTTTTTATCTTGCTCTCTTTCTCTCTCCCTCTCTCTCTTCCCCTGCCTCCCTCTCACTCTCAATAAATAATTTTTGTTTTCGTTTAAATTTCGGTTAAAGTCTTAAAATATGTCACTATATATTCTCACCTCATTCCCCTCTCCCATTTAGCCCATCACCTCTCTTCATTTGGGTGCAATAATTTTAATTTTAATCAACTCGTTGCGTTTCGTTGAGTTTCATTTCAGTTGTTTAAATTATGTTTGTTGGTTGGTTTTACTGCGTTATTATTATTATTATTATTACTGTTTGTTATTGACTTTCTTGTTGTTGACCTCTCACCAGCATTGTTTTTGTTGTTGTTGGTTTGTTTGGCCTTTTATGCGCCACTTGAGTGGTCGTAATAAAAATATTTGATTATATACGCGATCGTTTAATTTCATTTTTATCGTATCTCATTAATATTAAGTATTGCATTCCATTCAATATCTTAATTCAATATGTGATTAAAACCAGAAACAACAACAGTTATTATTGACGCATTCATAACCCGAAGCTTTGCAATGATGAAAAAAAGTTCACGTTTATATTTTCATTTCTTCATGTTGCTGAAAATTCAATACACACCTTGACTGCCACGCCTCAAATGGCGACGCGACGAAAGCTTCCTTTAATCTTTAATTGAATTTATGGCAAAATATTTTCAATAAAAATATGAATAAATTTCCACTTACGTAGCAAACGTGTACTCGCGCAAGCAACAACAACAGCGGCAGGACCAAATGTATTGCATTGCCTGTTGCGCACACATATGCACTCTCACCAGCACACCCACACGCAAACTGCATTCCCGTAAAACCATGAAAAACAAGCAAAAAGTCTTCTTTACGCATGGATAACGCGAGCCAAAAATAAACCGGCCAACCTGTCGTCCGATCTGCATACAAAGCGGCAACCAGCGTAACGCATTTGCGGTCAGTTTGTATTAAATTCCACACTACCGTTGCGAGCGCCATTTTGCATTTTTTACTCCTCTCCACGAGTCTCTCATGCGTTTGTGGAGAAACCAGACGTTGTATGTGTCTTTGCGTTGGCCTTACGGTGCATTACTTGTGTGTGTGTGTGTGTGTATTTGTATGTGTGTTGCTTTTTTAATTTGTGTTGCACGCATGTGTGTGTAGTTGTTCATCCTGGTTGCTTTACGAGCGGATGTTAAGGATAAAAAATACTGATTATTTTGCAAAACGAAAGAGAGAAACATTTTTTGAAACACTTAAAATAAATGAGTTTTAATTAATTGAAGAGAGAGTTTTTTACACGGTCTAGAATTCCAAGATATATTCGTAGGTCTCTTCCAAAAAAATAGGCCCTCTTAGAGTTCCTTTCTGCTTACGCTTCGTATGTTTCTTCCAGTACCGAAGTTCCTGCGGTGCCTTCACATGTCTCTTCCCTGAAAGCACCCTGTATCTCCCCACATTCAATGCTGTAGTAAAATCTTTACAAGAATGCGAAGAAAATTTAATTATTTCAGCACAAAAAATCCTTGGTAGCCTTTGAAATAATGATATCAAAAACTCTGCTGACTTCCTTGCGTCCGTCAATGCCGTCTTGTTTAAATTAAAAATGCTAAATTGCTGCCATTAAGCGCGGAAGGCTTCCAAAGTGCTTCAGCAGAGCAACGTGATGAGAGGAGGGCGTGGTGAAACCCGAGAGTCAGGAGAACGCATAACATTGCGGCAGGCAACGCGTCAATTAAGCGGAGGTGGCAACACTGGCACCCGCGCTGGCCAGCGGCAATTCTGTTGCTCGGCCACTCGGCAAGGACGACGGAACCGGCTAATTGCATTGAATTAAGCGGACGCGCACAGCAGCAGCAGCAGCCGCCGCCGCACGCTTTGTTCTTCACTTCCTTCTTTTCATGTTTCGTCGAAGATGTTGCTGGTTGCGATGTTGTTGTTGCTGATGTTCATCAAAGGAAAGCAGTGGCTGCTACTGATAATGATTGCATCAGTCTTTTGGTGTTGTTTTCGTTGTTGTTGTCGTTGTTGCTTTTGTTGTTACGTTGGCTTTTGTTGCTGATGTTGTTGCAGCTGCTGCTTCTGTTGTTGTTGTCATTATTTTAATTTTTATTGCTATAATTGTTGTTATTACCATCGTTGTTGTCGTCATATTGTTGTAGTTGTTGTTGTTGTAGTTGTTGCCGTTGTGATGATGAAAAGAGGGAGAAAATGAGAAGATAGGGTTGAGTTATCATCGTCGTCGTTGTTGTTGCTGTTGTTGCTCTGCTGTTGTTGTGTTCTTCGAGTGTTTTATAAACAGAACAACAAACTGCAGAAGTCTTACTGAGGATGCAGTAGGACACCAGCGTGAAATTGCCGCAGGATACTCAAGTGTGGCAAACAGCGAGAGTTTTAAAGGGAGAAGCAATGAGAAAAAACGAGTGGCTCAAAAGGGAAATGAGAAGAAAAAAGCAATGAGCGAAGAGAGAAGAAAAGGCAGGAGCGAAAAACTAAAAAAAAAGAGCGAACTAAAGAAGTTCTGTTTCAAATTTTTATAGTAGTCCTCGGGCTAAATGATAACTTCGTCGATCTAAACGAACCATTTTCGGCTCGTTCGCTTTCCACACCCAACTTTTTTGCTCTTTTGCTCTAATTTTTCCTCTTTTGCTCTTTCCTGTAACCTTAAAGTTTTCTTTGTCTCTCCCTCTCTCTCTCTCTCTCCCTCTCTCTCTCTCTCTCACTCTCTTCCGTCAGCTTTCCACGACTTGCAACATAAACACTTCGTCTGAAGCATCTCATCAACTCTTCACCGTTCATCATCTCTTCATCGTTAAAAGAGGCGAAAAACGTTCTCCTCTCCCATTTCTCACCTCTTGCGCTCTCTACTCCGCTCGTTTGTTTCCATTCCTTTGAATCTGGTGACATCTTTTGTCTTGTGTGGCGGTGTAGTTTTTATTTCTCCCTCTCCTTCCTTCCATCCGCGCAACCGCGCACCCGACACACCCCCACCGGCCATCGCCAACCACGACTTTCCACTCCTTTATTTAAAAGGATGTTTTCCTCCAGAACATGCTAATTATCGCGCTTAATTAGTGTTTATTTTGAGAATCACGCACAATGTTTATTTCACTTATTTATTACTTGGTACAATGTTTTGCTTAAGTCGCACTTCAAACTATTCTTTGATACTTTATCTTCGCTTAATTTTAATTGTCACTTTTGCTTCACACTGAAGGCAATTACTGCATCCACTTCTACACGCGTCAGTGTCTGGGAAGGAAGAAGTGATGTGTTCGCGTCCACTGCTAAATGGCAAGAAGACCGTGTGGGTCCAGCGATGATCGCTGGAGGCCGGTCAAACAGCGCCAGTTGCCGCGGAGAGAGCCCGCAGCCGGGCTTACGCTCACGAGAGAGGCGCCCCTCACGATCGGCAGGCTGACAGGAGAGAGACTGGAGTGCTCACTCCTGACACCCTACCGATCGATGAGGAAGCACCTCTGGCGAGCGGCAGTTGGCGTTAACATACCGCCCGCCTTGCAAGACTGCAAATCCCCAAACCCCGACAACTGGCGCCGTGCCTCTTCTCCGGTCTAGTGGAGGAGCGTGTGGTGCGCCTCCCCGCACTTGCGGCAGCGCCTGGGGCTCCGACACTCATCCAGACGGTGCGAGCGCGCCAAACAATTGCGGCACAGGTGTCTGGCGGATGCCGTCAAATTCCGCTGCGCTGTTGTTTGGTGCCGAAACAGCTGGCAGCGGTTCAGCACATGCTGCCCCGTACACAGGGGGCAGCACAGATCGCGCTCGCGGCCCTCTATCGGAAGTCGCTGGGCTGGCGGGCACCAGGCATGCCGCCTGGCCGGCATCACTGGCGCGCGTCGTGGGGCCGGACGACCTGGAGGCGCGCGCCTTGGGGCCGGCGGTGCTAACGGAGCCGGCGGTGCTGGTGGTGCACGGCGTGGGGCCGGACGACCTGGAGGCGCGTGCCGTGGGGTCGGCGGTGCTAACGGAGCCGGCGGTGCTGGTGGTGCACGTCGTGGCACCGGTTCCGGCGTAGCGGGCCGCAAACGTCTCGGGGCCGGCGAGGGTGGTGAGGCTGCACGTCTCTGGGCCGGCTGTGGTGGAGCATGCGGCAAGTGGCGCGGCGGATATCGCACCGACATTGCGCGAGCTCGAAGACTTCCGCGTATACGGAGGTCGTCGCCGTAGAGGGGCCTCGGTGATGGGGCCGGATCGGAAGAGGCTTCCTCGAATCTGACGAAGAAGCTTCGGGCAGCTCGGGTCGGCGGGGTGGGCGAGCGCCGTGCCGTGGCGATCGCCTGTGCCTCCTCGGCCGAGACATCGAGCACCAGGACGTCGGCGCTTGGGGACGGCTCTCTGTGGGCAACAATGGGTGGCGCG
Organism: Sicus ferrugineus; assembly: GCA_922984085.1. Taxonomy (NCBI): domain Eukaryota; kingdom Metazoa; phylum Arthropoda; class Insecta; order Diptera; family Conopidae; genus Sicus; species Sicus ferrugineus. The sequence goes on along the minus strand of OV277350.1, from coordinate 35,399,883 downwards.
GCGGTGGAGGCGGCACAGATGGGCACAGCCCCGGGTGGAGCTAGCAGCCGCCCTCTGCGGGTCCGCGCATACTGTCGGCGGATCAGATACATGATGGTTCTGTAATGAGAAAAGACGGGGTTACTAACAGGCTGTTATGCACAGAGCAAGGGTACTAGTTTCGTAATGGGACGCGTGACGTGGCCCCTTTCGGTTAAGAGGTCAGCCACGCGTACGCGGTTGTCTTGTCCGCGGTGGACAGCTGTAACCCGGCCTAAGCGCCACGAGTTCGACGGCAAATTATCGTCACGAATGACCACGAGATCGTTGAGTTGGAAATCGCGTTGTGGAGTCTTCCACTTGGTGCGGCGGGAAAGTTCGCGCAGATATTCTGTCTTCCATCTCAGACAGAGATGCTGAGCGAGCGCTTGCACGCGTCGCCACCGATTGAGAATGGCGAGCGGGTTGTTATGCCGCTCGTGTTCGGCGGGAGCGAGTAAGGGCCCGCCAATTAGAAAATGGCCAGGGGTGATGGCTTCCATCACGGTTGGGTCTTCGGAGGAAGCTGTGAGGGGGCGTGAATTAAGGCACGACTCGATCTTACTCAGAAGAGTGGAGAATTCTTCGAAGGTGAATTTTATGGCTGGGGCCACCTTCCGGAGATGAGTTTTGAGGCTCTTGACCCCCGCCTCCCAGAGGCCACCCATGTGCGGGGCTCCTGGCGGCAAAAAGTGCCAGGAGACGTCTTGATGTGAGTATCGGGCTTCTATCAACTCCGTCGTTCTAGACATGAAGTCCTGGAAGTCGCGCCGGAGCTCTTTGGAGGCGCCTACAAAATTTGTGCCGTTATCCGAGTAGATGTTGGCAGGGCAGCCTCTCCGGGCGGCGAACCGGGAAAAAGCGGCAAGGAAGGTAGCGGTTGAGAGATCGCTAGTGGGTTCCAAATGAATGGCCTTCGTTGCGAAACAGACAAAGACACAAACATAGCCTTTGGTAATTAAACACGCGCGTCCCGTGTAATTTTTAATATCGAATGGGCCGGCGAAATCGACTCCGGTATTGGCAAAGGGGCGGGAGAACGTGATGCGTTCTGGAGGCAAGGCGGCCATGAGTTGGGTCCGCTGCTTCTTCCGATGTAGGATGCACGGCTTGCAAGTATGGGTCGTCGTTTTAATGAGGTTTTTCACCTTGGGGATCCAGAATTGTGTACGGACCAGACGAAGGACTAATTGGTTGCCCCCGTGTAAAGATATTTCGTGTATAAAACGAATGAGCAATCGCGAAAATTGACAGCCGTATGGCAGAATAATCGGGTGCCGTTCGTCGAAAGGCAGATTGGGACACGAGGACAACCGCCCGCCGACGCGCATCGTGTTGTCCGTGTGGAGGAACGGGTTCAACGAGAGTAAGCTGCTTTTGGATCGCAGCATCGCGTGGTTTTCTAGCGCGGCGTACTCGTCCGCGAAGTGAATCTTCTGGCAGGATATCGCGAGGCAGCGTTTCGTTTCCTTTATCTCTCCCGGTGGGAGGTGCAGGTTGGGGTGCGAGCGACCTTGCCGCTTAGCCGGATGAGAGTGGTGAAGAAATCGGTATACGTATGAGTATACGCGTAGGGCTCGTGGCAGCGACGAGAAACGTTCGAGCGGATCCTCCTCGGGAGCACAATGGGTGTGCAGCGTTCTGACCGTCTTCTGCTCCAGTGTGGTGACGTAGTCGTTTGAGGCGCGGAATTCGGGCCAGCGATCCTTATCGTGGGCGAGCCAAGCAGGGCCATTCCACCAGAGGGTGCTCGCAGCAAGATCTTGGGGCGTGGCACCGCGGCTGGCTAAGTCCGCGGGGTTGTCCAGGGTATCCACATGGAACCATTGCGACTGTGGCACCTTCTCAATGATTTTGGCGACTCGATTTGCCACGAACGTCGCCCAAACGCAGGGGGGTTTCTTCAGCCAGGCCAAAACAATGGTGGAGTCGCTCCAACAGTAGATCGTGTAATGGGGCAGCTGCAGCGTGGGCACGAGAGTGTCGATCATCTCAGCGACTAAAGTGGCTCCGCACAATTCTAACCTGGGGAGAGACAAAGTTTTAATTGGGGCTACCCGGGTTTTAGAGTACAAAAGGAAAACTTGGACTTCCTGGGCGACCTTGATGCGGGCATAGATGACTCCTGCGTAGGCTTTCTGTGAGGCATCGCAAAACGCATGGAGTTCGACTTCGCTTTCTAGGGTGTAACTCACCCATCGCGGGATGCGGATGGCGCTGATGTGCTGGTGGTTCTGGAGAAAACTCAACCAGTTAGCATGAGTTACCTGAGGCAGCGTGTCATCCCAGTCGATTTTGTCCAACCAGACTTGCTGAATCAAAATCTTTGCTGCAACGATGATCGGAGCCAGCCACCCAGCTGGGTCGAACAGCTTGGCGACCACAGACAACATTTCTCGTTTCGTGTACGCAGCTTTGATGGCGATGGCTTGGACATCGAAGTAGAACTCATCCTGGGTCGCGTTCCAGCGAATTCCGAGCATTTTGGCGGTGCTGGAATCTTCTAGCGTCAGAAAATCTGAATGGAGCAGATGGGATGCCGGTAAGTCTGCCAGAATGCCTTTATGGTTGGCAGTCCATTTTCGAAGGGCAAACCCTGCCGAGTCGAGAGCCGCTATGAGTTGGTCGCGGGTCTGGGTAGCTGTCACCAGGTCATGCGTGCCTGCTAACACATCATCCACGTACATGGAATGCTGTAGAATGTGTGCGGCAAGCGGGAACTGATGCTTCACGTCGTCTGCCAATTGAAGAAGGGTGCGTATTGCCAGGAACGGGGCGCAATTAACTCCAAACGTTACGGTTTGAAGCTCGAAGTCGGTAAGTTCGGACTTGTACGGGTCTCGGAAAAGAATGCGCTGATAAGGGGTGTGCTTTGGGTCAACCAGTATTTGGCGATACATTTTTTGAATGTCTCCGTTGAAGACATAGCGGAAGAAGCGCCACCGAAGAATTAGAAAAGTCAAATCGGTCTGTAGCACGGGGCCTGTGTGAATGACATCATTGAGGCTGAGTCCGCTGGTGGTTGGACTGGACGCGTTAAAGACGACTCTTACCTTCGTCGAGGTGCTTTCGGGCTTTATGACGGCATGGTGGGGCAAATAGTAGTGATTACTAGGTGTTTGCGGCTCTGAGGGAGTGACTACTCTCATGTGGCCTAAATCGACATACTCCTTTAACACCGTGTCGTACTGGTGCTTGAGGCCTTCGTCTTTCCCTAACCGGGCTTCCAGACGCGTGTATTGTTTGAGCGCAATGTGTCTCGAGGTCCCTAGGCGGAGCGTGTCTGTAAAGCCGATTTTAAAGGGCAATGAAACGATATAGCGGCCGTCATCGCGTCTTCGCGTTGTTTTCACGAAATTTTCTTCGCAAAACTTGTCGGAGGGGGATAGCCATCTAGTTTTGGGAAGTTCCTCCACCTCCCAAAAACGTTCGAACTGTTGTTCGAAGGAGACTTCATTGAAGTAAGCCACTTTTATGGATGCCGTGGCAGATTGGGTATTGGGAACCGGCCCGGTCAGGATCCAACCGAACACGGTTTGCTGAGCCATGAGAGAGCCCAGTACTTGGCGGCGGATGCCGTCCAGCAGGATTGCGGGGTACAAATCGGCTCCGATGAGGACGTCGACCTGCTCGCTTATGGAGAAGTTGACATCTGCGAGCTCGATGTCTTGCGGGAGGCCACTGAGAAGTGACCTATCTACCGAGTGGGAGGGCAAGCGCCCGGTTATTTGTGAAAGCACAAGCGCCGTCACCTGAATTTGGAATTTGGGATCAAGCGGCGAATTCAGGAGAAAGTCGCACGATCTTGATATTCTTGCTGACACGGTCTCGTTGAGACCGGAAACTACGGCTGCAGTTGGCCGCGCTGGGAGCTTTAAGAGCTTTTGAATGCGTTCCGAGATGAACGACACTTCGGACCCAGGATCAATTAAGGCGCGCGCGATGTAACATGTACCGTGGTGGCGTATTGTTACCATGGCAGTCCCTAACAAAACCTGTTTTGGTGCCTTCGCGAAGCATACCTGATGCTTGTCCTGTGCATTTCGCTGTTGCGCGGGGGGAGAAGTGGACTGTATCTGCGTGGGAGGTCGCATCGAAGAATGCGGCCTTTCTTGCTGGGAAGCATGTTGAGTTGAACCTGGAATGAAGTTCGCATAGGCAGGGGCTTGAGTACGCGGAGCGTTATCATACCGTTGCTCTTGAGTTCGTTGCTGTGTGGGTGGAGGAGTGGACTGTATATGCGTGGGAGGTCGCATCGAAGAATACGGCCTTTCTTGCTGAAAAGCATGATGAGTCGAACTTGGAATGCAGTTCGAATAGGCAGGGGCTTGAGTACGCGTAGCGTTTTCAAACCGCCGCTCTTGATGTGAGGCACGTGGGGTCGAATCTGGTACAGCATTCGATGAGGTTGGAGCGTTCTCACGATGCAAGAGGGTGTGATGCCTGCCATTACATTTGATGCAATTAAATCTGCTTGGACAGTTTTTCACGGAGTGAGATCTGGCCAAGCAGTTGCTGCACAAGCGGTTTTTCTGAACGGTATTCAGCCGCTGTGGAACGGGCAAGCTGAGAAACTGAGCGCAGGATCTCAACCTGTGCTGCTTTTGGCAAAGAGGGCAGCTTTCTTGGGACACCTTCAACTGGAAGGTGTGGACGCGTTTAGAGGTTGGAGCTGAGTGAGTCGGAGCTGGGAGCTGTGTTGACTTCGATGCGGGTGTGCACTTAATATCTTGCACCGTTTCAAGGGTCTGGAAGCGATGCGTGAGAAACGCATCCAGATCTGTCCATGTTGGGATCTCCGTTTTGTTCGTGAGAGATTGTTCCCAAAGGGAAAGCGTTGCTTCTGGGAGCTTGCTGGAGCACAAAAAAACGATTATGGCGTCCCAATGCGAGGTATCGACACCTTGTAGCGCGAGTGCGGCGAGAATATTGTTGATTTCGCGTTGCAGGTCCTTAATGGCACCACCGGTTTCCTTCGTGATGGGGCACAGGCCGAAGAGCTTCTTTAGATGGGCGTTGGTGAGGACGCGTCTGTTCTCGTACCTGTCGGACAAATTTTTCCACGCTTGGGCAAAACCTTCATTCGTGAGAGGGGATTTCTGCACGATTTCTTTAGCTTCGCCGGTCGTTTTTTGATTTAGGTGGAAAAGCTTCTCGACTGGCGCAATTCTGGTGTTCTGAATGTACAGGGCGGTGAACATATCCCTGAAAGAGGGCCACGAGAGGTAATCGCCGTGGAAGGCTTGGGTGTCGCAAGGGGGTAGGCTAATATTGTAGCCTGACTGGGGCATCTCGGCTGGCATCGGCGACGGGGTCGCGGCAACTGGCGGGGACACGGCAGCTTCGATCAGCTGATCAATTTTTCCCGCGCAGCGCAGATATACCGCATAGCATTGGCGCCGCTTCTCCTTCACGCCTTCGAATTCTTTGCCTCGGTGCTTCGTCGAGTCCAGCTCCGCAAGCACCTTTTCATAGGCGCTTTTAATTAGCAGCCACTGTGATCGTATTTCCTCCCGCTGAATCCCAAGGGTGTAAACGGTGTGGTCCGCGGTGGGTGTCTTCTCGAAGTCCACCTCGAACTCGATCAGCGCATCTGCCAGGCGAATGAAGGATGCGAGCGCCGCCATGGTGTGTTTGGTTTACGAATAGGGGCGGTGAAGGAGGTCGCAAAATCAAAATGAAAATTAAATAAAACGCTCCGAAAACTAATTCCGGAAAAACTTTCTATTTTATTCGCAAAAACAAATCGCAAAAATGTTTTCGGGTCGCTATGCGATGGCGCTGGGGCTCGAAAAGCTTGCTGCCGAAAATTAACCACGCGTTGTCTCTTAAATTAGCAACTAGTTACAAAGAGACTAGTCGCTGCGAACACTTCTGCCTACCGGGTGTCTCGCTCTCTCGATTTCGCGTTGGGTCACCGTTTAATAGTGAATCTTACACTGCTATCACTTGGGAGAGTGCAGACAGAAAAAACAGGTTTTTGAGTTCTGTGTGCACTCTGTATGACTGATCAACGCAAGCAGAAGAGCGCGAGCAGCAGAAAAAAGTACCCGCTAAAAACCAGCCAGCAAAAAGGTGGTGGTTTTTCGATTTGCCTTCAGCGCACAAGTAATTCGCTCTTCGAGAAGCTAGACGAGCGCAGAACAAGAAAGCGAAAGTGTGAAATGCTTTCACACTCTTTATGAGAGCGCGGGGCTTAGTAACAAACAAGCAGTAAATTTTTTGCGCAAAAATTATGGGCTTCGCCGCAAGCAATGCTTGCGAAGACGGTCAGCAACAAATTTTCAACTTTGGTGCTGCCGTTATTTTTGGGGACCGTTACCCACGAATTGATGATTCTCGAAGGTTTGACGGTCAAATGAAGGATGTATATATATAAGGAGGACAGTTCCTTATATATATATATATATATATGTAAAATGTATATGGCCGGAAGGGCTCTACGGGGCTAGAGTGACGGGCACGGCTTCAAAGTGCGCCGTGTTCACTAGCTAGTGCACGAGACGCACTTTTAAACTCGCAAGTAGACTTGCGTACAAATTCGCACAAAAGCGGTGGCCAAATTAAATTAAAAACGGTGAACTTACCGTTTCTTACTTCGCTTGTTTGCTTAGGCGTCGGTGACGATGATTCGGGCGTCGGTGACGATGGTACGGGCGTCGGTGACGATGGTTCGGGCGTCGGTGACGATGGTTCCTGGGCGACGGCAATCCGGCTCGTTTGGACCAAATGTTTATTTTGAGAATCACGCACAATGTTTATTTCACTTATTTATTACTTGGTACAATGTTTTGCTTAAGTCGCACTTCAAACTATTCTTTGATACTTTATCTTCGCTTAATTTTAATTGTCACTTTTGCTTCACACTGAAGGCAATTACTGCATCCACTTCTACACGCGTCAGTGTCTGGGAAGGAAGAAGTGATGTGTTCGCGTCCACTGCTAAATGGCAAGAAGACCGTGTGGGTCCAGCGATGATCGCTGGAGGCCGGTCAAACAGCGCCAGTTGCCGCGGAGAGAGCCCGCAGCCGGGCTTACGCTCACGAGAGAGGCGCCCCTCACGATCGGCAGGCTGACAGGAGAGAGACTGGAGTGCTCACTCCTGACACCCTACCGATCGATGAGGAAGCACCTCTGGCGAGCGGCAGTTGGCGTTAACAATTAGCGTGCTGCTCTTTTCTGCCGCTGCTTCTTCTTCTCCTTCTTTTTCTTCTTCTTGAAGCTGGTGTTGCTGTAAGTATTTGAATAAATACCCACTTAGCAACAATAACAGAAGCAGAAGGTGGCCACACTGTCAACTGTGGCGGCCACATGGCATTCGTAAATAATATGAAGTGCAGCAGGAGGGGCAGCAGTGGCGAATGCAGCAGCAGCAACAACTTATGTTGCATTATAACTGGATGCGCTGGAACGCCTTTCTGTTGTTGAGTTTTTGTTCGGAGGATTTTGTTGCTCATTCCTTCGCTCTTTTTGTCGTTCAAATAGGATTGCAGAACCATCGGAGTTGATTGTGTCTTCCCGCTCTTGGCTCAAAGAAGTGAGGGAAGGAAAACGTGGCAAGTGGCAACAATGAAGAGATATTGGAGAGGGTTTCCTTGCGTTATCCTTACGTAAAGAAGATTATTTCCTTCTCGTTTTTTCATCTGCCATTCGATGTGCTATTCTAAGTTTTTTAAACTAATTTTTCATAGTTCTGGGAGAAACCAGATGTTCCTTAATATGTCGTCGTCTTCCAGGATAACCCAGCTCTGCATTCACTTAAGGACCTTCCTCGCCTCTCCGTACCAGTCCAGTTCCAGTACTCGATCTCCTATCTTTCTGTCTGTCCGCAGCTCTTCGCTATTTCGTACTTCGCCTACTAAGTCGCTAATCGGCGCTCTAATTACGCCACTTGAAACTTTGCATAACTCACAAGTTCATCCCTTTCCGCGAGTCCTTCTCGATGCATTTGACCTCGAGCAAGCACCGTGGTAAAAAATTAATGCATTGCCGTGAATTAATTTGCGGTTCAAGTTGCTAACTTCAGGTTGCCGATGCGGTTAGTTCTTGATGTTCTCGGTGAATCCTTATTTACCGCTAGGTGGCAGCTTATGCACGCAGCAGCTAATTTCCACGCCATCCGCACTAAGTTTCTCCCTTCCCTCGCCGACACTCGCCTTGCCCAATCGTCCTGCGACTGCCGAATCCTGCGACGTAATGATGTTGCTTAGCTGCCGTAATGGAACGAGGCTGCGCTGCGGCCGCGCGGAGCCATGTTTCCTCCACGAAATGGCCTTTTAATTCCGCCTCTTAAGTCCTTTCGGCGATAAACTTCGACTTGGCGAACGAATCATTTATTACAGCTTAAATTAAAACAAATCTCGTTTGTGGTCGCGCGGTTGAAGGCGCGCGGTTGACTGCGAAGAGGTGAGGGCAGGCGTGGGCTGAAGTGTTAAGTTGGTTGGTGGTTGTGGTCGGTGGAACCTCGCGAATTTGCATACGAGGTGAGAGCGGCTTCCAGCCGGGCCGTTTGGATGATAGTTTGGACGAACAGAGATTTCGGGCGAGTGTGTTGATTGTTGGCTCGAGATCGCAGAATTCATAGCGACTTAATTTCCGGGTTGAATAACTGATTTTCGGCTTAGTTCTCCAGGAAAGTGTGAAGTTGCAGGAAGTTGTGGCATCGGAAAAGTAAAATAAGACCAACTGAAGTCGTAAAGTGGAAAATGCAATCGATTTTGCGGGTTACTGTGAGCTACGCGAGTGAAATTTTATGAAAACCGATATTGTGAACAAGCCAGTAGCAAAAGATAATTGGAACAAAATTAGTTCTCACATGTATTTCCAGAAATATCATCTCAATATATTGGTCAACATGAACAAGAAAAGAACCCAAACTTTTGGAAAATTAAATGTTCGTCTTCTTTAAAGGTGTCCGACTCCACAAACTCGTAACCGTCGCAATCACGTCGACCCCGATTTCCCTAATTAACCTCGAAATCGTTTCTCTAGCATTTCTTGACCTTTTCGCTTTCTTCTTCCAGTTGCTTCCTGCTTAACTTATGGGACTCAAGTCATGCGCTTTCCTACCACCCCCCACCCCTCTCAACCTTTCAACTCACAAGATTATGAGTTCGGGTCAAGAAACCAAACAACCTCCACCACATCGAAAAAACCAACTGAACGACTACGGGTCGGTGTCGACGTCGGGGTCACTTAGCTGTTGGAAATCAACAGGTAATCGGCACGCAACAGCTACGTGCTCAGCGGCAATGTTCTCGAGTGGCTTTGAGGAGCCGAGCAGAACACATAAACGTAATTTCAGCAGAAAGCATTACAGCGAGTCCTGAGAGTCCCGAGAGTCCTTGCTTAGATACACATCTCGCAAGCAGTAAAAAGACGCAGAGAGCAGAACAAAAACTCATTTCAACTTGCAACATAAATTCAGTTTAAGGACATCACTTATTTAATCTCGAAATGATTGCAAACTTTATACGACGCTCCGCACACAAACGCGCTCCCTCTCGCGCCCCAAAACTTCTAATGAAGAGACATTTCAACCGCCCACCTCCCGTTGTTTCCCGTTGCTGGCGGCCCCCTCTCCCCCTGAACCTGTTTTAAGTTCCTTTCCATGATCAGTGTGTTCTATCCTCTTCTCTCCCTTGTGCGAGTTTATGACTCTGACAGTTACTGTTGCATTTGCTATAGTTTAACGACTTTCTCGTGCGTGTCCCGCGACTTTGGCCCGCTTCGTATCCATGGCCTTCCCCTAACCTTCCCTAGCCCACCCTACACGACATTCAATTCAATGCCGAGTGTACCAGCAACAATTTGGCCCTCATATCGTAAAATATTCCAACTCCTTCTTTACTCAGACTTTATTCCGCTCTCCAAGGGTCCTTCTATCTACTGCTTCTTCTCCTCCTCCACCTTTTTCTTCTCCTCCTCTTACTTCTCGTCCTTCTTTTCCTTCTCGTACTCCTCCTTCTCCTCCTCCTCCTCCTCCTCCGCCTTCCCCTTCTCCTGCTAAGGAATTCTAGTGATCAGCATTGAATCGCCATAATCGCCCTTCTTTTTACCCTTTTTTTACTATTTTTTCATACAAATTTACAAAACATAACATTTTCTTACATCAACAAAATTTGATCGATATTTTCCGCCATTGCAGCTATTTAATGTTGCTCATACGTCACGGACAACCAAGTACAGAAAATTGTGTTTCTCTATTTTTAAATTAAAAAGAATAGAAAATAGAAAGCAACACAAATTTTTACTCATTTCATCATGTTTGCATTAGTTTAATGAGATTATTTGTAGAACTCTTGCTATGCGGTGATAAAGAGAGAAAATCGAATATTTTCAGATGGACTTTTAAAACTTTTTCCATTTTCGCACAAGAGGCTCACAGATGCTTATTTGTTCTTACACTGTGTCTTCCCCCCGAAACCCCTATATCGGTCTGTCTCTGTCTTTCTCTATCTCTCTCTCCGTCTCTTTCTTTTTCCAACGTCAAATTGTATCACGGGGAAAGTAAGAGCAATGAAATGTTCTCAGCGCACATGTATTGAGACTCACATTCCTACATTTCGAGTATTTTTAATGTAAGGTAAGATACGTAAGTGTGCCGTGTGTGTATGTGTGTGTATGTGTGTGTATGAGTGTGTGTGTGTGTGTGTTCTTCAATCTTCGAGTGACGTATGACCACGCAAGTTGGTGGGAGGGTCGGCTGAGCCCGCCAAATGCTGCCGCGCCCAAATATACGTGGCTCGTTGGCTCGCATTTTGCCCTCTCATAAAATGCCCGCCTACACCAGGCAGCTGCACTTCATGCGCCATCAAATTCGAGGGCAAAGCATGCAGGCTGCAGTCGAAGTTGGCCTAAGTAAACTCAAACGAGTCCGCAAGGAGGTGAAAACTTTTACAAACGACAAAAAATCTTCTCCAATGAAGAAGTTCTTCTCACCTCTCCCGCGCCCCTTCGCCCCGTGGCGTTTCCCGTGGACAGAAGAGCCAGAATGGCGTAGAGGTCGAGATGCTCTAAATAACGATTGGAATTAAGAGGTTGGCTTTTATTTCGAGAAGCCCTCCTGCCCTCTTTCTCTTGAGATGCAATATTTATTTGGCTTTAGTTACTCGGACTTCAGCGAACGCTGCTCTTCGCTTTGCTTTCCTTTATTCTCAAGTTTGTTGCGTTGTTTGCTTTCAAAGTATTTGCAATTTTCTTTGTTGCAACTGTTTGTGTTCCGCCGCCCCATTTCGTGTGGGGTGCTTGAAACCAACCAACTTGGCTGGTTGTTTCAAGGAAATCTTTTAGTTTGTTGAAATTTTTATCGTCCAATAAAGATTTTGGACTTTCTTGCTTTGGTTTTGTTGCGAAAAATCGAACACTTTAGACCGTCGAGTGAGGAATCTTTCCGTCGCGGAGAAGTACTTGCTAAAGTTTAAATTAAATATTGCGTACAAAGTTGCGTATGAATAACAATTAAATAATTAATAACTTAAAATGTGTAATGAAACCAAATCAAAGAAAGACGAATATAATAAAATAAAATAAAGTTAAATTAAATAGTCGTGGAAAAGAGACTCCGTCTCTCCATCTCTGCTGGAAATCCTCCATCCATCCATCCTCCATTCCTGCTGGAAACCTCGTCCTGCATCCTTCGCCGTTCGAATCTTTTCCCAACAGGTTCAGTATTTCCGCCGCGGTATGCAGCCAACAATTTTGGAAGAACTATTAAAAGTTTTTACGCATTTTTTTAGCTTTACGCTGCTTAGCAGCTCGCTTTAAAGCGCATCAGCGCGAGCCAGCAACAAGGAAAACAACAACAATAACAACAACACCAAATACAACAACATAAACTGCGCTTTTATTGCCCCGCATGCAGCCCTCGAGCAGACACGGCAGCACCAGGAGCGCCCCACAGAAGCGATTCATGCAGAACAGCCGCTTTTATTGCCATTGTTGTCAGCGTTGCGGCGTTTGTTGTTGTTGCTGTTGTTGCTGTTGTTGTTGTTGTTGCAGGGAAACTGCGTGCCCCTTGTAGCATACAAAGCAATAAAGTTTCCCGCTCAGCCGCCCCACAAACAACGTCTGCGAGAGTTGCTGCCGTCGCGTTTTAAGATCGCCTCACCGCTGCGGCAACCTGGACGTGCCTGCAGCGTGCAGCGCAGCGGCGCGGTGCCTCACTGGAGCGCACTGAAGTGGAGCGGAGTAGAGCAGCGCAGTGAAGGGAATCCGGTAAAGCGGAGTTTTGCAAACTTTTGCTACGTGCTTGCGTACCGAGTGGCAGTCGCGTCCGCCGCCAGGAATAACAATCGCCGTTTGTGCAGCGCAGTCAGGCGGCAACCGTAGACTTTGCAACTTTGATCCGCTCAGCTGATCTGAAGGACGCTGCTGTGGCTGCAGGTGTGGAGTCTGTAATGCTGAGATGACAAAAATACCGACTGGATGGCGAGTCCTGCGGTTGTTGCGTCAGACTGACCCTCTTTAGCGCTTGAAGTGAAGACAATTCAATTCTCTGGCCTCGTGATTGAAATAATGAACGAATGGAAATTCCAGTGGGATTTCGAACTGCATTCCATTTGTTACACGTGACGATTTTTCATCTGTCAGCTGACAAAACGTCGAGTTGAGTTTGCGCGAGTTCATTAGGAAGCCAGCAAGCGAACGTGCAGAGCGGTTCGCCACCGGAAGTTGAGGCAGCCATCGTTAATTTGAACAAATTGCGATTGTGTGCCTGAGCCGGTGGGACAGAGCGAAATGGTCACCGTGTCCTGCACGCGTTGCCGCAAACGTCAACGATTGCATAGAGCGGCGAATCCAATCCGTGGAGTGCAAATATGAATGATATTCGAACGTGATGAGCGTCGAAGCAAAAAGCGTTTACGCGTGGTTACGTGTGGTTTCGACCAACTTTCGTCCTTCTTCGGATTTGTTTCTTCCTTGAACTTCCTTTCTCGGTTCAGTCAAGTCTTCGGGGAGCTCTTGAATTTCGTTTACTTTTGATTTATTTGCTTCTGGCTGCGAACGTCTCAGCTCAGTTGCGCTGGGACGAGTGAGAGATGAATTAAATGCTCTCGGTTGGCTACAGAATTCAAATCAGTAGCAGCAGCAGCAGCAGCAGATCGAATAAATCCTCACTTACTTCAGTGGACTGAAGCACTTGGTCGGTCCATTTGTGCGGACCACCTCGCTCAAGTGGGTGGGTGTCGCTGTGTGAAAAGGAAATTCATTTCAGTCGACCGCAGCGAGGATTCCACTCGTATTTCTCTTTAAAGTCGGGCTTGTTGCAGCCCGAAGTAATTCAATCTTGCGAATTAAATACAAATTTCGAATTCTTGCTGGATTTATCATGGTTTTTGGTTGGCCCTTTTTGTTGGTCCCATTTAACTTGAGGTCTCAGCTGTAGAATCTTGTAGACTGGGGAAAGAAATGCAACTTTAAGCGAATTCTGGAGGTGCTGATTCGAAGAAAGTGGGTAAAAATAAGCAAGCAAAATTGATGTTGTTGCTCAGAATAAAGTTCGAACAGGTTAGCAATTATATTCGCAAGGAATTTAATAAAAAGAAACAGAATTTTCTACAGCTACAACTGAATGAACAGCATGTAACGCAAACTTCGAATTTGTGTTCAGTTTCCCGCATTATTTTAACGATTTAAACGAGTTTCGCTTGATTCAGTGCGTAGAATTTGAAGTCGTCATCATCCTTCGTCTGCACTCACTCGAAACTGCAACCGCCTTCAGTCCGTCGAGCTCGAGTACTAATTAATATTGCAATAATTGCACCGTAAATGGCGCCGCCGTCATCATCATCGTCGTCATCTGGTGGAGTGCCTTCGCGAGAGCCGCTGCGGCGTTAAGTGTTTCCTGTGCCTGTCTGAGAACAAATAATGAAATAATACACGGATGCAACAACGAGGTTAAACAAAGAATCAGAGTCAAAAGCAGGAGTGGGGAGACTTGAAGGGGCTCGGAATACCACTCAAACCACCCGAGCCACTCAAGCCGGAAATAGAGAGTTCTAAATGCAGTGACGTAATCAGCTAAAAGTTTCTATGTTCGAAAGAAGCGAAACAGCTAGAAATTCCTAATTCGAGGGGTTCGAAACTCCGAAACGCGCCCCCTTCAGTACGTCTCTGGCGGAAGGTATGAAAGGCAGAGAAAGAAGTGGAGAGGAATTGAAAACAGGAAAAAACATGATGAAGGAAAAACAAAAGCACAGCAAGATGTGTGGAGGGGGAACGGCAGGGCGGCGGGGGCGAGTAGCAGCTCCCTGTCTAGCCAAGCCAAGGGTTGACTGCGGACGGAACCACTTTAGGCGTCCACTGGCAACAACAACGAAATGACGGAAAAACCCGGCAAACCAACAGCACACACTGCAGTCAATGAGAGTTCAGGGAAAAAACCGACAATAGCAACAGCTGCACCCTTCGTCGGCTACGCGTCGTGGCAAACCTGCAGCTAAACGCACTTCAAACACCGAACGCACACACACTAAGGTTAGGGGAGGGGGTGCGGGGAAAGAGGACGGGGGAGGACGGGGAGAGGACTGCAGTGCTGCAGCCTCCTGTTGCTGCTGCTGCTGCTGTCGCTGCTGCAGCCACTTGAGCGGGGAGAACGTGATTTTTAAGCCTGCGAAGCTCATCACGTGGATGCTTCAAATCTTTTTAGTGAAATGAGATTTGCTATTGCCCCTCCCCCCGTCCCCTCCTCACTCGCCCTGCAGGCAGCCACCGCGCTCCCAGCTTTTGTCGGTCGCCCCTTGAAGACGAGTCTCGGCTCAGACACCGAGCGCAAAAGCGTTAAATAAGCTTTTGTTGCTAAGAACCACTTAAAAGTGTTGACTGATAGGGAGTGAGAGTGAGAAGAGGCGTGGCTGGAGGGAGGAGGGTCGTGCCGCCTGGAGAAAGGGACCGTGACACAAACAACAACAACAACAACAACAACAGACGCACACTATTTGGGTCGAAACAGTCTCTGGAAAGTGATTTCATTGCAGGTTGTGCGGCAAGCGAGCACTCATCAGCGGTGTAGGAGGCGGTGGAAGTGGTTGCAGGGCACTGCGTCCGGAGCACAATAATGTAGCCGAAGCAGAAACTGCACCAGAAGCAGCTGCCAACTAAAGAGATCGGCGTCGGCAGCAATTTTGCTGACCTCAGCGGCAACCACTCGAGGCAGAGGCAAACTAGAGTGCAGCGATTGCCGCAATTCTTCTAAAAGTTTAAGTGGAACTCGTACGCTTCAAGTTTTTCGAGCGACGTCTGCTGCTGCTTCTGCTGTCTCTGCCTCTGCCTCGGTTGCCGTCGAACCAGACGGAGCGGAGTGCAGGAAGTCGTGCTGCTGCAAACGTCAGCAAATTTAGTTCGCTCGCCCCAAATCCACTCCAACACAACCGAGTTTGCGGAGCAGATGAGTGCGCTCAGCTCTGAATGCAGGCTCGACGTACTGCATCAGCTGATGAGAAGGTTTGTTGGTGGATGGTCGGGGGGGGGTGGGGGAGGGTAGGAGAATCGGATGGTTGAGTGACAAGTGATGGAGGCGAGCGACGGCAGCAACAACTAAAATGCAAGCAGACACTTTCGCTTTTTCCACTTCGTTGCTGCTGTTGTTGGTGCTGTCGTCGTTGTTGTTGTTATTGTTATTGTTGTTGTTGTTGTAGGTGTTGTTGCCGGTAATAATGATGATGCTGCTGCTGCTGTTGCTATTGTTGCTGAGACGCTATTGTTGTTGCTTGTCGTTGGCGAAGGTGGGCGGCGTGGACGGAATGATGAAGACGATGATGACGTCGCTGTTGCTTCTGCTGTTGCTGCTGCTGCTGCTGTTGCTGGTGGCGATGATGATGGATGCAACAAGATTTCTCTGCTCGCACTCATTGTTAGCAAGTTGGCATTCTGTCTGCCTTTCTTTCCGCCCCCGACTATCGGTCTGTCATCCGGTTTTTGCCGCCTCAGCAAATTTTCTCTTCCACACTCAACGTTTCGCCCCCTCTTCGCCTCACCTTCTTCACCGCACCGCGCGACGCCACCGCCCCTTCAGCACTCAACAGTTGCTTGCCAACGATGTCTAGTGTTGTGCGACACTCACTTGTAGACATCCGGTTTGACGATTGTTCCAATTTGTTGCTCTCAAACGACAAGGACATGCGGATGACGGCGCGGCAGGCGAGGCGGCGGAGGCTGCCGTGGCGACAACACTTTCTGAAACAAAGCGACGCGATGCTGTCTCCGCACTCGCTAAAATCGCTACAACAGCGACAGCAGCAGCAGCAGCAACAGCAGCAGCAGCAGTGGCAGTCGTTGTCAGGAAGTCGCGCCTCTGGATTGCACGAATTGCGTGTCCTGCCGGCAGACACACTAAAAACTGAGACATTCACGAGTGTGAAAGGGAAACAAAAGCGAGCAGAAGCAAGCGAGAACAATGGATGCGAACAAAAGAACGAACGACTCTGGTTCCGCGGCAACTCTAAGTGGCTCCACTTAATAAGTCGGGCGAAGTGGGCGGCAGGCGGCCCCGCAACTGGAGTTGGTGGCCAGAGTGATCTCGAGCGGTGGCTTGATATTCAGGCGGCCGTGGAGCGCGCGTCGCAAGCAATTTCGGCTGAGTGAAGGGGAGCCTCGCTCAGAAAAGAAGGCAAGAAAAAACTTCGAAAAGCGCGAAACTCGGCGAAAGAAACAAAACGAAAGCTTCAAAACTCATCTCGCACAATCGTTTTCCCTCAAAACAATCCTTCCGCGTCCTATTCACACCCGTTTGCTTGCTTTTTCGTTTAACTTCTGTTCAAGTTTCCATTCAACTCGTCTTTTAATTATAAGAAATGACAATTTTTTGCATTCCTCCGTTTTCTTCATGCCATCGAAGCCACTTCAGGATAGCAATTTCTGTACGTAAAGTATTTCGTTTAAATATTTTGTATTTTCAGCTAATAATTCAAGCAGGGTGTCCGTGAGCGCAATCAATTGCAGGTTTTTTGAATTTTTTGCGCGCATTCAGTCACGAGTAACGAATAATAGCGAATAACGGGAGTCACTTCGTACACCCCCTCCGCTCTCGCTCTCTTGACCCAGTAGGAAAAGGAAATTTGAGTTTGAAGCGTGGACATTTTCATTTCATGTGCAAAATGTAGAATTTTAAGTGATAAAAGTTCACTTTTTAGTATAAAAGTTTAGGTAAACTGGAAGTGAAAAGAGTTTTAATTTGAAATGGAAAAGGTTAAATTTGAACTTCGTTTCCTCTACAGGACGAGAACCGGAAGCATCCCCACCCCAGAAACTGTCAGTTAGTGTTTGCGAATTAATTCAGTGACACTTTCTATAAGAAAAAGGAAACAATTTCCACGTGTTGGTTGTTTTCCCAGTTTATATGAAAGAAATTAATTTAGAGGCGGTCTTTTTTGTTATTCATTTAATATTTGCTGGATTTTGCAAATATTTGCTCTTGAGTGAGCAACTGCAAAGATCTTTTAAGGTTTTTCCTACTGGGCCTCTTGTTTTGCTGCTCTCACATTCACCGCGCCGCCGTAGTTTCGAGTGAGAATGCAAGCCGACACTTGAAAGTTGCTTGCATGGATGCTTCTGGTGCCGCTTTTTTGCCACATCTTCTCCTGTGAATTTGCATCAATTCCTCATAACTGGTCGTATCCTTGGCCAACATGTTTCGGTCGTGATATCCTTTCTGCATTTCAGTGCCGCATCCTTTGGCCGCTCTTGCTGATGTTGCTGCTGCTGCTGATGTTGCTGCTGATGTTGCTGCTGCTGCTGAGTTAGACAACAGCTGCGGTTTTTGTTTCCGATGCCGATGCAGTGAAGATTGTTGTTGTTGTTGTTGTTGTTGTTGTTGTTGGGATTGCTGAGGGATGCTGTTGTTTCAGTGATGCCTTTTGCTGCTATTGTGGTGTTCCTAACCAACAACAACAACGAATCCTTCTAGGCATAACCGCACATACTCTCCCAAACACACACACACACAGAGATATACACACGTATACTCCAGATTCTCAGGATTCTCACTAACAACGTGTAAAATATGAACCGCTGGCTTCTCTCGAGTATCGAGCTGCGTTCAGCGAGCGTCCTTTCATCTGCTGCAGCAGCAGCAGCAGTAACAACATCTGTCGGACCCCCTCTCACTCCGCCGAAGTCATCAATGGGTGGCTCCGAGTAGTTGGATGTATAAAAGTCGCCGCAACATTTTGCTCAAAACCACCAAAGTGCACGAAACCTTGCGGCCGAGAGGACTTTACGAAACTATCAAGTGGCAAGAAAAAGTACTTCAACAACAACAACAACAGCAACAACAACAACAACAGCAACAACAACAACAACAGCAACAACAACGGCGATTTCATTCCCCTTCTGACACTCAAAGATATTTTAAATGAGCTGCGCTGAACTCATTAAATTTGTTGTGTTTCTGATCTCAAGTGGAGTTCGGAAAACTTGAAGAATACGAAGAAGAAGAAAGCGTTCAGTTCGTTACGCACACACACACACGCACACACACACAGAGCTACGCTCACGCCTCCCCGCAGACGCATTTGTAGACCGTGGCGGCCGAGCGGAAGTGCGTCCACTACTGCCTGCCTGCCTGCCTGTCTGTCTGTCTGTCTGCTTCCACACGTCAAGTGGATCATAAATAATTTTTTGCAAATCAATGGCGCCCTCATGCGGGATGCTAGCGTCGTTGTTGTTGCTGTTGTTGTTGCACCGTCTGCTGTATTTTTATTGTATTGCTAATTTTTGCGAAATTTTCTGCATTCGTGGCACACCGACGCCTGCTAGTGGATCAACATGAACACTCAAAAAAATGAATCAGTAACGATAATTAAAAACCCTAAACTGAAAAGCACCATAAAATCTGAAATGAGTTTGATGTTTACAACTGAATCTCGGTTATTACAGCGACGTATTTAGTTGCTGCGATCGAATTTTATTGCAAAATTCACTCCACTGAAATTTAGTTGGAAAAAATCCTGTAGCAATAAAATCTTAAATGTTTGCTACCGAATTTCGGTTACTGCAACTTTATATCCTCGGTCACCTCGACTAATTTTTATTAATATTATTTGGTGCGGCCGAATTTCTGGTTATGGCGGCCAATTTTTCTCAAGTGCAGTCAGTGCTGAAAGTGAAAAAATATAATTTTTGGTTGTTTGGTTTGGTTGTTGATTTCGTTGCTGTTTTTTCCTTTGTTCCTTCCTTCGTTTTATTCATTACGTATTTGTGCAGGAAGTGCATTGTAAACTCAGTGAAAGTCGAGAGGAACTTCAACGCATAAATTAAATCAGATTTTGGGTCGGTCGTGCGTCCCGGAAGAATTCGTGGTACGCATCAGTGCGGCTGATGATTGCTGCCGTAGTTCCCGCCGGTGCCAATGATGTCCTTCGGGAATAAAAAGCGTTCTAATTTTCGAGTTGGTGGTGTCTTTTTCTCCCTTAATATGACTTTTAATCATCTAAATTCGAAATCCTTCAACTCTGCGGCGCGATTCAGACTCAAGGATACGCGGAACTCAACGCGCGGCAACCCGTCCCGCGTTTCAGCTCTTAACCTCTCGTGATTGTGATTGCATGAAGTTGGTCGTGGCCATCCATCTGCAACCCTCAACCGACAACAGAGAGGCTGGAGTCCCCGAACTGAACCACCCATCACAACCTCAACTGATTAAATATCAACGTCAGATCTGACAGCCGCGTTCGTTATCTCTGCTTGTTGTTGTTGTTGTTGCTCTTGCTTGCTTGATTAGTTAGGCTTGTCGGTTGTTGCTGTCGTTGTTGTTGTCGTCGTTGTTGTTGCAAATGTCATAAATATTCGTTGAACTTATTTGTAATCGCATGGCAGCCACCTGACACTGGCAGACATATTGTTGCTGTTCACGACACCAACAATACCACCACCACCACCACCACCACCAACAACAACACCGCCACCACCACCAATAACAACAACAACAACACTCTCTGAGGCTCATACATGGCAACCTCATTAATTGTTTCATAGCAGCCGCAGTGATGAGAGAGAGAGAGAGCAACCTGAGGAAAACTTTTACCCTGGCTCTCCAAGTCTTCCATTGATGCCGTCGCTCACTTGTTGGTATTCAAGAGAGCGGCGTTGAGTGATAACGCGTCACCTCTGCCTACTCTTGCGTTCCAACAACAAGATTGCGGAACAGCGACGGCAGAGAGACGGAGAGTTGAGTTTCCTTTTAATATATAATAAAATTAATAAAATAACAATAAAATAAAATGGAAGACCAAAATACTTTTGTTGAATTCAGGCGATTCAGTTAAAATACGAGCAGATTACTGGACAGAGTAGGGAATCCAATTACTTTCCACTCGATCTGAGTGGAACCTCAGAAACGATTTTAAAACAGCAAGTTTTTTCCACTGAATTGAATTTTAAACTCTCGCGAGATTCGCAGATGACGTCCAACTGTAGGGCGAGCTGATGAAATCGTAAAATACGAGTGCATCCGCAACACTGAACGTTGGATGCCGTAATTGCTTGTCGGGCCGTCTTAAATCCCGTTACAATTACAGTTTTAATCAAAAGTAGCAGCGTCCGTAAATATCAAGCGACGATACAAGAAACTCGCATATGAATGCTGGTGAGCTCGAGCGCGCCGTTTCAAGGGTCCAAGTGAGCCAGGACGAGAGGAAGGACGACCAGCAAGCAATAAACACTTGAATCCACATGAGACCGCGCGCGTGTGTGTGTGTGTGCGTGCGTGCGTGCGTTTTTCTTATTTTCTATTAACTGATATGATGACGACTTCCAAAAAGCCAACGGCAATGAAAAAAATAAGGAAGAAACAAGAACAAAAACAACAACAACAAACACAACAACTGAAGCTCTTGCTCGGTGTTGCGTAACAATTTGTTACAAGTGTAAATGTGTGAGTTCAAATCACTCGAGGGAGTTTTTAGCCAATAAAAATTTCTATCCTCATTGAGAATCACAAATACCAACAACAACAACAACAACAACAACAACAACAACGTCAGCCAGAAACAGAATGAGCAGCAAGAACAATGAGAAGAAACAAGAATTGAATGAAAAATCGCTGAATGGATGACGAGATGACTGGCTACATAAATGATGGAATGACTGAATGACCACATGACACACACTGTTTGGTGAGCAAGCGACATAGTTACTCGATAAGTAACGCGAAAATTAAAAAAGCAGCAAAAATATGAACAGGAGAAGGAAAACAAATAAATTCGACGGGAAGGAACTCAAAATTAAGAGGGAACAATAAATGAAGAGACACCCACACACACACATGCACACTCACACTCACACCCACACACACACACACACACACACACACACACACACACATACGTCCGCACGCACAAAATATAGCCTTCGTAGTCGTGGAGAGGAAGGAAGGCAGAAATAGCGGAGGGTTATGAGATCCGTGAGAGTTCGAGCGCTAGCAAACATAAAACAAGCAATAAAAAGAGGAATATAAAAAAGGAAACTAACAACAACAACTACAACAACCACAACAACAACAAGTACAACAACCACCAAAACAACAACGGCAACAACAGCTGGACGAACAGCAACAGCAGTAGTAAAAATCATATGAGCGAGCAACATGCTATAACAACGAGTAATATAATCGTAAGAACAATCACGCCCACCTCTGCATCCACCCCCCCACACACACACATACACACACACACACGCACACACGAAATCCAATCAAACCCTTTCGAAAACGTGCAGCCGCTCGCGTGGACTGCATAATATAGGAAATCAAGGAAAAACTGAAAAAACTGCTGGCAACACTTCTCATTTATTTGCTTTCTTTAATAGTAAAGATATGTGTGGGTGTAACTCACACACACACACACACACACCCACACACCCATACACAAGTAACCTCGTGAGTACCTTACGACGTTTCACGCACTTGTCGTCCAAGCAAGAAATATAAAAATAAGTACAACTTTAACAACAGCAATAACAGCAACATCGTTAAAATAGCCAACTTTCGAGTTGACGAAGGGAAGGAAACGATGAATGACTGACTGAATAACTGATTGACATTCTCGATTTTTAGGGATGCGACTTTGGAAGCTCTGTAAAGGATTAATATCGTCCAGAGTATTTTAATATTAACCTTTTTCATTTTCCATCTTTAATTGCGCGCATAAAAAATAACTTCTTCTACTTTTCTCTTGAAATTTCCTGCCCCTCGCTACAGTTGACACTGCACGCTTCCTTGAGCTTCCTGCTGGTCAACGTGTTGAAGCAACATTTGCGCTGCGGCTGGCCGACGCGTTCACATCGAGGATAAAAACGGCCAAAGCAATTTTCCGTCTCAACACACACACACACGCAGCCACGCACAGCCAGACAAACACACGCCAGCAAACGCTCTCGACCGCTGAACAAACGACAAACCAACGAAGAGGCAGAGCGACGAGCGAAAAGAGTGACGGTGTGACAGTGTGACAGTGTGACAGACTGAAATATGAAACTCCTGCAGCTCAGTCAGTAGCAGCGAGTCCAGCGTACCGAATCCTGTCCCGAAATAAGACCGGAGGGACCGGAGTTCGTATATCACAGCATCATCCGGCACCTCGTCTTCCGCCGGCAGCTGTCGCCGCCCCTCAACCCCCACCGCCGCGCGGGTGCAGCTTCCTCATTTCATTTCATTTCTAATACTCTTTACACTCATTTCGGCGGTGATGTGCGGCTGGCGTTCTTCTCATTTTTACCGCCCCCGCTCGTCCCCACACACCGGACTTTCTCCACCCTCTTCCGCTCCAGGGAGGGGTGTGATTGTGGACAGTTGTGGCTACTGCGAGGGAGGCGGTTGAGGTGGCGGCGCGTGCGACGAGTGTTGCAACAGCGTGGCTCGCAAGTCGTTTTGCGAACTGGCTGCAGTTGACCCTCGCCATTCTTTTATTCGGCTCTTTCTCCCCTTTTTCCCCTCACTTCCAGCCACCCCTGTATCCCAGTCTTGCTGTCATCTTTCCTCCCTCCCTCCCTCTCTCACGCGGACTCTTTTTAATGCACGATGAGCCAAGCAACCGACCGACGATAACCGATTACTTGTTGGACTCCTTATTTGACCGAGAAGAGTGGCTCGAGCACCACGGGGCGGCTTAAGCGGTGACTGGGGAGAAGCTGGCGCTCAAGTTGCGTTTCATCCATCCTTCGGGGCGCCACTTGAAGGACGTCACCACCCGTCGAGCTCCGAGCTGCCCGCTTGTGGAAATCTCATGTTTATGATGGAACTTTGCCAGCATTTCAGGCAAAAATTTAAGCATTTCCTCGCACTGCAGGCGAAGAATGAAACTTTTAAAGCAATTTATTCACACGGTAGAAATACTTGATAAAAAACGTAATCTTCACAATAAATTAAAATCGCGAATAACAACAGTTATTGCAACTGTGTTTTTTTTTTTCGTACAGTTATGTGTTGAAATTGTTTTCTCCTTCTTTTTTTTTCTCTCAATTCAATTAAGTGAAAACTTTCAAATCCTGTCATTGAGTATTTTTTCGTGCGAAACTCGATACGAAAATTTAGCACTTAACAGCAATAACTAAATTTACGCAACAACAACAAGAACAACAACAACAACAACAACAACAACAACAATAGGCAGCAATTGCGCTCTCTTGCTCAACGAGTTTGCCACAAAATTGTTTCGCACACAACAACATCGTTGCTGTTGTTGGTTTTTCTGTTGTGTCGATCGTGTTGCTGCTGCTGCAGTTGGTGGCGTTATAGTTGCTGTTGTTATTGTTGTTGTTGTTGTTGTTGTTGTTGTAATAAATGTAATCAATATAAATTATTTAAAGTGTTTACAGTGAAAACATTTTGCATGCCGACGCTTGTTAGCTGGCGGACAAAAACGCGCTCGCACACCAACACAAACGCATCCTCACATACTCGCGCATACATACACATGCAGACTGTATAGGCATGCATGCTGGATGGTCCACCCACAAACACACACACACACACACACACACACACACGCAATTATAATGGTTTACTCAGCCACAAAAATGCATTTTATTGACTTGCTGCAAAATGCATTGCGATGCTGTTCTTGCCGTTGCTGCTGCTGTTGTTGTCGATGTTGTTGTTGCAGCTGCGTGTTGCCTCTTTACAGCTGCATACCAGGTACACAATTAACATCTACAACAACAACACAACAACACTAACAAAACGTAACTCTGCTGTGAAAATAAAGCGAAAGAAAAATAAAGGAAATTTAAAATTTTTTTGATTTAAAATTTTATTAATTTCCATTTAAACAACAAAGGAAATTCGTATGCGTGCAGGTGTAAACACAAATACAAACGCATACACACACGCACACACACATGCCTCTCACACACACACACGCACACGCACACACTCGCATTGTCTTTGTTCGCTGCATTATTAACGTAAATGGCGGAATAAATGACTTTTCGAAAACATGACAGCAGCGCGCCCACCTGTCATGTCGGCCATCTGCGCGCGTTCGCTTCGCCGCAATCGTGTGCCGGCCGATTCATGGCCTCCAAACGCGTCGCGCGTCGTGCGGCAGCCGCCTTCCGTGAAGCGCTGTTAAATAAACGCGGCGGACGCTCGCCGCATTGCGTTGAATGCAACGCTGTGCTGCGTGCCGTTGCGTTGCACGCTGCGCTGCGCCTAACAGGAAATTAATTTATCGCAAATAATTCAATTGATTCAGTTTTTCAAAACAATAATTTATCGTCGCAAAAGCACGGTTGGCTGGCCGTGGCCACGCCCACTCGCAAGCAGTCGACTTCGATCGGACAAAAATGCCCTCTGATGTCACAGACGTACGTGAGGTTTTTTCCGCGGGGAGGACGGAATAAAATTCACTTCAAAAGTGATGTGAAAATACGAGTATTTTAACATACTCATCTAAATCTATTTGTAAATAATAAATATTCAGCTTGAATGTTATTAATTATTTATAAATATTGTTGTCTGATTATTATTATTTATTAAAATATTACAATATTTATATTTAATATTATTTATAAATATTCCGCATGAAGATTGAGTTTCGAAACTTTGTTACAGCCCTTCAAATTTCCAGGGGACAGCATCCCCTCCCATTTCCCACCACACCATCGCCCACCTCTCTGTCCACCGCAATCTGACGTGATTTCCCGCCATCCTTTTCGGCGCAACGCACTCAATAGCGACCGCGTAATCATCCCTTCCAACATTCCTGCGCTCTGCGTGCAGCTGCAACAACAGCAACGTGCGCTGCAGCAGCAACATGTCGCCAATCCACCGCGAACGATTGAATTTAAATAAATAAAACCTTCAATTGACAAATTTGATTAAATTCAATTAAATCCTTTTCAGCAATTTTTCACATTTTCACTGTAGAGTGGCCGGCGATATCAGGGGCGTAGAGTGAAACTCTAAAGTGAAAAAAGAGGAGTTAATTAGGAGTAGAAGAAGAAGAAGAAGAAATGTAAAAGATCGTGATATAAGTTGAAAATTTAACGATATACAAGTTATAATTTAGAATATTTCGGTGTCATTTCTTTCATTAAGATTTTTGATATAATTTCACTGATTTTGACATTTTTTCAAATGTTATTCAGATTAGAGAATTCTAAATTTGTTTCGGAAAATTTCACAATTTCAAATGTATGTTTAAACTTTTTGAAATCTAATAACCTTAGAAGTTTTCAAATACAGTAGACTACAGAAGAGGAAAAAATCCAGGAAAATCCATTTATGGTTAAAAAACACGTCATTTTTACAATTTTCTTTGATTCCGGGAGTTCACCTAAAACTCTGATCAAATTAAAGTAATTTTAAAATCCAATTGGAGTATTTTTCAACGTATTACGTTTAGAGGTTCAAAAATACATTTGAAATAATCTAAAATCTAATAGAAATTTTCTAAAATACACCTGCAACGGCCTGAAAACTACCTGCCATCGAAATGTTGGGATTTAAACTATAATTTGGTCAATATTTGATGGTCCAAATGATGCCACTATTATTTGGAGACCATTTCAATCATTATTTTGAAACCATTTATCTCTCTCTCTCTCTCTCTCTCTCTCTCTCGCTTTTTCTGTTCCTCTTCCTGACCTCTTCTTGCAAAGGATTTGCCACAATTAGCGTCACTCAACAGTTCAAAATGTTTTTTGTGTTCCTGTTAAAATCATTAAAAGCACTCGACGCAATCCAACAAAATAATGCAGACAATTAATGGTGGCCATGATTTTCAAGCAAACAACCAGCAACATGACTGTGTTTGCCTTTGCGACCGAAATGCATTAGAGCGCCGAACTGCGGATTGCCGGACTGGCCAAGTTCGAAGTAGAACGCCGCGATACGCAAGAACCAGACAGACAGGCGGACCGAGAGACTAAACGGATGGACGGACGGATGGACGGACGGATGGACGGACGGACGGACGGAAGGACGGATGGACGGACGGACGGACAGAGAGATACAAAGCCCATCAGACAGAGTTCTCGATCCGTTGGTGGAGCCATCCGAACTAAAAATCCATTTAAAATTACAAAACTTTGTAGCCAAAACTTATTTAATTTGAATTGAATTTCTGTTGGCCAGCATTTCACGCTTCTGCTGAGCAGCAAAGCGCTTCTGCAGAACGCTGACGTGTTTCGCTGATTCTAATTTTCGATTTTGATTAAAACTCAAATATTATTCACTCGCACAGAATGTGATGGAATTTTCGGGTGTGCGGTTTGTATGTCGACGTCTGTGGCAGCAACGTTCAGAATGTGGAGCACTCATTCTAATTTTCCGAATTTCTGCCAATCATAATTAATTGAAAGCATATGAGGATGAAGCTTGTGGAGTGGAAGAAGGTGGGGACAGAGGGGAATGAGGGGGTGGGGGAGAGGAAGGTGGAGAAAGCAAGAAGAAGGACGGGGTATAAGTTTTGAAATGCATTTGAATTTCACGGCCAACGTGTGAGAATCGATTGAAAATACTTGTATTTCACAGAAACGTTAGCGCGGACGAAAGGATTCGCCACGCGGCTGGATTGTAGTAAAGTTTACACTAAATAAAATACAGTTTAGAAGATTGAAAAACTTGTAAAGAGCTGAAAAGTTTAAAACTAAGCGTAGAAAACTCGAAAATCCGCTCTCTTTCAATAAACATAAACGGCCTCCTCCTCTCCCGCCTGATTCCTCTCTCCACCCTCCCCCCACCCAACCACACACGCACACACACACACACACACACACCACCCACCCCCCTCGGAAACAATAATCTTTCCTGCTTCGCTCCGCAACCAGCGTGACGAGGTGCGACGAGGCTTCGTTCGGATTTTATGAGGCCCTGAAAATGTTATCGAACAAATTCAAAATGTCAGTTTTTATGGACTCGAATTAAAAATGGCAAACAACAACAACAGCGATAACAACAGTAGTGGGGGAAAATGTCATCAACAAATAAAAGTCAACCATTTTTATGGTTTCTGTTTCAACAACGTGAAAAAATTCCACCAAAGTTCACAGGAGAAAATGAAAAAAAGAAAAATATTAATGCTGCTCCCGACAACAACAACAACAACAACAACAACGAAAACACTAAATAAAACTATCAGGATTCGAAGAAATGGCGCCCAACCATCGCGCCGTGAGCGCTGGAGAGGCAGAGGGCGCCGCATACTGAAATTATTCACGTTGGGAGCGGAAATGTTATGCCAGACGCAACCACAACAACAACATCGCGAGGGAAAGCAACAGCATCGCCGCCCCGTCTGCAGAAGCAACAATTCATCTGATTCCACTCATTTATTCAAACAAGCACATCAATCCGCTCGCACACACACGCGCGCGCGACAACTTGCACGACTCACACACTCGTAACTCGTAGCTGCAGGCGAGTTAAAGGACGTTGAATTTATTTTTATTGTTTGTGGATGAGCTTTCAACGGTTTAAATTGGAAGCCGTTATTGCAATATTTATTGGCAGTTTTTCTGTCGTTTGTGTGCGAGTTTGAGTGGTTGAGGGGGTTGGGGGCAGCGGGGAAGGGCGTGGATGGGGGCGTGAATGGCGCGTGGTATTGAATTCTCTTTTCGGGGAAAATCTCTCCCCGCCTAAAAGGGATCTTACGTGCGGCAATGAGAGAGTTTTTCGGAAGTTCTGAGGTTTCTTCGATCTCGATTTTCGCTTGCATCTAGAGAACAGAAACCGTCTCGACGATCTCGACCGACAAAGGTGGCAACCTTCGGCCTGCCTATCATCGTCAGACGGCCGACAAACTGCCTGCTCCTGCCGGTCACTTTCGGTCCTCATCTGCTCGCGCTGTTGACGCTGCTGTGTTGTCCTTGCTGCGTGAATCCCTTAATAAATCACTTGATGAATGCAATGTTTGCACTTCGGCTCGCACCAAATACTTCCAGCAAACACGGATGGCATTCACGCCACCGTTAAGCTGCATCTGCAAACTCTACAGTCGAAATGTACGGCGGCCGCAGTTTTGAACGCACGACTTTCGCGGCTGTCGGGAGGCGAAGTCGTGTTTTCGCGCTCTTACTCGACCTGCTCGTCGACACCTGTTCGTCCGAGATTGTTGTTGTCAACCGCTTCGCGCAGCTGCGGCTCGAGTTGGCAGACAGAAACTCTTGATACTCGACGAAGCGGCGTTGTACGCGTTCATCTTCAAGCACGTGATTGAAAGCATTCATTTGTTCTTCTCAGCCACCACAAGCTACACAAAGTAAACAACTTGGTTGACGTTGCTGCCACAGACAGACGCAGCAGAAGACAGACGCAGCAGCAGCAGCAGCAGCACTCAGCAGGAGTAATAAAGGCGGGCTGTCACGAGGACAGGACGAGCTGGCAGAGCGGGCAGACAGGCGGACAGACGGACGGAGAGACGGATGCCAGAGCAGCCGCCAGAGAGGCTCACAGACGGATGACGGACGCGTGTCGTCAGCATCCGAGAAAATGCACACAAAATAATCATCCATCTCCGTGTTCACGAAGCACAAGGATTTTCGATGCCTCGGCAAGGAAGCGACTGACTGCATCGTAGAAAGAGTGCAACACAAAGCAGCAGACAGCGAAACCTCCTGCAAGGAACTCATTTTGTTCTGCGTTCAGGGATCCTACTGCTCTGACCCCACTTCACCCCCCAGTTTATCCGCGAGTCCTCGAATCCGTTTAATCCTGCGAGTTGTCTCATGTGTCTGCGATTCGTTTGGTGGTTTTGTATTCGATTTCTTTGCTTTCTTAAAAACACGCGCTGACTGCCTTTTGTCTTTCGCCGTTCGTCGCTGTTCTCCCATGCCACCGCTCACAAGTCGTCCTGCGGTGATCCTTGCGGCTGCCAACTCATTGCAGCAGCCGTCACAGTCGTCGCGACGAGCTGCAGATACAAATACAGATACAGATACAGATACAGATAGGGATACAAATGCGGCTACAGGATTCTCATTTATTTCAAGCGGATGAAGTGAGTTTTTGCCGTCAGCTCTGACGTCTCTTCCGAATTTTAATATTGATAAATTTATGCGCGGAAACGAATTCGAAAAAGTTGCGCTGGTTTTTGTGTTTCGGTTTCTGCTTCGGTTTCTTTCGAGACGCGGCGGCATTCGACTGCAGGAAATTCTGTTTACTCAGTTGCTTTACAAGATGCGGAAGAAGCATTTGTAAGGATTTACTTTCGGTGGCTTTTTGCAGCTTACGAGAGATTTGAAGGCAGTCTGCAGCGAGGACATTCAAAGCTGCTGCTGCAGAAAAACGCGGTGGTGTGGAGTGGCGAGGATGCGGCAAATTCGTTAATCGTCATCGTGAATGCAGCAGGTTTTCAGGATATAAATAATCGCAGGCATTCGAAGCTGAAGCACTTGGTACCAAATGTCGGTCCTTCGGCTAAAAAATTGAAACTGCAAATGATGTTCGCCTTCAGAGAAAAGTTTTCGGTAATTTTTCTAGCATAAAAAATCTATAAAAGGGAATTTAATACTGTTAAATATCACTTCCTGCTCTCTTTCCTTCCTTTCTTCCTTCCTTCCTTCCTTCCTTCCTTCTCTCCTTCCATTCTGTCCCTCTTTTCTACTGAACTCTTTATATTGCATTTTTTTACTGGCAGAAGTAAAAAGTTTCCGTCTAATTAAGAACTTCAAAGAAGCAGCCAACGAAGCAGCAAACCAGCTCCATCTTCCCCGAATGCCATTCATTACACGAGTTGCAGCAACAAAAGACCGGCCACCGCCGTCAATACAAAACACTTGCTTCAAATTGATGGCAACAAGAGCAGCACTCAACTAATGCTGCTGCTGCTGCTGCTGCTGCGGCTCCTGCTGCTGCTGTAGGAAGGACTAACGAGCAACAGGATGCTGTAAATGTGGATGCATGAAACGCAGATTTAAATAAAGCAAAACGAAAATAAAGCAGCAGCAGGAATGGACGCAAAATGACGAAAACTAACGAAGAGCTAGAATAAAATTCAAAGTAAAATAAGGATAAAGGAACAAAAATGGAGTTCTTCCTCAAAGAATCGACGACACACGCAAAATACAAGAATCAGATACAAAAACAGAGGAAGGAGCAGAGAAGGAAGCATGAGAAAATGGTGAAAGTGGAGTAGGAGGAGGAAGAGTAGGAGGAGGAGGAGGAGTGTTGGAGGAGGGGGAGGAGGAGTAAGTGGAGGAGAAGAGGAATACGCAGAACACGTGTCGAGAATCGTGCGATGGCCAGATGAATGGACGGTGGAGCGACTGTTGTTGCAAGAATGCTGTTTGGGACGGGTGGATATGCAACAGTTCTCTACAATACAACAACAACAACAGCAGCAACAACAACAACAATCACAACAAGAACAGCAGCAATAAAAACAACGAAACAATGATAATAACAACAGCAACATCCTCATCAAAAACAACAGGAACATCATCGTCCACAAGAACAACCGCAACTGCAATCACTACGCCCGCTCTCACCGGCCACCGGAGACATTTGGTCTGATGACCGAAAGACAAACACAAGAAGCAATCCAACACCGAACAGCAGCAACAGCAACAGCAGCAGCAACAGCAACAGCAGCAACAAAAGCAGCAGCAGCAGCAACAGCAACAGCAGCAGCAACAGTCGTCGCAGCCATTGAGCAACAGCATCAAATATGAGTGCCGCTGAAGAAGGATGTTGACGAGGGAACAGCGAGAAAGTAGGGGGTCGACACGACGCAAGTCCTCGCGGTCCTCGCAAGCGCAACAGCCGATGTTTACTTTGCCATTAGGGAAGGCGAGTCCTTGTTGTCCGAGCACCGAGCAGCTCCTGTGGCAGCTGATGCGGCTGCTGTTTCTCGCTTCCGTCTTCATTCCTCTCCACAGCATCATCAACGGCGGCCTGTTCTTCTTCTTAGTCAACCTTTTTCAGCTTTTATACAACATCCAGCAAGCGTATCCTTGAAGCAACTTGCAGCGTGTCCTTGCCGCCAACTCCACACCCTCTTCTACACCCGCTCTATCTTGTTTTCTCTAATAATAACATCGCAGCAAGCAAGGATAAGCCACACAATCACAATATCGCAGCAACTTTTAAAGGAATCACAACAGGACATTGACAACAACAACGACAACAACGACAACAACGACAAAAAAGGCAACAACGTGAACGAAGCAGAGATGAGTGGCGAGGATGCAGTCATTGATGGGAACCACATATGGAACCCTAAGGATCAATAACAACTGATGCACAAAAACACACACATACACGCGCACAATACATACACACACACACGGACAGACAGACAGACAGACACACACACACACCGACACAACGGCAGACACACACCACTCTGTTGCTAATACAAAAACACCAGTGCAACGACCACGTAAACACGCCGCTCGGTTGACTCTGCTGCAGAAGACCTTTTTCAAGAGGGGAAGGGGGCATCCGTATTGTAGGGTGTACGTGTGTATGTGTGTGTGTGTGTGTATGTGTGTATGAGCGTGTGTTTTTTAGGATATCGAAGAGTCAGAAAACGCAATCGAAGGTCAGACAGTGACATTGTGTACTTGTTGGAGATGCATGTAAATGTGTGTGGGTCTCAGTTCGTGTGTTTGTGTGTGCGTTTCACCCTACACACGTCTCCGCACACAGTCACACACACGCACACGCACAGACTTTCATTTAAAGTGCACACATTGCTTGTGTGCTCGCAAGTGTGATAATCCTCCTGGCCATTATGTTGACTTTGATTCTGTTGTTGCTGCTGCTGCTGTTGCTGCCACTGCTGCTGCTGTTGCTGCCACTGCTGCTGCAGATGCCACTTCTGATGCAGCTTAAGCGTCGATGTAGTCGTTGTGGTTGTTGATGTTCAATCGTTGCTTCATTTTCTGAGCCAATATGCGTTTGAAGTCGTGTGTTAATCAGTGGTGTGATTTACAAAGGCGATCTTTTATCTCTTGTGATTTTGCTTTTCTGTAAATTTCTTCTTTATATAATTTCAATTGCTTGTTCGACTTTAATTGTAGAAATTATGTAAAGTTAGGGAATCACTAAGATGAAGGCCGGAAAATTGTTAGCATCGCATTTAAAAAATAAATGATTATTCTATCTTTCAATAAAAAATATTTTCTCCCTCCTGAGTTGGTTATTTCAGCTGATATGTTGTGTGTGTTGAAGTTACAACGACAGCAGCAGAAGAATTAACGACTCCGCACTTCATGCCTGCAGTTGGCAAGCCAACAACAAAGTGGCGGTGGTGGTGGAGGGCCAGAGGTTGGTGGTTCGAGGGAAGAGGGTGGCTGAGGTTGATTTAGAATTACGTATGCTAACAATCGAAAGCGATTAACATGAGCAAACAATGCAAATTGCAGCTGCTGCACCCTCAACGCGGGCCACGCACGTCACGCTTCTCATCGCCAACTCGCACCCGCGCCGCTAGTAACTCAATCCAGACGCGTTCTCGAGTGTGGCACAGCGATTGGCTTGCTGGGGACACGAGAAGGACTCGGGGAAGCATGAGGAAGGAAAACATCACGAAACAAATGGGACACAAAAGAAGGACTCACACACACATACACAAATGCGAGTGTTTGTGAGTAGCTACGTTGACTTGATATCAAAATTAAAAGAATACCGGGGATAACAGCAACAACAACAACAGCAGCGACAGCGGCAGCGACAGCAACAGCAGAATGCAAAGCATTTAATCAATTGCGAGACGAGATACAATTTCAATTTACATAAATTCGTTACGTTACGAAGATATGTTACGTTACGGATTTTCATTTTACGACTTGTTATGTTAGTCGGGTTTTTTGTTCTTGTTGTTGTTTGAGAACTGCGAGAGGGAAGGAGGGAAAAAGGCCGAGAAGAGCGGAGAAAATTTGAAAATTGCGCGGCAAAACAAACAGCGCAGCAGCTTCCATCCCATCAAAAGCTATAAAAAAGCAACAACAACCTAACAAGAACGCAACAACAACAAAGGACTACGGCTTTTGCGTATAAAATCTCCACACTTGAGATAAAAATAAACGAGCGCTTAAAATCGGGGACCGACTAAAAGCGGCGGTCATTGATTACAATTCGATTACCAGCTGCGACGAGAGCAACAACACGCGACACTCGAAAAAGCATCCTTGTTGGGTGGAGGAGGGGTGGGTGAGCCGGGGAGGGGGTGAAACGAAGGGAGGGTTGTCGGGGGCGAATGAAGGAGACAAATTCTAGATCGACACAAAATTGTAGGCGTCAGCGTCAGCGTCCTCAAATTATCAGACCAGACAAGCGGCGGGTCCCGTTCTTCGCTCGGTCGCCCTCTCCCCTCTCCCGGGCGGGGTGATGGGGTGAGGGGGCGGGGGCAACTTGATGGAGGCGGTTTGATGGCTGCTCCCAAAACTGTACCTCGTCGGTCGTTTATCAAGTAGTAAGCCGATAAATGGATTAAAATATGTATGGGCGGGAAAGTGGATGTGTGAGTGTGTGTCGGCGTAAAGGATTTTATGTGCCTGTGTGTGTGCAGCAAGAATGGGTGGTTTGCTGGCTGGCCTGTTGGCTGGTTGGCTCGTTGGTTCGACGGTTGGCCCGATTGTGCGTGGGCGGAACGCATCAAAGTTTCTGCTGGTGGCACTGAAAGTCCTTCACTGTTGCTTCCAATTTTTGTCATTGTCATTGTGGCTGTTGTTGTAGTTGTTCTTGCTCTTGCTCTTGCTGTTGCTTCAGCGTCATTTATCACGATTTCATCTCCGCAAAGGAACAGCAGAACTTTCTCAACGCAGCTTATTTCAGCCGTAAAGTTGTATTACGGCGACGCAAAGGGATTGTGGCTGGCGGGGGAATTCAAGCGCCTTGGGCAGCAGCATCTTAAGCAGTTGTTGACATTCTCAGTCACTCGCGGCCAGGATTGAGTTCAAGCATTAAATCGGTGCCAACTGTGAAGATAAAAGTCTTCTAGAATCCTTCCCAACACGCATTTTAACACACCAAAAGCCGAATACAAATACAAGAAAAGCTTAAATTTTACTGCCACTTGAGTGCTCGTTCAATATATTTCTGTGTCCCCAAAACTCGGAGGACTCTCCCTCCCCCTCCTCCACCCACCCCTACTCATGCTGTGGTTTTATAATTAAAAATTGAATTTTTTTATTAAACAATTTAATTTGTAATCGGTAAAAATAACAAACAAATAACACGCATGAAATACAACGCAAGGTGTTCGATTTTAAGCCGCGACACCCTTAATTAACACCAACCCTCTCACTCGCGGCCCCGCACACCGAGAGCCCCTCACCATGAGAGCCACCGGCGACAATCACACTGAGCAATCGATTCACATCGTTCTCCGCACTCGCCAATTGATTATTTAAACGTTTTTGCTGCACCGTGTTGGCTCGGCGGTTTGTTTTGGCCGTGCGATTCGATGCGGTCGCTGTGTGCGTGCGGTTTGCCTGCACTTTAAACTTGGCCAAAATGTAAATAATTATTTGCTGGCTGCAGCGGGAAACACCGACTGCTGGAGGGCGGCTCGTATTTTCGTTTGCTGGCAAAATATTTGCATGAATACTAAAAGCATAGAAATTAATAAAAATGCGAAATACCGAACGGCAGTGGATGCCGTGCATTTTTGAATTCTGGCCAAAAGCTATTGGTGTTTCTGACAAAATAAGTTCCACTTTAACTCATTTTGCAATCAAAAACGAAATCATCATCTATGGATGATTTTCCACCTTTTATTGCAGGAAAAATCACATTTTCAACCTTCTTCTGCGTGTGAAATTTCTAAAGGCTTCGAAAACGAAAGCTCTTGCAACACGAATGCCTACAAATGTGAATCAGAGAGGCGTCCGAAATCAGTCACGAGGTTTGCTGGGAGAAGATGCTCAGCAGAAAATTCACCTTTTCCCCAATTCACCACACGTAGCGCGGTCACCCAGTCGGAAAAAGACGAAGTTAGTTTACTTCTTCAACTGAGACACTCATCGTTCGATTGGCTCTGAAAAAACCAAAAAGACAAAATCTGCAAACGAATCTTTGAATTGCCAATTTGTAGTTCTGAAGGGACAAGCCAACTTTTGATCTAAAAATCTTATGAAAAAGATTTAACTACTTTCTAAACTTATTAAACTTTTTGATGTTTTCTTATACTTTTCACTGCTTTTTTAATATTTCATTTTATACCTTCACTATTGATTCTCAGTTCGAAATAATGCCTCCTTCACCGTTGACGCGACGCAACGTTTGTGTTCTTGCGTTTTCTCCTCCTTTACGATGTCATTAATGGCAGTTTATGCATGTTTTTTGCATTTTATGAAGCGTTTTTAGTTGCACACACTTGCATTCACAGTCAGTCAGGCAGTCAGACAGCCAGTCAGGCAGCGCGTTGATGATGTGAGAATTATTGTTTTCTGATTTTTCATCCGTTTGCAGTTTTCATCCTTTTATTTTATACTTCTCTTCATAAAAATCTTAATGGTTGTGATGCTGGTCGTAAAAAGCAGATCTTTCGCATGTTATTGTCGAACAAATTGTGAAATAAGAAAAGGACTACCTAGGTGTTGTTGTTGTTGTTGTTATTCTACGCTTTCCTGGCAAATACAAGTGAAAGCTGACGTTAATTTTTCTTATTTTAAGAAACAACATTTTAAAATATTCCCAGTGGGTAGTTGAATTTAAGAAAAAACTTCTTTGCATGATTTTTACTAAAATCTAAATGACAGTAAATTATTATTGCGACCCTTGAACTTCCACTTTTTCACCCTTGGTCGCATTTGAATTTTTTAGCAGCTTCTCAACTGGCGGAGGTCCTTTAAATTATCCTGATTTACGCTTACCATTCCGCTCTGTCTTTTTTTATCGCCGCCATGCAGCTCTGTTGCAAATTGAATTTTCCGAATGCATTAACTGAAATTGAACATCACTAATCCTGTTCAAGTAGAGTCCGGAAGAGGGGAAGGGGTGGGGTGGGGTGGACAGAGCACACACACGTACGTAGTCGGGCAAGGTAAAAATGTAAGAACTGAAATAGCAACAGAGCGAGACGCGGACGCGGACGCGGACGGGGAATCGTTTTCATTCGCATGTAATTCAATTTATGCAGCAGCTAACATTGGCTGGCACCGGGCAGCTGGGGCGCCCGATCACTTATGCAAACGGGGCTGCAAATGTCTCGGAAAACGGCCAGCAAATGCTTACGACAAAAGCAACAATTTCCGGACGACCATTTGTAAACCACCCCCTCCCCCACCACACTCGCCGCCCACTCTGCAGCCGCCTCCTTGTTGCTCGCTTTGTTATTCATCGCTGATTTGATTTTATTACGTGTCCGGTGTCCTGCTGGACCAAGTTGTCCCGTCCGCCTTGGCTCTTCCCTCTGCTTAAAAAGCCATACAAATACACACAAACACACGCACACAGCTATGCTAATCCTTACTGTAGCGTACTGCATACGGAAAAAAAGGTTCTCAGTTTTGTGCGCAAAAATTTCAGATAAAATAAAAAATTCGTTTAAGAATGAAAATAAAAAGCAGATTATTCTCTTGCTATTGCTGTCACAAAAGGCAACAAAATGTTTTTAGCAATTGCGCAGGACACACATACGAACACGCACATACACACACAATAACACTTGCACACTCACACACTTACACTCATAGGAATATCTGCATATTTGTTGAAATCGCCAAGATACCCCACCTCTACCCACATTTAAAGATTTTTAAATTTGCAAACATCTTTTTAATAAAAATAGTCATCATTTTGGTAATCACTACTTTCAAATTACGATTACAGATAATCAGCAACATACTCAAATTAGCAGGAATTCTTGATTAATTTGTGATTATTTTAAAAAATGGTTTAAGTACCATTTTTGTAAAATGTTTTTTTTTTAATTTCTGATTCTTTTGCTTATTTAAGAACAAAGCTGCAGAATTTAGATTGCTAAGTAATCGTAGGGTTATTTTTTGGATTACGTTTACAAACGCAAAAAAGAAAAGTGATTACTTTAAACTAGATTATTTTATAATTACTGAAAACTAATCCAAAAAGTAATCTGTTTTGATTTTCGAAATCTGTTGCGATCTTTCGAGTAAAAGAAAAAGTAATCTAATTTGGTTTTTTGGATTACTTGCGGAATATTTAAGGAAGAATCTAAAGTAATCCTAAAATAACTAACTAATCTAAAGTAATCCAAACAATAAATAAATAAAAGTACCGAAATCGAGATTACTTATTTAATTATTTTCAAGTAATCAAAGAAAGCCAAGAAATTCAAGTAATACGCTTTGATTATCTCAGCAATTATTCGCTGTACAAGTACAGTACTCAAAGTAATTAAAAAGTAATCTAAAGTAGTTTTTTTCTTATTTCCACTCATAAACAACAAATGTAAAAGATATTTGGCTACCATAAAACGCAAACCTACGCCCTTGAACCTGCTTCTCCACCATCAACCCCTACCCTTCCCTCCCTCCCTCCGTGGCACTCCATTTGCACAGTCCAGTTAGTTGGTCCCTTCTGTGCGAAGGTACATCCTTCCATCTGCTTCTCACATAATGGTTCAGCGAATGGAAATGTCCACGACCACAAAACAAGTTGTTGCCATATCCTCTCCGAGGTACGCCGTGCTATCGCCCTGTGGGTTGGCCGGGGAGGAGTGCGGAAGGGATCGAGGGGACGGGACACACTGGTCTGGTCTGGCCTGGCGTGGTCTGGTTAGCTCTGGAGCGCCGGCAGATTATTCCATAAATGGCGCTGCAGGAAGAGGAAATAACGTGGTTTGCAATATATGGCAGCGGAAAAAGGCGAAATTTGATTATACAGTATTTGCATGCGGGTCCTGGCGGTGCAGCTGTGCGGTTGTGTGCGTGTGTGCGTCCTTCCAGCAACGAGTGTGTGTGTGTTTTCGCCGAAAAAGGATGTGTACGCTCGGCATCCTCGTCGGATTAGTGTGTCGGCTATAAATAAACATAAATTTCGCCATTACAATTGTAAATTTATTTTTGCAGCTTATTTAAAATAAATTGTCATTGCATGCAGGACGATTGTCAGGATGCTAAAGGGCTGTCAAGGATGTGGCATGCGTACCAGCGAATGGAGCGGATATTGTTTTTATATTTCAAAATATTGTCATTCGCTTACTGCGTTTAGTGTTCCGTTGTTTAACAGGTGGAGGAGGTGGCTGAGATGGTGGGGTGTTGCGAGTGGGCGGAAGGGAGCCGCAGGAGGCGGGTGGAGGCCAATGGGTTTTTTAAAATTCGAATAATCGGCCCAAATTTTGACTGTTAAAGCTTTTATATATATAATTTCTGTTTTTAATCAGCATTTGTTAGCGAACTTTAATTGATGAACGTGGAGACGTGAAAAATAGCCGGACAATATATTGCGGCAATTTAATGCTGGCAATAATTCGGTTCAGAAGTTTCCTAAGTTATTTCTTCTCATTTTCACTCCCATTTGAAATTTGGTTCATTCCACGCCCACTTCATTCATTCATTCAAGCTAAACACATTTTGGTGAATTTTTGTCTGCTCATTTCTGCGTCCATCCGTCCGTCCACGTGTGTACGGACGGAGGCTGCGTGTCCCTCTGCCCATCGTCCGGCAATTCGCTGTTTGCGCCAACTCCACGAGCACTTTAGACCGCAACAAGAGCATCTCATGGACGATTACAGCTCTACGCATCCCAAATGTGAGCAACAAACCAAAGACAACAAGACTGGAAACTCATTTTTTGCTTTCACTGTGTTAGTGAAATCAGGCTGAAGTGTGTAAATTACACAAACAAAATGCATGCAATTTTGACAACTTGAAGAAAATTTTGACAACTTGGAAAAATATTGTTTACAAAATTTTGAGAGAGGATTTACATTTTTTGAGAGAGAATTGCAACTCTTGTTCTTCTTCACCGCACTAGCCTAGAAACATAATTTTTAAAATACGTAAAGAAGACAAGGAGATAGGCTTTAAACCAACTTATGCTTTTATAAATGCACAAGAAATCTTTTCCAAGTCATGCAGCAGCATTATATCATATATTTTGCGAAGGAAACCAAGTCAAATTCCATAAAATTTGCTCGATTCGCAAATATAAACAGCTGTTTTTACCTACCACACGAACTTTTAGCTGTAAGAGATGCCAACATATTTTACTTTAGAATGTGGTGTAAATTTCCACACCACCTCAAAGAAATGTAGCAAAAACTTTTTTATAAAGTTATTAAAATAGTTAGGAAGTAACTTAAAAATCATTGTGTTATAATGTTTAAAAGGCTTTTCTTTTACAAATTACAAAACAAGTCAGTTTACATTACTGCTTACATATTGTTTATTGTTTACATACTGTTTGTTGTGTATTTCCAAACAGTTAAGGAATCATCAAAACCGCGCAGGATCTTACATTACATGAACTTACAATGAAGTTTTTCTATTAAAGCTTACTTAAAAATCTATATAAGTAATATTTAATAATTGTGTCTCGTTGGTATCCCTGTCATGAACTCACCCCATCATCTTAAGACGGTGTGGTAACAAACCGGAATGGTTTACTTTTCCAGTTAACTTACTTTGCAATAGCCAGTTTTAGCTTGTAACAAGCAGGCAATTTCACCATAAAACTCACATACGCTGTATGTGAGCGCGCGGACGGACATGTTTTCGAGCTCGCTCACGAAATGAGAGGAGTTTCCAGTCTTGTTGTCTTTGCAACAAACTAAACGCTTTTAGCTCTGGTTGCAGTTTTGGTCTCGGTTGAGCTGCCATATTCGAAAATGTGGCCGTGTCGAGAGGATAAATTTGCACGGATAAATTAAATTCAGAAATTTCAATAAATTGCATGTGGCGGTTTTTGTCCACTTTAAAGTGGACTCACATTTGCTGGTGAATTAAATGATGTCCTCCACATACATACGCACACACATTCATACTCACATATGCGCCTCATTATGCGTAAACGTCAAATACTGAAATGAATATTGATGCCAGCTTAGAATTTTCTGAAGTTGGTTGGTTTTCATAATTTAAAGTGCTCTGCGATTTAACTTCACACAGTTTAAGCTTCAATTTTTGGTCTACTGAGTTTATTCGATGAAAACCACAAAATCTGACGTTTTGCATGTATGAATTTTATTAAAATTAACATTTTTTGACATGCATTATAAAGAAAGAGGAAAAATGTATACATCGTATAATTTATTAAATGAAATAAATAAAACACACAAATTCAAATTATAAATGAAAGTATATTTTTCTTAAAAATGTTCCCATGAAAATTGAATTTAAAAGATAGACTTTTGAATTCACATCGTATTATTACAACTCTTCTCAACATAGCACATTATATCATCCCTGTAAAATTCACTGTTCTCCAAATCATACCATATAACCATCTCTTTCGCATTCATGGATTCGTGTACCTTTAAGATGATAGCTAAAGTAACTGGTTCTTCACCAAACTGATGACAATCGTAGGTTGATGTTACATTATCCGTTGAATTCAATTCATGCTTTTTTGAGACTCAATTTTTATGCAGTTGTAAACTGGTTTCAAAATTGAGTCTGGTTTCAAAAATTGAGTCTCAAAAAAGCATGAATTGAATTCAACGGATAATGTAACATCAACCTACGATTGTATTTTGTCTAGAAATATTTTTAAAGAGGATACACAATGTATTTCAATAATTGAATATTTGCTATATAATTTAAAAACAAATTAAAAAAAATTTAATTTTTAATGTATCCGTTGTTAAAATTCAAACACACCTCATGTTGCCTTTTCATAAATAAAGGCTTCATAACAATAGAAAATTAAAATCAAGGAGGCATTGTTTTCACTGATAATGTGACATCAATCAAAGTAGTTGTCAACATTTTTCTGTTTGGTTGTTTTTTCCTTTATTGAGTTATTTTGGTTGCTTGTTTATTTTAACTCTGTAGTTTTTCCCTAAATTTTAGTGCTTAGAAGTAATTATTCCTTGTTCAAAATCTGCATCGTGTGAAAGAAGTAAGCTAAAAAAAATTCGGAAAATTGGTTTGATTTTTCCAAGACAAAATGAGTGCTAAGGAAATCCTAATGCGAGCGGTAAAGTGCGACCAGGCAGGACGCATTATGGAGGCACAATCCCTGTACCAGGATGGCATAGAAATACTCATGGATTTGGTCGCAGGTGAGTGATGCCGGGCGCAATGTTGGTCGTCCTGCAGTTGGGCCAAAAGGAAGGAGGAGCATGAGTTGGCCTTTGTTTTGTTTGCAGCCGAGCAAGATCTTCTCAAGAAAAAAACTTTCTATGAACGCATCAAGGAGTACATAGAACGCGCCGAACAGATTAAGCAGCGTGTGCAAATGCATATGACTCGCGGAGAACTGGTTGCCAGCATACCGATTTCGGACGACCAGAATGGTTGCAGCTATCAGAAGCTCTTCGGGAAGTTTCTCACTGCGAATGTGAAGGAGGTGCTGCTGGAGGAACCATATCTGAGGGAAAAGTATCATGTAAGCAGGCGTGTCTAGATGTTGTAACTCCACAGCTGACTTCATGTGCTCAAATATTCAGTTCCATAATCTCATCACCTTCCTGGAGTTGGTGGTCAAAAACTGCACCCACATCAAGTACATTAGGCTGGTAACGAAGCCCGACCCCAACGACCGATCTATCCAGCGAAACATTCTGGAGCAGATCAAAACAGATATGAAAAGACGTGATATCATGTTCAGCATTAGATTCGAGGATACGCTGCATGACAGAAAAGTAGTGTACGTTCAAACTTCCCCTCAATCCTTTCCTTTGACTGTATTTTTCACGGTGGATGCTCTCCAGTCTACTTAAATTTGTTTCCTTCATTTTTTATGTAGCCTCAGCAACGGATACATTATTAAAATAGGACGCGGACTTCATTTCTTTAAGCCTACAAATCCTCTGTATTCCTTGGGTTTGAACGACTACGAATTTCGTAAATGTATGCAAACCGATGTGGATATTTGGCGCACTCAAAGTTTTATGAATTAATAACATCAACTGCCTGATTCCTTGTATGAATGTTATGTATGGAAATTGTTGTGTTTGAAATAAGATTTTAAAAATAAATGTAGATATAATTTTTATAAATTTAGAAAACGTGTATTTTTGGGGTACTTGAAAGTATCATCACATCTTAGAGGGCATAAATTTGTAAACTGAGTTTCAATGCTGTTCAAACCATTAATTCTGTTATTTTTCAAGTCAACTTTTGAAATATTTTGTATACAACAAATTATAAATGGATGTAAATTAAACTTGCTTCTTCAAACTTGTTTAAATTAAATTTATCTGATACTTAACAACAAATTGTTTTATAGAATTAAGCAAGAAATTAAGTTAGAAATTTTCTATATATTAAATTTAATATATTCAATTCAACAATAAATTTAACAACCCTGTAAAATTCAAATGTTCTTGATTTGCGACTCTATAACTGCCTCTTTCGCACTCAAGGCGTAAAAGATTCCCTTGCTTTCCGTAGGTAGGTGTTACTCACTTCTTTGTCTACTCTGACATGTTTTGTTTACAAGCCTTTCACTCAGGCTGATGTCGCATTATCCGTTGTCTAATGTCAGTCTCAGTTGTCTGTTGTTGCTTCGCCATAAGAGCGTTTTACAAATAACTGAACAAAACATAAAGGTACCTGAATATGCATAGGTAATGTGACATCAGACAAAAGGTTTTGAATATTTTTGCTGCATGAGCATTTTTTTCCTTTATTCCCCTGTTTAACTGTTTGATTATTTGATTATTATTGGGACCAACTTGTACAATACGAGTTCGATACATGGGTTTTACGCTGGACATTGAGAATTTTGTCCAGATGTTCTTGTTGTGGGAGAAGGCTCCTGAAGAAATTGAAGGCAAAAGGGAAAAAGCGCTTTTGTTGCTGGGCGAATAATAACTGCTTGCAGTCTGAGTTGATCCAATTCCAAAAGTTTAGTGCTGAACAGTTAAAAATTCGTTATCTCGCCATTCTCTAAGACGCAGAAAAGAGAACTCGATAAGATTTCGATAATTGATTTCATTTTAATAATACATTCGAAATGAAAGCCAAGGATATTTTGTTGCGAGCTGTGCAGTGCGATAGGGCGGGGCGCTTTCTGGAAGCGCAGAGCCTGTACCAGGAGGGCATAGAAATCCTCATGCCTTTGATAGAAAGTGAGTAATGTGTGCTAATTGTTGGTCGTCCTGAATTCGGGCGGGAAGTAAGTTTGCCGATTGCTTTTGTCCGACTGTCTTA
The DNA here is from genome assembly GCA_922984085.1 of Sicus ferrugineus. Classification (NCBI taxonomy): domain Eukaryota; kingdom Metazoa; phylum Arthropoda; class Insecta; order Diptera; family Conopidae; genus Sicus; species Sicus ferrugineus. The sequence continues at coordinate 35,356,182 of OV277350.1, read as the reverse complement.
CTTGCAGAACAGGAAGACTTGGAGCGGAGGCAAGACTTCTATAAGCGCGTCAAGGAGTACATCGATCGCGTCGAACTGATCACAAACCGAGTCCAAAAGCAGATTAGTCGCGGAGAACTGATTGCCAGCATACCGATTAGAGATGATTCGGATGGCTTCACCTACCAGAAGCTCTTCGGAAAGTATCTCAGTAAGGATGTGGAGGAGGTGCTGCTGGAGGAACCGTACCTGAGGAAAAAGCATCAAGTAAGCAGGCGTATTTAGTAGTTCTAACTGCGTACCCACACGGCTGACCTTTTGTGGATTAATATTCAGTTTTACAACCTCATCATCTTCCTGGAGCTGGTGGTCAAGAACTGCCCCGAAATCAAGTTCGTTAGGCTGATAACGAAGCCTGACGCCGAAGAACAATCTGAGCAGACGAACATGCTTGGTCAGGTCAGAGCAGATTTGCGCAGACGCAATATCGTGCTGAGCGTTCAATTCGAGGATACTCTGCTTTACAGGAAAATATTGTAAGTGAAACCTCCCTTCAGCCCTTTAACGTTATTTTTTTAGGACGGATGTTCTTCTCGAGTCTACCTAAATTTGTTCCCTTCCTTCTTCCTGCAGCCTCAACAACGGATACGTTATTAAAATAGGACGAGGACTCGACTTCTTTAAGCCTACGTCTCCTCAGTTTTCCTTGGGTTTGAATGACTATGAATTTCGTAAATGCTTGCGAACCGATGTCGATATCTGGCGCACTAAAAAGTTGATGTCCGCAGGGGCAGATCGCTGAGACGTCTGTTGCCATGTTAATTGTATTAATGTGAGTTACGTTTATCATTGTGTTTATAACCAGCTGTTACCCAGCAATTTAAATGTACTTTTGAAAATAAAAGCCGGTACTTCAGAGTATCATCAGTGTAATTTTTGTTTTTAGATGGTATTAATTTTGGTGCTTTTTAAGGCCGTCAGAAAGTTTAGGGGTGAAATCGGCAGGAGTTACTTACCTGTCTACCATTGCACGCCACCGTTCCTCTCTCACCAACTCAGCAGCTAGCAGCACAACCCGCTGAACAATTCAAATGAAAGCCGTCAGTCGTGTGAATTGGATTTATTTGGTCGGTTGGCCGAATTGTTAATTGGACGCTGTGTTGCAATTTCCTTTTTGACTTTTTTCTGCTTTTTGTGGAAAACGTTTTCTATGCTTTTTGGAATTTCGTTTAAGCAATTTTTTATTTAGTGTTCGTCAATTTTTTGCGGCGACGGTGGGGGTTTGGGGGGGGGATTGGTGTTGTTGCTTTTGTTGTGAGCCTATTTTTTCACAACCTTATCATTTTATGCGGTGACAACAAATTTTCACTTCACACTCATGGTGATGAAAAAAATCATTGAATTAAAATTCCTCACATAGTTTGGAAATTACACGCAATTTTACCAAAATGACGCAAAGTGGCGCAAATTTCAAATATTGCAGCTCGTAAGCGTCGTTTAAAAACGACTGAAGCGAAATCATTTCAAAAGGATGTGGAAATCTGTCGTGGTGGTGTGTAAATTGACTTAATTACAGCAATTGGAAGCGTTAAATCGGGCTTTCAACAGATCCCTGCCTGCCAGGATCCTTCTAGGTGTCCTGTCCTCTATTCTAAGCAAGTAAAGCCTCTTAAAATCCGAACATATTTGAATCCAACACTTAAATAAATTATAATTGACTCTTGCTTTCGATGATGAAAATGCATTTGTTAACCATTTTTGTGCAAATGCGCTGGAAGATTCGCCAAGATTCAAGAACTGGCAAGGACTCATCGTAATCTAATTCAAGTGGAAGCTTAGTGGCAACCATAATTTCCCTGGACATCAAGAGATCTCCGAAACAGTTGATGCAGTTGGAAGATTGTAAGGAACGCAGTGGGGAGACGCGTGCACTGTTTTGTTCGAGTTTCTATTCAATGCAAACCCATTATTTGAACCCAATTAACGGAACGAGCTAAAAACGAACTAACATCGACTCAGGAGGCGACGTTGACCGAATAAATTCACTTTTCTATATCTTTCATGTCTCTGCTACTCTGCGTTGCAAACGGAAGACGAAAAGTCAAGTTGGTCTGCCCGTTCCTGGGGTGGGGTGCAGAAAAACTAACCCCATTTCACTGGATTTAATCGGATTTAACCAAGTTTTCGCTGAATTTTATGTGTCTTTTCCCGGCGGCTCAATTCGCAAGAGGCAACCACTGTGCGGCCCATTCAGAGCAGCGGTGGTGCTCGTATTTGAGTTGCCGCATCTCAAACAACCAGCAGCAAACAATGTTAAGAGCAACAAAAACACACTGCCGAGTACACCTTGGGCAGTGCGCACGTGTGTGTGGATTTTTGTGTGTGTGTTTGCACCACTTATGCACTGACGTCACTCGAATATTGACGACATTCAAGGATATCTAATAACATGAACGATGTGGTGGTGCTGCTGCTTCTGCTGCTGATTACATCTTCACTGTTTACTGTTAAAGTCAGAGTTGCGCAAAGTGCTTGTTGTAATTTCTGCTTTCTACCGCAACTTGTTAGCGAACTGGCTAACGTGTCGCGTTGATATCTCGGTCATCAAGAAGTCATTGTGTGTGTGGGGCGCGGCGCCTTCTCTCTCCTACGCACCTGTCTCTCTCTCTCTCTCTCTCTCTCTCTCTCTCTCTCTCTCTCTCTCTACGCACCTGTCACTGCTCTCCACTCTAGCAACCCGTCACAACGACATGTTTTGGAAGCACTCGCACTTATCTTTGATTAATTTCAGTTAAATGTACGTGGTTGCGATTGACTCGACCCGCTAGAGCCATCCATCCACACTTATGTACGAGTGTCTGTGCGCCATGTGTACGTGGCTCAGTATCGCACACTCAGAAGGGCCTGTTTATCTCTAGCAAATGTCACCTGTTATGTTTTGACTACTCGGCGATGCCCTCCCTCTCGTCTCACCTGGTAACCGAATACCGACGAACATCAGACGCCACCACGTTGTTGCTGTTTGTTTATATTTGAACGTTGTATTCAACGGTGCGATGTTCCCAAGTTGTTGTTGCTGTCATTTGTCTCGTCGAGATCACTTGATTCCATGAATACCTTGAGAGAAGATAAACAGAAAATATTTACACTGGTGAACTTTGACCGAGATGAAGCAAGATGGCATTTCGTTGCATTTGCAAGCCTGACAAGGAAGGATCGAAGCGGAAAGGTCCTTAGCCGGAAGGACCTTCGTCGGTGTTGCGTGCGGATGGCATTAAATAGATTTCAAACAGAGGAAATTCTCTTTCGACGAAAGACTTCTTGGCACCAGAAGGTGACGGGTTCAGGGAGTCATCATGTCCTTGTCATGAAATGTCCTTTCAACTTGCTTGAGACTCTGTAGACGTCTTCTGTAGCCTGTAGTCCGTCTTGATGTTGATTGCAGTAAGCCAAACTTTGCTAGTTTTCACGCTGCCCTCATTTCAGTTTACACATGAAATTCATTATCAATTTTCGATTGGAGTTAGCGGTTCATAATCGATTTACCACTCCGTGTCAGCGGCCTCCATGTGGGCCGCTCACTACTCTCAACTGGAGAGGAGTGATATTTTTGCTCCGCTGATTTTGACACTGGTCACGCTAAACTCTAAAAACTCTGGTATTGCTTGCTCGTATCAAATCATTTTGCTCGTATATCATCTGCAAAATTCACGGTCACTTGAAATCACTGCTGTCACCGTTCTTCAAAAATCATTGGATGGCTCATCTCTACTTTGAACTGAATAGTGTGTTTTACACATTTATAGACCGATCTCTTCGCTCTCTCAAAAGCCAGTCTTCTTCTATTATTTTACCGTGCGAGAGCTGAACGCCAAAATTTCTTATCTCTCTCCGAAATTAGGTATTGAAAAACTTCAGATATACAGACCAACACTCATAATTTGCTCGATTACTTGTGTGTTTGGGCGACCTGCCCTGTTGTTCGTTATAAATAGAGCTCGACACAAGCAACCTTTTTGTTTTCTGTCCCCCTTCAGTATTAATTCAGTTCGCAGCGCTGCTCTCTCTCGTTATGACGTCATCGCTACACGCACTGTTACGGAAAAGCGGCGGCAGGTTATTTGCGCTCAGGTCTGCCGCGCTCTGGCACGCACAACCCTCACGTGTCCAGCAGTTTGCTCGGAGTCGTCAAGTCGAACAGCTGTTGCGGGTGAATCGAATGTCAAGCATGTCCAGCGACGACATCAAAATACTGAAGGTGGAGAACAAGGATCGCGAGCGCATTCTGGAGTTCCTGCGCAAGCACTACTACGCGGAGGAGCCGCTCACCATCGGCACGGAGCCGAAGCAGCAGGACCCGGCGGACGAGGAGTTCCACATGTCCAACATCCCGCACGGCCTCTCGCTGATGGCGGTCCAGAGCAGCGCCGCGGCGAAGGAGGTCGTGGTGGGCACCGTCATCGCGGGGCCCAAGAAGTGCGACGAGGCCGACCAGCTCGCTGCGGAGGCGGAGCGCCTGGGACCCACCAAGTGGGGAAAGGTGCTGAAGCTGCTGGCGTGCATCGAGCGCGACTCGAACGTCTGCGAGCGCTACGGCGTGGAGCGGGTGCTGCACGCCCACATGCTGGCCGTGGACGCCAGTGTGCGCGGCAGAGCGCTGGGCGCGCGCCTCATGAAGGCGGTCATGGCGTTGGGTCGCCAGCTCGGATACCCGCTGATCACCGTGGACTGCTCGAGCCTCTACTCGGCGCGCCTGTGCGAGCGCCTGCAGATGGAATGCATCAACTCGGTTACCTACGCCAGCTACCTGGACGAGAAGGGCGAGCCGGTCTTCAAACCGCCGCCGCCGCACGAGGCCGTGCTCACGTACGCGAAGAGACTGTAATTATGTGCGTGTGTATGTATGTGCTTCTCACAATGTTCCTGTATTGTTAGATAAAAACCAAAATAAACCAGAAGAACAGCAAATGGAAGAGAAATAAGGGAAAAAACCATAAAAGTCTTCGTTTTTTTTATTTGGTTTCATTTATAGATTACACACGACGTTTGTGTGGAACGTCAAGAGAGTGAGAAATGAGTGTAATAAATTTGGATATTTTCGTTATTTTAAATTCAAACAAATTATATCCCAGCAAACAGTGTAGCCGATCACAGACTCAGAAGTAGTGTAAAACGAACAAAACAAAAGCCAACAAGAACGAAAGATTCCTAATAACAGAAGAACAGTTAGATTCCAATGAGCGTTTCTGTGTCAGATGCGTGAAGTGCAACACGCCTGCACTCGCACGCACACACTGAACCGACGCCCACTCGCACCCACCCGCCCTCCGCACTCCGAAGTCGCCAATTCGGTTTGTATCGAATTCACTTAATCACCGATTGTTAGCTTTTAATCAGAATAACTTAAATTGAAATTGACTCGCACACGGCGACTGCGTGTGGTCACGGCACGCTGTGTAGCGTCGTGTGCGTGCAGCGTCGTCACACTAACGGCATAAGTACTGCTGTTGTTGTTGTTGTTGTCTTGTTGTCGATTTAGCAAAACTTACAACAGCCGAATGCATATCAACCGCAGACAAAAGGCACACAAGAGCTCTCACACACACGCACGCACAAAGCGCACACACACGCGGGGCCCACATATTTGTGCAAATTCCTTTACACACCACAAACACAAACACAGCGCGCCCAACCCCCCACCTCCCAGCGCCCCTCCTCCAGCTCTTCCACCGGCTAACATTTATTGATTGAATGAATTAGTCGAGGACTCTGATTATAAATTCCTGCGCTCGCTTCTGGGCTGCAAGTGGCTGGATGTCGCTCCTCTGACGCTGCATATCATACATCAGCTCACTCGGAGGACAACCGAGCTGCAGGATACACCGGCTCCAGACCGGAGAGAATGCAAATGGCGAAGGACGAAGGACGAATGCATTAAGCACTCGTGCACATCTACACGGCGAGCATTTAAATTCGTTCATTTATTCAATTGAATACCGTGTTGCAGCAAGGTGTTGCTGCAGTATGTGGGCGTGGTGGGGGGGGGGGGAGGCGTAGGTGTGTGTGTGTGTGTTCACTTACTTGTAGTTGAGTTGATGAGCTCTTGCTGTGTCTGTTGCCACTACAAGCCACCGATAGAAGATCAGCTGGCATTTCAGTTGGCGGAGCAGAGATAATTGCTGTTGCTGTTGTTGTTGTTTAGGTTGTTGTTGTTCTTACTGTTATTAACGAAGTAACAGTATTGTCATTGAAAGTCATTACTGACGGTACAGTAAAGTTCTTGAAATGATGCAGTAAACAATACTAAAATCAACTTAAAGAATCCGTAAAAATTGAATCCACTGTTTGGGTGGCGAAAATAATGTGGTCAACTGATAATTCATGGCGCCCGTAAAGTTATCACAGTTTATCTGCACTTGGCATGATTTATTTTAGCTTTTATATCAGCTTTTCATCAGCTTTAGATGCTAAATACAATATTTTCTATTTAAAAATTATATTGCTTTACCTGACTAAGAATTGTTGTTTGAAAAATTGAAGACCCGTCTTTTCTCCCACTTTGTGTTGCCAGCCTTTGGCTTAACAGCAGAAATAACCAAAATAACAGCAGGCTAACACTGGCTGCTTAGCAAAAAGTAATCGGAACACCTTTTGATTTACTTGTTTGTCGGTTTTTTGGCGAAATTATGCATTTTAAATTGTTTTAGAGAGTGTTTTCGTCGTTATTGTTCTTGTTGTAGTTGTTGTTGTTGTTGTTGCTGTTGCAGTTGCTGTTGTCGGTTTCACTTCTCTTCACAGCTGCTGCTTTCCATGCCTTCCACGCTTGCTGTGCTTGGCTTCCTCTAGAGGTGCCTAAAAGTATGCAACACATTTTTCTATAACGTCGTGATTTTCCACGTCGGCTGGTTGGTGGCGGCGCCAGCGGCAGCGGCCTTCGTCGCTGTTCCTGCACTCACTGCTGCTGCTGCTGCCGCTGCTGCTGCCTTTGCTGCTGTTATTCCACTTTAGCAATTTTTCGTAATAATTTTTGGCAGCTAAAGTTGTTGTTGTTGTGGTTTTCTCCCCTTTTTGTAACTGCATAAATTTTACTTTTTCGTCCTCGCTCGCCAACTACTGAATCATTATCAACACGAAATGCAGCAAATATTTATTGCTTGCAGTTTTATTCACGCGGATGAGGCGCGCAAATTAAAAATTGCTACTGCAATAACAATTGGTATTGTTGTTGTTGTTGTTGTTGTTTTTGTTGTAGTTGTGGCACCTGCACTACAACTGCAGCGGCTGCGGTTCAGGCGACTGGCGGCTGTTGACGACTGACTTCCGCAGTGGGTGGCACTGATTGCTTCTCCGCTTATTTTCGGTCGCTGCAGTTCGCGTGCATTCAGCCGAGTTGATTTTTCTTATCTTTTTAGCGCCGGCCGACCATTTTTGTGGTGCAGCCTAATTTTTATCTCTTGCTGCACACGGCAAATTAAGCGACTTTCGCGCGCTCGGCGAAGGGTGGCCAGGGAGGTCGGCAGACGCACACTAACACTCACACACACACACACACACACACACATACGCACACCTACACCAACACACACGGGCCACGGCACGGATAGCATGGGTGTGCGAGGAATTTTTTCAAGAGGAAGCCAGCAATTAGTGAGAATAATTCTTGAAAATTTTGATTTTGTAAAATAAAAGTTAATTTTTTCTGGAACGCAAATGCAAAGAATTTTTCCGGGGGGAGGGAAGGGGTTGGTTTTCTCCCAGTCAGCCCCCTTCACACGCCATCGTATTGATTGCCATTTATTAAAAATGAAAAAAAGCACCTTAAATTGGCTGGAGTGGAAGGTGCAAACATTTTCCATCGAGATGCCAATTAAACTCTACGTGAGCACTTCTGCCTCCTTGTGGGCGTGGCAGCGGCGGCAGTGGCAGCAGCAGCGAGCTCCAGTTGTCGCTACAGCAACCCGCAGAGCCGGCGGAAGTGATCATTAAGCTCGTAAATATCAGCTGCACCGCCGCTGCGGGTGGCCGGAAGTGGCCAGCGACTTGCTGGGGTTTTAATGGCAGCGGTGCGCGTTGCTGATGAAGTCATTAAAACTGTCAACGCGCGAAAATATATGGAGGGAGTTCAAGAAACACGCGAAGAAGCAGCGAGCGAAATAAATCGCCACATTAAAATCGAACAACTGGATTGCGCGACACTCGCTCCTGCGTCGGCGACGACACGCGAGCGTATAAATCGACTCGCTCGCAGCGAGAGCGAACGATAAAGGAAAACAGGAATCCGTTCTCAGATTTTCTCACGGATTAATTCATAATTCATTCTCGTGATAGCTTGAAATCTTTTCCACAATTATTCGCAAGTGTTTCTCCTTAAAAAGTCGCACTCAATGCGAGACGCGCAGATTTAGATTCACTAAATCTGTGAAGCTCAGATTACTCAATTCTCAGATATTCAACTCACAGTTATTCGATTCAATTCGCAGATTGAATTCATAATCTCATTTCAAGCGTCGATAAAAACGCACCCTGTGTCCTCCATGCGAGCGGCGCAAAAAAGCGCTGCGGAAATTAAAAGATTTCGGTAATAAATTTCCTTGGCTGGCAGTCGTTTTTCTGGTTTTATTAAATTTTACAGTTGATTTCGACTGCCAGCGTTAAATTCGACTGCCGTGCGCTGCAGCAGGCGGCGGCCGGCACGCGACGCTACGATGCGGCGGCATTTTTTCGCCGCCGCCGCCGCCGCCACCGCCGCCACCGCCACCGCCGCCACCGCGCTCAACGTTGTCTTATCTGTGGCGTTGAGAGACATGCAGGGCAGTGCAGTGCATCCCGCTGGCTTGGCAACGCTGGCGACAGACTTCAGCAAACGGATTGCGGATTCTGTGGGGAAAAACAGCCATCGGAGTTCTGGACTCCCTCTGGTGGCGCTGCAGTGCAGTGCGGTAACTTCAGGGTTGCATCGACAGTCGAGAGTAACGACGTGGTGGCGTTGGAAGCTGAAGGCTGAGGGGTGGGGGGAGGGAGGTTGGTGGAGGAGCGAGATGGTTGGTAGGAGCGGGATGAAGAGGAGTGGGAGGAATTCAGGTCTGCGATGCGTGTTGCAGGTTCACTTTGAGTGTTTTAAAGCGCCCGAAGCAGTGCAGCACAGCATGAGGTTACCGCTGCGGCCACCGCAACATCCCACGTTCCTTCATCTCTCCTCCCCCGCCGACGCTTTTATGTAAAACAGCCCTGACCTCCTCCTCCGCCTTCTCCTCCTCCTCCTCCTCCTCCTCCTCCTCCTCCTCCTCCTCCTCCTCCTCCTCGTCTTCCTTCTTCGCACGGCAACGAGCTCAGTGCCAAACTTCTGTCGGAGATTTATGGCGTTTGTAGGACTCTTGGCGTTGCCAGAAAATAGTTTCCCTCCCTCCCACCGTCCCACCCTCGCTGCCTCTCGCATCTTTTTATTACTCTTCTCTTCTCTTCCTGTTTTCTGTTAACAAGTGTGTGAGTGTGCTTGACTTTATTGGAACGGGTGTGTGTGTGCGTGTATTTGTGCGGCACCTACACGAGTGCATAACTGCGTACAGCTTTCTAAGCCCTAAAAAATCACAACAACAACGACAACAATAACTGCATCTGTCCATAAATTTCACTATTTATGCTTTAATTAGAAATGTTTAATTAAAAAATTAAAATCATAGAATTTCTCCGTACGAAAAGCACTCGTAATAAACTTGCCTCACACAAGGACCTCAAGGACCTCAAGAAGAAGTCGTGCTACTCCGATTTTACGAAACGTTTGCCGCTTAAAGCGTTCAGTGAAATCTGAGGAGGAATTGAAATTGTAAAAATGCGCAAAATTTAAAATAAATTGTCACCTTCACGCACATCTGAGCATCTTCTACGTTGCGCCGACCATCCTCACTTCCTGGCAGCGCACTTCCTTGTTGTCGTTTTTCACCACATTTTCACAAAACAGAAAAGTTTCAGAAAATGCAGGATTTGAAATAAAAACACAAAACCGCTGCCAAGAGGAAGGCAGCCGCAGTATTTTGCAAGGACGACTGCGGTCTTCGTTGTCTTAAATGTAACTCGAATATTTTAGCCGGAAATACATGCACACACATTTACATATCCACGCTCACACACACACACACTCACACTCACACGTTCGGACACATGCCAGCTGACAAATTATAAATCCTGTTGCGAAATCCTTCCGTCTTCCAGCTTCATGCGATTTCTCGGAGCAGCCAACGACGACGCAGCGACACCGAGAACCTCCCGCCATCCGAGCGTGCATCCGTTCGTTCATTCGCTCCTCCCGCCGAACATTTCCATCTGCAGCTTTTTCCCGCTGCTCCTGCAGGCCTCGTTCGTGGCAAGCAACCACCACGCAACAGTTCGCTGCAGTTTCTGTTCCTCTGGTCGTCTGGTTAGCGGCGGCCTGCTGCGGTTGCCCGGCTGACGGGGAGGAAATTCAAGCCAAGCCAATGTGGCGGCGCACGGGTTTCGCATGCCGGCTTCCGCTGAATAGCGTCCGGAATGCAAAAAACATCGCACGGCAAAGGCGTTGCATGTATGAATAAAATAAATACATTTTATTTGCTAGAAATTATTAGATTTCTCTTACAACAGCCAATTTTTTCCACGAATTCCAGCTGCTATTCAAATTCAGTTCTTTTCTTTCTCATCTGCTGCTCTCTTCATTGCATTCTTCGCAACTTTTAACTAGATTTTTCACGAAATTTCCCTCCTTTCCTTCTTTATTCACACACTATTTGTGGTGCTTTTTACCCTCTTCAGTGTTTTCTAAACAGATTGCATTGAATCGCATTCGCCAGGTCTGCAGCACAACCACACACAAGCCTGCGTGTCCTGCGTCCGGTTTTGATGTAATGCAACACGGCAACCCACCTGTGCTGCGTCAGCATCATTATGGGGAGATTTTTCGTCCATTTGCAGGACTTACGCTGAATTTCATAGTCTCGTGCACAGCAAGCACCAGCAGGGATGGAGCGCGTCGCCCTCTGCGTGGCTACGTGATGCACCAACTCTCCTCATCGCTGGACTACGTGCTGGCCGCGTCCTGCTGCACCGGTAGCTGCTGCTCCTGCTGCCACCCCGACTCCGGCTGCCGCTGCCCTTGCAATTCTATTCAACCAATTATATCGAGGAGAGCCAATGAAGCAGAAACTCGCTTTCTTTCAGTTTCAATTCTGCTCCGAGCTGCTTTCTTCCTTCGCAATTTATTCATTCCATTTGCTGCTCCTTACTTTTCCCACTTTCAGTGCATCAGCAAGTTGAGGGAAAGCAGCGAGCGCCCGAGTCTAAAATGCGGTTTGTGCAGCAAGATAGACAGACCGAGAAACAGATGAACCAACAGCCAGATGGACATCCCTAGCGACCGCAAGGACGAGACGACGAAGCGGAAGCGGCAGAGGAGCTCGAAGGAAGCTTCCGCGCGCATTGAGATTTTTCTATAGAAGAAGAGATAATTCGCTAAATAAAGGATTTTCGATTGAGAGCGACGGAGAGCGGAGACGGGGGCGAAAGAGAAGAAAGAAGTTGCAATTTTTAGGGGAGAAGAGAAGCGGGGGAGCGGGAAAATCAATGTATATGAAAACATATTTAAAATTCAACAGATGAGAGGAGCACTAAAGGGACGAACAACGAATGGATTTCCTTAATTTGTGCGGTTGGCAACCCTCTTCCACTTCCAAGTCACAAATGCATTTTCTAAATTGACGAAAAACGGAACGGCGAACCACAAGCACGACTTGAATCATTCAGTATTAATATTAATATTAATATTAATATCGGCTCGTTCTTTATTGTTGCCCGGAGATTTAAGAGTGAAATTTATGCTAACCCGGAGACAACTTCGGCTTTTATCCTCCTCCTCTGTAATGCCCGGGGCGCCAGCAGAAGAAAGATTTTAATAACATCCATAATTACAAGGGCAGCTTCCCCTTCCTGGTTGCCCCTTCCTTCTCTTCGTTTTTCATATTATTCTGGGTTTTGTGCTTGTTTTTCCTTATTCTCCTTCTTTTATTTTTCCTTACATTTTTGCTTTTATTAATTTAATCTCGAGACTTTGTTTTCGTTTCACTTTGTTGGGGGGAATGGAAAGCGACATTCGAATCAGCGATAATATTAATTGATATTGCTTTTGTTGTCGCTGTTGCGTTACCACTAATGCCCACCGATCCCCTATCCCCGTATCCCCAGTCTACTCTGTCGTCCCATCAAGAAGCTCTTCATTCCTATAATTAATACAAATTGTGGTCAACAGCAATCACACACACACAAACACACACACACACACACACACACACACACACACACACACACACCTTCACAGACTCACCATTACATTTGTCACCAACCCACTGCCGACCATGAAGCTTCCCATTAACTACACTTAATTCAGTCGTTAATTGAAAAGTCCTTCAGCGACAGAATTCCTTCGCAGTCGGAAGCAGCAGAAATCCTTGAGCTCAAGAAATCCACACTCGTGGTAGCCATTGTTATCCTTGCAAGGAATGTGGAACATTGAACACCATGTGACAACTTTTTCTCGAGCGTTGAAGTGGAAATGCTTGGAAATGCTTTTCGTGGAGGAAGGGGAGAAGGAATAGGAAGGTTGTTGGTGTAGTTGTAGTAGTTGTTGTTGTTGTTGTGACTGTTGTTGTTGTTGGTGTGACTGTTGTTGTTGTTGTTGTTGTTGTTACTACTAATCCAATCAATTAACTTGAATTGCGTCTGTAGGACATAAAAACTGTAGATGTTGATTTCATAGTCTTAAATAAAACATGCGTATGTATGGTAGGGGCTGTGTGTGTGTGACTGTGGGTGTGTGTGTGTGCGTCCTGGTACTAATTTCAAGTAACACTTGGACAACTTTATTGAAGTAGTCAATTAGTTATGTAAGATGTTTTCATAAGCTTAATTCACGTTGAGAGATTTTATCACTTCAGCGAAGGGAACTTTTTCGAAATGATGTGTGGGGAAAGCGGAAAAGATCGGTAATAGTGATGAAAGTCAAGTATTTTTGGCAACTTTTTTCCTTCCTTGTAAAAATCCTAACTAAAGTGCATATGAAATATTGAAAAATACCCCTACAAAATTTTAAAACCCTTCAAAAATTCGCATTTTTCATCCTTTCTCTCTTCAAATCCAACGGGATTCCCATTTCCCTTAGCAATTTCAAACTCCATGTATGGGAAATTTCCCGCGAAGCTGGCAACTCTGCGTTTTCTTTCCTCGTCTCTCCTTCTCCTTCTCTCTCGACGCCACCTCTCTCGTTTCTCTTTATTAATCTCATCTTTCCGTCTTCTCTTCTCCACGCATCGTACTGTATTTCTTGACTAATTTGGCTTTCTTTCCACCCCGCGATATAATTAAATCAAATTAGTTAACTTAAAAATTTTAATGAAAGACAAACTTTGCGATCTAATTAAGTGTTCGCACAATCGAAAGAGAAACATTCTCAGCTCGAGCAGGATGCTTTAAGAAGGAAAACGAGAAAAAGTACTAGAAATGCCATCATCCTGCGTAGGTCATCCTCGCTGCAGCTCATCATCGTCATCATAATCATCATTACAAGAAGAAGTTTCTTCAGCTTGTGATGCGAGAGAGAGAGAGAGAGAGAGAGCTGAAGAGCTTGATGAGCGGAAATGAAGACGAGCCCTGAACTCGAAGAGAAGTCAATTCGCAGAGAGTGCGTTTCATTCTTAGAGCGTCCAAAGCACTCGCATTAGCTGCTCGTGGCAAAATTGGTGGATGCATAAAGTTTATTGGCATCCGATAACGAGTCGTCACTGCTAATGGCAACCCTGAGAACCCCGCACTCATCCTCTCCTCCCTCCCCCCCCCCCACCCATCGCGTTGCGGTGACTATAATTCAACGTACACTGAGCCGCAAATTAAATCATTTTAATGATTAAATACAATTAGAGTCAAAATCGCGTCTAATCTCAGCCCTAACGACCTCCAACCAGCCACTTGGCAGCCCCGAAGCTGAAGCGGAAGCCGAAGCTGAAGCTGTCTCGCCGCCGCTGCTGCTGGATGCCGGCGCGGATGTTGATGTTGATGACGCTGCTGCTCCCACTAAGTGCGAGTTAAGCTGCCTCATTATGCCAGCGAAGAAAAATTTGAAGCCATAAAAAGAGAGCGACTGAGGAGGACAGCTTAACGGCAGCACTTTAGAGTTGAGAGTCCCACTGGCAGAAGGGTGCGTGTGGGGGGCGGCGATGTGGGGCGGCGGTGGTGCTCGGAGTTTGAAGACGGACGCTTTTATCGCTCTCGAAACAGCTGAGATAAGCTTCGAAGTAACGCCACTAATGAAATTTTTCAATTCAGTTCTTGAAATGACTTCGCTCTCCTCGAGAATCTCGCTCTTGCCATCCCCGGCTCGCCGTTTGGCCATCTCAGCTCCGCCCGCCCCACCGCCGCCCCTTTTGTATTCATTAACATAAGGGTGCGTGTTGTTGTTGTTGTTGTTATTGTTGTTGTATTCTACACATCGATGCTGATCACAATAAAAGCTGTCGTGGCTAAAAAACGAGACAAAAGCTGACTTCATGTAATTTGTATGCATTGTTATTGTCAGCAGAAGGGTGCGAGTGGGGGAGGGCGAGTGGGGGAGGGCGAGTGGGGGGGGGAGGGTTGGCAGGAGGTTGTGCAATTCCGACAACAATCAACCGACGCAGCAAACTGTCAATAAATTAAAAGAAATTTCACTTGAGCTTCCATTGTAAAGTTTTACGATTTTTATGTGTTTCTGCACTGTTAAGCAAAAAAAGGGAGGAAGATGAAGAAAAACTAACTACACGTCCATTCCAAGGGTTGCAATTTTAAACCCCCTCCCGCTCTCTGCCACAATTTTGAAGGCATTCTTTTCAATTCTCCACACCGAGACCGATTAGAGGGCAAAAAAAAAGGACAAACATTGTTTACGCTTAATTGATTTGAATTATTTATTGCTGTTGAGTTGAATTGATTTCTGAAGCAAACGTCGAGCGAGGCGAACGGATGACGTGTGGCATTAATTGGCAGCCTAAAAGTATGCAGTAAAATTTAACTGGTTAGGAATTTTAAAAAATACGAAGCTAGAAGCAGAAACACCCCTCAACCTCCTTGTTAAACGAAAGCAATCGAGAATCGTGAAGCAATGAAGACAAAAGATAACAACTCTGAGAAACAATGGAAAAAAATTTTGCGTACAAAGGCAGCGCAAAAAAGTGTAATAAAATGTTGCAAAACAGGAAGGAAGCTGATAAAAATAAACGTCGAGGGATCTGACACGCGATACGAGTGTGAAAGGCAAATTCAAGGCACACGAAGAGAAAAACCGAAGCAGAAGTAAAAATGAAATCGGAACAAGAAAAAAGACACACGAAATACAAAAGAAAACCACGAAAGGTGGAAAATAAAAAGCATTTACTTTCTTTTTAATGCATTTTCACAGGATGTACAATATTTTTGGGGGACTTAGTAATCCCAACAGCAACAACAACAAACAGGCAGATGATCACAAATCACTTTGATACAAAAGCTGTTTCTACCACCAGCGCCGAGTAAAGACTTTAAAATTATATTGCAAAGGGAAGAAAAGGTGCGAGGGGGTGAGAGGGGGCGTGGGGGTGGGAGTGAGTTTGGTGTTTAGGAAGGGAGGCCGGGGTACCCTTTCAGTGCTGCGTAGTACTGAAAACGGAAGCACGCAACACTTAAAACACACATGTGAGACTCAAACACAAGTTCAAGTGTGTGTCTGCTGTTTGGGCTGAGTGTGTGTGCCTGTGTGTGTGTGTGCGTGTGTGCCTCTAAAAGACCAGCCGCAGTCGTCATCAGCGCCATTTGCACCGAAAACATAAAAACGCAAAAAGAAACCAATGAAAGTGTTGAAATAAAACTGCGAGGACGCAAGCGGCGGCAACTTGATGCTTCGCACATAAATTAGAAGGGATTGCAGCGGTCCTGCTTAAGGTTGCCGCAAGGAATACAAAACAGCTGCGTTTCAAATTTTCATAAATTCAGCAGCGTTGAAATTTCACTAAGAAACAAGAAAAGAAAGAAATTCACGGAATAAGAAAAGAATGAAATTCATGTGTAGAAGGAAATTCAACGAATTAATTCGAAAGCAATCATTAGTGTGCTTCATGGACATTCAATTGCAGTGCGAAACCTCAATGAAGTTGAGTTCAATTACTTGAAATGATAAGAGCGGATTTTCAAGTCATTCTCACCCCTCATGCAAACCATTTCAAGTGGAGGATGACAATTTTGCTAAAGGTCTTCCAGTTGACTGCAGAGCCACAAAATACGTCGTTCGTTTTGCATTTAACAGCAACTCACCGGCTAAAATGCAAATTAGAGATTAAATTTTAAAGGACGCTTTTGCACACAAACACACACACACACACACAGATAAACAACACACACTCGCACATACACGTGGATTTTGAAGCTCTTTTCAGCAACACAAGAGCTACAACTGGAAATGCAACAAGTTGCAAGTTGCATGTCTGCTTCGAAGCCGAGCATCGAACTCCACCCGGATTTTCATGCCATGCACGGCAAGAAGGACTCAGCAATAATCGCACATTAAGGACAACCATGAGTGAAAATCCATCATGCCGTCGCATCTCAACAAAACACGCAACACTTGCAGCCGTAGATGTTGCTGCTGCAGCTGTTGCTGTTGCTGTTGCTGCCGCAGTTGTTGTTCTTGCTGCCGCAAGAGGAAAGAGAGAAAATGCAAGTAAATTTCAAAATGGAGCCCAAATTCAATAAAAGGATGTGCAGACGAAAGAATTGAAGCAAAAAATTAAATAAAAATCAAAATGCGAGCATCGAGCTGCTGGCTGATGTTGCTGCTGCTGCAGTGCTGCACTTCGAAAGCAACAAATGGACAGCAAGGACGTGTAGATATACAAGGATGTTTGTGTGTGTGTGTGTGTGTGTGTGTGTATGTGTTTGTATGTAACTCGACACCATATCTAAGTTTAGAAAAACAACACAAAATATCTCATCCTTGCTTATTCCACAGAGGATCACTTGGTGTGCGTCCGTGTGTATGTGTGTGCGTATGTCTGTGTCCGTGTACGTGTGTGTGTGCTTACGTATGAGCACTTTAGGTGCGTTAGTATGTGTGCACAAACGAATTTACTTGCATTCTACACTGGAAAAAACACTGGAAAAAAATCACATTTCGTCCCACACACATCGAGTAAACTAGAAAAACCGTAACGTTTACTGACAAAAAAAAGAAAAAACTTCACACAAAAATTGGAATTTCTCATTGCAAGCTGCTGCTGCTGCTGGTGGTTCTTCTGCTGCTTCTGGCAGCTACATTTCTGCTCAGCTCAGCTCTGCTCAGCTACTCGCTGCGAGCACTTAAGCTGCAAGTGAGAAAAATGTTCCTTCCACAGCGGAGACAGCATCTTCTGGCATTGTTGCTGTTGTTGTTGCTTTCGTTGGCAAGGACGCGGTCGCTGTCGTTGCTGTTGCTTTGCCGTTTTTGCTTCCCCAGCTGCGTTGAGCGTCGTTTAAAGTGATGAATGGAACCCGAGCTTGTCTCCGAGAGCGCGCGCGCGCGTGTGTGTATTACTCTGTGTGTGTGTGTGTGTGTGTGGACGTGCTATAGTAATTTTTTACTTTCATTTGTCAGTGAAATTAATTTCGGTCTTCTTTAAATAAACTAAAATAAACACCGAGTGACGCTTGAATTGCTGTTGCAACTCCTTGCGGTTGAGAGCTGCTGCACCTGCTGCTGCAACACAAACGACTGTCACTCGCTGCTAACAGCCACTCTGACAGAATTATTAAAGAAATCCATTCATTTTTCCACGAGTAGTTGCTCCCTAAATTAATAAAACTCGAAGAAAGTTCTAAATCAGCTTGAAGAACCCGCACAAAGACCGCTGAAGGACGTCTTTTAATAACCGTGATGTAGCCGCAGAGAATTACAAGCGATTACAAGAACGCTTACCGTAACCATTTCGCACTTTTCACCCTTCTGTTCGCCCCTCGCGTCAAGCAGCGACCGCGACTGCTGTTAATTTGCATCGAATCTGTGTTCTCGCAACGCACTACTAAAGCAAGCAAACGAAGAAGTGGAACCCCGCCTCCCAGCGCCCCACTTCGAGCCCTAATCACCCGCGGCTCGGATGCCCTCGAGGTTCGCCACTAATTTTGTCCGCGTAACCATTCATTCACGCAAGGAATTAATAGCAAACTTAACGCGAAAACAACAAAATAATTGCAGCAACAAACAGCAAACAGCAACAACAGTCGAATAAACAACAGCAACTCCAAACTGACTCCGCGCGACTGACAATTCCGCCCGAAGCCACTCAAGCCAGCGAACACTTCACCCGCTCCACATCTACGTGGAACCCGTTGCATACTTTTAGGCTAATTAAATTTAAATATATTCCTGGACCACAAAAGCGTGAGAAAATTTAATTAAAATTGTTTTCCCTCCCGTATAAGGATGCGCTGCTTCTGTCCCCGCTCGTCGCCCGGTCTCCTGGCCGCCTGAATGTCTGTCTGTCGGTCGCCGATCTCCTCCTTTAGTCTCGTGACATTTAAAATTTATTTACGCGCCAAACGCACTCCAGCCGGGAAACTTCCACTTGACACCCCGCCTCATCACCATCATCATCATCATCATCGTCATCGTCATTCTCACGCCACCAAGTTCTCTGCGAAAACTTTAGCATCGACGACACTGATTTTCATTATTAAAATCAACTGAAATTTACGCGAAGTGTACTCGAGCAGCCCACTCCACCCCACGCCAACCCAACCCCCTCAGCCGCACGAAGGAGCGAAGGAGCGAAGGAGCGAAGGAACGCAAGCCTTCAAGAAATTCAATTTCACAGATTTGGCGTCGCTTAAGTCCAGCTAATCTTTGCACTGAATTATTAAGAGAGAAGTAATGAAGGGGTCGAGGTTGTGGGCGGAGGGTGCAAGGGGAAGGAGGGAATAAATTAAGGACTAAGCCTGTAACGAACTGGTTCGCTGAAGTTTGATTAAGTTTCTTTAAAGAATTAAAAGAAAGCAAGGAGAGAATACGAAGATGAGAAGGAAGAAGGAGAGGAAATGAAGGAGGTGAATCACTAAGGAAGAAGAATAGAAGAAGGGGAAAAAAGAATGAAAGGAGAAGAATAGAGGAAAGAATATAGGAAAGGTAAAACGAGAAAAGCACATAAGTGGCAGGAAACGTGGAAAAGTGGCGGGAAATCAGGTGATTCGCATCTCTGATAAGTCCTCCTGATAAGTCGCTCCTGATAAGTCACTCCTGATAAGTCACTCCTGATAAGTCACTCCTGATTAATCCCACAAAAGCGGTGAAAATGCGAAATATGATAATATTTGACCTCCGCAATCATTTCGTAAGGAAGGCACAGCCTACCGCTACTCGCTACTGCTTGATGTTTATTTACACGGTTTTGTGTAGCCTTCAAAAGTGCCACACACATCAGTAAGCAGCAAACACAATCAGGGGCCGCATGCAATATGGTGCGATGATCCTTTTCCACAAACAGCATAAAACACAAAGCCATTTCGTTGTAAGTAAGATTGCTCAAGGCTTTTTCATCACTCACCTCTTTATGGTTTTTAATCCTTTCGATTTCGTGTTTCTTTTTCTCTTTGATTTTCCAGCTTTTGTCATCCTTCCGAAAAAATGTGCCTGCTTGCAACCAGTCTGTCGTGAGCTGAAAAACACAAATATCGCTGTATATACGGTGCCACCACCTCGGAATCCTTCTGCCACTCCTCGGAATCCTCATGTGCGGTTCGTATGCAAAGCGTTGATACAGCAATCAATAACGACGTGTTGCACTTACGTAGCCATCCATTACATCTCCCATTACAGCGGCAACTGGTTCTGCTGACACCTACTGATTGCAACATTATTGCCTGGCAGCGCCTGATGATGAGGAGCGTGAGGAGGAGGAGGAGGGCCGAGTGCGGTAAAATGTGAGGAAGTGATATGCTTGACAGCATATAATGGAACCTGAAGCGAACAGCGTGAAAACAAAGACAGGGGAGGAAAACATGCAACACCACCATCACATTCAGAAGCCACGGGGGGCGAGTGAATCTCTGCTGCTCCTGAATCTCGTTTGCTACCCTACTGGCAGCTGGTCCTTGTGGCGCAATAAATCCCGGCCATTGACTTCAATTACTTAATTAGAAACGATTGCCCTTGAGGCTATTTGTGGGCGACACGCGGCGCGCGAAGTCAGCGGTCGCGAGTAGCAGCGGCGACAGACAGCCAGGAGCTGCAGCAACTAATCGTGATGATGGTAGTAATGAAGGTGCTGACGGTGACGGTAGTGTGAAATGATGGAAAAATTAGGTTCACATGATAATTAAAAAAACGAAAATTAAAGAATCTCATCTAGAACTGAGAAATAAATTGTGGAGTGATATTAAAATAGTAGTTGAAATAGTGAGACATAAATTGTGGAGTTATAATAAAATAGAGGAGCGAGTCATTTGAAAGGTTCGCCAAAGACGTAACTTCAGGGAACGGAAACGGCTGTCACGGATCTAGCAATCCACCCCGTTTATTATAAGTGTATTCTGTAGAGCGACATCACTGTGGAGCGGGTAATAAATATCCTTCGCTCACTACTGCCATAATCCTCTTTAAACAACAAAACTTCCCATTCACATAGTTGTTCTCATCCAAAGTTAGTCCTCGGTTGCGAAAATTATCAACCTCTCTATTGACGCAGTTAATACGTCGGGATTAATGGTACTAATAAGGATCCTTCTGACGGTTACCGGTGACCTAAGATAGTAAGAGTCTAAAAGCGCCCTTTCATGTAGTGCGTGTGTCTCTGCAGTGCTTCTGTAGCTAAAATTTTATTAGCTGCAGCAACAGCAACACCAAATACAGTGAGAAAGTTGGAGAAGCTCGTAAATATTGATTGTGTTGTCCTTGTTGGTTGGTTGGTCGATCTAACGTGACGTGTCTCAGAGCTGGTTGGGCAGATGAAGTAGTTATTCGATGGTATATCCTTGTTGATTTACAGCTAATTGTAAAGGATATTTAGTGCATCTTCAGGCTGTGACAGTCCGAAGACCGCCATAGAAAGTCCCTCTCTCCTTCTCTCTCTCTCTCCCTGTTTGCCTGTCTGCTGTCTCAGTCGTACGAGAGAAGGAATTGCGATGAGGGAATTCACATTGAGATCTTCTGAGCGGTTAATGCCAGGAACGGTTAACAGAATTACTTATCTTGCAAGGAGACAAGTGGAAAAGATAAGAGGAGATGATGTTCCCTGCTGTGGGAGAAGAACCTTTCATCAGACCTCGGGTTGTATTTTAATATTTTTAAACTATCGTATATAGTTCATTGACGGAGGATTCCCCATTTCTTTCTCTCCCCGAATATCCTTTTTGTTGTAGTTTTTAATGTGTTTTCCTATTGTTGTTGTTGCGGTTGCGTTTGTTACTGCCTTCCGAACCATTACAGCGAATCGTCTCAATATTTATGAGGCAGGGGCGGAGCGGCAAACACAAATTGGTTCGAGTTGGACCGTCAAGAGGACCCTTTCGTCGATTTACACCGACCCATTAACTCTGCACCCGTTTGTGTGCCTATTTAGTGTCTCGGTGATATAGCAGCTGTCATAAAACTCCGAAAGGTTGCACTGAAAATGTTATCAATTCGGCTTTATTACGGCTTTTCTGTTGCTGCCATTAAATTCGCGCTGGTCGTAGTCGACTTTTAATTGAGCTTTAAAACACATCGAGAGCAATGAAAGTTTTCCAACAACAGTGAGGGGATTTTTCTCGTGTTGAGCAAATGAAAGCGAGGAAAAGTTCTTGGTAGCATCCGTCCCTCGTTTGTATCCATTGGGTTACCAAATCTGTGGAATTCTAAACGAGGCTTAACTTTAATTTTATTAAGCTTTATTGTTATGGTTGGTTGGTTGGTTGTTGTTGTTGGTTTTATTTCAACTTCGACTCGCTGGAAGTCGCAAGTCGTTAAAGTTGAGTGTCAACTCGATTATCGTCAAAAGCATTAAGAAAGTTTTCGAGAAGTTAATTGTAGCCATCGAAAATTGTTAATTAATTAAAGCTTATTAATCTGCAGACTTCTTTTAGGTGAGTATAAATTAACTGTTTCTGGATGAGTTGCCGACACGTTACTAATTCAAGATGACAGAAGTAACTTTTATCCGTATCTCCCAAAACAAAGTTTTGTATAGTTTCATGTGTATTTATGTAATGTGTGTGTGTTTGTGTGTCAGCACATGTATGCTATACATGTCCACCGTTGGCCATTTTCAATGTGAGACACATTTACAGTCATAATAATCTCTGCTATTAGAATTGCATGCGTCCATGCTGGACGCATGGTGACACACACATGGTGCACAGATATGATGGTACGCAGATACACCAACACATACACATAGGCAGGATTAGAGGAGGTCAAGTATCTGAACTAATTTATGGTGCGTGAAGAGCAGTTAAGCGCACTAATCACCAAATCTATGTAATTGAGTTCGTTTGGAAAAGAGATGGAGTGATAAAAAGAAAAGGAGGAATGGAAGAAGAGGGAGAGAGAGATTAGGAGAGAGAGAGAAGGAGAGAGAGAGAGAGAGATAGAGAGAGATCAGAGAGCGGATACAGAGAGCTGTGGAATGAAGAGGTCAAGCAGAAATAAGACCAAATTTCATCATTACTGTTTTTTTGTCTTGATGAGAAGATGCATCGAACCAGTAGCATCTGTAGAATATTTTCATCCTTCTGTTGGAAATGGCAACTACAAAACGGACTTATAATGAAGGTAAGTTGCTCACTTTTAATGATCCTAACAGGGTACCACCGGATATTGAAGACGTGTGAGCAGTTTAGTTGGCCAAATGAAACTTTACGATTCACGAAAATCACGCGAAATGTATTTCGTGCTGTACTGATTCAAAATCTCACCCTTCTTCAGCTCCGGCAGCCTCTTAAATCTGCGAATATTAAACTCTGCATCTGTAAAAGGTCAGAATACTAAATCCTGAAGCTGCAAAAAGTCACCGTGAAATCACGACCAACATCCACGATACGAACCGCGACAGGAAAACCATCCCAAAAAATTCTAAATTCTTGGCAGAAATCCACAATCTGCACACGTAACCCTTCACTGAAATTGGCTGTATCAAAAAAAGGCGGGACAACAAAACCATTCAGTCTCCCTTGTTAGACGCGCACGATGAAATTCCAAGGCTGCGGTTTTTATATTCAAAAAAGTCGCCGCCAGGAGTAACTGTCTCGTGAATGTCTCTTTCTATTTGAAATCGTTAAATTCAGCAAAACTCCGCGTAGACCGCCAGACACTATAAATGGCCGCAAGTTGTCCGTCCTCGACATCGTCCTCGAAATTAGAAAAGTAAACAGCATCCAAAACCGCGACGCGATGTGACATCAGAGTCGCGTTGAATTGAATGACGTTAATTTGCCCGAAGCGGTCGGGCCGGGCCGTGTTGTCAGCCAGTACGCGCCGCCATTTTGTATGCAAGCGAACTGAATTGAGGTTTAATTTTGTGTGTAAAAGTGTCTGCCTCCTTCTTACGTCGTCGACCCGAAAAGGATTCCCCGTTACTGTAATTTTAACAGTATCTCCACTTGTAATGTGAATTAAAATAACCTGCGCTGAAAGAGGGAGAAATAAGGGCGAGAGGAAGTGGTAGAAAGAAAAAGGGGGGGGGGGGGGGGGGAAGAGAAAAAGAATGCCAAAAGTTAAAACCTCAAAAATTAAGCAACCCTAAGAGTTCGCGGCCGGCGTAAAATAAATAAGTAAGCGGATGAGTGTAGGTGAGTACTTGTGTGTGTGTGTGTGTATGTGTGTGTCTCTCTGTGTGTACGTACCACTTTACATTACGCGCTGCGCCGCTCAGAAACCATTTCGTATGTAAATTTGGAATTTAGCATCGCAGGTCATGTAAGCAAAAATAAATTATGCAAGCGTCGGATCGAGGGGAGGTTTGGGGGTGGCTGTCTTATTTGTGAGTTACCTTGATATAACTGCCGGCCGTAGTGCACTGGCGAAGAGTGTGAGGCCAATAAATAAGTCAGAGCGTCTCGCGCGTTCAGTTGGGCGAGTGGGGGAGTTGGTGGACATCGCGTCGCCGTTGCTGTGGCTGGAAAAGTAATCGGTTTGGGCAACCCTTGTGCAGGAGGGCTACAATTTAGGCAGCACGTAGCGGTTATGAAAGAAATTACGAAATTAACTCTTTGAGAGGAAAGAACAAGAGCGAGAAGAATGGAGAGAAGGATGAAGCGTTGGTTAGGCTTGATAACCGGTGACCAATTTCAAGTTATTGCTACTCTTCACCCGCCACGGCCCAAGAATTTAATTTCGAATTCAATACAGGTAATTGTGTCTCCCCCTCTCTCTCCTTTCCACGCCTCTCCTCTCTACTGCACGACGATCACACTGATATACACTCATGTGATGACCTTAAACAGGGCAGAGGCATCCTTGCCGGGCAATGCCTTCAAATTCCATATGAGGCCAACCGACGGTAGCGCGGTCTCTTAATAAGAGTTCGTTCTCTCCTTTATTTAGACCGTTTTGCTGGTAACGCACCGCAGCAGTGCATTTCAACCCATGTCCAGCACCTCATGTCCAGCAGAACAGCAACGAAAACCTACAAAGAAACACCAAAACGACCGCAGACGCGTTTGCGGGACCGAGTCCGGAAAAAACGTAACTCATTTTTTAATACACTAGAGTTTTCCGACCTCTGTTACGTGTACGCGTACGAATGCCCGTGGACGGGATACCCAGGAATTACTTGTCCTGCGGAGAAGTTTAAAAATTCAAGGGGAACTCTTACGTGCGGGAAGTCACTGCGTGAGTCAGCAAAAACGATGCAGCATCGGATAGCTCCAGGGTTGCCGCATACTTAATAACTGCGGCTGCGTCTTTTCATCCTCTCGGTCCAGATTTATTTTATCTCTCTTCATTTGTTTCCTTCCACATGCTTAACTTCTATAATGGAACTTCTTGCTTAATTTTATCATGTTCTTCTTTTCAGATAACTAATCTAGAAATATAAAAATATAATACCTTTCTTACTTTCTTTTCCTTTCCACTGTTTTCATCCTTTAATTCGTTCACTCCTCAGTTAGTCCTTACTCATTTCTTATTCTCCCTTCTATTTATTCTTTGAGCATGAGACGAGACAATTCGAGTTTGCGAGGAGTCGCCACTAAACCAACATCCATCTTGTCCACTCTTTCATCCTCTGCGATTTTATTCGGGAACCCAGGTTGGGCTTGTAGTGCGTTGCCTGAAATACGGTTATTATCCAATTTTCATGTACGATCAATACACGTACTTTCTTCCCTCATCCCCTTCCGATACCATACCACCTCTACATCCCCTTTCCCCACGAAGAACTCAGGCAATCGTCAACTACTTGTTATCCTTATCAATAATTAAAAGCGATTCGAACAAAGTTGATTTTATTCACTTGCTAAAGTTCTAGTTCGCTCCCCACAGAATCCGAAATCCCTTCCACAATGTCAGCCCCCACTCCATCGTCCTGAACGTAATCTGAATGCTTTTGTTAGTTTTGTAGTGGTGCTCACATTGCCGTCGTCCTTGTTCAGTGGCATCAACGCGTGCTGTGCAAGTCGTGACCTCAGTTGTTTTGTTTAATTTGAAAACCTTAAAGCAACAGACGTCCGCTTTCCCGTCCCCCGCCCCGGCCATTCCCTTGTCTGGTGCTCCTGTTCCAGACAATTTTCACCTTCTGATGCAGCTCGTTCTTGAAAGACACCGAAATAGTTTTCGAAAATAAGCAGGAAACACACACAAGTGGAAATTATCCTGACTTTGTTTATCCAAATCCAAAAACACGAACGCACAGCTCCGAAACAACAACAACAAGAAGCCGAATATCTCTGGATAAGAATGACAACAACTTTGAATCTGCGGTGTTTAGACGAGAATTAACATCTTAAGTTCGTAATTAATCTCAACTCGCGGAATTCAGTTATTCCGCTGTCGCCGCCTCGTCTTCAACTCTCTGATGAGACCACCAACTCAACGCCAGGTGCCGCCGACCTCTGCACCTGGCCAGACAGCAAGCGGATGTGACTGCAAGAGCTAATTTCTGGGGGCAGCAGTGGTTGGTGCTGAAGAAAATCAACAAAACAATGCGAACGCAATTTTCAAAGCGGTGCTTGGGGGAAGAACAAGAAGAAGCACAGGGAGGAAGAGGCAAGAGCATAGCAGAGGTTGCAGCAGAAGATGTTTCCGAATTGGCAGCCGAATCCTGCTAGCCGAGGATGCCGTCAGTCGCTACAAGCGAAGCGCATCAACATGCAAAATGCGTACAAATTGTTTAGTTTCCCCCCCTTCCCCCTTCCCCTCTTCGTCATCTTCTGCTGATTTCCCCTCCTTCCGACGCTGCGGTAATGTACGTACCTGTGTTGTCCTTGCGAGGATTCAGTAGTGAAAGGAATTTTACGCTGCTGGTGCTGCAAATTAGAGAACAAAAACTTTGTACTGAAACGAATGCTTTTGGTGAATCAAGAAAATGTCTGGATTTTCGAAGGAATGAGGAAAAAGCTGATTGTATGAAGTAGGGATGATAGTTGCATTGAAGAAGGATTAAAGCGTTAATTGATGTAAAATTAAGAAGGAAAAGCTGGTACAAGAAAAACGTTGAATTTCAGGAGTCTTCAATTCGGATTGCTGCCGTATGTCAGTAATTGGTGTCCTGACGTTATTTATTTATTATAGATATTCGATGTACTTATATACACGTTCCTCAAATCAATTGTAAATGTCCTAGCTCAATCGTAGAAATCCTGACGTAATCATTGGTGCCCTGACAGAATCGTAGAATATATTTCTTCGGTAATAGATATCTCGTGGTTTCATCGTGGTTGTCTTTACTCAACCACAAATATCTTAGACGGATTTTGGGAACCTTGACTTATGTACTCATAAAATCGTAGATATTTTGCCTTAATCACGGATTGACTTCGACCCGGTCACACAAGTCTTTACTGAAGTATTCTATTTCCTTGAAGGAATGCTATGGGTCAGGACTTAGTCAGAGAAATCGAAGCGACATTCAGTTAGTCCCGGATATATACATTATCCATTGCGTATGTTTTGCAGTTAAGTCAATCACAGATGTGATAACTGGAATTATCCCAGTCCTGGAATTATCCTAGTAATCCTATACTATCACAGACAATATATTTTTTAATTTAGTTCTAATGCCTTCGACAATTCGAATGGGATAAAGCAGAAAAGCCAATAAAGTGGATGTGTGATGAAGTAGGGCCGTTTTTTCGACGAGGCTCATACAACTCGCATTAAACGTTAATAAAAAAACCCAAAACGTTAGTCGGGGACCTTTACTGCTCTCGATAGAGGAGCGACACTAAAAATACACCTATAAATCCGTAGATATTTCAGCAAATTATATTGTTATTTTGGATTATTTTAAGCTTTCGGGAAACCTATAATATCGGCACGTTAATCAAAATCAAGAAGGAAAAGAACACAAGCCACCAGACGCTGTTAAAAAAGAATAACAGAAACCGGTTACTATCTCAGTGCCGCAGGAAGCCCACCGATTGTCCTTACCAACCTGGCACGCAACCAGCAGAAAGTACAGCCATTTTATGGCCCAATAAAAATCCCATTTGCGCTAATGTTGCCTACTCCATGTTTTCTTTGGCCAGCCTGCTTGCCTCACCTCAGCAAAAACCGGCTTCCAGCACTAAAAGCGTTCGGAGTAAAGAGCCGAGAAGAGATGCTTTCTGAACTTAAGGACATAAAAATTGAAGTCAGCAGAAGAAAGCAAAAAACCTCGTAAAACCATTTGAAACTCAAACGTTTATCTAATCGTTTTGAAGCATCTTGACACCTGTAGTCCACCCCACGACGGCTGCTGGCGCTGCTGCAAATCCTGCCAGGATTCACACCTTCACCGCTCATTCACTCATTGAATCGGCAGCAGCATGCGTCGAGCCACGTCATTAATCTGCAATCGGCAAGTTTTTGGGGGCAGAAGCGGCAGAGCCTGCATTGCTACGAATTCAGGATGAAGCAGATCGAGTGCGAGGCGACAGCGTTTATCTGGAGGCCATTAAAAAATCGTAAGGATTTAAACTGGAAAGTGGCGCGAAAGAGGCCAGCGAAGGCGAAAGCGAAGGGAAGGTGGCGAGGTTCTTGTGAGAGTCCTTCGGCTGCACCAAGGCATTCGTTTTCCCGCATGCGACACAATCGTGACATCAGCTGCAGCTGTGAAGAAGTGAAAATATGTAAGAAATGATAAAATATACGTTTGGCGAGCGGCGTTGCGACTTTTGTGGCTCCTTGTGGAGCGGATCCAACTTTTGTCTTAGGAAGGCGCTACCTGAGGCGCTACCTCTTCCCTCTTTCCACCGACCAACATTCGTTTTTTGAGGAACATCAGCAAATTTTTTTCCCCTCATTCTTTTCAGAAAAGTTGAAATGCTTTTGTAGAATAGGATTTTTCTAATCGAAGTTACAAAATTTATAGCTACCAAATGCGTTTCGAAAAGTGATGAACGACTTTTAAAAAGCCATTTCTCTCAACAACAACAACAACAACCCTAGTATTGGGAGAGAAACTTCGAGTCTCACGTGTACGAAATGGCTTTGCATGCGAACTTGTTTTCGGTACGCGCGTACCTTCTCCAAAGTGGAATCTGAGTACGAGAAGTCTGGTTTTAATATCTTCACAATAATCTACTCCCTTGAATTTAATGAGAAGACTTAATATCGGCACGATTTTCATAAGGATGTGACATCAAAGTAGAGACATTTTCGAATCTAAAGCGCGCGAATTGAGAGAAGCTGTGAAAAGCTAATTCTGCACGATTTCAGTGGAACCATGATATCATGCAGATATAGTAAGTTGACCGGATGCAATGGCCCTATAAAATGCCTAAACCGTTAAAATGTGTTGCCACATTTATGGAGAAACTGATTTTAGAAGGGACTTCACTACTGATCAAGCCGTCATATTTATTTCTATCGCACCTTCTCATTGTGCCTGAGGTCTCTCTTTCTCCTTCTTCTTCTTCTTCTTCTTCTTGTACTACTTCTCTTTTGTCTCCATATCCTGTCCACGACACTTAAGTATCTACGAGTCAACTTGAAGTACACGATGCGCTTTCAGGAACAATAATTTCACTGCAGCTTCCGTGTTTACCAATCTCTCCACCTTATCCACAGAAACCCCCTCCACCATCCCCCTCTAACTATTATCTATTTCGCCACAGAAATACTGCCCTCTGGCGTTCAACACTCAAGTTGACAACACTGACTAAAGTCATCATCAACACCTACGTTGAAGCAACTCTACCGCTTGAACCGGCATACTATCGGAGGATGAGAAACACCCTTGAAACACAGAGCAACAGTTAGGCGTATGAAATGAGAGGTGGGTGTGGAGGTAGTGGAAGCAACGGAAGATCAAGAAATAAATACAATCAGGACGAATTGTTCGGTTATGTATTTAGTACGAATTTCTTAAGAACGAGGAGCACCACCGTGATAATAAAGACCGTGACGAGCATAAGGACGACGAGGAGAATAAGGCTTATTATGATGATAATGATGATGATAATGATGATGATAATGATGATGATAATGATGATGATAATGATGAGGATGAAGGGGAATAACAAAGTGAGTGGTAAACCTGAGCGATATTTAGTCTGGGGAATCGCTAGTGCTAAAGAATTCGGGTGCATCAGATGGATGGGGATGAATTCCCACTGGAATCTGTATAAAAATATGTATTTTTTGCTTTTCCCAACTTTTATGGGAACTGAAATCTTCTATGCTGCAAGGACATCCCATTGCTTACGCGGGCAATTCCGCCTAAACAGATTACCACTTACCGGAAAGTCGAGGGAAGGAAGTCTCAAGACTCGAGACTGCAGGGAAGGAAACTCAGTAGCGGTTGCCGAAGGACCACAAATAAAACTGTTCATCTAGCGAGCTGGTGGGTAATACTTTGCTATGAACTTTGCAGCAACGGTTACGGGTGGACTGGACTGAAACTGGCCATATGCCGGTATAGGTGATGGTCGACAGAGGGGTGTCTTAGGGGGAGTATATAATACTTCGATTCGTTCGGACTGGAGTAGCCAAACCTTCAGCTCTACGAATGCATTGCAGGAATACGACAACGTTATCCTCTGTACCAAAAAAATTCGAACGTTCTTCTGATTCTTGTGTTGCCAGACCTTTTTCTCTACAGGATCTCCTTTCTTTCTCAGTTCCGTCCTCTAAACTTTTTCCTTATTTAGCGTTTGGTGCATCTGCTGGATGAGAAACTTTAGAAGAACTTCTGAAGTAATGGTGAGCAGAACAGGGAAGATAAGCGGGGGGAAGTTAGGGTAACCAAACCAAACTCACACACACACAACTACCAACTAACATATAGAACTGCACATACACACACACACACATATACTGAATATCAATAGCAACACATAATCGCATATAACGAAAATGTCTTCGAGAAACTCTCGGATTCGATGTAATAAATGGAAAAAGTTGCTCACTGCGACCAAATATAATGTCTTCCCAACAAAAAAGGGGCGTAACAACAACTCCGACATCACAGTTGAGGCCAAAAGCATACCAAAAACAAGCCATTAAAAGCAACAATCATTCCTGAAATGTACAGTTCCTCCGAAGAATGTATGTGTGAATGTATAAAAGGAGTGTGCGTGTGCGTGTTTGTGTGTGTGCGTGTGCGTTCTTTCGAAGTTACGCTTCCACTGCATTTCCGCTTTGCAACAGTTTTCGCAACAGTTTTCGCAAGCAGTTCCAGTCGTCTCTACAGGAAACCGTCTGCGGCTGTGTCGCCGGCACTGCAACACACAAAGACCGGAAGTTGACAGGATATGTGAGAATTTAGCGTTGAATCGTTCGGATTCACGAATTCATCGATTCGTATTGTCCACCACTGGACAACAATTTTGATACCAATTTTATTATTCTTTAGTGTCCAAAATAAGCATGCATTGTAAGCCGGAACCGGAAGCCGTCACAAACACCTTCATGTACAGACGCACACACGCTTTAAATACATAAGCACCCATTTAAGCCACAAAAGCTTAACGGTATGCAGAAGTCTCTGCAGAATCTGAGGTTTTCCTGTTGCAAGAGATGAAAGTCGAGTGTAGGGAAGAGGAAAAGTTGGATTTATTTGCTTCAGCTATGCGAATTTGTGTGGAATGTGTTGGGAAAGAAGAACTTATTTAACAAATCTCAAAGTTTGTGAGGCATTCATGATTTTATTGGTGGAAAACTATTAGAATACGAACACATGTTGATCCTTTCTAGTCATTGATAAAATAAAGTTAAATGAAATGGAGGAAAAAGTAAGAATAAGAAGTGTTTTTCCTTTCCTTATTTTAGTAATTATTTCAAGTTTTTGCCAGATTTTTCCATGTCCTCTCCTCCGTTTCTTTATTGTCACCGTGGTATGGAATGCGATTGCCGTAACAGTCTGTGATAACGAAATTTGTTGTTTTTCCGCTGGTATTTCATCATTCAGCCGTTCAGTATTCCAGCCGGTATTCTGCTCTGTGAGTAGATATCCCGACAGCACAAAAGAATCACATTCATCAAGTGAAACAAGAGGAAAACAAAAAAAAAAAGTAGACACACTCGCCGTTATCGAAGTCATGCATCGCCTTCCAATTTTAAAATGCGAATCGACAGAACGGCAACGCGTTGCTTCCACTGCTGTTGCTGTGATTGTTGTTACATGAAAGGTTGGTGGCAAAGCTAAAGTTGTCTGTTGGGTTGATACGAGCGAGAGCTACAAGTTCGGGTTCCCCCCCAAGCCCTCTTTCCGCGATTTTTGTTTTTCGGATTCAGAGTTCAGATAAATCAAAACGGATAAACGATGCGTCGCAGCACTTTTGAAGATGAAAAATGCTTTTATGATTTCCTTACACACCGAGCTCAGGCATGCTGCTCTTGTATCCCCCCACCGCTGTTGTTGTTGCTACCAATCATAACTGTTTTCTCTTAACTTTTGTCGTCTTTCGGCTGCTTGTCGCTTCCGTGCACCGTGAGCATCGCGGCCAGAGTGAGTGCGCGAAATCTCACGCTCGACACCACCAGCTGCACTAATAGTGTGTCATGTAGACGTCAACTCGTCTTCCAGAGTTACTCCTCCTCCTCCTCCAAATATCCCCCCCAACACCTCTTCCTCCTCCTTATCCTCCTGTTCTTCCTCCTGCTCCTGAAGTCGTATCCTGATTGAATAGGAGCGGATTGTTGCTGGCGACACACGCCGCCGATTCGTCTGTTCATCCCGCTCCTCGTCCTCTGCTTCATCGGCGTCTTTACTGTGATAAAATGGTTGTCAGTTTAACATTTTATTGCTCGTCTTCTTGTTTTTATAACACGAAAATCGTTTTTGAAACATGAAGAAAAAATGTTTTCATTTAATTTATCTTTTCTGGAGGTGCAGGAAGTGCACGAGGAGGAGGAAGGAGGGTTTGCATTTTAAAATATTCCCACGTGCTCGTCGAGCCGTGCCTGACATACACGTTATTTTGGCTGCAAGCCGAAGATGCCTGCTTTGACGCAGTCCTTTGCCGCTGCACGTTTATCCTTCGGGCGATTTGGTGTTCCCAATCGTGTGGCAGACGACAGGGATGGAGGAAATGAAGTGCTGCTGGGTTATCTGCTGCTCTTGCCGTCGCAACAGTGTTATTCTTTGAATTTGCTGCCTGTCAAAAGATTTGTATATCATGGGGTGTTCTTTGGGTGGCTTTTCTGCTGCTTTTTGACTAGCGGCCGTTTTAGGACGCCTTCAATATGGCAGTCCAGACATGTTTCGGCGTATTTCGGTTTATTTCTTTGTTTCTGGCAGGCAGGAACCACCTGTATTCTGTCCGTTTTTGCGTTGAGTTGCCTGAGGATTCTGCGAAATGAACGTAGCGAACATCAGCGATGTTTATTACGCTTGGAAGAAGGGGGGAGTAGGGAGGCGGTGTTTTATCGGAGGCGTAGACGATATTGCCGGGTCTTTAGCTATCATGACATTGAAGACTTGAAGGTGTTGGTTGCTTATACAGTAGATGGTGAAGTGTGGATTCCTGGATCTCTAGACGAAGAGGTCTATGAATCAAAAATGATAGACCGGTTGCACCTCTCTTGGATTCTAATCCGAATCTTGTACCTCTATTATCATTATAAGCCCATTCTGGCTTTGAAATAGAAATCGCCCCTGCTAGTTTTTGGAAAAAATACGTAATCTTCCCTTCCCTTCCCTTCCCTTCCCCCCACCCTCATGTGATTAATTTCTTTGTTCACTTCTGCCCCAACTCTAAAATTATTCGCTGTCCTGAAAATGCGTGCGCTACGTGAGATTTGCAATTTATGCGCACGTAAGTGAATCAAATGGCCGTAAAGCATTCGAAGAGCGAATCATGCCGCTCAGCACGCATACCGTGGCGATAACTGGAACACAGTGTTTGACATAAAAACGCCGCGACCGCGATGCTCTTATCTTGTGACAAGGATATTCTAAGTATTGTAGACAAACGCAAGCACGCTCGCACCCGAGGCGAACAATACTACAGCTTCTCGGCAGTAACTTCGGCATCCTTTTCGGCATCAGTTACCGCTTGGAAGAGAAGCGCTCGAGGAAGTCAAGCCGCTTACTGCAGAAACCTCTTTTAATGTCTCTGACGCTTTGACACGTGAACGCAGCACACGTTGCGTTACGTTTTGTTACGTGTACGTAGACTAAAACTACGTCGGTGTCTGTGTGTGTGTGTGTGTGTGCGCGTGTGTGTATATGTGTGTGCGTGCGTGTTTGTGTGTGTGATCAAGTAAGGACACGTTGTGTGGTTTAGTTAAGAAATTTAAGACTTTTGGATTTTTCGCGACATTTCTATCGTCTTTAATGTTCGCTGTTGGTGTTGTTGGTCTATTTTCTTTATCCGAAAGCAGGTTTACTTCCACCATATATACAATAAATTTACGAAAACATGAACTTAAACAAGGATCAAGGACTAAATGTTCCTTTTTCGGCTCGAAAAGATTCTTAAGAAGCACGAAGTGTCAAAATTTATTTGCTCGAAGGATTTGTTTTTATTTAAAGCTCTTCACACGCATGAGATACAATTTTGGGTCCTTGCAATAAACAGGCAAGCAGAAACAGGACGATAAGTAGCGCGAGAGCGTTAAGTGAATGCGTGACAATAAATTTTTATCACTGTCATCAACCGCAGCCTCTCACCGAACGCCAGTCATCCGCAAATGCACTCCAGACCCCCGCTTAAGATACCGAAATATTGAATAATAATCAGGAAAGGATAACAAAAACAAGCTGCGTACGTGTTCCTGAAGGATATTAGCATTTGACTCTGTATTTTATTTCTCCCTGCGAAGAAAATCAAAAGAAATGCCACAAAAATTGCAACTCCTGCAGAAAATTGAGTCCTGGAACTCCATTACCGTCGAGGACGATCCTTGAAGTGCATTAATAAGCCATAAAGGACGACTTAGTGTTGCACTAAAAGGTATTAATGGATACTAAAAGGATTTTACGAGGTTTCATCTTCACGTTCCTTAGTAACTCGAGGGTTTCTTGTTAAAACTCCTTAGGAGCTCTTAAGGAGCAATAAATCAAACAGAGTGGAAACTCCAGAGTTGAGAGGAAAAAAGGTATTTAAAATATACAGGCAGATATTTTTGGTTTTTAATTAACGGCTGAAAGCCTCTCATTAATTATTGAGTAATAAGCGAATATTAATATTAAATATCATCATTTAATTACAGAGTAATAAGCGAATAATTCATTTTAGACGCTGAAGAAACTATTTCCTTTATTACAACAACAGCAACATCAAATACACAGCGACACCCATTCCTTCGTTTACTAATACACCCACATCCGTCACACACACACTCACAATCGGCAAGGAATTGCGTTGTCAACGCCGAGGAAATGATTCGGAGCTGTTTAATTATTTTCGCACACCGTCATCGTTTTCAACTGTCGCTGCCGCCTCTGCTACAAAACCGCGCACTCAATAAAACGCTGCTTCGGATTCCTTAATAACTGCAGACGCATCAAACCGCTGGTGATGGCAACCCTGTCTGCGGCGATTTCAATTGTTCCGCGTACAAAGTGTTCATTTTGTCGCTTGCCACATAATAATGCGACTGCTTCGTCTACATTGTTGCTGTCAACCGATGCGTTATCGTGTGCTGAAGTTGTCATTAGCAGCAACAGCAACGACAGCAGCAGCAGCAACGACAACATTTAAGTGTCACCAGTGCTTGAGACACACGAATGCGTCAAAATGCGCAAAATTACGTCAACAAAGACAGACGCCGCGTAACACTTACATGTACTGAAATAGAATTGAATGTTACTAAGGAAAAATGTTGGTTATATTAATGAAAAAGTCGCGATTATTTAACGAACAACCGCGGTTCTCAATATAAAGACTTCTGAGTCTGCAATACGAGAATTGACAAAAACGGAGTTGTGAAGAGATTGACAAGAGGTTTTCAATATGACGACAAGCGATCATCGATATGACGACAAGCGATCTTCAATACAATAGAAAGACTTTGCATGAAGTTACGGAAAGACAGTGTAAGCAATTTTGTTTTCCTTTTTTTTAAGTGGAACAACAAGGGTTTCAATAAAATTGAACAGCCTGAATTCAGCAAACTCCCAGTTAAAATCGGAAGTCGTCTTTCCAACTTAATTTTACTATAACTTGTAGTTTTATTCTTGAAAAGAGTTTTAGGTACGAAAACATACAAGACTCTCAAGACATTCGGCTCCTGAATCGTCTTAAGGTAAATTGCGCCAGCAATCCGGCACGAGTAACCGTAGACAACGCAGACAATCGCGCCCGCCATCTACACATGTAAGCGCTTCCAAAAAGTTTGCGCATAAATCAGGCCGCAAGGATGTCCTTTTGTAATGCGAATCAAATGAAGGAGGCGAAACAAAAACTCCACCACCAAGGGGCACCGTGCAGTTAATGCGGCAAGAGCAACAGCAACTGCAGCCACACGCGGAGAACTACTCTGGACACATGCAGCAAAAACACTGATTGCAATAACGGCAACCAACGAGCGGAACAACGAGAGCCTCTTCGGCTCAGAAGAAGCTACTTTCGAAGCCACAGAAATAATATTTCACCGAGCTGCCTTAAGAGCCTCGCGTACCGACACACGAACCTTCGCTGGGCAAACGAAGGGACGAACAGCCTCGAACGAATGC
This sequence comes from Sicus ferrugineus, assembly GCA_922984085.1. Lineage (NCBI taxonomy): Eukaryota > Metazoa > Arthropoda > Insecta > Diptera > Conopidae > Sicus > Sicus ferrugineus. The sequence goes on along the minus strand of OV277350.1, from coordinate 35,319,916 downwards.
AAGGACGACGAGGTACAAGCGAACGGACCAACGTCTGTGGCAACACTTGAGAAAGTTTCAAGCAGCGAGCCCTCGAGGGTGTGCGCAAGAAGGCAGGAGCCGTGCGAGGAAGCAGGAGCCGCGCGAGGAGGCAGGAGCCGCGCGAGGAGACAGGAGACGCGCAAGGAAGCAGGAGCGCACACCAACACTTGACGTTAACTTGTGCGAGAACTAAAAACTAAAAGTTAAAATATTCCAACCCAAAAAGCGGAAAATGAAAGCAGTTGCAAGTGCTGCGAACACATCGTTCCATATGCGAGTGAGGCGTAAAATACACGCAGGGCGTGGCGGCCAGCGCCATATATCATCGACGGGCGACGCTGTTGGCAGCAACAGCCACACCAGCGACACCAGTGGCACCGCACAAAAAGTGTCCTTTCAGCAAGCCCCTCCCAGGATGCTTCAAATATGTCTCGTCTTTTTTGCTCAAGGCCGAGGACGAACCTCGATTACTTGCTTCTTGCCTTTGGTCCAATTTTGTACGGTTCTTCCAGCCTTTTAACGCTATAACTGGGTCTCTCCCACGGAGTACGAGAAAGTGGATGGGGGAGGGGAGGGAATTCGGAAAAAGGATGATCATTTTCAGCAAATCATTTTATTCACTTGTGGATCAACCCATCATCATTGCTGTCCATCTCAATATCTGTCCTCTCCGAACAATGGAACGATATTCGGGCCGCACCATTCAAGTGATGCTCACGGAGTTCGACTGCTTGGTTGTTCGTGACGACATTGATTGATTACACATCCACCACTCAATGCAATGTAAATGAATAAAGCCAACTACAAAACGAACGGCCAAAACGAAGTGGGATGGGATCCTGTGGGATTCTTTCGGGACGCGTATTTCCTTTTACTAACCATATTCGATTGTGACTCCCATGAAAGGAGCAGCGGGTGGTGGTCCGCGTTCTCCGGCGTTCTAACATCGGCCTTCACTGGAGCGCTATAATGATCCCTTGTGACATTGATGCCGATGATTTTGACATACGGATGAGGAGACCGAGAGAACCAGAGTAGGAGTGGGTGGCGAAAGGAATCGAATCGAATTTTGCGCAAATCCCTCTTATTGTCAGCTCCCTCTGAGAGGCTGTCACTTGCTTTGACAGTTTTATACGCTTTCGCCGTCAACTAATGACCGTCGATGGTCGGTTCGACCACGGGGTAGGAAGTCCTTTTATCACAAGCAGCCCTCCTTGCAACTCCGCTTGTGGCGAGTAATTAGTAGACAAATTTTAAAACGGAATACTCTCGAAATGATGGATAGATTGATTCTGGTGCATGGGAACGGCGGTGACCGTCGCAAAATATGCCCTGAGGTTGAAGGGCATAATTAGTGAAGGGAGTTCGTGGGTTTGAATGCAGTGTTTAGATACGTTTAGAGAGATAGACGTAATCTGCATTACTAACACGATATTCCGAAGTACCCATGAAATATGGAAGGACATACGAAAGCTGTGACGAGATCCTTTAATTCTCCTCCGTCTCATAGTTAATCCAAGTGCGCTGTTCAGCTGTCCCTGTTTATGGTAGTTTTATAATATTGCATTAGACTGTTTTATTCATTTCGCAATGGCATCTTTCCTAATTCCCCACACCCCATTTTCAGTTAAAATAGAGTGCCGCCTCCTGAAGACATCCGCTAATTAACACCACATCCGCTAGACGATAAAGTCCTCGCTGGCACATTATAATGAACTGTCAGCCAGCTGTCCGTGCATACGTAATTTATCACCAGCTGACGACGACTTTATTTGCTCTCGTCTGCGAGTATTTATTTGAGAATCTGCACTCGTCGAACCGTTCGTCCATAATTCATTTATGCGACTGCGAGGCGATAAGCGGGAGCCACTGGCTGACTGCGCCAGCATCAATTAAAGCGGGCCGAAGGTGTCTTCTGGCAAATCCCGCTGGCGGTCGTTAAGCGCTGACAGCTGTCAACACAAGGCCGCAGGAGGTAAGCAGAGAGCAGCGTGCCGAAATCTGTTGTGTCAATATCGCCGAAAGAGTGGTGGTGGACGGCATTAACGTCTTACGAGCATTACGGTAATTTTGCTTAGCGGCGCATTGCGTTGTTCAGCGGTGTCTTCGAGCGGGTGAATTTATTGCTTTCGTCGCCTTCGTATCGCGCCTTCTACGCGGCGGCCAACTGATAAGTTAATCTCGCTGCGAACACTTTTTCCTCCAACAAGAACCGCCTGAATTGGCCTTTATCACAAAAGACTCCTACTTTTCTTGCTGTTTTGCTGTGAAGTTAAATTTGAATTAGAAATTTTCAGAAGGAGCAGCTTTTTGTTGAAAAGCTCCGGCCGCGAATTGGTGGTTACAAAAGCGGATGAGCTGCTACACGCTTCGGATGACAGGATATCGCATGGCTATTTCCAGAGCGAATTAATATCATTTTTATTACGCGGCAACAGAGCGGATTGGATTACGAGGCTTTGAATGAAGCCTGCGATCCTCTTTTCTCGACCAAGTGGTCCTCCCGTGTGGCGAATTTCATTAAAATTCTCACTTGCGTCCATTATTCGCTGCTTTAATGATTAAATGATGACATAAATGACAAGTAAACCCGCAGAATTAATGACACAGAAGCCAAAGTGATGAATGCTGCATAAAAGTGAGGGAACGAAAGTATCAACAACAAAGGGAGGCGAGATTTAGGTGAGGAGGAAATCAGAAGAGAAAAAGAGGCAGTGGATTCTAATACATCAAACGTTCTATGACTTCTGCTTCTTGATGATTTAATGGCGGCCCACTGGTCTTCAATTTCAATTATAATCCGGAATGCCTGGCTCTTGTTTCCGCTTGTGGAAGGACTCGCGACTTTCCCACATGTGGAAAGGACTCAGTGGGTGGTATCAGCTGCAAATAGTGGTAAACTTATCATGACCGTTGAAAATCTCATTACAAATCATACAATTTTGCTTCAATTTCTAATTCTAAAGAGGAATTTCGAACTGAAAGTTCTGTGGAAAGAATACTTTCGAGAAAATGCCTTCTAATGAATTACATAATAAAGTCCTCTTCTTCCTCTTTGCAACCATTAAAGAAAACATAAAGAAACCTTCTTCCTCTCTCTCTCCCCCCTCTCTCTCTCTCTCCCTCTCTCTCTCTCTCTCTCTTCTCTCTCTCTCTCTCCCTTCCGAAATGGCGGAAGCGAAAGTTTCGCCCATTTCATTAGTTGCTTTATTGTTGTTTTTATATTTCGCAAATGGATTTAAGGAAATCCGCAGAAATTCCTACGCATAAACTGCCGAAACTCAGCCGGCACTTAACGCAGATTATATCCTGGCGGTAAGGACGAAAACAGCAAAAGTCTCACATTTATTAGAATATTTTCGCTGTCTGTTGCTCTCGCCTTCGTCTCTCCCTCGAGTTCTCCTCAATATTGTTGTGATTCTCAACTGGTTATGACTGGCAATTCATACTGTGTGGAATAAAAATAAAACGATTCTTTTTATCTAATAAAAATGAATATATTAGAACTTGTTAGGCGTTTGTTGTTGTTGCTGTTGTTGCTTTTATTATTTCATTGTTTTACATATTCTAATGGCACCGTTATTTCGGCGCCATATTAGAATTCTTGCTAGGCTACAATCCTTACATCTCAATTGAACGAGTATCCTGCGAGTTCACAGGATATGGAACGAAGTAAGAGAGAGAGGGAGAGAAGTAAGGAGCTAATAATAAATTGACACAATAAATTGATGCGAGTGTGGATGGCAGAGTAGGAGTTCACACAACAACAACAGCAGCAACAACACCACCATCAAGATAAAGTGTAACATATCGTAAAATGTAGTTATAAGCTGAACACTAAACAACACCAACAACAACAACAACGACAACGACAACGACAATAACGTGAGTAACAACAACATAAGCAGCTAATAGAAACGAACTACAATAACAACATCAGCAACAACAGCACCAAATTGACTTTTTACTTCCAACTCATCGTCCTCACTTGAGTTGGCCATCAATTTTACACTTGATTGCGCTTCGGTACTTTTTCTTCCAGCCATCCCAACAACAGCCCTTCATCCGCCCCACCCGCTCCGCCCCCCTCTGCGTCCACACCCTCACCCAACTGCGCCCAATTCTCGTTCTCCTTGTTTTCAAAGAGATTCTTAAGTTGTTGCCGCTAGAATTCAATTTAAGTGCGAGATTTTTCGAAAGGTTGGGTTTTCAGGAGGACCGAATGAGCGATGGAATGGGGTTGCTATAACAGGACTCAACAATCGCGAGTGAAGGATAAAAATGTCTTCATTTTCTCGACATTAGATTAATTTTCCGCCTGCACGTTGCGACGTCGAAAAGGCAGGAGGAGACGACGACCTGCATTTATATCGAGGTACAGTGAGTTACGATTATATTCGATGCAATTATGTTAGGCTTTTCCAAAATTTTCATTCTCTTTCTTTTATTTTCTCTCGGTTTCTCCTTTCTCCTCACCCAACTCCCTTCCTCTCTCTCTCTCTCTCTCACTCTCGTCATACCTCTCTCTTCCCCACCAAGTCTCTCCCACCAATTCTCTCCCACCAATTCTCTCCCACCAACTCTCTTCTTCTCCCTACACCGCTCTTTCTTATTAACTCGCTCTCTCCTCGCCTAACTATCTCACTCTCTATCTCCTCGCCTCTCTATGTCCCTCTCACTCTTCTCTAAATCTCTCTCTCTATCCCCCAATCTCTCTCTCTTTCTCTATCTCCCTCACTCACTCTCTCTCTCTCTCCCTCCCCCTCTCTGGCCATCTCTTCTCCTCTCCTCTTCACACTTTTCCTGATCCTTAGCTCTCAGTCTCCTTCACAACCTTCATTGTGTTCCTCACTCTCACTCCCATTTCCTAATAAATCCCGAAAAGGAAAACAACGGATTTTTATTTTTGGTGCTTAAAACTTCTCACTTTTTCTAATTTTATTTTGTTCTCAAAATCAACTATTTATTATAAGAACGTTTGTTTTTCGATCTTCTGTCTGAAATTCTCGTTGAAGGACAAAACAATTTATAACGGACGAGCACACACACACACACACACACACACACTCGCAACGCAGTTTAAAGGATCTGATATCTCTTCCGTCTGACTGCTAACGATTTTTCAAAACGTCCGAAATGCGTTGACGAACAAAAAACTGCGCCACAAAGTATGCAATTGATTTTTCATTAGCGAGATGAGGAGCGAAAGAAACGCGCGAGTGGAGAAGGAAACCCACAAGAAATCCTTGAAGCAAGCGAAATCCTTTTCTGAAGAGCGAAAGAAAATTCATTCGCTGAGAATAAAGAAAATGCGAAGCGTTTTCAGTCATATCGAGATACTCAGCAGCTGTAATCCAATATCACTGCAACAACATCAACAATAAATGTTGCCACTGCTGTTGCTGCTGCTGCTCCTGCTGCTGACGGTTGTAATTAGTTGTTACAAGCAGCTGCAACAAATTTTTGATTTTGATTTATTGCACGAACTACTGCAATATTATTGGAAACAGCAGCAGCAACAACAACATTCACAATAATTAAAAGGAAAAAATTCTCATTAACGTTTGCAACAGATTTCGCAGCAGTGAGCTGCCAGTGCCACAGGTGTTGCCATCTAATGAGCCAGAGAATAGCAACAACAGCAACAATAGCTCCAACAACGACAACAACAACGAAAACAACAACAGCAACAAAAACAACAACAGCAGCAGCTATTGGTGGAAGAACAACAAAACAACCACAATATTGCTGATACCAAGATGCAGTAACGGTTTGCAAGCCGTTAAACGCTCGATTGCTCAAGACCGCGATAGTGGCAACAACAAAAAAACCCCCAACACCATTAACGGCGAATGTGAACTTATAACGGCAGCAACGGTGGTGGGGAGAGTTGACGGTGGCGAGCACTACTTGTTAGTAAATGTGCGAGCGCCATTTTAAGTTTGGGAGCGTCACAAGACCGCTGTAATGCAGCAACAACATTAGCGTGAACAACAACACTGCACAGTGAACAGAGCAAAGAATTCAATTGTTGCATTAACTGCAGTCGCCTCATTGTTGCAACTGTTGTTGTAGAAACATGTGGCGAGCTAATCATTCAAACACAAGGCCGTCCACGTCCTTCGCGCAGTTACACTCACTCACACCAATACATACATACATACATGCATACATAGACGTGTTTACATACCGCTATTTACAGATTGTCTCATGTGCCGGCTTAATATTCCGATTTCATGGCACGATTTGCCTCAGCTATCGAATTCATCCGAAAACACGCCTGCTGCAGCTGTTACTTCAGATAATTTGAAGTACAAATACAGCATTTACAACAACAACAACAACAACAATAACGATGACCAAAAGGTCAAGTTTGATGCGAGTATTTACACTTTGGAAGAGATAAAAATTTCATAAACACTGGACAGAATTTTTTACAAATAATTGCAAATAATTAGTATGAATTTTATTGGAATGAAGTCTTCAGAGCAATATCGTGTTATGCTCGACTTGAATTCAAAACCAAATGAGATTTTAAGAGATTTCAAAAAGTTTTTCCTTCTAGGAAAAACAGATCATTAATTTTCTTTAATGACTTCAGCAAAAAAAAGGAAAATTAAGCTTGCCAGCGGAATTCTGTTGCAACAGTGAAATCCTTGCATCTACAATAATAATAACAACAACAACAGCGACAACATCAACGACAACAACAACAACAACGAGAAAATTAACAACAACAATTTAAGATATATTGTTCAGACGTTCAATCAATTAAATGTCAGTTTAAATCAGCTGACGTCATCTACTTGACGAATTAAAAACAAAATAAAGTGGAAAAACTTAAGAAAACACAAACAACAACTTGGAAAGCTCAAATAGTAGCAATTAAAAGTTGAGAATAACGAAAGAGAAGAGAAATAATAGTAAAAACAACGCCAGCAGGAATGAAAAATAAACGATTACCAATGAAGGAGTGAAAGGAATTTTCGAAGCGCTTTGTTAGCGCTGAGAAAAACTCTAGAAACGCTTTAATGGCGCTTACAAGCGCTTACGAGGCGCTTTATTAGCACTGAGAAGTGTTGGAAATTCTCCATTGTTTTCTTAAAAAATAAAAAAAAAATAAAATAATATAAAAATAAAATAAATAAAATGAAGAAAGAAAGAAGTGCTAAAATGATTATGACGGTACTGACCAGAGTCTTGGAAGCGCTTTAAAAGCGGTGACAATAGCTGCGGAAGCGCTTTGAGAGCGACGACAAGAGCACTGGAAGCGCTTTGGAAGCAGTAACGAAAAGCTCTGAATGCGCATCTAGACTTCGAAAAGGCATCGGTAATGATTGTTGTTTTCTCTAGCTTTTTCGAGATTGCAAAAATTATTTTCTCTTCAAGAGTTGGCAGTATTTCGGAAACTATATTTTAGATTAATTGAACACGACTTCGTAAAGTAAAAACTATGCAATGCATCATCTCAAAATGCGATTTAACAGGACAGAGAAGAGTAATGCAACTTGTAATCACCGCGACTGTAGAGTTCTCGCTCGAAACTGGTGGTGGGGCGAAATTTTAATTTAAATGCGCGTCAACCGAAAACCAAAGAATTACAAAAATAAGAAGCAAAGCAACCAACAGCAAGAACAACAGCAGCAACATTAGAGAGTCCCAATTCGCTGCAGGCGTGCCCGATGCGCGGATCAAGCAGACAGATTGCGACGAGCACGCAGAGTCCTTGAAGCTCTCAGCGCCGCACTCACTTCGTAATTATCTGCATGGACAGCGACGGCAGGAGCGCTGCAATAAACTCATTGTCCTCGCTGTTTGTTGTTGTTGTTGTTGCTGCTGCTGTTGCTTTTTATAGTCAGCTAACACTGGGGCGCCTCAACAGTCGCTGTTGAATTTTTGCCCTTTTTGGCGCCAGTTAATTTTTACCTAAAAAGTAACAAAAGTAACAATAGTTGCCGGTGCTGGTAGTGATGGCGGTTGCCGTTGATGATGCTGGCGCTGCTGGTGTTGTCGTTGCTGTCGCCGCCTCTCTGTTTCCTGCTGCTTGCTTGAGTGTTGCATACTTTTAGGCTGCATTTAAAGAGCTCGCTGGGTGAGTCTTCCGCCTGCTCTTCCGCCCCTACCGCTCTCCATATCATGACCGCACCCCTCTCTCTTTATTCCCCTCGCTAAGGCACCGCACGACCTCTCTTTGTGTCTGCTATGATTTACAATTTCATTAAATTTCATTCCGCTCTTTGACTTCGAAGTCCTCGCTCGGCAGGCAGCTGCAGCTTCTTTCCATTTGCCGGCATTTCATGGGAAATTAAACCGAATGCGCTGGCAACCCTGACTGACAATCCGCGCAGCACAGTTGCAAGCTAAGCTGGAAAATTAAGTGCAGCAGCTCTTCAGCGGAGCCGCACGAACAAAAAGTAGCGCGGAGCTGCTTTGATTTAATTGTAGCCGCTTGCGATGCGGTTTTTAAGACCAGCAGCATGCGGAAGAGCAACAGAAAGACAGCATCGGCAGCGACCAACAACTTCATCAACTGCAGCGCACCGAGAAAGCAAATCTTTCGGAAGGATTTTCAGCAACCTTGTTGCCGCTGCTATTTAATTCGCGGTCGAAATTGAAGCCATCATCAAGCAGAGTTAAAAACAAAAGAAAAACTGGAAAACACACGCACGCCAATGCAATTTTAACTCGTCTTCTTAACGTGGCGAAGAGCTAAGTCCTTGCTGGAGTCCTCTAAGCCCGGAAGATCTCGGTTTTATACTTGTTGAATTTATGCTTATCGAAGGACTCCCGAAGCCTCCTTCTGCCCCCTTTTTTTGCTCCGATACAAAGTGAATTAGCTCCGTATTCGATTGCAAAGCGGTTGAAAGTGGCAGAAAACGAAATAAAGAACGAAAAAAAACAAAATCCAGCAGATAAAAACAGCAAAATCAACTCCGATAAGGAAGGAGAATCAAAGCGAGTAAATCGATTAAATCACAGTGGGCTGAAGTGCCGAGTTTGACGAGAAAATCGCATTCAAAATGCGCAAAATGCGCGAAAACTGGCTCCGATGTCTGTTTTATTTTTGTCATCGTCCAGAGGCATTCACGTCCACTGTGCTTGGTGCCGCGTAAGCGCCACGGAGAGCCTCTCCAGTGAGAGACGATGGCAGTGGAGAGACGATAAAGGAAAATATGAGGAGAGGGAGGCGGGAGTGGGGTGCCCATGCAGTAAAAAGAAATCTTAAGCGCCCATCTGCGTATAGCGGTGGCTCACGAAAATGGTAACGCAATAAAATTAAACTCTGCGTTGATGCTTCGCTGAAACACTGGCAAGGAGGATGATTGGGCGGAGGGGGCGTGGCGAGAGGAGAGCAGGAGACTGCTCCGCACGCCGCATAGCGCACTTTTATTGCCCTCATTGCCAGCAGCTCTTGTGCGAATGACAAAAAATCCTTTAAATCTTCAATTACTCAAAGTTTAAGGACGACGCAGGATTTTTCAGTCCTCTCGTTTCGCTCGGCTGGAGGAGTGGAGACACATGCAAAAAGGTGTGCGCAGGCAGACGCTGGGGAAGGCAGACAATTGCGCAGCGAGAGCGATAGTGAGGTCAGGGACGGTTCAGCACTCAAGACGACGAGGCATCCTCTCCGCCAGCCGATCACTCGGAGAGGGCGAAGGATGGCGTGAGATAGCGAGAGTGAGGAGAGAGTGAAAGAAGCTTTTCATCCATTCAACGAAGGGTATCATTATGCAGGGACGAAGGGAGCTGAGGGTGTTCGATTTACCACTCCGCCCCCACCGTCCGCTCCTCTCGCACAACGCAAAAGTTCAAGCGACGTAAACGAAAAGTCCGCGAAGTTGAGAGTGATGGAGGGAGAGCGGATGCGACATCCCGCTCACTCGTATGTGTCGACTGTCTAAAAATCGCTTTCGAGTCTGTAGAGGGGGAGGGGGGGGGAGTTAAGTGGGGTGTGAGGGAGTTAAGTGGGGTGTGGTTGCGGAAAACCTCTAACTACCCGCTGAAATTCCTTTGTGGCAAAAAACGAGTTGAACAGTTTTCGTCGTCGTGTTTTTCTCAATATTTTCGTCTTTTTTGTTACTTTAAATCTCATTATTCTTCCTGTTGAAAGCTGGTTGCATTCTTCCACTTTTGTGGTTGCATGTTGCTGCTGCCGCTCTTTTTGCTGCAAGTTTTTCGAGGTGCTTAGCGTGGATCTGCAACAAAGTATTCAAAACTTTGCAAATGAACACAAAAACAGAGGAAGGCGTGGCAGCGAGATGGCATGGAGTGGGAGGTGGTATGGAATTCAATTCAAATACTTAGCAGCGAACAGAAGCCGTATGCAGCTGAAACTAATGACTTCAACTCATTTCGGAAGTGAAAAGGCAGTGAAAATTTAAATTTATCCATTCAAAAGTCCTTTGGAATGCGAAATTCTGGACTTCCACGCCAAAATAGTTTATGAATTTCAGCCTGGTGTTTCTATTAATGCAACTGACGCAACTGTCACTTCCACGTTCACGTTTTTCCTTCATCCAGCTTCGAAATTCGAGGTCCGTGCAGAGAGGACACAACAACACTTCAGCACGGCATTCTAGAGTGTCGCCAAATTATCGAGCAGCATGATTAATTTACAAGTTCACTACTTCATCGCTGCTGCAATTCCTTCTGCTGCTGCTGTTCCTGTTTTCGCTGCAATAATTTCCACTACACTGCAAAAGAAACTCTGGTGGCAAACTTTTCCCAAGTTTTTTTTTGTTTTTTTTTTTTGCTGAACATCTCGAAGAAGTGCAAATCGCAACGAGATTCGATTTCAATTGAGTAGAGATGCGACTACCGGAAGTGCCAGTGAAGTAGAGACGGAAGTGAGCGCCATTAGACGACCTTTGGACGCGCCACACCTCCTACCCCTCGCTCGCACACACCGGCACACTCGCTCAGTAAACAACCTGCTGCAGGACGAAGAAGAAGGAGGCGACGAACACTCGTTTATCATTAAATATTTAAAGAAGCCGTAGTGAGGACGAGGCGAGAGCCTCAAGGATCAAGGATAAATAATAAAGCTGGCGATAGTAGGACACGGAGCATGTGAATGGCGCTCGACAGCGTCCATTATCCTTGAACGCTGAGTTGGGTGCGAGTGTTCGACGAAGAAGGGTAGCCACGCGCCGAGTTCAACGTGCCGGACGAACGGGCAGGACGATGACAAATGAGTGCCGACGACTGTTGGACGGCGATCGGAGCGATAAACGCGGCGAGAATCAGAGTTGAAGATGCAACACAATTTATCAGTGCAGCACCCGTGCAATTCCATCCCTGGACTTGAGTGGGGCGAAACAGCAATCGCGAGAATCTTCCAAGGAGGGTCAACTGCGACGCCAGCTGCTGCTAAGGACTCTTAAAAATGCAAAAATAGCAATAGCAACAGCATCATCAACAACAACAACGACATTGGAAACAACAGCAGCAGCAACAATTGTAGAACTCAGTTTCCGTGAAATGCAATTAATTTTATTTTCTTCGCGAGCAAGAATCAGCGGACAACATAATCGTGCTTACAATTTCGAGTCCTTACAACGAAAAAGGATACACAGGATCATCTGACGTCTATTCCAAGGACCCTCGACAGGAAGCTTTTCAGATATTTTCTGTTCATTAATTTCTCGCGCTTATCTGCAAACAAATTTTCACATTTTTTGTGACAAAACCCTTCAACTCACTGCAGGAATGGAAGAGTTGGAGTCGCAATAATTTACATATCCTCGCAGAAGCAATCCTTGCAATACCTGTAACTTTTATCAAAATTATGTCTGAGTTGAATTCCTAACCCACAACGCTTAAAACTCAAGTGAAACCACAAATGACATCCTTGCAGAACCGCAACCGAATCCTCAGTGACCCCTCCTGCCCCTCACGCGCTTTCCTTTCATTCTTCCTCGTTCGGCAACCGGCTTTGTGTCGGCATTCAAAACGAATCATCGTCACCATCCTCATCATCGTGTTCTGTCACACGATACAGCTGACTTTCTTCGTCCTGCCGCACATGTCAGCTCGTTCGTTGACGTTAGTTTTTATGCGTCCACACAAAACGGCAGCAGAAACAACAACAACGAAACCGACAGTAATGTCATCACGTAGCAATCGCTGTTGTTATCGATGTGAATAACGGACGAATGACTAAATAACTCTAATGATAACAAAGCTAATGAACGAGTAAACAAGTTAAAGAGAGGAAAGAAAACAAAACCGGAGGACGCTGGAAGCGAGTGTGATAACAATAACAATAACAACAACGAAGGACTTCATGTCCTTGCTTATGGATGGACGCATTCTGGTGCAAATAGAGTGCAGTAAAAGTTCTGAAACTTGAATGAAAGTTACGGGAGGAATTACGTGACTGTCGAAATGGTGTTTTGCGATTTCAGTGACTCCGTCTCGTGCATTCATTGATTACTTTATAAATTATATATGTGTTTTCTGCACAGACGTCTGGGATCTAATTACGTACATCAATTACATTCGTCATTCGTTTATCTTTCCATTTTTTCCATTTCTTCATCATATGAGTGAATTCAAACATGGATTCATCCTACAATTTATTTTATTATCCATTTGTATATCTCCTCACTCATTCATCCATTCATTCCTTTATATAATTATCGATTACTTATTTAATTTATACTTTTCAATTCATTTATTCGGCTATTATTGTAGTTCGTCGCTTTATTCATCTGTCGTCCGTCTATTATTCATCTTACATCCACGTTTTCATCCATCTATTTGCTCACGCATCCTTTCACTGATAAATCGATTGCTCATCATCCATCTGTGGTTTCATCCATTCATCCAATCCTCCATTCATTCCTTCACTCATCCGTTCAATCACAGATGCCGCTCCTTATTAAATCGTTCCTACTTCCATTATCTATTTATCCCTGTGATGGACTGATGGATTGATGTACGTCAAGTAGAGTTTAAATTCGTCGTGTTAATTTCGAAAAATGTTAAAAAAAGCCTCTCTTCGTTATTCCTCTCCTTTGATTCTCTATAGGATGGTCCTTCTTTCTCTTCCTTCCTCCTATCAATGAAATTACTTCACGACATTCTCTTTGTCACCCGGACAACCGTTCCCGCTTTCTTGTCCGTCAACAGGCGGGAACCGTTCTTCACCGTTGCTTATCTGTTGCGAGATGTGTTCGCGTCAGAGTCAGCATATCTGTTGCTTCGATGATTTTCATCGATTTTGCATGTCTAAGCAAGCGATAAAAACCCATGGCTTGCCACACCCATCATGCCTATCGTGCCACATGCGGGTTCAATTGTTTCACGCTAAGTAGTTTCGTCATCCCCACATCAATCCCGTGATCCATGCTGACACCCCTTTTTGTTACCGAAATCCATTTAAGCCGACTTCGCGCTAAAATCACCCGCCACCCAAGACTACGCATTGGGCCCCAATTTTAGTAGCCCTATTAGTGTGTTCAGCCCACCGTGGGAAGTTTCTTCCTTCCCGTCCCACTGGCCGTTCATGTCGTTCTCATTCCAATCCTTCCATGCTCGGCTGCTTCCTGCATTTACAGTAGAATGTAAATCGCTGTTTATCTCGGATGCGGTATCTCCATCGCTGCCCCGATATGCGTACCGCCCCAAATTCATAAATCGTCTGTCGTCAGCGTCCACATCAGTGCTGCTCCTTCCTGGTCCGGTAGGTGTTCTTTGTGTTGTTTGTGTTGCTCGTGTTGTTCGTGTTGTTCTCATCTCATTGCAGCCTCGGCCAGTGAATGAATCTGCATTTGAATCTCATCGGACGCATTCACATTAGTTCCACTCCGGTGCGTTCGTTATTGTTTCGGTCCTGTCAGACCGCCTCGCACCATGGAAGTGGGACGGTCGATGTCAGTTGATGGTTGTTGGTTGGGGTTTAGAGGCTTTTCACTCTTGCTTCGTGGAACTTTGAGAAAAGCTAATCTTTTCTTACTGGACTGGTTGTGGGCATCATTTTCCGTTGATACTCCCAAGTGACTCACTTTTGGTCATTTCGCTTGATACACTTCATGCATCTAATTATTGAGTAATTGTGCGAGAAGCAGTTGAGGTTTGTAGACGATGCAATAAGCTCTGCTCTGGTTAAATCTGAATGGTGAGCATTTGAATCTCTGAATAGATTTCGTCTTGTTTTCCGAATTCTTTTTTTCGCTTTCTCGATTTCTTGTTTTATGCAGATTCATAGACTTTTTTCCCCGAAATTTCCCTGATATAAAATACCGCGTAGGAATTTTTAATATGTATTTAAAAATATGTGTAAAGATATTCTGAAAAGATACTCTAAAATGTGAAGAGACGTGGTGCCCGTGACTGTTGAGTCTCCCTCGACGTCTTTGTTATTTTCTAAGGCATTTCAAGAATTTCAGCCACAATAGAGCAGAATATCTCTTGGTTTTTTCTGTTCCTTCTGATATCCTTATTTCTCCATAACAGTCTTTGCTTCCACCTTCATTTTCTTCCTTACGAGAATCTTTTCAATTCGTTACACTTTCATTGGTTCAATTGGATTTCTACGCCTCCTTGGATTCCTCTAAGATTGTGACATTAAATCGGGGAGTGGGGAGGATTATCAAGTCCTGTATCGCAGATTAACCCTCTTCATTTTCGTAAACAGCCCTTCAGTGAAATATGCAAACAATTTGCGAAAAAAGTAAGTAAATATCCATGCCGGCAAATAAAATCAAGCCTATCGAGTTGATTTGTCTGCGTTATCACAAGGTGGCGCCACAAGCGAGGCGTTATGACGCCACTCAACGACATTCGAGACATTCTTTCCTCGACGATGTTGTTATTTTTCTTGATAGCTGGTGTAGAAAAAAATTAAATGCTTTCTGTCGCATCCAACCCTGCGTGAGAATTTTAATCTTTGTAGTCGAGTCACAAAATTGGATTGGGAGGCAGCAGACGTAACGAAGCATGCAAAATTTAATATTTGCTTTCGAATCAAAAATGAAGTGTGACAAATTTTGTTTAATAAAATTTCGAATTTGCTTTATTGTTTGTTTTCTTTTACTTTTACTTTTACTTTTACTACTCGGTGGCTGTCATTAGTTTTTAGGGAGTTGGTTGCAAATGGAGCGAATATATATTTTTGTGACCTTAAAGATCTCGACGCGGCTTTCTGCGTTTAAGTAAAATCACTGGAAGCATTTGACACTCAGTTTTAGAAGGGATTTCAAAGATTTTCACTATTTACTTCACAGCTACAGCAACGGGCTTCACTGCAAGACTTCGTGGCTGTTTCTCGTCTGCTGCCACGCCCACTTCTCTCTCTGTCCAATACAGAAATGACTTTGAAGTGATTTTCTATGGTTTTTGAACACTTAAAAATTCAAAATCCGCGCCTTTTTATATTTCCTCGTCCGTTTAATGTACACAACGAGGTGTCCTTCGATTTCATTCAAGGCGTTCGAGCTCTTCATGTCATTGCTGATGTTTACTCAATTGAGTGCCTCTCAATACTTGCTTCTCCAGCCTCAATCACCTCTTCCCGCTCAGCTACCATCGCTTGTCACTTCCTGCCACATGTTATCCTTGCGTGCGCCTTCCTCGCTGTCCTTCTCTACAGCTCAAGATGTCGTCTCTCTCGCCTTGCGTTCCATCATTTTTATCATTTCATTGCGCGATTTGTGTGATTGTTGCACGTTCGATGGGGTGGGAGGGCGTGCGGCTGTTGCTATCTTCCGAAAGATGTTGCTGTCATTACGTAATGTGTGCGTAAATAACACGATAATGAAATGAAATTATTTATTTTGCTCTCGTCTCTTCGCTTTTTTGTTACCGATTGGTAGAGTCTGCGGCATGACATGACATGAGATCGAGTGATTCGGCAAACACTCACTCTGCTGCTGCTCCGTCTGTTGACGCAATTTTCCTCACGACTTCTTCAGCGATACCGCGATGTCATCTTAATTTTGCAGCACAGCAAACGAGTCACTTGACTGTTATTTACTCACTTGTTTGGTGCCGCGTGTGGGCCTCATTTTCCGCCTGAAGCGGCAGCAACATCAGCAGAGGCACTCTGGTTAGCAGCAGCAAAAGCAGCAGGATGATGAGGTTGCCATTCCCGCTGGTGGCGGAGGAGAATGTTCGCCACAGTGAACACCTGTTATTAATTCTCGTCTGTCGTCCTTTCTTCATTTTCTTCCTCGTCTTAATGAAAAGTGAATGGATTCGCTCTAATCTCACCTAAGAGTTCCTCTACATCTTCGTCGCCACTAACTGAGAATCGGCTTGTGTGCCCCTCCGCGCCGCCAAACTGAATGCGAGTACAAAAATCCTTAAAGGTGACAAGAAAAACCCGGTAATCCGCACGCGGAAGCCTCGGTTATCTACGGCGTACTCAACTCTCACACCCGCAACTCGCGACATTTTATGCAAATCATCTGCAATCGTCAAAAGGATAATATTTACACTTTATGATGGCTCACGGGTGTGTGTGTGTGTGTGTGTGTGGTGGTATCTTGAAGCTTAATGAAAAACGTCATCATCACCGCCATCGTCATCGTCATCATCGCTGGCTGGTGCGAACGCATGCAGGGAGCGCAGAACTCCCACTACCGCTCCGTACGCTGGAGTGTGACATCGAAAGCTGGTAAAGCGACGCCTGGTGGGCGGCAGGACAGCAGGATAAGAGACGGAAAAAACCAGAGCGAATTACGTTTTATGAAAATCCTTTGAAATATAGCGCAACATTTTTCGCCGCGAAAATCCTGCGCTTCTTGTGACGCCACCGACGACTCCGACGTTGTCACCTCCTCATAACATCTCCGCTACGAGTGGCAATCAACGGAAGATGTGATCGCTGATGCAGCGTGGAGTCTTCAGAATGCCGATGAGAGACTGAGACCGAGAGCGAGACTGAGAGGTGATGGAATGTTTTTGAACGAGTGACTTGAAGAAATCAAGAATTTATTTCTTAAAATCGAAGAAGAAGAATTTCTTCACATTTCATGTTGTTATCGAAGATGATGGAATTCCATGCGATTCGTTCAGTCGAGATGACAACCGAGAACGATACACACACACACCTTCTTTTCTTCGAGACGATTTTTCGAGATCGAGGCGGTTTCTTCAGTCGAGACGAGGATAATCGCGGTGAAGGTACCCCGAAACTCGGTCATGAAATCGGTTTTTGATGTGAAAAATGCATGAAGTCGTGAGAATTCTATGAATAAATTGCAATTTCATAATCTTTTCCTCCGCCTTTACCTGATTTTTCGCAGCTGCTGCCGCCAAACTTCGCGGTTGCATGCATCGAAGCTGTCAGGCTTCGCTTTGCATGCATATCCGTGCTTCACACATTCACGCTTGAATATTCGCGCCCACACTCTTCTATTGGCACACAACACACACACACACACACATACACACACACTCCTGCCCACATTCTCATTCACACACGCATGAAGTGCATAAAATTGACTTGGAGAAGAAAGAGTCCTTGAGTCCTCCAGCAGCACCGAACAGGTGCGCTGCAACTGCTACCGCCTGCGAGTGTTGCATGCTGCGCGCACCATTAAGGCGGAAATGCCGCCATATTGTGGCATAAGTAGCGTGTGTATGTGACACGCAGCGTTATTATGACAGCCGAGGCCGCAGCCTCAGTGCGCTGCGGCGTGGCGTCAACCGTCGCCACCACGTCGAGCAAATGCAAGCTGATGTTTCGCGCGCTTGTTTGTCACAGACTGCGATTGCGTTTGCACGGACGCCTCAGCTGTAGATGTGTGCGTGCAAGTGAAGTGATTGCATTGTGTTGCATTCAATGAAGTTATAACTTTTCGATTCTGTGTCTACCACATTTCGACGAAAATGTGTACGAACATCGAGAAACCCAAACCGATACTCGAGACAGACGCATGTAAGAAAGGACGAGCTGTTCGGGAACCGAATCCTGGGAAGGACTTCAAAGTTCATTCTTGCATGTTATAGCGAAAGTTTTGCCAAATTTCATTTCACTCTTCTTCTGTCTCATCACTTGATTTCCTCTTTTTAAATTCACTCCTGATTGCATGCTTGCATTGCTTCGTCGCAATTTGACTTCTACGAGTAGCGTAAAAAAGGACAAGAAACTCAATTTTTTCTTTCGTAATTGAAATTTAAAACGTATCATATTTAAATATATTCAGTTAGATTAATTTGAAATTCTATTTCCAATTTACGAAATTAGTGTGACTGAATATTAGTATATAAAACTAATAATACAAAAGTTATATACTTTCCGTAGCAAATGTTGATCTGTGCATAATTGTTATATTTGCTTCAGTATTTTTGATTGACGCATATAATTCTGATCTAGTTTATCAAACAGAATAGTTAAGTAAAACAAAGCAAAGTGTTTACATGATTCAAACCAACTTCATTGACGGATAACTTTTCTTTAATGCTGGCTAATTAATACTGGCGAAAAGTTGAAGTCGATTCTCTCGTCTTGAAGTGAAGAAGCTGCCTCGATCTCGATTTTCTTCCCGATTGAAGTAGTCTGTGACGTTAGGAGTGCATCGGTACTGGTCTTCGTTTTCACTGAAGAAGGTTGTCTCGGTTTAAGTTTTACCTGAAAAGTCGTGTCTCAATCTCGATTGCTTTTTCAAAAGTGGGAGCAAAATCTAGATGATAACGAGTCTAACTCGATAACGAATTGCCTCAGTGATCCAGAAGAACAATCGAGACGGTCTTCTTCGATCAAAACAGCTTTTCTTAGTTGAGAAGAGAGCCAAAAACCAAAATCTAAACCGAAACAGTCATTTTCACTCGAAACGGGAAACGATATCGATACAGCTGTCTGCTTGTCTGGAATTGGGGGCGATAATTGATCTCCAGACGACCTTTCTCAGTCGATAGGAGAATCGCTATCGACATCCCACAAACTTCGAAAAATCTCCTTTATAATGTTGAGAATACATTATTATAAATAAAAATTTTTCAAGAATTCTTTAGTTCTTTTCGATTTCCAGTTCCATTTCTTAATATTTATTTTCTGGCACAAAAGATTTTAACTTCCTGTACTTGTTGGCGAGCTTTTTATCTCGATTTCTTACGATTGCCAGTTTTTGTCCCGATTTCTTTTGTAGTTGTTGGTGCTTTAAAGTTTGCAACGAGTTCTAAGTTAGAAATGGAAACTTTTATCATGACAATAAAGCCGTAGAAAATGTTGTTTGCTCGTTTTTTCTTTCTGTTATTTTTTTCTGTTATTTCTTTCTATTATGATTTTTATTATCGTCGACATTTTTGTAATGTTGTGATTTTTACGACTCCTGTGATTATTCGTTGTTGTTGTTGTTGCTCGCTGTTGTTGTTGTTCGTTGTTATTGTGTTATGGCTCGGACATGCATGTGTGCCATTCAGCACACTCGAGGAGGTCGCGCAAGGGTGGAGGTCACTTCCACGAGGCGTTTCCGTTTTAGCCTAACTTCCGCTCCGTGGCCGAACTTTGATCTCTTTATATCCTGTTGCCTGCTGTATAATCGTTGCCACTGCTGGCGTGCATGTGTTTGTGTGTCCGAATTTTTATGAAATGAAAAGTTTATCCATTTGAAATTGCAAAGAAGCAAAAACAGAATCCAAAAGTTCGTAGCCACTCCGTCCAAACAACACGGCGAACTGGACAGGAATTGTTGGGTGGGGGAGGGGGTGGGTGGGTTTGTTGTGAAGGGCACGGGGTTGGTGAAAAACGGAAGCGGAGGGAAGAAACACGAGAGTCTCATATAGTTTATTTACGGCATCGCATCCACCAACTGCGCTCATTTCATAAAAGTGTTATTGCTATTGTTGTTATTGCTATTGCTATTGTTGTTGTTGCTTTCGCTGTTGTTGTTGTTGTTGCTGCTGTTGTTGCTGCTGTTGTTGTTGCTTTTATTTAATTCATTAAAAATTGGCATCCACAAACTTCGCTTTGAGAGCAGCGGGCATCAAAGCAACACGAGTTCCTTATTTTCTTTACGCTCGCCGCTTTATTACTTCGAGGGAAGAAAGGAGGAGGAAATGCTTCGGTTCGAGTGCTGCAACTCGGCCGAAGGTCCTTCCGTGCATGTGTTGCCGAAATGCTTGTCCTTTATTTTTATTATTCAGCTTTACTTTTATGATTATACAATTTTTTGATGTGGCCCAAACTTTTGCCTTTCCACCGAGAAGAAGTTGACCGCCTGCAGCGTTAAGACTTCCAGAGACGCATTCTGATGTTTTCAATTGGGGGCGCGGTGAGTTGAGGGTGGGTTGCTGGAAGAGGGGGAGGAGGTTATGTTGCCACCCTCGTTTGAATCTCTACGATTCTCTCTATTAATTCAGGATCCGATGGGGCTCCATGATTCTGTCTTTGATTCTGTCTATGCTTCCGTCTTGTGATTCACTACGATTTAATTGATATAATTACGATTCGATTATCATTACGATTTCGATTAACGTTGAGGAAAAACCCATCTGGATCTTGTTCATCGCCTGAAACTCAAGACAGTTAGTGAAAAATCTCGATTGCCACCTGGAATTTGAAGCTGACTCGATCTCAAAGGCTTTAATTTTAAATTCAGGGCGATAATAAAACTGTACCGAACTGCGCTCTCGCCTCTGACTCGATCTCGACTCTCTCGTCTCGACTTGACTGTATCGATCGCGATTATCGTAGACTGTATCGATCCCCGGTCTCGTTTAGACTGAAAATCTCCCATTTCGCTCTCAATTCTCGTCTTAGCTGAAATTGACTCTCTTGACCTCCAACCTCGTCTCGAATTCGCAACCGGGACGAGACAATAATGAAAATTGTCACGTGTGGGGATCGATTGCCTAGAGGACCCTCCCTTCCCCCGCCACTGCCAGCGACGAAAGCCATCAACGCGCGCCGGCCGACGGGCAGTCAAATTAGGAAAAGTTGGCGAAAAAATCAACTGATTGCAGGTGATCCACTCGAGTTTTGCATATAAAAGGAGAAGAAGAGGAAGAAGAAGAAGAAGAAGAGGAGGAAGAATAAGTGGAAGAAGAAGAAGAAGAAGAAAAGAAGAAGAAGAGAAGGAGGAGAAGAGGAAGAGAAAGAAGCGCACATGACGGCATTCATGCGCTTGTTCAAATTTACATTTCCGTTGCATGTGCTGTCGCGGGGGTTGAGGAGGGCAGAGTGCCACATGCAACATGCCAATAACATTAGACTTTCAAGCCCCTCATTCTCCTCTCACTCCTCTTGACCTTCCTCGGGCTGAGAAGTTCGCCTTAATCCTCCTACAGGATTTTTTCCTCTTTCCCCTCCGGCAAAAGTTGGTCTTTCCTTAATTCTTTCTTCAAACTTTTCAAGTTGATTTCTTTTCTTGAGTGTTGTTGCGCTTTTCTTGCAATTTTTCTGCCCTTCCCTTCCCGTCCCTTCGCATTACTTCTTCACTTTCTTTGCTTGCACAATTTAATCCTGAAAAATTCATGCAAACAAATTTTGTTTATTTTTTCCTTATTATTATCCTGTCCATATTTGCATAAAACGGAACGCGAGGGACGGCCAGCGCACAGGATGGGATTCACGGACATCGAGGATGTACTCGTACGCTACTTTAACTCGCTTGCTTGCCGTGATGAATATTTGATTTTATTCTTTTTTAGTTTCTAGTTTTTATGATTTCTTATTTATTTCGTTTTTCAATTCTGCCGAATGGTTGCCTTAATGCTGAACTTGTTATTGAAAGGAGGGAGAAAAGGAACTCCAACTTGTTTTTATTTATTGGTAAACACAAGTGAAGGAAAAAATACGAGACCAAGAAGCGGCGGAGGGGAGGGATGAGGAAGGGAAGAGAGGGACGGAGAAGGGGCAGGAGAATTGATTTACATCGCTTACAAAATAACACTTCTTTTCTTCAAAAAACATCTTTGAATGACCGACCTCCGCAAGGACGTCAACAACAGTTGATATCGAGGAACGTCGTCCATTAATGTCACTCCAGCTTTAATTGCCGCTTATTTAGTCAGCATCTTACAGTCAATTTTTATTTTCTTAAAAGTTCTCTTCACTTTCTCTCACTTCTTTATGTTTCTGTCTTACGAAAAGCAAAAACAACCACGATTCAATAAAAGCCAATCAAGCGTCGAACGGAAGAAAACAGCCACTCACATCAATTGTACTTCGCGGAAGCCGCCAAAACTCGCGAGATCTGCTAAAGTGGCCCACTTTAGCTGACTTAAGAAGCCCCGCCACTCGATTTCATAAGCAAATCGGCGTAATTTTGTGCTGAACTCATGCGGCTGAACACTCAAGGGCGGCGCTGACAATCGCTCACCCTCTCCAGCAGTCAGTCGTCTTGCTAGCAGGGGTGAGAGTGGAGAGTGGGGAGTTGGGAGTGGGAGTGGAAGGAGAAGCAAGACTCTCCGCTTACAGCTGACATATTGAGCAATCAAAGGCGGCGGTGCATCGTTATCAGGCAACGGATGCCTGTGTTTCTCTTCCTCGTTGTTGCGGTGGTTGTTGTCGGTGTTGTTGTTGTTGTTATTGTTGTTGTCGTCGTCTTCGTCGTCGTTGTTGTTTTGTTATTGTTTATCTTTTAAAGTTTTTTCTTCACTTTCGTTGAATTCGAAAAAACTTTCATTTGAGGGAAGAAAAACAGGGTTAGTAACAAAAACAACAACAACAACAACAACAACAACAACATCGACAACCCGTCTCGCTGCTTCGCTTAGAAACGCATAGCAGCCGCCGCACTGATACGAGTATCTCGTCCGTTTACAACGAATCCACATCCACTTCCGGTTCCGTTTACGCTTTATTGGTCGCGTTTAGCCTTCAACGGATTCCCCCGCCACTGCAGTCATCACGAGAGCGCGCCAAAACAAAGAAACCGTACACGTCAGCGGATTTGGATTTAGGCGCGCCCCTCCCTCCCCCACTCCTCCTCCACCCGCCGCTCTCACAGTCATTCTTCCGATATCAGACTTCAGAATTCGTTTCGTTTCGCTTGCTTATCAATGCTGGCGACCCTCGCATCTGCCGGCGCGAACTTCTCGCTGCTCTGGCAAGCAAAAACATTAAGAATTTGAATTGATATAATTCGCTGAGTGGAAAAACGAGGGTGGGACCGCCGTCGCAGCTCGACCGCCGCCCCTCAACACGAATTAATGACTTCATCGCATCCGCAGCCGCTAAGAACTTTTTTGAATGTTCCCGCGCTTATTGATATTTTCGATTTTGAGCTGTTCTGCCTCCGCTTCGAGCCAAAACACGAGAAACCGCACAAAAGCAGCACCGAACGCCAAGTCAAGAGCAGCCGAAAAGCGACTCGACAACACAGGGAACGCCAAAGTGAGGAGCTTGAAGTTTACCAGCTTTTTTTTAACTAAATGGCGCTTCCTGACTCTTGAAGCTCACTGTTCGTTTTTCGATGCCGCAGCCGCAGCTGCGTCCCTCCGCCTGCCTGCCGTCCTGCTTCATCCTGCCGCTCTCTGCTCCCGCTCTGCTTCGTTGCCCATCCGCTGGTCGTCCTTGTTTTCGAGACAGACAGCACTTGAGTTGTGGTTTTTGGCATTTTTTCACAAAGTTTGCATGTTTTTTCCAATTTATTTAATGGAATTTGATTTTCCAAATGGTTGCAACAACGATATTCTTGCTCTTGTTTCCTATTTTATTGTTGCTCGGTGGCAGGATGTAGGGAAGGATGGTGGGGGTGGGGTGAGGGGCGAGGGACAGGGAGAAAATAATATTTGTTTGTTTTTCTAAACACGAAGTTCATTGATTTTTAAGAATTTATTATTTTCAAGTTTGAATCACGGAAAATCCTTTTGAAAGCAGGGTGAGGAGCGATTAGAAGTCCGTAATTGTGAGCAGGAACGGTGCGGAGGTGAGAAGGGTGACCCTGTTGCGGTTATCTCGCTCTCTAAGTTGTTAACAACAATCCTAAAAATCCTCTTGATGTTGCCATCTGGTAGGATTCCTCAATTGGAGGATTGAATTATCTCAAGTGATTCTTTCACGATTTGTACGTCTTTTTAAATTGCAATTGCTATTCGTCAACGCTGCGCTTTCATCACGAAGAAGAAGGAAGCGTCTGCGAGCGCATCAACGGCACAGCAACGCCAACAACATAAATAACTCGCGATACCCGCACCGATCGCGGCGGCAGCAGCAGTAACTCACTGGCAGCACCGGCGGATCCTGCAACAGCTTCTAAGCCTGACATTTTTACATTTTCGATGGCAAATAATTTAATGCGACTGCAAACACTCACTCGCACACACAAGACACACACACACCACACACACACACACACACACACACACGTGACTGCTTGCGCACACATTCACACAAAGTGGTTCGCAAGTGGTTTTCCGGATCTCACTGCAGCGGCAACGCTTCGACGCTAATGCATCTGGCAGCAGGCAGCAAGTGTTGCATAAACGAGTGCGGCACGAACCACGAAGAAGGTTTGCTTCTGCAGAGCCGCGGCGCACACGGATGCCACGCAATGCGGCGGCAGGGGACGCGGATGGGGTCGAGGCGCGCTTGGCCTCGCGTTGAACCGCAACGAGGACGCTAAAACGCAGATACAGTTGCAGTTACTTCAGTGCTGCCAACCAGATGCGGACGAAAGTTAAATGCAGAAGTGAAGGCGACGCGAAGAGAGGAAGAATCGCCGCGTATTTAAAAGCAGACAATGGCAAACGGGCGGCACGCGTTGCGGCAGAAGACTGCAAGGAGATACTTAAGCCACTTCCGCTGCCTGCCAAGTGAGGCGGAGGGAAGGACCGTCGAGCTTCGAGGACACAGCGAGCGAAGCGACAGAGAGTTGGCAGCAAGCATGCGGAAATGAATTCTTTATCTCTGCATTGAACTGCCGCGCCGCGCCGCGCCGCGACCGTGTGAATGCGGCGAACTGCTTGAGATGCGGCGAGCTGCTTGAGATGCAATGCAGAAACTCACTCACTGACTACCAAAATTATTGCTTCCCTGATTGCATTTAGATGAGCAAGTTGAGGGGGTGGGGGGTGGGGGGTGAAGGTCAGTAGAAGGATGGATGCTGTTGATGGAGCCGTAAAGCGAGAACCGAACCGAGAATCACATCGAACTTAGCTGCAAATCGAAGTGGATCGAGGGATCGGAGAGGGAATCGGCTCAGTCTTTCTGAGGGCGTGAGCGGCGGAGAGTCTACGGCTTCGGAGTTTGCGGGTCGAAACGCGTGAGAATCTCAGTCACTTCAACTGCTGGTGGAGTCCGAATGACTCCAGGTCATTCATTGCACGAGAAGTCGAGTGACGCCGTGCTCATCCCTTACGTAATCGCGCGCCCCGGTGGGTGGGGGAGGGATGAGTAGGGAACAGAAGCGTGAATAAGAAAACTCTTGAGAACGAGACTCGAGAACGAGACCAAGTTTCAGTTCGCCTTCAGCACGAAGCCGGAAAGAGGATGAATTACTTCAATTCCGCAATCGATTGTGGAAGCTGCCTTCCTCGCTCATCTGTTATCGCTTTCACCGGCACTGCAGTGCTGTGAAGTTTACGTGCAGCTCCTAAGTTGCTTCTAAATCGTCCTTCCAGCCATTCTAAGCCACGCTAATAAGTTTGAGGATCATGTCGACTTATTAGCTCGGGTTTGCGTGGCACGGATGCCCGTCTTCGCTCGTAGACAACTCAGAAGCTCATCTGCATGCTGCCAGGCGTCTTTTTAATTCCTTCTCTCCATGCTTGGATTATATTTTTACAGGATTTTCAGCTTCTCACACCATCCGTCCCCATCTCCCGCAAAACGGCTCTTCACTCCTCGTCTCCCGCGTAATCTTCACGCTCGTCCTTGCTTAGGTGTGAAGCCCTCCTGACGAACGACCCGACCGGCAGCCGCGTGTCCTGTTGCGCAGTCCTAGAAGAAGCTGAAGCTGCTTCGATGGATAATCATAAAAAATTACACGGACGAGTCGACGGACGACTCGACGGAGGAGTCGACGGACGGACGATGGACGAGGCGGGAGTAAAATTAAAGTGAATGGAAAAAATCCACAACAACAGCAATGAGTCTCTGCAAAAAATGGCATTCGCGGTAGGAAAAACTTTCTCTGCGCTCGGATTATCCTTTTAATAGTAGCGATAATAATTTTTTATGTTTTGATGTGCGGGATTTCATTTCAGCTCGCCGTTTTTCCACTCCTCTCCACCCGAGTTTCCACCCCACTCGAGCTTCTCTTCACTCGAGTTTCTCTCTTTCCCCCCCCCTCCTCTCTCTCTACCACTCTCCCTCTCGCCGCTCTTTCTCGCAGCTTTGGCGCTTCGGACGCGGAAGCCGTTAAGTGGTTGAGTCCGTCGGTGCGGCCGGAAGTCCTGTCCTGGCGTCCATCAGGTCCTCTCGCGCCTGCAAGCAGCTACCTGTCAGCTCGTCTGTTGTTGTAATTGAGGTGTAATTTCCCGCGTTAATGAAACGGATAAAAATGCTCTCCACTTTTTGCCCACTTTTCTCCTCAGGATTTGAATCTATTTTTGCGCTTTTTTCTGCCTCCTGTTGCTCGTTTTAATTTAATGCGCGATTTTAACGCGCGCCCATCCCTCGTTTTTTAATGAAAGTCACACCAGTTGCTTTTGAGTGCCTCCGACTTTTTAATTTGATACTTTTTAAAACTGCTGAAATAGTGAGAAATTCAAAGAAGTGAGGAAATAGATCTTCAAGTAGACCAGAGACGGGGAAGGGACGGGCTTGTCATTCCTGTTGGTCAGTTGTGAGCAACCCTCGTGATGCCGTCCTAGAAATGTTGATTTCAATTTGGAAATGTCTACTAGAAAAAACCGCCAAATGAAGACTTGAGTGGTGGGGAAAACACGCACCAGGAACAGAAATTCCTTCGGGAATTTAGTATTCCCGACAATATAAATACGAAGTTATTCTCACTCCCAACAGAAAACTGACTGACGAGAATGCAAACTTTCCTCCCACAATAATTCGCTCCATTCCGCTCACAAAATTCCGCCCGTCTGTCATCTCATCATATTACGGTCTTCCTTCCTTATGTTCCGAGAAATGTTACCACCGACTTTTCCATTTTCTCTTCTCTCGAAAGCGTGTCACGTGAGTACAATAAAAAAACGCTTCAATTTAAATTTTGTCACAGAACAGAAACACATTATAAACAAACATCGATAACCGAAACGAGCGTAAGCGGTGGAGCAGACAAGTGGGGAAGGAGGGCAGGGCAGCTCGGTTACAAGTCCTTCCTTGTAACCGAGACACAGAGAGAAAGAAGTAGAGAGAGAGATGGAGAGAGAGAGAGAGAAAACAATGAGTGGCGGAAAAAAATCTCAAAATTGCATTTCAACACTCCAAATGTACGAAAAGGGAAAAGTTTTGCATAATCCACTCGTTGCGGTTGCCATTCAAATATTCTCACGTATATCCTGAGCAAAAACAATGCAGCAGATGACAACGAGCTTGAAGGACTTGCGAGGGATGGTGGGAGGGAGTGGGAAAGGAAATGATGGCTGGGAGGGGGCGGGGAGGTGTTGCTACGAACGAGACGAACGAGCAACAAGTTCAATTACAAGGAAAAAATGTTTTTTCTCACACATTTGCGTAAATTTTGTATCAGCAAAAGAGGGAGAGAGAGAAGAGAAGTAGGAGAGGAAAGGGGATAGCAACTACGACAACAACAATAACTGACAACAACAACAACAACGAACGACGAACAACAACGAACAACAACAATAACTAACGAGAATGAACACGAGGAGGAGCAAACAGAAGAAACTGTACGTCATGGTTTTGCTGGATGCCCGTGTTTTGGCTTACAACAAAAAATTCACCTCGACTCACATGCCAACCAACACGCCCACCTTCGCATATTTCGGTACAGGATCACCCCACACCCCCGTGGGGGCTCCTCGCTCGCGTTGCAATTCCGACTGCCACGCTGAGCAAGTTACAACAATTGAAGGAGTGAAATTTTCCCTCTGAGTGCTCGCTTGATTGTGCAGTCGCATATCCGAACGAGGTCCCCCTCCCGTTCCCCACCCCTCCACACCTGGCACAGGCCGGGGTGATGCCAACAGCATCTGGGGACGACGAGGTAAGCGGGAAATATTATTTCTGTTATTTCTTCTGATTCAATGCATTAGAATACTCGAGGTGGAATGAATTATGATTCTCGCAAATACCACTGCAGTGACTCACCTGCTGCCGTTAAGTATGACTGCCCCTGGCTGCGTCGCACGGCCCCCTCCCCGTCGCACCCTTCGAATGAGTCGATAGACCGATATAAGTGCGACTGCACCGAGCAGAAATTTATTCATTTTCAGTCTCGTTTGCATTGCAAATTTCGTTCCCCTCCTCCGCGCCAGCAAGTGGCGACAGTGTTGCCAGATGTCAAGAAGCCACATTTACAAAAAACCCCATAAATATATAGGACCAGAAATCGTTTCATTGAATAAAAACTGTATTTCCTTCGGACACTTCGACCTGAGAAAAACTTAAGGCATTCAAAAGCAGCCACTAACAGATTTTTACTCCTCCCGTAAACCCAAGAAATAACCCTAAATTCAGGCGGAATCCCCTCAATCTGGCAACACTAAGGAGCTCTGGTTCTAGAGCATTTTAAATCTTTTCTTTTCTTCCTCGTTACTTGTTGGTTTTATTAAATTTACACTTGATGCTGTTCGACGTGAGGAGGCCAAAGTTCGTCGAGAGGATTTCGGGAGCTCGACTCACATGTTGAGTGTTGAAAGCGAATATTTTTCCTCCCCCCCGCCCCCCGACTCTCGTGCATTATTTCGAGCAGGAAACAAAAGTTATTCTCACCATTTGCATTGTCATCGAATAAATTTCGAGACGCAGCCTGGTAAGCCACGGGAAACGAGGAGAAAACGGGTTGAGAGGTTCTGCGGGAAAGAGTTTTCCGAAAGATTCAAGAGATGTGGAGGAAGAAAAGTATATTTAGTGGGATTTCCTGCCGCTGTTTTGTGTTTGGGGTGTTTTTTCTCGGCAAAAATATGAAGTGCCCTTCGATAGTTTGCAGACTTTTTCTTATCCGCAGGATGCTGTTTCAATTTGTAGAATTTAGCTTTAGCTTTGCACTCGGAGCTAAAAATTTGCATGGAACAATATTAAGTTAGCGGTTGTTGAGAGCAGAAATCAGAATTAGATTCAAAAGTCTGACGATAGGTGTTGAGCTTCAAGGATTATTAAGAATTAAGGATTATTGTACAAGCTGGAAAGCTGCTGGGATTTTTTTAGGTTCATTATGGGCATCACAAATCTTCGGGAACTGAGAATTCCCATTTAGCATTAGAGTTCCTTTAACAATATCGATTGTCGACCTCTTCTTGAAGTGGAATCCCATTCAAATGAAAACGATTCTTCTGAACATCAAAGTGAAAGTCTCTTCATATTAGATTCATATTGGGTTCCATCCCTTCTTTTTCGCAATTCGCAGTAGAAATGTACGATTTCCTTCTTCTTCCTGTACTTCTAATCCACTTTCCTCCCAATCCACTTCAGATTCTCTGGCTTGTCTGCTATATAATTGCCGTCATAGTTAAGGAATTCATTCCTTATCAATGGATCAATCAAAATGATTCAATTAAAATGCCCACTTCCTACACATCCTGCGATGAAATTGCAGAATGACCGAATTTTTATTTGTAAACTCATCACTGAAGCGTGTGAAATGATGTCTGAATAGCCGCGTTGAGTAGAAACGGAACGAGAGGCACTCAAAGCTCTCTACGGCAGGATGGAGAGATTAGTAAAATGAATGAATGAATGAATGTTGGAACTGATTTCGAGAAAGTTTTGTGCGTGGCGCTGGAACGAATGTAATTAATGAATCGAATTAATTCCACATTCCGAGCAGCAATGCGCAATACCTGCCTACCAACCACCGCCAACCGTCCAACCCCTCCACCCGACCGACCCATCCAACCACCGACCGACCCGTCCAACCACCGACCGTCCCATCCAACCATCCAGCGAGACACACGAAAGCCGTGAAAAGTTTTAATGGATCTCGAGAAGGATCTCGACAAGCAGCAGATTGCGTTCCGCCTTTGATGAAATTTTGCGAGTTCTAGCGTTTCTCCTTCTTCTTGCTTCTGTTTGTTTGCATAAAAATTAATATTCTTGCATTATTATTTTGATTGTTTTTGATTGTTATTCCCTCCGGCACTCCCGCTCTTTCTCGTGGTTCATGGGGACTCGAACGTTGAGTTGCTGGAGTTTGCTCTCGATAATTACTGAAAGAAATCCCCTCAGATATTCGAAAATAGCGCCAAAGTGTTGCGACCTCTCGAAAGCGGCGAGGAGTGGAGAATTCGAAGTCAGCATTGAAAGGTTGCATAAAAATTTAATATATTCCGATATATCGCATAGAAATTCTTTCCAATTTAAACTAAATTTTGATTCAGATATCATTAACAAAATTTCCTCTTATCACGCAGGTAAAACTTCTCTATAAATCACGAATTTCTATCGTCTGTAGAGAGAAGTTTGTTGCTACTCCTCATTGTTCCCCGTTCCCCTCGAATCCCGTGCGTTGCTGTTGATAACGATGACAGCAACAACCAATAATTAATCAATAACAACAACAACAACAACTACAACAACAATACGAACGAAAGATATCATGATATCGTATCTGAAGCAGGTGTAAATTACATTCTCTCGTTTCATTTCCGCTTTTACTTCGATATCGGAGCCTATAATCGAAAACCGAATTTGAATTACGAACATTCGACAGCAGCGCCATCATCACTTCGGATTTGACTATGAAGAGGATTTTGATTGAAAGTGAAAGCATGTAAGCGAATAGGGAGAGAAGAAGAAGAGAAGGTAAAGCAAAATAATTTAGTTAGTCAATTATAACTAATAATCACTTAGTCAACTAATAATCACTCAATCATTTGAAGGATTTGTGCCTCAGATAATAAGTGGAGGCTGAATAATTTCTCTCTAAACTTTCTCTAAAACTTCCGACCGGTCGTCCCGCCCCTTCCCACGACCCCTCCCCACCGCCTCCTCGCAGGCAGCGTACCGAATGCAGCGACTAGCTGGCTCCCGCCTGCACTTCCTCACCATCTTAATAAATTATGCTGAAAACCACACAAATCAAAAGTGAAATTGGAAAAACATTGTGGAAAACAAACAACAACAACAACGAACGAACGACGAGAAAATAAAAATTGAGATCTCCAGAAGCGGAAGCAACGAGAAAAAAGAATAACGACCGACTATCAGTGTGGAAAAATTATGTAAAAACAAGTATAAGTCAGCGGTGATTCCTACAAGTGACAGGGTAAGTGTGCACGTTTGTGTGTGTGTGTATGTGTGTGTGTTCTGTGTCGATCCACATCTCGTAGATATAAATAACATTTCGTAAAACGCAAAAAAATAGATAAGCAAATAGTTGGCGCCACTCAGATGTACCGCAGACATATGATCACACAAACACCTTCACAACACACACACACACACCGTTACACACCGTTACACACACTCGCAAAAATCACTCACACACACACATACACGTACACCAC
Source organism: Sicus ferrugineus (assembly GCA_922984085.1). Classification (NCBI taxonomy): domain Eukaryota; kingdom Metazoa; phylum Arthropoda; class Insecta; order Diptera; family Conopidae; genus Sicus; species Sicus ferrugineus. Next base: position 35,288,413 of record OV277350.1, on the reverse strand, counting down.
ACATTTCCGCTAACACACTTTGCAACCACAAATATTTTTCACAACTTTACTCTCACGTTGCTTTACTTGTTGTTGCTTATCTTCTCCTCCTCCTTCTTTCTCTTCTTGTTACTGTTGTTCTTGTTGTTGTTCTTGTTGTTGTTGTTGTGGTTGTTGTTGTTGTTGTTGCTGCTGTGTAGTTGTGTGTTGACCACGCTTGAATATCCATCGGAATCTTTTAGTGAAGCTGAAATGTTTTTAGGAATACTTTTGCATAAATTTATGTGTCCTCGCGTATGTGTATGAGTGTGCCCGTGTGTTGGTGTATGGATGCGTGCACGTAAGTGTGTTTATGTGTGTTTACCGGACATACTTTTGGCGAGAGTGTAACTCTGAATGCTGCAAAGAATGAATTTCGCTGTCGTTGGTTGTGTAGTTGTTGCCAAACCCAACATTTACCACTACCATTACTCGCATTGCATTCGAGCGTATCTGCGGTAAAAATATTTTTGCAGCTTACTAAATTTTACTAAAAATGTTTGTCTTCTTCGATCTGTCGTCGTCCTCGTCCTTGTTGTCGCTGGTCGTTTGTATTTTTAGTGCGCTGAATCTACACATACGCGTGTATTTTCTGCCAGCCGACGGCCGCGGCCCCCCCCCCCCGCACTTACCATGTCACCACCACATCCACACGCCATCATCACTTGTTGTGATTGAAAAATCCAACTGCAACAAATATGAACGCAAAACGGATATTCGAAGCAGCAGGAGTTCGGATTTGAAAAGTAGATTCGAGTGTGTGTTTATCTGTTTGTATGTGTAAGTGTGTGTGTGTGTGTGTGTGTGTGTGTGTGTGTGTGTGTGTGTGTGTTAATGCGACGGCGATTGGCGTGTCATTCCTTCTCATGCATGTAAAATTATTGCTTGTATTGCTTAACGTTGGCAACGCTGCAGCGACACATTTTTAGTTGACGCTCTTCGGTTCTCCTTGCTCTCTTCTCTTGCCAAGGGAAGTGGAATCTGCAGCTTTATTTTAGAGAGAACGCAACAACAATAAAAAAGAGCAGTAAAAAAAGGAAAATCAGACGATAATTATGTTTATTATATCTGAAACAGAGAAACTTAAAAACTTGTATCCTTTATTTTGCTCAAAAGCATTTGCAATTCCTACAAATTCATTCGTGCGCTGTGAAAGTCGTCATTTGTGAGAACTCAGCGCGTGCTGAGCAGAATATAAAAGCAGAAAAAGAAGTGAAAAGTGCTCAACTTGAATTTTTATACCCTCATTCAATGCGGTTGTGGATTATGCAACATGCAATTCATGCTGCATTTTATTGCTTCTGCCTGCTGAGCCTCCCTGTCCTCCCAACCTTTCGCCACCCACACCCCCACCCCCTCCCACTTTCCACACCCCCACCCCCACCCACTTTCCACCCCCCCTTCGTTGATTCTTTTATTCTGACTGGCAGAGCGGAACTTCATGCAAATCATTGTCGCAGTCGCAACAACGCCATCTTGCGGCTTCCAGCGGCCACCGATTCAATAGATTTGGTGCCGCCGCACTTGTTTACTTTCCCTCTCCTTCCCTCTCCTGTTGGCTCGTTTCGCGTTACCACTTTTCTGCCGAATTCATTGCTGCCAACAACCTGACGTCGTGACAAAAGAAATATTAACACAGTGTTGCCATTGCCACTGCTAAGTTTGAATAGAATTCCTTTTCATTAAAAAAGCCGGCGTCCTGTGGTGTCCCTGGCTGGTCCCCCCAGCTGCTCTCGGCTGCCTTTGTGAGTCGTGACGCTGGCAGCCGTGAGGCGTGAAGAGAGTCACGCTGTGCCTTCCAAGTGCAAAGTTCTGCGTTCTATTTTAAAGTTTTCGCTTTGATACTGATATTTGATAGCCATTTCTGGGTCTTCAAGTCTTCCGACCCGCTCCCCCTACTCCGTCTCCTATTCTGCTTGACAATTCGGTTTATAATATGGAATCAGTGAAGTTTTACTTACTTTTTCACTCTTCTTTTTAGTTCTGTTTTTGCTTGGCTTTGACAAATGGCGCTGGCAACACTGGCAAACAATGATTGTAGTTCTTGAGTTTCTCTATTTTCGGTCAAGTATTTAAGTAACTCTATCCGTAATCCGTAGCTGACGTAAATAATACTCAGCTTCTCACCGCAGAATCCCACATGAGAAGTTGAAGTTCCTCGCGCCCGCCGCCCTCTGCTTCTTCCACTCGGCTTCCACTACTTCTAACCAGGAGAATTCTTATCCGCTGGTGAGATATTGTTTCCTAGGATTTGCGTCGAATCCATTCACCGCCATATTTCATTTCCTTAACAATACAAGTTCCTCGTTTGATTAATGATTTTGTTTATCCTACGCAAGGCGTATTTTTCGCAAGAGCGCAGAGCGGGGCGGTTGGGGGTTTGCGCTGCGAAGTGATAAGAAGTGGGAACTCTGCTAAAAGGATGTATTAAGAAACAAATATGCCGGAATCATAACTAGCTGTAGGGATTTCCGTATTAACAATTCGGGTTTCCATGCGTCAAATGGTGAAAAAATAAATTTTATAAGAGTTCGAATGAAAAATGGCATGGAATCTAAAATATATTCGATCCCACTCAGAAGAATTCAGATGTCAGCGTCGGGAGTTAAGATGTTCTTCATGCATTTCTATGAAAGCTCTAGAGTTTAAATTTTCATCGCCGCCATCATCGCCGCTATCATCGCCGCTATCATCGCCAATACAAGGAAATTACCATTTTCATATTCATCACCAACACCACTGACTGTCACAACTAGTACAGTCATCATTACAACGTAATCGCATCGCATCATCATCATCATCACCATCGCCATTATCTGTCGCCATCATCATCTCCATTGCTATCATCACCTTTGTCATCAGAATCGACAGCTTAACCCTCAACTGCCATCATAAACCATCATTCGAATGCAGTTTTTCCCCCATTGGTTCCTCGTAAACGAATTAATTATCTTCTATTTAGTCTCGTCCTGATTTAGCGATGCATCACGTGCATGTCACGCCTGTATGCGTGACTGACAGCTGTAAAATTCTGCATGTCCAGCTGGCTCGAAGGACAACAAAACAATAGCGGCAACAGTAATTTTTTAATTAGTTACAACAAAACAATAGCGGCAACAGTAATTTTTTAATTAGTTACAACAAATAATGAGGGCTTTGAAATGTTGAACCGCCGCGTGTCTAATTGCAGAGATATTGAAACCATTTGAAAGCAACAATTATTAATTTGATTGCATTCGTGTCGGTTGGCTCAACTGGCTTCACGGTTGTGTCTGCGTGCGTGTGTGTGTGTGTGTGCAGTGGGCGTGTCTGGATTAAGTGCTTGGAAATTAAAACGAAATTAAGTTGAATTTAGTATGAATGAGATGAATGTGGTTTGAACGTTTGCAATAAATGCAAATGCAAATGCAATATTTAAATAATTATTAAATAGTTGTTGGATTTGTTATTATTCTAAACTACAGGAGGGGCGTGCGGTACTGTGGGGGAGGGGGAAGTGAGGTTCAATTAGAATCATAAGCTTTTCGATTGAAGCAACACAATCAAAGTAATCAGTTTTCAGTTAACAAAATCATCAGAACGGACAATCACACTAATGGATCCTAATGCTTATTCGTTTACACACACATAGACACACACAGAGACACACACACATACACGACAAGACCATACACTCTCGCACATGCTTATAATGCAATGCAATTAAGCTTAATTCTCGTTGTCAGATGATTTTGTCCTCCTTGCGTTTTATTGCAAAGTCACCATCCGTTCGATTGAGTCAAACATGACCACTGAAACTGAGTCAAACATGAGAGTGAACACTGACTCACTGGTTGGAATTCCTACTTTGCTTTACTTGCTACTTAAAATTTGTAAACTCTTGAAAATGCCGATTTTTTCTTTTTAAACCAGTTTATTTTTTGAATTCAAACGACGATATTTTCTCGAAATTACTAATAAAACGAAGGGATTTTTGCATTGCATTTGCTTTTTAGCCATCCTTTCGATTGCGAAGGATCGACATGCTCGTAAATTTCGTTTCGTACCTTAGGACGATTGCGGGATTTAATTTAATCCCATGATATCGCGGCATTCCAAGCGATTGCATTTTTAATGAATAACGACTGATAATAATAATCATCAGCTAAATATTAACACACACACGTGTATGCACACCTACACATTCATCCAAACACACTTACAGGAATCATTGAAAACGCCTAAAAGCCTGCAACGAAAACCCGAACGATTTCTGAGCCAAAGCACGAAATTCATAACATCCAACGATATCACAATCATCTGCTTGCGGTTGTCGGTACCGACGGGTGGGAGTGGGGGGATTTTGGCGAGTTGGCGAGCCGGTGACCAGGACCCTTCAGTGATAATGGGCCAAAACGACGCGTCGCAGTTTCACGCAGCATCGCACAGAAATTCAGATGGAAATGAAAATCCTTCGCACACGAGTTGGCCGATGGGCGCAAGTTGGTGGATGGAGTTGAGGGTTTGGACGGCTGGACATTACATCCTCCTCTCTCCCCTCCTCTCTACCCACCAACATGCTGTCGAGTGGAAAAAGTAATGACAACAACAACAACAACAAACACTGGCGCTACGTAGCGCATTCAATTGTTTGTGAAACTAATCTTGTCTCTCCCGCAGATTGGATGTCGACACAAAGCTGCCCATATAACGGGTCCCCACGGGCATATCACGCACACACACACACATACACACGCACATACAACACACGCACATACAACACACACACACACACCACACACACACGCACGCATGAACCATCCGGCCGCTTGGCCTAAAATGGGATGAAGGAAGTTTTATTGTGAGCGACTAATAGTGAAAATAGGATCACGGGTATCGAATGGTCGACGACGAGTACCGCCAACCAACTGCAGCGGAATGAATGAGCGACGAACGAGCAACGCGGCCACCGGAAAAGATAACTGCAGGAGCAACTCGCAGCTCATGCGTTGCTGTTGATGCAACAGCGTCCAGCCGAATGCTTCCAAACATCCTGGTGGGGTGGGCGCGGCTGAGTTGGCTTAATCCGACCGCCACTCGTGCACATGCGATGCGTTGACGTGCAGCAGACGATTTGTCTGTCGCTCAATTTGGGCGAACGACAGCAGGGAAGAGCGACACAACATCTTGCGCAGCGACTTCTGTGGTCTTGCATTCGAAATCTATAAAGGATTTTTGGATTCCTATGTTGAGTAGAGTTTTAAAGAGTATTTGGAAATCATAATGAATGATCAGACCTACAGTGTAGTTTGTTGTTGTTGCTGTTGCTGTTGCTGTTGCTGTTGCTGTTGCTGTTGCTATTGTTGTCATTGTTATATTAAGATGTGTAGCGAGCAGATCTTTTGATTTTTCCCCTTAAATTTTCTCGGAAAACACATTCGCACAACATCTTCATCGCCGCCGACGTCGCCGACGCCGCCGCCGTCACGAACATTCAAAAAGTGCGAAAACTTCAAACAAAATGGTTTTTGTTTGTTTTCCTCACAATGGGCACTAAAATCGAACCACAACAACAAGAAAACCATAAACTTTGCCATTGAGAGAATTCAGAGGCAAAGATCACACAATAGAATCAGAAGCAACGACGAGAACAGCAACAACAGCAACAACACTTTCCATTCAAACAGATGCCAAAGCAAGCAGCAGCAGTAGCAGCAACAACAGCAACAGCAACAGCAACACCATCAGCAACAAGCAGCGAAAGAAAAACAAGAAGTCAGAACCAAAACAGCGTTTTGTTGATCTTATAAACAATTGGGATGAAAATGTGTGTGTGAGAGAGAGAGTGTGTGTATGTTTACATGTGTGTGCAACTATGAGCCCCCGCTCCTCCCACCCCCCGTCCACCCCTAAACTAAGGATGAGTGCAGTGGCGTAGCTAGAAAACAGCGTATCTTGTAAAATATTCTTGCAATTCTCTTATCTGATCATCGAATTTCGGTGCGGTGGGGGAGGTAGTTTGGCGGCCCCTTGTCACCCCTCTTCCTACGCCACTGTATTTGTGTGGATGTGTGTGTGTGTGTGTGTGCGTTTGTGTGTCCGTGTATTGGTGTCAATAAGAAGTTCGTACAGAGTCTCTTTATTTGTCTTTTGACTCTGCAGCACTACGCGGCTTCCAGCAAAACAACAGCAGACCATGAAATTCCTCCGGACCACCTTTGTGTCCCGAGGGAGTCAAGAACACCGTCGTGGTGTTCGGTGCCGGAGGCCTAAAGAAAGTTTCGCACGAGAAATGTGAGGCGTTAATTGCTGGTTTTTCGTGGAACTCTAAATATCACTCTTCGATGTGAGGGGCATCTGATGCGTTTTGCTTATCCGAACGACGGTTTTTGCTTATTGTCAGGTTTGGTGTGCAGACAAACCGGTTTCGGCGATGTGACATCTTCAGTGTCGGTAGTCGGTCTAAAAATCGAAGGAATTTTTTCAGACGAACTTTAATAATATCGTGTGTATAGATGAGGATGCGTTAATTTCTCAAAAATTACTTTATTGTGATGAAGAATGGGGAAGATTTTCTTATAATTAATTAACGAAGGTTACAGAAGTGATGATAAATAATCCGTATCTTCTTCCTTCCAAGCCTCCCGGCTTTGCTTTCATTAATTAATTATCGTTTCGCTCTCCTTTCTTTCTGTCTCTCTTCTACCAAAGTAAAAATTCATGGAAGAGTATTGAGTTGAACTCGCAACCTCTTGAGGTAACTCACTTCATCCGTTGATTGAATCGTCAATATTCATTACCCACCCCAACTCCGTCCCTCCCCCGATCTCGACCCACTCACAATCTAAGCAAGTAAATGAGCCAAAAGAGACTCGCTTTGTCTTCCGAGTTCCGCTCTGTTTCTTCGATGTTTTTTCCTTCTTTTCTTCTGGTCCAGCTGTTGAATGGTGCAGGAGTTGGGCACTGCTGACCTTAATTGGCGACCAAGCAGCATAAAAGCGCTCCACGCACAGGTGGGACGAAATAAGTCGAGCACTCAAATCAAACTGACACTCAACGCAGGCGTCTGACGGATGAAGCACAGTCGGGCGAGGACCGGTAGACTGATCGACCGCCCGCGTGGCCCTAAATCGAACAGCAACAGCGTCCCATTGAGCGCGGTGCCACATCAAAGCAGTGCAGCTCTATTTGTTTACCTCTCCCAATCAGAATTCGGGAGAACCACAACATGGATTTTCAAAATATTGTAGAAACGCGCAATCGAAATAATTATAAAGCGAACTACAAACACCTTCAGTAAGGAATTCAGGAATCAGGGCAGAGGGTGAGTGATTATGTTCGGTAGTGTTGCACCAGACAGCGTGGCGACTGCGAGAAGAACAGAGGGGACTTTAAAGCAACCTCGTTATGTGTAAACAAACACGAACGGCTAACAATTCACTTAAATTGTTTGTTATGATAAAAGGAAAATTAAACATGCTGTTCGTTTTCATGCCGCTGTTGTTGTTGTTGTTGTTGCTGTAGCATGCACCGCACGCCAGACCACCTCCCTCGAGGACTGCTGGTCGCGGTGAGGGGAGGTGGAAATGATTTCCTTTGAGTGCAATCGAATTTGTGTGCGATAGAACTGTAAACAAAAGCCGCGCGGCACACAACATCTGCATGCGGTACAGACGCGCGCCGCATTCGCCGCAAGTGCGGGGAATGCGTGGATGAACAGCGGGCTCCTGCAGAGGCTGGTGCAACTTGCCAGACACGCTGGCGTCCGAGTTGCAGTTATATGGAGTTCAGTGAAAAGCGGCCCACTTTATGCTTCAAGTTTCCCACAACTTAAACTTCCACATCACTTATATGAAAAAAAGCCACTTCAACGTGAACGGATGGAGCAGAAAGCGGCACTGCTGCCCCTTTTTCAACTACTTTATAACGAGTATCTGGAAAAATTCTGCAACGTCTGCATATTTTGCTCTTCATAAAACGGCAAAGCAGTGAACTCCTCCTACCTCAGGTTGCACCGTGGAAAATCACTACTGCGAGGTGTTGCCACCGCCCACAGCCTCCTGCTTATTCGACCGCAAGCGGCTGTCGTCCCTCCATGTTGCTGCCCCGTCTTCCTTCCCTGTCGACCGACTCAGATGGAAGCCAGCGAGCTCGAGATAATTTCGCATACATCAGCACTTAATTGATGTCGTCCAGCATGCCGGCCACATCCGCATAATTCATTAAACTGCACTGCACGGATGCCCGAGCTAAAAAGGACGCAAGGATGCCACCGCTGGTGGTGCTGCTGATGTCGTTGCCGGTGTCGATGCCGAAGCGAATGCCGATGCCGATGCCGATGCATGAGCGGCGGCGATGCAAGTGAGTAAATCTTTTATATGACACGACTAAAGACCATAACTATGAGTGTGTGTGTTCAGTGTGTGTGTGTGTGTGTATGTGGTGTGTGTGTATGCGTTCAGTGTGTGTGTGCAAACATCTGTTGCATGACGACAGTCGACCGCATAAAGTTTCTCCTGCTCACTTTCCTCGCATTCCTCGTTTGGGTTAAATTAAGCTGAATTTAAGACTCGATAGGAATCGAAACAGCAACAAAAAACCAGCTACAGCATCCTCACAACAAAATCAGGGGAGGCCCACCTCGAAGTATCCACATGCCAAGAATGCTGCCGAATCGAGACGCTTGATTTTAATAAACGCTGCACACAAGACAGAAGAGATGTCCTTATAAAGCACCCATCCACGGCTGCATAATCCTGCAGCGCTAAATCACTTGTAGCCCTGGTCCGTCCTGTGTCGTCGGCGTGATTTAAATTCCTCTCGTTGCCTGCGTCGGGCGGAATGTGTACGTTCATCGTCCGCCGCTGCACTCGCCCCGACGACGGTCCCGCTCGTAACCATGCATCAGCTTCGAGAGCCAAAGTCGAGGAAATTAATTTCTCTCCGAATTCCCGCAGATTTGTATCAATTCAAGTGTTGCTCGCCCAACACAACACGTCCTCCCTGCGACGACCCAGCATGCTTGGCTGCGTGCCACCGCTGTTCTAATGCCACCGATACACTCGACTACCTGCAACAACACGAACCATCGGCCATCGGGGAGCCGGAGTTCTTCTTCTGCTCTCATTCGCGCTGAGACGGAAGAGCCAGGCATCCCCAAACTTGGCGGGAACAAAAGTGGTACAGTACGAGATTATGTATTGGGCCTCGTAATCTTGTCTCTTGTCTGTTGTTTATTGTTACTGTTGGTTTGCTGGTTGTTTCCGTTCTCTTGGTGTTGTGTATTACATTTTGGTCTGGTTTGGTGGGGCACGTCAGCTGGATTTCTTCGCTTCGCACCTTGTTGCTTGTGCCTTCCTTGCACCTTTCGGTGTGTCTGTCCCTCTCTATCCACTTCTGGCTGAGTCTTGCGCTTCTACCGTGTCCTCTGACTTCGAGCCTCGATTATTAGTCCTCCAGTACATCGCGGTTTAATTCTTGTATCTCATATCTTGTACCTTGAGATTGTACCCCTGACTTGTTCCCTGATTTTGTAGCGCATGCATGTCCCCGTGGACCTTGGTGACATTAGGTAGTATTTTAGTTCCTTCTTTCCTAAGCTTTCTGTTTCTTTGTCTGTAGGACTTTGCTCGTGATCTCATCCTTCACAGCTTGCTAGTTCCTCTAGCGGCCTAGCTTGTCCCTCTGCCTGGCTGTCAGAGTGATCGCTTCTCCGCATAAAAGTTTGAGACTCACTTGGCCGCTTTAATCCCAAGCATAAAGTCAGTTCGCGTCTGCAGCACTCAACGGACACAACAGCTTGAAGTCATGTTCACAAGTGTTGCACTGGGCATATCGATTGTTGTTGTTGTTGTGTATTCAGTGGACCTGGACTGGGTCGTGCCGCAGCACGGGGCATTGACGTCGCCAACTGACGACGCCACTTTCAAGCCTCCTGTGCCAAAAATCAATTTTGGCAATCGACCAAAAATGCTAAAATCCTTCGGAAACACAAAAAGTACACTTGCGCTCAGTGTTGTGAGGGGAGGGAGGGGGATGGTGTGTGGTGGGGAGTGGAGGGGAGGGTGTGTCGGAACAAAGCTTACCAAACGAGAACGCAACGAGCGAGAATTCCGATAATTTTGCAACGTTGTAACGCTCTTTCTGCCGCGCTTGCATTCCTCGTTTACTTGGCCCGATTCAATTGCTGGGCCATCATGTGGCTCCAAGGCACACTTGTAGTTGTTGTTGTTGTCGTTTGTGAGCTGCCAGCAATTGGTCTACAAGCCGAATATCAATATGTATGCTGCACACCTTTTCAGCGCTAACGAGTTCCTCTCCACCCCCGACGACGAAGCCACCGTAACCGTCATCGTTGTTTTCGTCATCACAGTTGCCAGATCCGCATCGCCCTCCCCGCACCCCCGGGGCCAGCACCCTCTCGAAGGTGCTGTAATTCATTTCTGGCGCCCCTCCGGCTACAGACACCAACTCAGTGGCAGCTGCCCGGTTCCCTCCGGTCCGGTCCGGTCCGGTTCGACAGGTCGGCGGTCGGCTGGCTCGGTCCGGTCGAGCTGTGTGCCTCGCATATCCTATTAGGTCACCGAGCACGACGTCTGTTGGCCTTAATCTTGATTTTCCGCGCCGGACCTCACCAGCAATTTCGTCGACGTGTGCATGAAAACAGGTAGCTGTTGTTCCTGCGACGCCACTTGTTTGGCGAAACCCTTTCCCGCTTGACGATCGGCTGCATAGGGGTGGGAGGGTTTTTTTTTGGTGGACTGATGGCGTACGTCTGTGTTGTGATGGCGTACGTCTGTGTGCTGATTTTCGAATTCATTCAAGTGTGCATCGTGGTTGGCAACGATGTGGATGACGACGAGTACGACGCTGATTTGAGCGGATTGTGGCAACAACAGCAACCCCGCCGCGGGCTTCAGCGTCTCATACTGCATTGATTGTCGTCCTCTGCACGAGAAACACCAATCGAACGCTCCGCATTCCAATCAACTGAACCAAACAAGTCGTCGTCGAGTTTTCCTATTTTCGCTTGCCATCTAATTTACGTTGATCCGAACTGTTGATGGATACCGACGATAAAATGTTGCCAAATCTGGAAACTTTCTTTGTTTTTTGAACGTGATGAGGACGATTTCCACGGTTTCGGTCCCCTCACCGCCTAGAAATCTCTGGCGGTCCACCTGGCTTCCTGAAGTGCGAAGGACGACGGGAATTCGGTATAGAGGACCAAATAAATGGATAAGAAAACTTCGACTCTCAGCTGGAAAGCATAAAATGAGGAGATCTGGCAAAACTTGTTGCCGCGCCGTATGCGTCAAAATGTCGCCATCGCACTCCCGAAATGTGTCGCCACGTTGAAGAAACTTGAGCTGTACGAGCATAACAATCAAAAATGAAGACTCTCACCCCACCGTCACCCCACCGTCATCCCTCCAATCCCTCACCCCCTCTCCCACTCCTTCACCCCCTCGCCGCCGAACACACTGCGGTGTCGCCGAAGATCTTAAACTTGCAATTTCGCATCGAATTTCGCTCATTACTGAAGTTTCGCTAGAAATTTGCATTTCTTAATGAGCAAAAGTACGCGTGCACAGCGAAGTTACGAGCATCCAAATAGTGTGCGCGGAATTCTCAGCTTGTAACTCCGGTTGCGAGCGATTTGTGCGCTCATCGTGGCGACGCCAACTGTTGGCTTTAATTAGTTGGCATCAGCGTCGTTAGCGCATTCAAAGCGATCTCATCGTCACGTGCTGGCAGCGCACACGACTGTGCAGCGGGTGTAAAACGACCCGCCAGTGCAAGCTCACCTTAATTCTTCTCACGGGGCGAAGTGGAAATGTTGCTGCAGGCGAAAACAACCTTCGAGACAATAGCAATACGACAACAACAACAACCAGCGGAAAACAGCGTCGACAATTTTCAGAGGAATCAGCCGCACAACCTGCGAAGCAACAAACGTGAGCAACAATTGTCGTCGTCGTCGTCGTCGTCGTCGTCGTTGTCGTTGTCGTTGTCGTTGTCGTTGTCGTTGTCGTTGTCGTTGTCGTTGTCGTCGTCGTCGTTGTCGTTGTCGTCGTCGTCGTCGTTGTCGTTACTGCTGCTGCAGGTATTTTCGTTAAACTTCCCTGCAACTGTGGCAACACTTATGATGCACACGCACACACGCGCTCGCGGCGCTGTAATGAGTTTAAGAATCTATTTGGAAAACATGGAAAAGTTCGGCATGCAAACGCAACGCGGGTACGAAGACGTCCTTCGTCGCAACGCTTTGTTGTTGGCGTCGTGATCCCTTGCGTCAACAAGCGCTTTCGCACCAACACTGCTGTGAGAGAGAGAGAGAGGCAAGGCAGTAATAACGGTGAGGTGTGCAGTGATGAGTCCTTGTTGCCAATTCTCGCTGCGATGGCAGGCATTCAAATCCCCGCAAGGACTCCACGTGGTGGCAGCGACAACTCGAGAGGATGTTGTGATAATTTGATTTAATTTTCAAAGTGCATCTTTGATGTTGCAAGCGGAGGTGTGCGTGTGTGTGTGTGTGTGTGTGTGCGTTTGTGTGTGTGTGCGTTTGTGTGTGCTTGTTTCTCTGCATTTGTAACGACAAACGAGTGCCGAATAAACGAGCAACACCTGCAAAGGATGTCGCTACTCCTCGCTCCCCTCGTTGTTGCTGCTGTTGTTGTTTTGTCACTTTCATTAATGACGAAAGCCTTTTACTGCATTAAGCAGACACCGACACACACGCACACACACAACTTTAAAATCCACAAAAGCCGCAGGCGCTTCCTTCTCTCAGATCCTTCAGTGGATTCAGCTGAATGCGTCCTTTTTCACGCCGCCTCGCAGGGTTAACAACTGCGGCAGGAATTAATGAAACGACACGAGAAGATTTGTCGAGAATATAAAATTCTTAGTGTGATATTTAATTTACACATAACTTAAGTTGACGATAAATAAGGAAAAACGAAAAATAGGCATCTAAGGAAAGTGGAAAAACAGCAACTCAGTCCAAAATACAGCGACGAAATCCTTCGCATGAGTCGCAGGACGATAATGACAGCTACGCGAGCAGACGCGTTTCAAGGAAGTCGAATAAAATGTGAGAAAGCAGACAAAATCCTCCAGCGGCGGTGGATCTGAAAGAGTTGAAGTCGATGGAGAGCCGCGCGCTGGCATCCGTTAATGCGTTGCGTTCCTGTTTCATTCGCTCCTCGCCTCGCCTGCGTGCGTCTTTCTGCTCGTTATTTCCTGCGAAAATTCGCAATTTGAATAATTGTAAAAGTTCGAGTTCAAGCCGAGTTGGGCGCCGCATCAGCAGCAGTCGGCAGCGCGGAAGTTGCATGCAGTTTCCGCTTCGAGCGGGACTCACTCAACGTGGCGAGCGCGGAAGGCAGTGCGACGGAGGCGCGGATGGATCTCGTAAGAGGATTTTGAAGATGTGCTTCTGTCGTTTTGGCGCGTTTGTTGTTTCGCGCTTTCTCCGCGAGGGACTTCGAAGCGTCTGCTGCCTCGACGCGGTCTTCGCTCTTCAGGTTTTTTCGTTTCCTCCTCGAAATTCGGTGCAATTTTCATAATTTGACGTTTTTGTGCGAGTTTAAGGCGCGTCACAAACACGTCAACTGCTGCAACACCTTCCCTCTGCCGCTCGCCACGCCCCCGCCCACGCCACTCGCCAACACTCGGCGAAAATTGCTCTGGCAGCACTTTGCAAACGCGTCGCTGCAAAGGACGCATTTAGGACGCTCAAAGTCCTGCTTATTATCGTCATTAGTGTTAAAATCCTTCGCGTTCTTTTTTGTATGCGTTTTTGGCACTTTCGTTGAGTTGTTTCAGTTGTTGTTGTTGTTGTTGTTGTTGTTGTTGTAGTTGTTGTTGTTGTTGGTGTCGTTGTCGTTTGTTGTTGTTGCGGAAGTGTGAACTTCGCTCGCTTCAGCAAACGAATTAGCATTAAAAATAATTTTTCTTCCTTAACTTTTTTCACGGCCCAATATTGTTGTTGTTGGTGTTGCTGTTGTTGTTGTTGTAGCCATCGTTAACGTTGTGTTGGATTGAGAATTGAAGGTCCTCCGGAGCGCAGAAGAGGTCGCGCAGAGGCGCGGAGGTGGGGCGGCAGGGTGTCGGCAGGTGGAGGCGTCACTGTGGCTCGCAACGCATACTAATTAATTTTGCATTAGCAAAAACCATCGAGCAACTCGATTACAAGCAGAAAAGAGGGCGAAGAGTGTGGAAAAGCATTAAATTAACTTGAATCTGAAGAAGACGAGCGCCGCGAGAGCACCGTGTGCACGCAAAGCAAACAAACAAACAAACAAGCGAGCAAACAAACAAACTTATTTACTCACTTTGAAATGGAAAGCTACCAGCAGGTCATAACGCCACGCCCCCCGCCCTCGACCCCCCCCCAACAAAATGCACTCGGTGACTATCTTGTCCCTGCGCAGTTCATAACTTTTTAAATAAACAACAATTAAAAGTGGCAAATAAAAGTGGCAGCAAATAAATAGGAACGATAAGAGAAAACAGTGGTGCGCGTAGGGGTGGTGGACGGTGGTTAGGGGGAAAGGTAGGACAAGGGGGTGGGGGGCTTGCTGTGGTAGGAAGAGATGAAGTGGTGCCCGCAATTATGCTGGAATTCAGTTAATACGACCGAAAACAATTCAGTTTCTGCGAGGAAGTAAGTTTTTTACCAACAAAACAGCGAACCAAATCGCCCAAACCCCCCCCCCCCCCCGTCCCCGGCCCACCTTCTGATCACGCCAAGAATCTGCCTCTGAATTGTCACAGTTTTTGTCACACCTGTTGACTGTTTTTTTAGTCTTGTCAGGTAGACAAATAAGTTTGCCTCTCGCCTTTTTAATGCATCCCGTGAATCACCTACGCGACACTTCGCTGCAACACAAACATGCGAGTGTGAGGGCGAGATAAAGCAAAACAACAACAATGCAGTGGCTGCAAGTCAACACTTCAGAGCCCCCTCGAGAAATCCCCTCACGCGCTGAAGCGGCGAGTAGCGAGTGGCGTGGAGCCAGCGGCGAACGGCGTGGAGTGAGCGGCGAGCGACGAGTGGCGTGGAGCGAGCGTCAAGAGGCGTGGAGCGAGCGGCGAGAGGCGTGGAGCGAGCGGCGAGAGGCGTGGAGCGAGCGTCGAGAGGCGTGGAGCGAGCGGCGAGAGGCGTGGAGCGAGCGGCGAGAGGCGTGGAGCGAGCGGCGAGTGGCGTGGAGCGAGCGGCGAGCGGCGTGGAGCGAGCGGCGAGCGGCGTGTAGCGAGCGGCGAGCGACGAGTGGCGTGGAGCGAGCGGCGTGGAGCGAGCGGCGAGCGGCGAGCGGGGACTCGCATTATTTGCACAACGCGCTCTGCATCGCATCGCAGAAATATCTTCGTATCTTTGTATCCGTTTATCTACGCATCGCTGGACGCGTTGTTGAGTTGCCGTTGTTATCTTGAGTAAACCGATCATTAAACTCAGCGAACTCAGCGCGGGTGCAGCGCGAAATGCGAAGCGATTCTGTGCGATGCGATTCAGAGCGATGAAAGCACGCGGATCTCGTTAAAATGTAATTAAAATCCAAGCGTCTGTCAATCTTGTCAATGTTGTTGCTGCACGACTACGTATTCGATGTCCTGTGTGGCTTGTTGTTGTTGTTGTGGTGTTGTTGTTGTTGCTGTTGCCGGTATTGACGGTTTGAAAGCTTTCAACGCGTTCCACTGAAGCCTTCAATTTGCAGCTCAAAACTGTGATGCATTTTAATGCCGACCGTCTGCCGGTGGCACACAATGAAAATCCAATAAAATTCCAACAGAAGCAACAATGATGTAAATAACAACGACAACAATAACAACAACAACAACAACAACAACAACAACACCACAACATTATTAAAATGCCAAACAATTCCATTGACACTCGACAAACATGTTTGCTCGCTGCTGCCTCTCCGCCGCCTCCGCGCGCTCCGTGCCGAGCGATCTCGCGCAACGTTACGTCATCGCAGGTGGGCAATCGAGGGATGGCTCAGGCGTGCCTTCGTGTGAGGCAAGTGGAAAGAAGCGATTTGGCGGCGTCTCTTTCTCGATCTGTCAACAGAGACCAAAAAAATCAACAAGTTTGTTTTTCCCTTCGTTCAACGATCGTTCAACCCACAGAATCGATCTGTCAATCAATCGCTCGACAAAGCGCACTAAAAACCGATCAAAAACACGCTGATGCGCGTTGATCACACTGAGCACGGGTCGTCCTGAGTGATCGAGACACGAAGGCCGCTGCCACCGTCACCGCCACCGCCTCCTGTCAACCGTGAAGCCCAAGCCAGCCAGCTAAAGTGCGTCGCCGCCAACAGACGCGATCACCTCGCAGAACGCACGCATCAACTCGCACCCGCTCGAGCAGCGAGAGTCTATTTTTGAACGCGCGCGAGGATCAGCGCGTCAGTCGAGTGTCGACTCAGTTTTTCGTAAATATTTTCACTCGTTTCGGTTGTCTGTCGTGAATGTGAATGTTTTTTTAGTCATCTCGTTTAGTTGCAAGCAACAGATAACCGGCAACAAAGAGCAACAACACGCCTCGTTGGCATTAAATTGCCCAATTAGAGCAACGCGACGACAACAACTATGTTGCTGCTGCTGTGTTGGTGGGGGAGAGAGAAGGGTGGGAAGGGGGATGGAGGGGAGACGAAATAGGGAAACGAATTTTATTTACAAGTTCCGAAACGTGCCCTCGGGCGGCAATTAAGTGGCAAATTAAGTGGCAGCCACAGAATTTGTAAGCGAGAATTTATGCGATTTTTGACACTCGGCGATGCCGGAGGCCGCGATGTCAGCTGACTGTCAACCGCTCAGCCCTCCACGCCTCCTCCTCCTCCTCCTCCTCCTCACCCTCCCCGTCTGTCGATCGACTGATTGACAGTGACGTTAAAATCCACCGGAGAACCAGAGGTTCGGTTTTTGAATTCTTTTTCAACTTTTCGCCGTGTTAATCCTGTTAATTATCGTAAAATAAACGTGTGTTGTGATTTCGGGAGAGTATTTCGGGTCTCCTCTCACTGTTTTTTCTAGCTTCTCATGTTGTTGTTGTTGTTGGGTACAAGTACGTCAACCCATTGGCAGCCAATAAATTTTATGATCGACGCGCTCCACCAAACACACGCACGCCTCTTCATACAGAAATCGAGTTTTATGGGGACTTTTATGGGTTAACCAGCAGCAGCTTCCACCAACCTCCCGCCCTCACCTCCCCCACCCCCCACGGTCCTCTCCCACCGATGGTGCTCAAGGATGCTCAATCGCTCTGCTTGGTCGCTCGTTTTTTCCATGGAAGTGACAAAGTCGGTGTGTTTTTATTGCCCTTCTTGTGGACGCGACGCGTGCGAAAGCGCGCGCTTGTCAGACACGCGGGCCGCCATTAGTGGAGCCATTAAGCGGACGCCTTTAATTGAGTAACCCGAAGCGACCGAAGCGACCGAGGCGACCGAAGCGACCGGAGCGACCGGAGCGACCGAATGCCGCCACATCCCGCGTGCCCGACCAGCCACCCGCTCGCTCGACCTCTCGCCCTCTCGCCCGCCAGCCGGCAATTAAAACAGATGAAGTGGAAAGAGCGACACCGAAATACAGCCGACGAGGTATTAAGTTGCGTGCTTATCACTCGATTTCGGCTTCTGCGTTATTTACACTAAATTTAGCTGTTGTTTGCACTGTTATTTCGGTGCTGCTAACGCTGCGAACCGGAAGACAGGCATTTTTATTCACTTCACTCTCACGTTTCTGTGGGTTTCCTTCGTTTATTACAAGAGAAACTAAGAAAATATAATTGTAATAATCGATATTAAAACGTTTAGTTGATCACAGAGCCATTTTTAGATCCGAGAATCCCCTTCCAACATCAACTCACGCAATCCTCGAGTTTTTACTTGTAGAACTTAAAGTTTTAAAAGTTATTTAAATGCGAAAATTATGCATGCGTATTTATTTCTCTCATTATTTGTTGCACAAAACATTATCATCGCTTTTTGTGTTTTTCTAGTCTAGTTACATCCCTCCCGCCTCTCGTCGCACCCTCCCTTCACCGTTTTTCACCACGATTTTCTAATTTTAAGAGGGACAAATCGTTGAACTCGTGTTTTGAATCTAACAGGCGACGCAGAATGTTGCCACCAAATAAAAGCCATTCAAAATGTCAACAATTTTAATTAATCGCGCTTAATGAGCAAGCAAACGACACAACAACAGCAACAACAACAACAACAACCGCGATATTATAGTCACCACATAAACAACGCAGTAGAAGCAACAACAATTTATTCTATTTACAACTATAAAATGTTTTGTATGAAGAAATTTGTTAAAACTAAAAAACAGCAAAATCATCGATGTCGCGCCAGTCGCTTCAACGCCTCGGTGTCGCGTTGGTGAGATCGCGGCGCGGCTTCGCTTCCCCGAAATATGAAGGCAGCTTAATTATGCGCTTAATAAGTGTGAGAGAGCAAATAAACCACCAACACTATTACAGCAAACACACACACACACACACACACACACACACACTGGCGACCGTTATCACTATCAAAGCCACACTTCTGCCTGCACTTCCGCTGTCGCACCGGAAACGCGCCGCAGTTTGAACGCTTGAATCTAGAAAAGCCAGAAAATGTGTGTGTTGGAGTGAATATGTGTGAGTGAGCTTAGAAGCAGACTACCTGTCTGTGCATGTATATGCATCTGTATGTGTGTATTGGTGTGCGTATATCTTTTAATGTGATTTTATACGCGTTTTTTGGTTTTCTTGTTTGACTTTTCTCTGCCATGCAGACCATTTTTTGCCTATCTAATTAGCGGCCGTTGTAAGTGATTGTGTGTGCATGTGTGTGTGTATTGTGTCTTTGTATGCGTTAATGACTCGGTATGTGTGTGTGTGTCATCAGATTTAACCTGCGGTTTTTGAAATATTTTAATTTTAAACGTTAAAATTATAGAAATCTATTTTGCGATGCGTTTTGCTATAAATTTACATGCGATGCGGTTACGTAGCCAAGCTGAAATACACACACATACACACACACACATACATACACTTGTAACACACACATTCATAGGGTCGTTAGAATGACGCAATCGGACAAACAAACACGACCGCTGGCAAATATTCACTCTGCATGAATCTGTGCGCCTGTGCGCGCATGTGTGTGTGTGTGTGTGTGTGTGTGTGTGTGTTTTCCGGCTACTGTTGCTGTTGCATGTGTGCGTGTGGCTTACAGCACCGACACTATCTGAGCCACAATCCGAAAAACTCCGCTTCGAACCAATGAAAAGTTGGACTGGCTAATGTTTGGCGACATTTATGCAATCTACTGGAAACGTTTGTAGCTGTTAATGTTTATGTGTATGTGTGTATGTGTGTGTGTGTGGTGTGTACATTTACGAGGTGTTGAACTTGTTTGCGTGCATCGACTCTACAAAATGTAGAATTTCAGTTTATATTAAAACTAAAAGCGGAAAGTTGCATTTGAAGGTTTTCGACTTCTCTTTAAGCGCGTTTTGTTCCCACTACTGATTGCGTATTAACAGCTGCCATCTGGTGTCCTTGTAATTGTATATATTTTTCCATATTTTCCTATTTTAACTTTTAACGTTCACTAATTTCCCCTCAGCTGCCAGACGGCGCCAATTTTTTTTGTTTTTATTGTCAGGTTAACGAGAATTTCGGTTTCCCTTTTCAAATCTCTGGAGAGTTTTTAACCTTCCATTTTATCTCTGCTGCACTTATAATTTTTCATAATTTTATTACGATCGCTGCATCGGTTTACAGTTACAAACGAACAACACACACACACACACACACACACAATACGCACGCATACGCACGCATGCAAATTAAAGCAGTTAAAATTTCCTGTTAAACAATTAAATTGACATCCAGCGAAAGTCGTAAAACGAACACCAGCAGCAACACCAGCAACAGCAACAACAACAACAAGAACAACAACAATAACAACAACAGCAGCAAGGACAACAACACCACCACCACCAACAACAACAACTCCAAAGCACATTACAAAAAAACGTCCTTTTACGACTGACTCGCCTTTCACTTTCCTCGCCTCAGATGGCATTTCATGCTCATGTGTATCTGAAGGATGCGTGCGCCGGCCGTGTTTGTATCTACAATCTAACTGCAGGTTTGTCCTTCGTGTGCGTAAATCGCGCCTCGTTACGCAGACCCTGCTTTCCGAAGATATCGATATAAACAAATCAAATGCGGAGCAGTTTTCCGAATCCTCCAGATAGCAGCCGCCGGCCCACGCAGGAAAGTCGTAAAACTACGAGTGGATTCAGTTCTTCCCGTTTTACGACTCGGCCACTCTTTCAATTACTCCTCGAGTGCCGTCCTGCATCCGCGTATCCGTCGTCTGCGCGCACCCAGCAGACAGCGAACACCGTGAAGCGAGCGGCACGCAGATACGGGAAAAAAATCGCCCGCTCTCAGCAACGCGGTAGGTGGCTGCCAGTGCGAACTGCGAACTGCGAACTGCGTCGACGGCGGCTGCACTCGCCCGATCCACAGTGAATTGGTCGACAAAGGAACGCGGGCTACCAAAAACTACTTAAAAAGTCGTAAACGCGTTCCAACCGCAGCCAGCGACACCAGAGACTCGCAGCTACGCGCGCAGGAGCGGCGGCGGCGGCGGCGGCGTATCTGTATCTGAATCTGTAGCTGTATCTGCAGCTCGAGCGTAATGAGAAAGGATGCGCTCTCGAGCAACACATGAGCGCCGTGCCGAGCCGCGCCGCGCGCCCCACACATGCGAGTCCCTCGAGCGCCTCGCATGCTCTAGTTTGCCGCGCCACTTTTACGACCGTCGTAAAACGGTGGGATGTCCTCGCGCCCCCCGAGGCAGCGGCTGCCGGGCCTTTCTTCGTCCACGCAAGCCAGTCATCAGTCAGCCAGTCACTCAGTCAGTCAGTCAGTCGTTCAGTCGAGTGGCGGCGGACTCGAAATAATTACTGTTTCGCTTTTCCGCAGCCAAATTAATGACAGCTTCAAATTTTACGATTTAAATATTTGGGATGGATGCTTTCCCTTCCCTTCCCTCTCGCCGTCCCACGCCCAGCAATTAATTTCAACGAAAAAAGAACGAAAACACTGCTTATTTTTGAAGTAAGCAACAAAATATTTTCAAAGTCTTTAAATTTCCAAAGTGTCCGTCATCAAGTAGCAAACATAAAAAACTATTTTGCTGATAAGATTAAACAGAGATTTTATTTTTATTCCCGCTGTTATTTCTGCGGACGTCTTTGAATGCAGATAAAAGGCTATTTTTGAACATCTTTTTAAAATTCTTCGATAAAAAGTTACAATGCGATGTTAGTTTTGTAGCGTTTTAAGATTTCTTTTAAGCCTTCACGAGCTGTAGAAGAAAAACTTAAATCGCGACTTCAAGATTCGCAGCGAATATCAAATTCTGACTTGTTTCTCTTCATCGCGTTCTCATTATCGTTCTCATTATCGTCACCATTTTATTGCAATCTCAAATATTATCATTCTCTTTAAAGCAAAAAATCCATTTTCATTAATGAATTAATTCCAGGTCTGCGTAATGATGGCCATTAAATCCCATTTAATTAAATGAAAACAAATAAATCTTCTATTGTGCCGGAGAGCTGTTGCTCCAGTGGCTTGCGATGGCTCTTGGGGAGGGGGAAAGTGAGGGGGGGACACGCGAATGTGTGTATTTTTCGAAACATTGAGCGCGCCCTCTGCCAACTCCATCACCACCATTACCATCACCTAATTAATAGCGAATGAAAGAGGCCATGAAATGTGAGGCCAACCCTTTGCAAAGCAAGCCAACTCGCAGCCGACCAGCCAATCCCGCCAGTCCCCCGCCATTCCTCCGCCAGTCCCCCGTCAGAGTCCACCCACTCGACCCATTCACACACCCAGTCGTCCATTCTTAGCCCTCGACGGCCGTCTGACCGACACTCTGCCGACACCCTACCGGCTATAAATTTCAATTTATGATGAAGTAGAAAATAAATTACGTTTTGGCAGAAAAATCAGCGAAACAAGAACAACAACAACGATAACGACAACAACAACAACAACAAGAACGTAGCTAGTAAAACAAACTCATTTGTTAGTGGAAAATCAAAAGGATCAAAAAAGCACAACGCGATTTTCAGCGAAATATCACAACAATGCGTCACAACACGAATGCTGATCGTTCGCAGGTTGATTCTACGGACTTTTAGGGGTTCGAAAATACCAAGAAGAAGAGGAAGAAGGGGTGCAGACCTAGAAAAAAACCCTCGTCACCCTTTTCGATTCCATTTCCACCATTTTTTGATGTTTCCTTAGCACGCGAATAGATTTTGTTGGGTCTGCTTAACATATTTTCGGAATACGTTTCCAACTGCAGTAGCAGGACTACTTGTTGTTGTACAACGCGTTCTACAACGCCCACTCCTGACCGCACTCCGCCTTCAAAAACTCGTTCGTGGCTTTCTAAAATCGAAATCGCTGATTGATGAGAGGTTGTAAAAATTCTTATCGGCGCTGCTAATTGAAATTGATTTGAACATCACGCGGCAGCCACTCTCGCAACCCCCTGAGCGAAGTAATGGATGCGGAAGAGCTGCTCAGTGGAATGCGACTCCAGTTCTTCGCTGACTGTTGCGTGTCGCTGTTTTGCTGATTTTTTCCCCATTTTTTCGCATTTTTTACTTACGAAGACCGTAATGAACACCGTTTTCACCCGCTATAATGACGGGATTGTAGCGAGTTCTAGCGAGTTGTAGCGAGTTGAATGTCGCTTTCTCACTCGTTATGATTGCTGTTTTCGTCACCGCAGCGGTGCCATTCGGTCATTCATTCGTGCTGCATAATTAAAATGTATTGCAGTCGATTGAACTCACTGAGCTGCACGCGGGAATCCGTGTTCACGACGACGGACACAATCGTCGCTTTCATTGCGGCAGATGGAAATTCTCACCTGTCGCCTGACTGGACTGCTACGACGATATCAGATTTTTCGCGGGTTCCACGGAAATTGTTGTCGAGGGTGGTCGAGCGTCGAGTTCGAAACCACAATCACAATATTGTTGTGATGTCGTTTGAGAAATTTCCGAAAACTTCAATGATTTTCATATTTGGAGGCTTCAATGAACTTCTCAGGGAGAAGTTAAGAGTTCACAGAGTTCAAGAGAGCTATAAAATCCATCAGAGGGGAAAATCAAAGGACGACGTCATCTGTAGCGGCTCGTCTCCCATTCCAATGCTTTCTCTTCTCTATCTTTAGCTTGAAAATGAGAAATATGCGCGGCGCATCATGTTGTAAACTCCGCCTTCCTCAGCATAACAACAAAAACAAACAGCCGAACCGCGCACAGCTGAGAAACCAGAAAGAGCCACAACAACAACAACAAAGTAGACTCTCCGCAAAATCATTCAGCATGTCGGAGATCATCGGAGGCATGAGAGGCGGACGCCCATCGCAGCTGCATGAAAAGAGCTTCACGAATGAGTGCGCGAGATCAGAGCGCCCATCACTGGCTCGCAGCCGATTTGAGAGGGAAAAAGGAAAATTTGGGGCGACGACAGCGATTAAAGAAGAAGCATTGAAGAGTATTATTAATGAGAGAGAGAGAGAGGGAGAGCGAGAGTGCAAATTGGAGAGGATCACTTCAGCGATGACGGTGGAGGCGTGTGAGAACTGAATGATCAGAGCGAGCGGGTGGAAGTGAGGAAGTGTGTGTGTGTGTGTGAAGTGTAAAAACCGCATAAAGTAGACGTGGACTTTCCCGCTCATCCACTTCGTCGCTAATTTATGAACCAAAATAATCCTCATGTCTTCCGCTGAAATGTTGTTCTCAATTGAAATGTTGTTGTTATTTCTGAACTAAACTCGGACCAGCGTTGCCCGCAATCCATTTATTTGAGAGATACAAAATTTTGTATAATAAAGTTGTCAGCCCCCCGTTTTTTGCTTTAGTTTGCCGCTTGATTATAAATAAACAGCGAAACCCGTTCGAGCAAAAAGTGCTGCCAGCTGCCAGCGCTGATTGGTGGTTCGCTCTGTGAAACTCGCAGCAGAAGTCGCTCGCTCAACGCAGCCGCACGCAGCCGACGCCGCCAACGCTGCCAACGCCGCCCACCCGAGATCGCACGGCCGGCCGCAGATGAGAGGGAATCGCGCGGCCATTAATTTTACGACGCGTATTCGCCGCAATTTCCAAAATATTTACACACCGCCGAGTTTATTTATTTTAGAATATATTTAGCGAATTTCGTGGATTTCGCTCGCCGCGATCGCGCGCATCTTTTTGATCTTTTAATGGGCGTCGATCGCTGCGAGAAGTGAAGGCGGCCGACGCCAGTGGGCGGCGAGGGAGGACACGAGGTGCGGCTGCTGAGCTGCAGTTGGCACGGATGCTCTGCGCGACCTGTCTGTCTGTCTCTCTGTCTGTCTGTCTGTCTGTCTGTCTGTTTTCCATCAGCGGTCGCCAGCTTTTCCTTGCCGCCGTCGATATTTTCGCAAACTTTCACTGCCTGCTTTTGATTCGGCTTCGGTTTGGCGGCACCCGCGGTGGTCTCGACCGAGTTGGCCGCTTGCTCGCCTCGTTTTATGCGCTGCTTGCGGAATTTTCACCGCAAATGGATATTCTAAAATGTTGCCGCCGCTTGTTTGTTTATCAAACACTTGGCCAGCTTTGTGTTTTTAAAAGCTGTTTATTTGATTTCTATTTTATTTCAAATGCGAAAACCACACGAATTAGCAGAGTGGACGACGGGGCGCAAATTAGGGGTGGACGTCTTTCTAGCAACGAAAAAATTTCAAATTTCAGCGAGCAATTTTTTTCTACCACAAAATCCTTCAAATAACGAGGAAAAGTTGTTGTTTTTTGTTTGCATTTGCTTATCGAAAGTCGGGTCTTCATTTTCTCCAACAATTTTGGTGAAGTATTTTTATTGTTCTCTCCCCGCCTCCCCGCCTCCCTGCATCGCCACCCCCGACAAACTTAGTGGTTCCACCCCTTCAACTCCCCAACAACCACGAAAATCGAGTGGAAATCAAAGAAAATCCGCACAGCGGGTCGCCTTCCACGCTGACCGCACGCGCGATCGTTGCAATGACGGATGTAAACTCGTTGAATTTTTACACAAACACCGCGCGGGCGTCGCAATTAAGAGAAACGAATTTTATTGCCTTTTTACGGTGTAAAATGTAGCGAGTAAAAGGAAAAACTCGATTCAAATGAGCGCAGTGAACGCCTTCGATGGACGCGAGCGGATCCTCTCGCGAGTTGGCTTATCTCTGCCTTGATTCGCGTTTCGAGAGAAGAGCGGCTGTCTCGCTCTCCATTGTCGCCTCCATCTGCAGAAAGTCTCTCTCAGATCTACTTTCGGCTCTTTCATCGTCTTCGAAAAGCTCTCTCGATCCCGATTGCAGTCTCGAGTTTAGTTTCAGTCAGAGGCGATACTGCGTCGATCTCGATTTTCGTCTCGACTAGAAAAAGCCGCCGCTACCTCGGTTCTCGTATCAAGTTCGAGACAAGATTGAGGCGAGAGCGTCAGTTGTCCCGCCGCGTGATTCCATCATTTCGGTCGTCGTTCGCTCTTCACTTCGGCTTTCAATTCTCCATCAACGCTTCGGACTCCTCGAATGAATCCGGTGGAAGTTCTGCGCTGCGCTCATTCGGGTCGCATGTCACGGCAGTCCAGCGCGACGGAATGAGCGGAGAGAGAGGATCCGTGTGCGTTGTTTTCCTTTTGTGCGCTCACTGTTTGTTTAACAACAACTACAATAATAACAACTAAAATAACAACGACGACAGCGGCACAACAAAAACAGCAGCCGATACTCGAGCCGAGCAACAACTGCTGCCGTGCGCTGATCTGCATGAGCGAGGGAAAGTCGGCATGCGGTCGCTCGCTCGCTCGCTCGCTCGCTCGCACTCCCTCGCCGCGGCGATTTTACAGTTTTTCCGGGAGAAAACTCACGCGGCTGCTCCTCACACTGATCTCGGGCATCCGTAAGCAGCGCGGCGGCCACCAGCGGCAGAGCGCGACGCGTACGTGCGGCTTTTGTTTACACTGACGGCTGGCGGGCTGCGAGCGATGCGATCTTCACGAGCGCAGCGCGCAGCGGTCTCCTGCTCGAGTGTTTTGAAGACGCTTTCATTTGTTGTTTTTCCTCGGCGGACTCGCATTGTGGTTCCTGTCACGAAGCGTGTTGCACTCGGATTCTGTGCTCCGCCGCAGCCGCGAGATCCTCGCTCGGAAAGTCGATCGATTTTTACATCAGAATTTCAGTGATTCTTCGAATTGCGTCGCGTTGTGAAGACTTGAAATTTTGCTTGCTTGCTTCCTCGCTGGCTAATCAACTCCGCTGTGATCCGAAACATGCTGCCCTCCGCTTACTACGCGAATTCACCGTTAGACGGTCTGCAGCTGGCAGGTGGCAACGCTGCGCTGCCGGTGCTGCAGCCGGATTTTAGCTGTGCTTCGCTGCCGTCGGCCGCTCCCGCCTTCTGGTCGGTCGACTCTTCCGCCGCCGCCGCCGCGATGTACTGCCGAAATCTGAATCCTTTTCTGCGCGCGTACAGCAGCTCGTGGTCGCTGCCGCTGTCCCTCCTGCACAACACGCACCGGCCGGAGAAGCCGCCATTTTCGTACATCGCGCTGATCGCGATGGCCATCAGCAGCGCGCCCAACCAGCGCTTGACTCTCAGCGGCATCTACAAGTTCATCATGGAGAAGTAAATGCGAGTCTTCGTTTGTGTAAAATAAGACGTTAAAAAGCACTTTGAAAGGACATTTTGGCAGTGGGGAAGCCTTTGAGAAGTTTTCTGTGAAAACGCGTTCGCAGCGAACTTCTTAAATTGCAGTTTTTCGCTTAAAATGTTGAATTCTAGTTGGAGTTTGTGAAACAATCTTCGAATCTTGAAAATAGCTTACGACGAGTTTTTGAAACGCCGACTCTTCCTGTAGAAACACTAAAATAAGTTAATAAAAAGCCCAATTTGTGTCCTCTTCCTCCTCAGATTCCCCTACTACCGCGAGAACAAGCAGGGCTGGCAGAACTCCATCCGCCACAACTTGTCGCTGAACGACTGCTTCGTGAAGGTGCCGCGCGACAAGAACGCCGTGGAGGAGCACGACGGCGCCGGCAAGGGCAGCTACTGGACGCTGGACGCCTCGGCCAGCGACATGTTCGAGCAGGGCAACTACCGGCGGCGACGCACCCGGCGGCAACGGCAGTGCCACAGCAGCGGACCCGTCGTGGCTGGCGGCCGCTCCTTCGAGGTGCGTAGGCGGCCACCATCGAACTCCTGCTTCTCTCTGCTAACAAGGTATTTCTTTCTCAAATCCCCCTCAACAGTCTTCACCGTCCCACGTCTACTCCTCGGACGGACTGGACGACGCCATCAGCTCTCCTCCTCCCACTCTTGCGCGCGCGAGAAGCGCTGACGGCCTCGATTTCTTCTACACCAACTGCAGCGCGACAAGAACGCCGATAACCCTCAACTATTCGGACCACATAACGGAACTCCACCGACAGTACTTGGCGTCCGTCACCCCTTTTAATATATTTTTCCGAAATTCGGTCGCTACACCTGCTGCAGTTGGCAACGCGGAGCAGAAGCCTGCCGTCCCTGCGATGAATGCAACTGCAGCCACCACCTCCGCCGCCTCGTGTGTGGACCTGGACGGCCTTGATTACTCGGGTGGCACGCATTCCTGCGGCAGCAGTTCGAGTGGCGAGAGTTCGCGCCAAGTGGATCTGCAGTCGCCGAGCGCCTTTAAACCCGCCACGCCTACGTCGTCGCCCCCGACATTCGTGGGCGGTGCGATGGGGAGTCCCGCCGGCTCGACCTCGAGAAGCTGCACATCATTTACAATCGAGAGCATTATGAGGAAAAACTAACTACGATGTGAGGCGAATTTGTTAGATAGCAGAACGAACAATTTGCTTTTAAGTGAACTGAAATCTCGTAATACATTTTTGTGATAACTGATTCGAATAAAGTTTTGATTGCTTGATTTCTATTTTTTCAAATACATCGCAGCAACTCAAGGGATTCGATAAAATATAATAAATTGCGAAGCACCTTTCGCTGACGACTTTCAAGTCCGAGATAGAAAGCATCGGATAACCAGACTTTTCCAATTTAATTTCATAGATCATCCTTGGAACGCAGAGCCAAAAACTTTGCATTTAATTCTATTTCATCGCATTTCCATGCGAACACCGCACTGAAGCACATAAACGAACCGATTTAGCTAGCGACAGTTCGCAGCGCCATCTCTACTCGAACCAAGAAAGTATATTAGGTTCGTGCCTTCACTAATCCACACCCAGCCACGAACCAAGTCTTCTGAAGCAAAAAACCAAACCAGTTTCGTTTTCCACCATTTATTTCACCTCAAATACATTTAAAATCTGGAACACCACGATTAATCTTTTTTGGTCTTCTTCGCCTTAACGAGTTTCTGTGACCTGATAACAGCGGAGGCACGACGAACAGCAGCCTGGAAGAGAAGAATCTGGTGAGAAACTAATAAACTGACAAATTCAACTAAATTTATGGAAAGAAACACTTCAGTACTGAGTTTTTCAACACCAAACTTCTGCGATCTTGGTAGTAATTGGTAAATCATCACAAACACAACCCAATTTTCACCGAGCTGAGTGGACACGCGTCTTACCTGGGTCAAATCCTTGCGGTATTTGGAGCCAATCAGCAATTTCTTCAGCTTCTTCAACGACCTCCTCGGACCAGCCGTCATGGTAACACGCACCGTGTTCTTGGCGGGGCGCTGAGTGTGCTTAGCCTTCTTCATCACGACAGTGAAGCCCTTCTTGTCGGCAGCAGGAACGATGCCAACGGTCTTCTTGTGCACGATGCCACTGTAGCGGTACGAGCTGACATTGGTCAGGTTGCTGGGTTCCTGCAAACAGAGCAGTGAGGTTAATTAATCCAACCAAGTGAGATTGCTGCTTCAGCGCAATCAGTTGTTAGAATCCTATCATGTTGTTTTCAAATATCATTGAGAAGCTAAATTGAACATCATGAATCAATTCCTCGCTTCCACGAGATTCGCTGCTCAGTACTTACAGTGCTGAATGGTTTCTTCACATCGCGCTTCTTCAACAGGAACGAGTTGTTGTTGCGGATGATCAACCAGTTCAAGTGCGACGAATCCATCACGGAAAACCTTCAAGTGGTGGAATCGAAATCGACATGAAATGAGAAAAATACTAATTAGTTTGCAGTTAACGTTGATGGAGATGCAGGTTTGCGATATTGTCTCAGTAAAGGGTGATGAATATAGTCTTCAAGAACTCTTCTGTCTAGTCATGCATCATTGAATAGTTTATTTGGCTAATTGCCCGGAACACGTGCACAAATTCAGTTTGAGCTGATATATTTACCAGAATTTTCCTTCGTTTCGTTGCTTTATACATCTTGAACGTTGGTTAATTTATTCTTTAATTGAATAAATTAAAAATCGGGACCGAAAAATCCCAGCACGCCCGACCCCGGCAAAACCACAGCAGAAAGTAAAATGCTCACCTATTTCCCTAGACTTCGATGACGGAAAAGAAACAGGAAGCATCATGGCCGCCGCAAGTAATTTTAATGTGAAGTTGGCCGCACTTCTGTGCGACGCGTTCAGAAACGGCGAGAAGAACTGTTTAATTTGTTTAGCTGTATTTACATTATGGTTAAAAGTTATTCTTTTGTATACATAATCCATGTTGGTTTTATTAGAGAAATTATTAGTATTATTAACTTGTGTTATTTGAAAATACTTTAGTTAGTTTTCTGTATAAACGAAATATGGTGAAGACAGTTTATATTTTTAGAAGCACACGAATCTTTTCGCCATTGCAGAACCCCAGCTCAGATTGTTATACATTAAAAACAAATATATTATTGTTACATCTACATTAAAGCAGATAATAGATATGTCAATTAATATAGAGAAAATTCGGTTTATTGCTCCACAGGTCTTTTTTCGAGATGACCCTTTAGTTGCAAATTGTTCACATGATCCCACAGTAATTAGATTTAATATATATTTAAAAATATATTTAAAAATTTTTAAAACACGAAACAGTTAAGAGAGAATTATCCTCCTTAAACACGTTATATCTGTGAACACAATCTTTGATAATTAATGAAAATTCTTGCTGTCCAAAATGTCGTCCTTCAAGTTATCAATTATCAATACCTGCATGGATTGTTTTATTAACAAAGCAAAAACAATTAAGGTTGCTGTGTTTGCTATTCAGCTCGATTTCCTGCTTAGCGCTCCGCGTGGCTGATAGCCAAAGTAATTAATATCGGTGATTTACACCCACGGTGGGTGCCTAAGCTGTGACGTGGCGTACTTAGCGACAATGAAGTTGTGGTGGGTGTCTTGGCTTCACTCCGTAGTTGAGGATTTTGTCGCTCTATTCAACTTTGTCGCTCTATTCAACTTTGTCGCTTGTTGTTGTTGCTGGAAATACAAGCTGTTGAAATCGCTTTAAAATGACGGATTTCAGACTATTTGAAACTGAATAAAGGAATTTTGAAACTGAATGAGGGACTTCCAGACGCCCTGTGATCGTCGGGGATCCCTTGTTTCCTTGATTTGAAACATAAAATGTTATTTGGAGTTTCCTGAATATTCAGTGAACATTAAAACGAAGAGGGGATGACAACTTGAAAATCGTAGCTAATAAAAGAGCTCGGGATTGATAAAGTGAACGAATTCCTACTCCTCAAACTCCACCGCAACCACTGACGACACATTTCTGCAATTAATTGAGCGAAATTACGAAGATTCAGCGTTACCAGTTTTTCTGTTTTAGCGCACCGAAGAATTACCTCGACGCCACTTTATTGCCAAGATAACCGATTTTATTGCTGCACGCTTAGTTTTTATACGAATGCGACGAATGCCGGGCGCGACTCCCCCACCTCTGCAGCGACCAGGAGCGGGTGGCGGCGCAGTGGGCGGCGCGATGTGGGGTGGTGAGTCGTGGCGACACAAATGGATCTCCTTATCTGCGCTCGGGCTGCGTTTAATTGCTTTCATTTTGTCTTCTCCTGCTTCGCGTGCTTATCGAGAGCGGCATTCGAAGAATCCTCGAAGTCCTCGTTCGAGAGTCACGGGGGCGGTGGGGGGAGGAGAACAGCAGAGACTCCCGTCCTCGTGCTGACGTCGCCTGGCGCCGTCGCCATTTTATGCTGCTGGACCGCGGTCAGTGCGAACGAATAGTTCGGTCATCTTCTGGCGAGCCAATGGGACGAAGTGGCGCCGGAAGTGCGACCAAAAGGCAGCGGAAGTCGCTGTCAGCTTAAATTTAAAACCGAGTTTCTCGCCCTTTTTTACCTCATAAAGCCGGAGCGCGCCTCACAGCGTTCCGAGTGTCTGCAGCTCATTTATTTCATTGCTTTTCTCATCTTCATTTGGTGCCGCTCGCTGGCTGTGTTTTTCTGCTGTCTTCCGTGCACTTTTGCCCCCAAATTGGACGGCGATTCAGTTGCGCGTGGTGACCGCCGCTCGTCTTTCATATTTCATCGCAGTTGCCACGCACTACAGCGTGTCCGAGAAGCAACGCGCGACACACATTCGCACACGCGTCTCCACTAATAAAACGCGCCGACGAGCGACGAACGCCGAACGCCTCTCGCTGCGGCTGACAAACGCATAACAGCAGCAGCAGCAGCAGCAACGCAGCGGCCACAAGGTCTTCCGAAGATATTATCATGATAAAAAGAGGCATCCACGCCGAGCCAAGTCATTATAATTTATGAGTTGCGTCCTCGCCGCTCGCAGGACGCTCTGCGACTCGCAAGGACGCCCTGCGCCGCGGCGTGTGTCGAGTGTTTTGATTTGTAACGTTTGTCACTTCATTATTATGCGATATATTATTGCATCGCAAACAAAGCGAAACTGGAGCGGGAGGGGTGGCTGAGGAGGGGTGGGGTGACTAATGGCTGGTGACTGGAGTGCTGGTGAGAAGCTTGCTGGCTGCTGAAACTGCGACGACGACGACGATGACGATGACGATGACGATGACGCTCGGGTTCTCGCAGTTTTTGTGCGTTTTCGCAAATGTAGCGGCCTCACTTCCGGTCCAGATTTCACGCAGCCAGCGTGACCGGAAAGCGAGGCTGCGCTCCGTTATTAACAACCTCAAATGAGCCGAAGGAATCCCAATCGCCTGCCATTAAATGTGATTTCGGGGCGAATCTGCAGAGAGTGTGGAACAAACACAGCATACAACACTTCGAAATCGACGTGGAAACAAGAATGAAGTCAAATATTTGAGGATAAAATCGAAATAAAGCTGAAGAGATTCAAATGAAAAAAATAGAAGAAACTGAAGGGAGGGGAAAGCAAAACTAAGTCTCAGAATCCTCCAACTGTTTGTTGTTCATATTTAATGTTGTTGTTTGATGACTGGTAGGTGGAGTTTCACTGCGAGCGGCTTTCTAATAAAATCAACTCGTCTCGTCTGCGTTGCGTGCGGAATTCATTCCCAGCGCGCGAGTTACAGCTGTCGAGTTGAATTTCACGCCCGAGCTGAGAATGCATAATTTTATGAATTCAGAAAACATCAATTCATTAACTGAACTGTGAAGTTTTGCGCGAGTAGCAGGCGATAAAACGCAAAGTTGCCTCTGTTTTGTGTGAGATTAAATTAAAAACTCTAGCAAGTCGTGTGCAAAAAATGTTTAATTTTATCCTTCTAAAACTGTTGCGGAGAAAAGTTGCTTACGAAAATTAACTCCAGTGATAACTAGAAAGCAATTAAATCAATTAAAAGTTGGCAGAAATTCGGATTGTTTGTCTCAACGTCTCACAACTTCAAAGATTCTCAGACCTCGCGGTCTTCATCAGCCGTCCAACTTCCTTCTGAAGGAAATCCGAAATACCTGCCTCCCTCTTGCCTCCAACTCCCCCTTCCCCTCTCCACACCCCCTCGCCACCCCCTTCTCTCCATCGTGACAATAATTACTCGTTACACGTCACGCTGTCACGTAATCAAAACATTATTTCGCACTCACCGGAGCGGAAGTGATTGAGAACTTATTGGCAGCACGCGCGTCCGCTTTGTTGTTGTTTTGCATTGCGAGTTTCGGATGCCGAGCTGCTCGGCGATTTAAATTGGGCTTCAGCGATTTCAAAGTGTTCGGAGGCGCGCGCGCGCCCGTCTCACAACACTTGAGCGGCGAACAAACGCACGGCTGACTGACTGGATGAAGCGGGCGACTGCGGCGCCCAGTCAGCGCTAAAAGTGACGCGAAGGGTGCTCGGCGAGCAGTCCGGCCACGTGTCTGCGAGCAAAGAAAGCAGTGCCACGCCTACGAACCGAGATTTCAGCTTCCTGATTGCTGTGTTGTTTGCAAATCCTTTCGCTCCCTTTTATGCGGTGACTTATTTCTGATTTTTCAAATGAAAACTAAAAATCACTTCAACGCTTTAATTGTTTTGCACTGCTTTTTGTTCACGACTATTTATTCAGTCAATATTTTACAGGATTTTAGAAATTCAAACTCTCAAACTTAAATAAATTTTAACTCTCTCTTTTTTCCCTCCTCCCTCACTCTCTCTCCCCTTATCTTCCTCTCCCTCTCACCCTCCCTCTCTCCGCCAGCGACTTTCTTTCTTCACTTTTTTTTTAAATTGAAACAAAACCTGGCAAATCCTGCTGACAACTCGTTCGCCGATTAGCTGTTTATTGGCAGCAATTTGGATCTGTCGTCCCCCGCAACCGACTTGAGCTCCAACCGTCTGAGGATGGGTCGCGGTGGGTTAAAATGTGGATCCCACATTCTTTCTCACCCACAAATTTGCTTAAACGCCACGTAATCTGCTGCACATGTTTCGTCAATTGTTGGCGGCGAAGTCTGGCGCTGCTGCAGACGGCGACGATATTAAATAAAAAACACGAGGCTCGAGGTTTCATCGCTATTCAGCCCGCCAGCCCAGTCAGCCAGTCAGCCAGTCAGTCACCCCAGTCACCCCTTTCATGTGCACAGATTTTGGACGAACTGCTGCTGCATTAATTTGAATATTTGTTGGTGGCATGTGAGCGTCGCTGTTGCTGTGCTGTTGTTGTGTCGTTCGTCCTGCTAACAAAACGCTTGCTGATGCGAAAAATTGTTTCAGATTTAGTTGTGGGTTGTGCGGTTCTGTTCGGGGTTTTCGTGGCCTTTATTGTTCTCTGCTATTGGTGAGCGATCACCTCGACAGCAGTCGAGGAAGGATTTTGTGTGAGTTTGTGAAGAAAGCTTCGGTGACACAACAACACAGTAAAACAATCAAAAATGCCGGGAATGCGTGGACTTGACTGTGACTGAGAAAAACTCTGCATATAAGCTGACAATTCTGCCAGTGAAAACCACGGAATTTGTGTGAAATTCATAGAAAATTCTTTAATGCGAGCAGAACTGAACTTTAAATGTGAATTTTTCAAATCTGTTCACTTCAGTGTCCTTCTCAGCTCGTGCTTGTTGTTTTCTCTTGTTAGTCTGTCTGTCGGTCTGTCTGTCGGTCTGTCTGTCTGCCTGTCATGAATATAATTATATATGCAAAATCATTTCTTCCCGCTGCTTTCATCTTAACGGTCAGCGCTTTCCACTTCACTCAGTTTCATCTTTTCGGTGCGCGGATTGTTTCGCATTTAAACGCAACCTGCTGTTCTGCCGTCCTTTTTTATTTCCCTTTCAGTGTGACAAAATACAACTTTTTCTGCTTCTAATTATTACTGCAGCTGCTTTTTAGATTCCAAAACTTCTGTTTTTTCTCGTTTTTGGGGAGATCCGTTCGTCCTGAAAGGGTTTCCTCGCTCTTCGTTCATATTTTCATGTTGTTCGCAGCTTTCTTTTCATTATGAGTTAATTTTTGCTTCTTGTCGCCCTTGATTGTGGTGAAGTTTTCAGATTCCTTCACAAGACTGCCGAAAGGATTCCCTTTTCCCCCGAATTTGCATACATTTCTCAACATTTCTCATTAATAACTTTTTCAATTGCTGTTTTAGTGTTTTTAAATCTTGGAAAAAAAAGAAAAGACCGCTTCTGTGAAGTGAAAACCTGCTACTTTAAAAAGGATTCAATCTTTGTGAGTTTAGATTCCATTCTCTAGATTTTCAGGATGCTTTTAAACGTATTTTTGCATTATTCAGCTCCCAAGTCATGCTAAGTCGGTACAGCTGCCTCCCCAACCCTCTGCCTCGACCGACCGACAATTTATGCGAAGTTCGCCACGAGGTTCAACACGGCTTAAAACAAATTGAAGGTTGTATCTACTTATTTGCTCGCCTACATCGACACAAATCAATCATTTAATTTACTTCTTCGTCTTTTTTTTCATCTGCTACCCCAAAATAATTGCCTTTAAAATTGGCGTTCTTGGCGTGGAGCTGGAGAAGAGGGGAGCTGGAGAGACGAGCCAGGCTGTCCCGATAGCTCGCATCCAATTCAATCCAATCGCTTACTTTTACCAACTTGCATCCCCCGCCTTCTCCTCGTCGTGGGTAAAACGACGGCTGTTACGACGGCCGAGAAACGGAAAGGCAAAGAAAACAAAAAGCGGATATCCAACTGTTACGCGTTTTTACCTTCCAACAACAAGTAGCGGGCGCTACAAGAACAACGCCGCTTCGAAAACAACAGGCAGGCAGGAGCAGCAGCAGCTTCGGCGTCCTCGGCCTGCCCTGACTTGTGGTTCTCGCCTGGGTATCCTTTTTCTAAGACCACAACACGTGGTATTGCACTCATTCTTTATTATTTCCGTTGATTTTCCGCCTCTTTACTCGCCTCCCTTCGGCCGCCTTTTCGTCCTTCCGCTCGCTTTAAAGTGCGAAGGGAAAATCCTCGAAAAGCTTCTTCTCGCAGCTGGTTAAAGCTGCGAGAGAGCGCGATGAGTATGCAAATGTTTTCATCTTCTTAGCAAACTTCATCATCAAATCGCATTTGCATCCTTTTGTCTGTCAGAGGCTGACTGACCCCGCCTGCCACTTGTTTTCTTTTTTTTTTTGTTTTTTTTTGGGTTGTTTGGGGGTGGGGAAGTGGGGCGTTTATGGGGTTGGAGGGGGAGGGAGCTACTTGTGTGATAAGATTGGAGTTGAACTTTTTGAATACTTTTTTGATGGGATTTTGCTGCTGTTATTGCGTGGTTTGCAATAAGAGACTTTTAAAAAATAGCATAAATGGTCACCGGAATTATGGGGTCTCCAACTCTATACTGCTGAGGTAGACATTGTAAGTATTATTTAATTAACTCCTGTCAAAAGGTGTAAAAGTTCTATTAAATACGCCGCCAACGCTAATAATTCGTCACAAATAAATAACAATTTGAATTTCAAGGTTTTCCCATAGAAAAATCCCTTCAAATCGTGAATAGTTCTATTGTGGATACAGGCAATGGCACTGGCAGATAGTTATATCCTGTAAAAGTATCCTAATTATGCGGATATAAACGCATAAAATAAGATAAACATTGATTACAAAGTTATATCGGTCCAGGAAGGAAGAACAATGTTGCTCCCATTCCCAGTCTTCTAACCACCCATCCCTCCCTCCTTCATCTTCCTTCCCACCCTCCTTCCCATCCTCCTTCCAATCCTCCTTCCCATCCTCCTTCCCTCCCCCATTTCCCCATCCTTCCCTCCTTACAGCCGCCTATCATGGGAAATTTATTGTTACCATTAGCAGTTCATCAATCGAGTGATTTTATCAATGAATTACATTGATTATTGGAAATGCATTCACTCAATACGGTCCTTAATGGAAACCTACATTAATTGGTGCCACACTAGACTGACTGGTGCATGGTTCTCAGGCAGCACAGAACTTTATGAATCGCAGCATACGTACACCGAGCGCCGGCATCAGATCGCAGAACCTCAAGAGATGCACAAACCTGAGGCTGCCTTCTAACAATATAAAACACATTTCGAAAACGAAGGAAAAA
This sequence comes from Sicus ferrugineus, assembly GCA_922984085.1. Taxonomy (NCBI): domain Eukaryota; kingdom Metazoa; phylum Arthropoda; class Insecta; order Diptera; family Conopidae; genus Sicus; species Sicus ferrugineus. Next base: position 35,251,446 of record OV277350.1, on the reverse strand, counting down.
ACGGCCGAATCAAAAGTATAACTTTTTCAGAAGGAGCCTCAGAATCCGAAGAGGAGCCTGGAAAAAATGTAACATGATTTAATGACATGAATTATTTATGAGTCTCCTGTCAATCAAAAACAACGTCAAACGTTTTGATGGCGATGTCAACGCGCGAGCACAATTCTGAAGTGGAGAAGACAGAATAACTTTTTTCGAAGAGGACTAAAAGACTAAAAAAGCTAGAGAATCAACAAGAAACAGAATGCGGTATGAGTTGTGTGTGTGTGTGTGTGTGTGTTGCGAAGGAGAACAAGCAGCAAAAAGAGAGAACAAGTACAAGTAAGAGAGAAAAAATGAGGCAAGGACTAAAAAGAAACGCGCTGGCAGACACGCCCTGAATGCGAAGCTTAAGATTAAAGCTTGTGACTGCATGAGGCGAGGTTCCGAAGAAATCCCAGTTCTTATTACAATCTAATTCTTTTTTAAATCACTTTATACAACTTTTTCCTGCCGCTGTACAACGCATTCTTCCATTTTTGAAACGCACGCCCGATTATTAGGCGCCATGTTGCCACCATTTGTGGTTCTATTGCTTGTTCTTCTTTGCAGATATGCTTCTGTTCCGATCGCCAACACCAAATAAGTCTCTCGTGTATATTTAACAAAAAAGTCCTACGAAACTGCAAACGTACAGCATTCTTTCACTTAAACAAAGAAATGTGTAAAGATCTCTTCGACTTTTTTCCATCACCCGTCTTCGTAGTCGTGGAGATGCTCATTGAGTTCTTTGAGTTCCCATTGAAAACTCTCTAGACTGAAAGCAAGAAATCATCACTTATCGCCACAGACTTCACACAAGCTTCTCAAGATCGCTACATATCGATCTGTCAAGTCAGCAGCCAGCCAGTCAGATAGCGAGGTCCAGCAGCACAGCTGAGACTCGCGTTATCGCTACTGTGCCGCTGTCCGATGTCGGGATCCAGCTGTGTGTGGGGACCTTCCTCCTGCCATTAGCCTCGCCCTGCATGAGCTCGGGTTGAGTCGATCGCGATGTGGAATGGACATGCAATAGAACACAACAGAAATTAGCATTATTGGGAGCGATCGCAATCTCGGAATACTAATTGCTTCCAGAATGATCTCCGACTGCGGCCGAGCAGTCGCATTTCATTCATTGCATACTTCGTCTGAAAATAAAACGAGGCACATGAGAAATGAGAGGAATGTGTCTGCAGAGCCGACGAATCGTTTGTAGAGGCGATCTTATGATCTCCTGACGAAGATCTGAGTATGGACGACCGCTTGTAAGATCGGACGAAGATCATGGGTTCATTCTTTAGTTAAAAAATCTTCCTAACCATTAATCTATCTAAATTTCGAAATCTTATGTGTAACATTCTTAATTGAATTGGAAATTTGGCTTAAAGTTTCCCCTGGACGAAGGTTTTGGTGTCTTCTTAGATTCATTCATCACTCACAACACTGTTAGTGATCAAACTTCTCTTAAACGTCCTACTGATCGCAGCATAAAATCTGTTAAGAACAGAAGCAAAAAATTCGTTCGGAAATTACTGCGATCGATCGCGATCGAGATTGCTGGCTTAAAATTTCCTACGCACAAATCTGACGCCACATCCAACAGCGGCGACATCCATATCGGGCAGATCAGAGCTGCTGAATGAGCGCCAACTACGGTCGTGATTGCGGCGCTATTCGTCCCCCGGCCTCGCCGCATCCCGCTGTCACAACAGCGTCTTCCGTGTTCCACGAAGACTCTTAATGTTTCCACGAAGTCTTGGCGCAGGAGGAGATCACGTCGATCATAACGCACGCATTGATCGTCACGTGACGCCATCACTAGCGCCAGCCACATACGATCAGCATCGCGGTTATGATCAGCATCGCGCTCTAGTGGGTTGCAGAGCTCGAAGCCATGGCTAGCGATTGCCAAATATGGCTCAAATGTCATTAAAGCGACGCGCCGTACAAATAGCGATGTCCGCAGGGAATCAGCGACTGGCTATCGGCCACCGACCACCGACCACCGACCACCGACCACCGTTCATGTGGCTGGGAATGGAGGGCGACACTCTGGCAGCCAGACGTCAAAACAACGGGTCAGCTATTGGACGGACTCTGGATTATCTGGCTATAGAGAGCTTAAAGAGCGGAGAGCGCAGAGAGGGAAGAGAGAAGAGGCAGCGACAGCGACAGCGATGGCAGAGAGGATGTCAAAATATTGCGCATTTAATGTGCGAATTTGATCGAAGTGTCAGTTACAGGAAAAGTTAGAGCTGAGGGATGGCTGTCAAATAGAAGCTGTCAAACAGAAGCTGCGAAAAGTGCTGCCAAATTGTAAAGGATCAATTAAAGAATGGATTGTTAGGAGAGAATTCTCGGGAAAACTCAAATTTCTCTAAATGAGGTTAAGAATCGCCTTTAAAATGGTTTTTAAATTAAATAATAAAAAACTAATAATGAATTCCCATTAAGGTGGAGTACGTGTGTTAAATTTTTATACTGTTACTTTACGAGTCCACGAGTCCACAAATTGCAATCGCACTTGGAATTTTTATTTGCCATTTTCTCACTCAATTCAAGATCTCAGCAAAGCAACTTGGACTGCTTTTTTCAGTTGCCTTCCTACTGCAAAATTCATTACCTCCGAAAAGGTGAGGTGAAGGTGCACTGAAACCACACACACACACACACTCACAGAACTCAACCCACACAAGGATTCGCACCGACAACATCAGCAAATTTCAATTTATATGCAAGAAAAATGTCACAGAAGCTTAAAAAAGGAGAAGCAAACGCAATTTCATTAAACAAATTGAAATGGCAAAAAAGAGGACGAAATCATGAGTGCATTCATTCGATTTTCACCTCGCAGATTCCATATAATAACCTGAAGACGTCCTGTTTGCACGCAGACAAGCACACAGATCCTCTCGTACATACATATGTGAGATTGTAGAGGGGTGGCAACGCCAACTAGGATCCCAGTGGCTTCTTCTGATGACAAGAAAGTTTTCCGATTTTTGGTTGATTTTCTTTTTCTGTTTCTGTAGTTTTCCGGTTGCTGCGATGGTTGTCATTGCTGTGAAAAACGTTGCTGTTGTTGTGTTGTTGAGTGGCGGCCAGTGTTGCTAGGGGCCATATGCAGCAACAACAACAACAATTATTAAATACAAACACCCAGTTCGACCACCACACCCGCTACCGACACCAAAACCGACAACAGCAGCAACAACAATTGCTTCAGCAAGAAGGATAACGACGAGCAGGATAACGACGACATTTGCAACGAGATGCTCGTGTCCTTTTCTCATGCAGGATGTGAGCCAGAGCGTTGCGTCGATGCGCGCGCGTTAAAAATAGGAGGAGCTCAGCTGACACTGCTTACACTGAGAGAAATACTTGCAGAAATGATGTATTTTAAACCCACAGTTTGCTTAATATTTTAACTTCCTTTTTCATCCTCCACTTTTTGCTTTGTTCACTTCATTCACTCAATCCTTTTTCACAGTGTGCACCACACCTTTTTGTTCTCACGAGTCGCCAACAACAATCACCAATAAACAAATACAAGATAAAACAAAAGTTTTCCCGTTTTTCCCTCAAAACTTTTCTACGGTCGATCTGCTATTGGAAAAGCGCGTTGTTGTTGCTGTGCAGACAGGGCGGAGCGAAAGCTTTTCAATGCAGCGTAAGAATAAAAAATAACAAAGTTCCGCTTCGTAGACGAAGGACTCGTTTTGGCACCAATAGGATTTCGTAGAGCGCTACATGTCTACGCTTTTAATTTTATTGCCACAAGAACGCTCCGAAAAATTTTAAGTAGTAGCAACAAATTTGAAAAAATCGATAGAGGTAAAAATCGTAAAACGTGCATTAAAATGTTTCTTACAACTTTCTAAATTCCTTATTTTTCAAATTGTTCTTCTAATTTTCATAAAAACTCGGTTAAGCACATTAAATTTCCATTTTTTTCGTTGCTATTTTCGTCTTGAAGTTTTTTTTTCACAAAAAAAGGAAATAAATCCACGTATCACAAAAAATAGACAATAAAACGTCCAGAGATTTTTCTCATTTTTTTCCCGCTTACTTAAAGGATCTTCTAAATGGACTCGTTCGAATTTTTCGCTCAGAACACCCACTGCGACTTCAAATATTTATTTTAGCCACAGAAATGAAAGCCACACAAGTTAATACATCGAGAAATATGTCTACTTCTACCCCGAGCAGCACCCACCCGCTGAAGGATAATAAAATGTAGCTGAAGGATACTCCCCACTTACAGTGGACATCCTCTCATCCTAACTCTCATAACTCACATGCTGTGATGTCCTTAAGGAATCCTGCAAAGTCTTTTAAGTACTTCCAACAAGTCACAAGCATTGCAGGAAAATCCTCTTCTACTATAAAGAAAAACGCGCATCTAGTTTGACTGCTAGAAAGTTTCATTTTTTCAGGGAATCATAAAAGAAGAAGCGAAATAAACAGAATATATGCATTGTTGTGGAAATGTTTCTTTCATCGCGGTTAGTTGGCATTATATTATGCAATGACCTGCAGTTCAAGTGCTTCGAAGTGCTTTTTTTATGTGTCTTCAAGTGTAGAAATAGGCATTCATGAAATAATTTCACGAATATTGCAGCTTTTATGGAATTGCTTGGTATTTGCACGCTTATTGTCGTAAAATGCTACTGATTTAAAAAGCTTTTTCAAGTGGTATTGTAATAAGTTATGGTTCTTACTGCTAAATATGTCTGGGCCATCGGTTAGTTTCTTTTTGAAGATCGGTTAGTTTCTTCTTTACCTGTCATTTCTTTCATTTCGTCACTTATCACATTCACACCGTCACTTATCACTCCGCGTTGCAGAATGGATCGATTTAGGCCTGGACAACGTCAGGAAAAATATTTAGCTACATATTGCAATATTAAAACAAATTAAATTTTTTTCGTTCAAAATATACTTTCACAAGGTGCGATTCAAGTGCCACAGAATTGTCCATCCATCTAGAAACTCAAGAATATTTTGGGACAACTTCAGTCTGGTTTTACTACTATTTTAGTACTCGTGCTACTACTGATATTTACATCTTTTCTTTTCTTTCTTCACCCGTAATTTTCCTCAAGTCTTTTTTAAACTCTGACATGCAAGACTTGAATCACCGGAATAATTACAGGTCTTTGTTTTTTTTTCTCTATTTACATATTTAATAGCTGCCCTGCTATGCTGTTGACATGTCCTGGAGTGTTTAAAGGACACTCACTCCTTTTGGGAGTGAAAGAAATCCTTTTTTCTTGGCCGTAATAGAAAAAAATCCATGGACAAATTTTAAACAGAAGATTTGTGACCATGTTCGCGTTTCCTCTTTTTTGGTTACTTTTTTAAGGTTTTTCCTAATTTTTCCTAGTTTTTCTTTCAAATTTACGGTACCCAGAAAGGTACCACGAAGTTGTGTCACATCGAAAAACTTGCAAGGATTGAATCGCTGAAAGGCGGATGTCCTGCAACTTGCAGTTGAGGAAGTCCTTGGCTGTCCGTTATGACGTTATGACATGTTGACACGCTGTCGAGGAACCACATGGCAGCGTATCCGTCGTAATCGCTTTCGCGATTGTTGTGGTTGCCGCGGTTTAACTGTGCAAAAATTGCATGGAAATAAAGTGTTTTTCTTTTTGTTTAGAAAGAATCAATTAGTTTATTAGGCACAATTTTAATTTATGATTTTATATGTATCTAACTTTTTTGCTATTTTTCTGTTGTTGGAGAATTAATCTTAGTTTTGACTAAACTGTACTTTTTCAAGTCACTTTCGTGTTAATCTCAGTCATGCTCTTCCCACGGAAACAAAAGCTTTTACTTTGCTAGTCTTTTTAATCCAATTTTTAATTTGCTTGTCTTTTTAATCCCCCCCCTCCTGTCAACATCCTTACAAACAACCTGCTTCTACCCGCTCACTCCTGCTTCTATCCTCTTCCTCTACCTCCTGCTTATGTCCTCTTCCTCCTCCCACTGCTTACCTCATCCTCCTCCTCCCCCTCCTCCTCCTCCTCCTCCTCCGGCTTCCCATCTACACTCCACGAAAACGTGTTGTATGAATGTTCAGGCTGCCATCTCGAGAAAAGGACCGGAAAACACGGAAGGGTAGGAACGCGGAAGAAGGCTTTGGCTCTGGTTAACCTGTTTTTTTCCGAAGTTCCTCCAAATGAAATGCAGTTCTTTCCACAAACTCTCCGATAAGAATTAAATAAGTTGAAATTTATTAGTATTTTGTCACGAATGGTGTCGCGAAATTGTTGCTCTCGGTATCGTGGATTATTCGAGCCTGCAGTCCGTAGATGTGGCTGTGTGTGTGTAGTTATCGGTGTGTATTAGTGTAAGAGTATCTGTGTGAATTTGTATCGTTGTGCTATTAAAACGTTGTTGCAATTAGCGAGCTGTAATCTAATAATCCGTTTTAATTGCCGCCGTAGCTGTTGAGGAAGCGTATCGGTGGGTGGGCATGGAAGGCCGAGGGGGAGGTTTTATAACAGGTGTAGAATTCCATGCTGTGGGAAGAATATTCAGATGGTTTGTGTGTGTTTGTGTGTGTGGATTTTCTTTATCTCCGCGTTGCTGGCAAAGAAGTTTATTCGAGTTTATTTGCTGGTATTTTTCTGGTTTCACAAGATCTACTTTGAAATATGTGAAAAACTTTTCTTACAAAATGTTTGTTTCGAAGATACTCTTCTACGTTTAACCCTTCTGCCATCTAAGGGTGATTTTGAGAACCGCAATGACTTTAATTGAATTTATTAATGAAATATTTCTGTTGTTTTCAGGTGTTTTGCATCCTTTCGCTCCACTTGTAGGCGGTGATCTATTTTCTTTGGGATTCTGAAGGTTTTACTCTCTTCTTGCCATCTTCCTGACTGAAACAAGCAAAACCACTCAAAAATTCGCAATTGCAAAAAATCTTACTTAATCCTCAGATACAATAAAACGCGCTACATTGTATGGATTGCATGAGGCAGCAACTGCAGTGCGTGACTGCCTTTCAATACGATTCATGCATATCCATCCATTCACAGCCATTCATCCGTCCATCCGTCCATCCATCCACTCAGCCAGCCATCCACTCAGTCCACTCATCCACAAGTTATTCGCGATGGCTGCGGCTCAACGTGGCGTGCAACGCTTCCGGTGTTTCTCATCGTCAAATGAGGAACTTTATGATTTTTTCCGGTACGAATTCCATCGGCTCGCAGCAGGAACTGCGAGAGCGGGGCTCCGCTTTGATTGCGCCTCAGATGAACACGCAATTAACACCGTGTGGCGGTGCGATCGCGATCGCAATGGCGAAGGGGACGGCGATCGTCAGCAGAAATTATCGCGCTCGCTGGCTGCTCTGCCGTCGAGATGCGCATTGCAAGCCGCCGCCGCCGCCGCCGCCGCTGCCATCGCGTGTCTGAGTGCGATTTTCCCAACAAGTCCGGTAAATCACTCGCAAATCGCAGCCCACCGCCGCCGAATGGTCGCACCACATAATTAAAGCGTCAAAAAGGGGGGAAATTAAAGAAAATGCGGACTTTTACACCAGCAGAAGATGGAACGGAGAACTCTTTCGTGGCAACCGCATCACGTGAACGAGTGCGAGGCGGAGTCGAGTGCTGGAGGCGCGCACGCATGCGCTCAACTACGTTGCGGGTTCTGAAGTGGCTTCGAAAACTAACCGTATCTCCTCACTGCCTCCGAACTGCGTTCTAATTAAGCAAACAGCATTTATTAGATTGCATTTTGGTCGCTCTAGAGAAACTGGCAGCATTCGAAGCCGCCGCCGCCGCCGCCGCCTGTGGAACGACGAGTACAATAAAAGTCTGAAATTCTGAAATGCTTGGCTTTGCACCTCGTGAAGAAGTCTCAATGCTGCTCGTTGCGGCAAGCAATCTGTTGCCGTCTCTACACGATCCTGCATTTTTTCCCTCCATGATTGTGTTCCCGCTAAGCTTTCAATTATTTCGCTTTTATAAAATACGCGCGCCCCGACTCAAGCTGCTCGTGATTCATTCGTCCATCAAATCCGAGCTGCCGCAGATGAAATGCGTTCCAGCTGGAGTTCGTGTTAAAATGCAATAATTTTGTTCGAAATGTTGCTGTGTGTTGCATCCGTTGTTGCTGTCATTGTTGTGGTTGTTGTTGTGGTTGTTGTGGTTGCACGAGCTTCCATTGGGTGCATAAATATTAATGGCTTTATTATTCTAATTAAAGTTAAAGTTTTTCCCTCTCTACATATTTTTTGCGCAAGTAATTACAACAATTCCAATTATTAACAACCTTTTGCTATTGTCAGTTTTTTTCCTTTATTATTTGCGTGTAGTTCCCGTAGAATTACCTTGGTTTCCAAGCCTGAAACATGCCTGAAAATCACGCCCACTCGCATTGGCATTTCATGTGACACTGAACGCGTTTCGGGAAGGAATTCCGAATTTCATCATCCACACGGAAGGCGCAACAGATGAGTGAGAAGTCGGGGAATAGCGACCCATTGCGCATGTTGGTTTCGGCAGCTCCATCTGGTGGAAAACATTGTTAGGAGTTCCAATCTTTCGGTTGAAATTCGATTATAGACTTCAGTTTCTATTCATTACTAGAGAAGGATTAATTTTGACCTTTCAATAGGTCTGCCATTTTTTAGTTAATTATGTAAGAGGGATTCAGATATTCGTACTTATTATAGTCATCAAATTTATATTTTATATAAGCTATATAAAACAGACACTTGAATCCTGAGTTAAGCTGTTTTCTCTCATGAAAGCTGCACTGAAACCTCAGGATGGCAGACTGGTGTAATTTTACGCCTCAGACGTCCCACTTTTAGGTTCGATTGTCAGGAGTGAACAAGTCAAACGCAGTATTAGCGACACTCATTTCGTTTATTCGTATTATATTATTTATTTAACTATTCTGAAGTGGTCCGTGAGAAATCCGCTTACAAGATTTTCGCGTGCAAGTCTTCTCTCACAACACAATCAGCCGAAACACCTGCGAAACTTTCCAGACACAGAAAATACACGTTTTTAAAAGATTTACGCATTTATTTGCATTTCCTCGCAAAGCGGAAAAAATAGTGAGAGAGGGAGGGAGGGAGGGAGGAAATAAAAAATACTTAGTAGCAAAAATAAGATGTCCCTCTTCTGTGATTCTAACGTGGTGGAAAAGGATCTGCATATATTTGCATAGCATTCCTTGCCGCGAAAACATCATCAACGAGGACACTGAAATCCTGCGAACAAGAAGAAATCCTTTCGGAAGGAAAAGAAGTGGCAAAAATGATGATTCTTCATTTTTTATAAAGTGCGTTGTTGACAATTGAATCCTTTTCTCCACACACTCGTTTTCTACGCTCGCTGTACGCGTGAGCAAGAATAGAAACTTTGAATTATTAAGTGCAAGTTTTTGAAAAATTGTGGCGATTAACTTCTCACGCAGCGGCAACCATTTGTCATCGCCGACAAGGTGGAGTTCGACTTCGCAGGACTTTAGGCGGCAACAAAGGCTGGGAGTTCCACCGCAGGCAGTAAATTTCCTCGAAGGTGGTGCAGTAAGCTTCCTGAATATCTGTGCCATCATCACGGCAACAATCTGCTGCTCTGCCCTCGCGCTTCTTTCGTGTGCAGACGTGTAAACCGAAAATTTTCCGCATTTTCAGTGACTTCATTTCTAGCTTCATTTTCAGCGCTTGCAGTCATCATTTGTTAAATGAAGCGATTTGTTGGCGTTGCGCATCGAGCGTTAAACAAATTTTGTTTACGTGCGCGATGTTTTTAATTGTTGTTGTTGCTTTGGTAAACATCTGGGAAAGAAAAACACAGCAAGAACGGCAGCAGGAACGGCAGCAGCAGCAGCAACATCAGCTGTGTTGGCAGACAAATATTGTGGAGTTTTTCGCACGGCTGTGGAGTGAATTAGAAAATCTATTTCAGCTTGAAAAATTGTTTTCCTATTTGAGAGCCAGTCAGGACAGACAGTTGTTTACCGTTATGTGTTTATACGAACGAAGTTCGTCGTTGAAGTCTTTTGTTTTGTTCACTTTTCGCTCCGCTCCAACTTCTCTGAAAGTCACATTTCATCCCATCGAGTGGTAAAAATTCTCCAATAACACATCTCAGAAGTCACGTCTCCTCCTCGCAGAAACGCACGCGTAAACGCAACAAAGCCGCCGTTGCGTGGCGTGTGTGGCGTGTGTGGCAGGACCGTCGTCGTTGTCGCCGAACGGATTTCGAAAAGTCAATAACAGCAGCAGAACAACAGCCGCCCAACAATCGTAGACGGCCGCAGCAACAACAGCCAATTCTTTCGTCAAGCACGCGTGTGCGAGGCGTGAAAAAGTTTTTCTAAGGAATCTAGAAAAAACGCCGAAGACCCGCCGACGACTCTTCTCTCACTTCCATGCTAATGACATCTACTGGGAAGATCAGCTGGCCGCAGATGGAGCCAGAAATCGCTCCTCAATAGACTTCGGAGCGACGCGATCTACTCTGCGATCTGCGCGACACTTTCGAGTGCCGCGGACAGACTTTCCAGCTCACACAATCGGCGGCCGCTGCGGCAGGCAGCCAGCCAGCTAACGAATTCACTCTAAATTTGTCATAATCTTGACAGATTGCTTTGACATTTCATCAGCGATGTGCGCTCGACTCGCTCTCACTCGGCGGCGGCGGTGGCGGCGGCGACGGCCACGGCGACGATGTGTGGCTCGCCTAGCATTTTAAATGGCTTTTCAGGAGTCGGCGGCTGGCTTGGAGGCGCTTTTGTCCGGCCTGCAACTGTTTTGAATGAATAATTCATTCAAATACATATTTAATATTTTCTCTAAATTGGTTTTTGCTCTTCTTCTTCTTGCGTTGGCTTAGCGCGGTGCGCGTGCTCGACCGCAACGAATTACACGACTTGACCAGACTAAGCAACGACATGGCGCGGTAAAAATGGGGATGCGCGTGTCGTCGATGTCTAGAGCGGGTCTGCCGAGGTACCGCCGACTGGAGGACCGAGTAATACTGACCTAGTGCACGAGAGCCGGTGACTTAATTGATTCATTTCGTTAGAAATTCATAAATTCCTAAAGTCCCATAATAATTCGCTCTCTTCTTTTCATGGATTTCAGTAGCGACTTGAGAAGAAAGAAAGACTTCGAAGTTAACAAGCTGAATGATGAATGAAAATCAAAATATGTTAATTTTTTAAACTGTCTAACATTAGCTAAAAGTGAATCATTTAAATTACTAAAATGATAATCGTGACCGAGACGTCCTTTTCCAGCAGAGAACCAGAGAGCTTTTCTTAGTCAAGACAACAACCGTGATTGACACAGAAGTCTGAGTCTCGAATGTGAAGTGATAATCGAGATCGAGACGGGCTTTTTCAACCCAGAGGAGACTCGAAGACGAGACAGATTCGTCTTGTCAAGATTTCCTAACTCAGCCGAGACGAGAACCGAGATCAAGACAACCTTTTCCAGCCGAGGCGAGAACCAAGACGAAAACCAAGAAGAGAACCGAGAACGAGAGAGTGACTCTCACTAGACACGAGAGTGAGGATCGCCCTGATGTCAGAAAAGCTCGCTCGTTCTCGATTTCGTGAGAATCAAACGGTGGCCGAGAGTGCGGCAATGGGAATTTCAAATAAATTGCCTCCCCCACGACTAGAAAAGATCTGAAAATTTTTAAAAATAATGAAATAAAGCTTCTTTTTATTTTGCTAGCGATAAAATTGTCTCGTTTCGTCAATCCTCTCAGCAATTAAGAAGCTTTTGAGCACCTTTAAGAAGTAAAATAGTGTAATTTTGTAGAAATCCTCCAAATAATTTAACGCCCGCTGTTATCTGGGTTTCTCAGGGAAACGCAGATTGGCGTGAAAAGTGCATTTCGACGCCAGAACTCGCGTGATTTTTCTGCAAAATCAGCTGACAGCAAAGCGAGTTCGCGAGAAAATGAGAAAATTCGGCTCTGCAGAGCGCAGAAAACTCGGCTACGAGCTCTCGGTCTGAAGAGACCCGAGCGAAGAGTTCGCTACGCTCTTTCAAAAAAACTGGAAAAATACGAAAATCCAAAGTAATACAGGCGAGTCTTCTTCTTCTCCTTTCTCATTACATATTTTATTGGAATATCGAGAAGTGCAACAATTTCGGTGGGATGAAACGGGAGGCGCGAATAGAGTTCACAACTTTATATTCACTGCGAACACCCGATTTGACACTAAAATACTGGAGCTCCACGTTGCCGAGCAGTTCGCGGCGAGTCAGCTGCATATTTGGCAAGAAAGTTGCTGCACTTGCAACGCGAGCCGCACTGAGTGTGCGTCCGTGCGACTGCCCGACTGTCGCCTGCTTGTCCCTCAGCAGACATTCTGCCGAAATTCTAAGAATTCTGCGCTTTTTTGGCACAAATCGCAGCACAGACGGACGCGCGACCACATTTTGCCGCGTTCACATCGCGGTCCGCGTGGTGCGCCGTGCATACGAACACCAGCAAGCAACGGTGGCGGCGGCGTCCGCTGCACTCTGCCCCCCTCCCCCTCCCGCTCTGGAGCCGCCTTCGTTCCTCGTGTTGCAAATTAGGCAGCCCGGCCGGTGAGCCACCCGGTCGCGTCGCGTCCGCGGTCGTCTGGCGCGGCTGCACGGCCTGCATTTTAATGGCGTCTCCGTGCGCTCCACTCGATTTCGTCGATTTCGTCGATTTTGTCGATTTTGGCCACATTGGTGTCCCCTTTTGGGCGTGCCTCTCGACACATTCGTGGACAGTTATGCGGGCTGCACGCTGGTCGCCGGCCGCACTGCAACAGGTAACCAGGAAGCCGCAGCTGCTTGAGAGGAAAGACAAAAAACGCGAATGAAAGAGGGAAAAAAGGCTGATCTGACCAAATTCGCTTGGCAGTTTTGACCATTTTGGCTGGGCTGCGTTTGCAGCTGAAATTCCTGCGGTGCCCGGCTGCCAGTCGCTCGCCGGCTTCATTTGTCGTCGTCTGCACGCTCATTAAGAATTCGTGCATGCATTGATTTTGCATTTGCTGGCCACCGCTGGACTCCGCGTGAAGGATTCGTTCTGCAGTTGGCTCGTTTGTTTAAGAAGAAACTGAAAAATTTGATTTTGAAACTTCACTTGTTGGTGGACCCGTGAGAGTTTTACCTCTGCTGCTTCTCGCTCCGCTCCGCTGTGTTTGCCGCGATGCGCCAGCCACGACTAAATCCGTCGCAGATGCTTCGCTCAGCGTCGCTACCAGCAGCCGCAGCCGCAACAACAACATCATTATTTGTAGCGCTCCTCAAAGGACTCTTTTAAGCTCCACCAACTTTCGATGGACGTCTCGCTGCAAAGTCGCTTCCCTTCACCGCTCACTTGCTCTGCCTGGCGTTCCCTTTCGCTGCTGCGAGCGGAAGCTGAAATTCCAATATGAATTTCGTTTGCGAGCCGCAGGAAACGCCTTAAATTCCATTTAGTACTCCGCCGCCGCCGCCGGAATTGCAGAGAGCAAAAGAGAGGAGCTTCCAACTTGAAAATGAGATTGAAGAGCAGTGCGGCGGCAGGCAGACGAGTTTAAAGACAGAAAACAGGGTGTCTCGGAGGTGCCAAGAAGTGTTTTGCGCCCAAGACAGGGTGACAGAATGGATATTTGAAGCATTCAAGGATTTCAAATTTGTCACTTCTCTTCGAAATATAGGCTCTCCTCCTAAATTCGAGAAGCGATTTCAACAAAACTCGGCATGATTATTACTTGTCAACTGAAAAATAATCCCGTCAATGTGTGGGAGGGATTGGTAGGGAGGGCGTGGCATCTCGCATACAAAGGAAATTTCGAAAAACTTCATATCTGGGGGAACCATTTGTTGGAGAGTCTTGAACTTCACATTTTCAACGTGCTAGAAAGGCATTTCTTGTTTTGATGGGAAACCTCTAGACTTAAAAATTTCAATTTCCCACCTAAATAAACGTGCAGCGTGCGTCCGTTTATTTGTGGGCCGCAAAATACCGCATTTATTGACCATTAGCACCCAGCTTATGGCAGTAAATTTGAAAAGTACACCCTCGAGGAAAATTCCGAGTGAAATTTTTATACGCAAGCATTTCGAGACTTTCAAGGAAAGCCACGAAAGGGTTGTCCACCCGCCTGCCTGTCGTCCGAGTGGGTGGAGCTGCTGACGGGTTGAAAAAGGTGATGATGTGGATGATGTGGCTGGTGGTTCCCTTTGAAGTTTCATTGAAATGCCAGACTTAACGCAATAATGAGTTGATATTACTATTTATTGCCTACCTAAAGTGTTCCTCTCATCGATTTCCCGAGCTATCTAAACAGTTTTGATAGAAGAATAAGGAAAAAATCATTAAATTGAACAAACTTTAACTTTAAAGTGCTTAAAACGTCGTGTTTTGTACTTGAATATCTTCATTTTCTGCATTTGCATTTCGTGAACAATTAGCAGACCATAAAAAATGCACAATTAAAGAATCGCGGTAAATCGCTGCAGTTAACAAGCTGGCAAACATGGCTAAAAATATCCGTGTAATAATTTCACGAGCACACCAGCGAAAATATTCGTTCGTTAGGTGGTGAGAAAGCAAAAAGCGGCGCTTATAAACAAATACAAGATATAAAAAACCGTTGACAGAAAGGAAAATAATGCAAAAAATAAGAAAACATGGAGAACGCTAAAAATGTCGGCTGCTTTTTTCTCCACCGTAAATGAAACCCTTCGCTGGTGGTTATGAATGTGCGATTGTCATGCAAGAATTAGCGATGTTTTAATTTTTTCCATGACTGTGGGCCAACAACAACAGCAACAACAACAGCTACAGTGGCAGTTTTACACAAATATCAACACAAAGTAGTTGCAAAAAAGCGGGAAAAGCTTAACATCGCATTAATTTTGATATCCAGGAAGGGATAAACGGAACGAAACTGAGAAATTAAACAAGGAATTTTATCATCGTTGCGATTTGAACACAAATCGCAGTGAGAAGCGTGTGGAATTCCAGATATTTATGGTGTTTTTATATGTTTGTAATCGCTGATGACAACTTTATCAGCAACAAATGGAAAACGAATTGAAAATTAAAGTGAAAATTTAATACTTTAGAATTTGTTCGCGAAAAGTCTTTTCCTCTTTCAAGAAGGAATTTTAGGATTTCATTCAGTCGGAAATTCGGGAAACTCCTAAAATTATCTGGTGCATTTAGAAAGCTGAAAGGTGGAGAAGTTGTGTAACAACAGATTTCACAATAATTTAGTTTGTTTTCGCTGTCATTTGTGAACGCACGCGGCAACTCTGGTGCAACACAACCCACCGCAACTCAAGCTCACAAAATCTCTCCCTCGCGCTTCCTCTTCTCAGAGACTCGTGCGACTACGGAGAGTCTTCGCCCGCCCCTCCCTGCTTTGTCTTTCCCAACAAAAAGTGATTTTCGAACGTCAAATTGAAGGCTGTAGAGAAAACAAACGCGTATCCGTGTCACGTGCAAATCAATTTTTTGCAACACTGCTGAGACGGGACACCCTGTTCGCGGCGAAAGTAAAAAACGGTCCGAGCAAATATTTTTAATTTCGCCATTAAGTGGCATTTAGAGGTGCGCACTCGTGGGCGGCACGACGACCCTCGTTTCGTCCTCGTGTGTGTTTGTTTAGGATTCACGGAGAGTTCGGTGTTTGCGGTCCTTTTTTCCAGCGCAGAGGACGAGCTCATTGCTTTCGTTAAGCTCGGAAAAGAGATTAAATGGATCTATTTAATAGAAAAAAAGCAATATCGGCCTCAAAAGAAATACCTCGACAAGTTTAGTCCTCGCAAAACGCCAAATCCTTCGCTCTTCCCATTGGCTCGCGGGGACTTCAGCTGCACTCAACTTCCTTCAGCACGGTGGAGATTTATGGACTTCAGCAGCTTCCTTCGTTCCTCGCAGAGTAATGAGAAATGGAAGGATACTTTCTGGCAGAACAGACCGGAGAACTTTTTGCAGGGAGGAGATTTCGAGATTCCAAAAAAGTCTCTGCTGCGTTTTATAGACAGGAGCGGCTGTCACTAACACCACCCATGTATATTCGCGTGAGGGGGAGGGGGTGACTGGGGGGGGGGGGAAGACAAAATATTCTTAAGGCGGCCGCCGGAACGCCTCACAAAACCAACCTCGCTGTGCAATTCATACTCTCGACTTGTAGCGAAGATGGTTTTTATTCGCTTAGCTTGTTGCGACATCAAAAACAGTTACCATGACCAACAACAACAACAGCAGCAACGACAGCAACAACAACTGAAAGCTGAAACAATGGCAGCATCCTTATGCTTGACGCTTTCTCGCTCTCAAGGATCGCTGGAGCACTTGAACGCATTCAAGCGTTTCAAGTGCTTTTCTCTCCTCCATCGTTATTGCGAGTATTTCGTTTCTGTTTCTGTTGCCGATTCCACTTTTTGCTCGGCGTTAGCTTGCCCTCCCTGCGACGGAGACAAATAAAAATGGCGTCTGTTTTAGTTTGGAGCAAACGAAAGAAGTTTTCACTTGCACTGCGAGGACGCCGTGGACGAGTGGCGGCGAAGTGGAGTGGCGTGAGGAGGCGCCTTGCCGGCTTTCAGCTCCACTCAAGCGAATCCTCATCTGCTGAAGTGCACGCTGAGTGCTTCCGACTCAGAGCGGCGTTTTTATAGCCGCCATATTTGCCGAGTTCGAGTGTCCTGACGTCGTTGTCGCTGTTAATTTCAGATTTACTACTTGCTAGATAAACGAGAACATTAAAACTGTTCGCAGTCTCAGCGGGTGAGCTGACGCAGATCAGGGATTTCTGGTGAGGAGGGTGTGGGGAGAGGGGAGGGACTTCTATTCCTACATTTCACAGCAGATTGCATGAATTCGCAGTGGTTTTTATTACTTTCAAAGCGGATTTATTACTCTAAAAATGGATTTATTGGCTACAATCACGAAGACAACTAATTTCTCCACTAATAAACTCAAATTATGCATAAATTCGAAGATACTTTTTGCCATTTGCTGGCGAGCAGAATGAATTAGTCATTAAATGTGCAATTTAACTGAGATCAAGACTTAGTTTCCTATAAATTTTAATAAGTATCAACGTCATTTTAATTTCTATTTATTATTCACCAATCAAAAATTCCTCTTTGAAAAATATTTTGTGGTAAAGTGGCTTCCCTCTCCTTCCCCCCCCCCCTTTGCCGTTTTACTCGTAAAAATTTCCATCCGGAAATCACAAGGACGAGGGAAAAATTTTCAATTATGTATAAATTCCATTTTGGTTTTTCTCATCATATAAATTAATCCAAACATGAAATGAAATCCAAAAATTGTGGCTTCTAATATGCCATCGCATGAAAATAATCAACCCTGATTGCGAACGAGGATTCTGAGGACTCAACAAGGCGCCGAGGATGGAGAAACGCATCGAACTTTATTGCCAGCACGCGCTTCATCATCATTTTCTGCGATTTCGTATTTGCGCCCTCATTTTTGCTGTGCCTCCTCGCAACTCGCAATTCATCAAAGCATCGAATCACGTGTCAGCCTACACGCCACGCCCCCAACTAATAAGAGCGGCGATGCTTTCACACGCTCGCCACAAAACCTCCCCACTTCCCCTTCGCCGTGCAGAAGCAGCTGCCAGCTGTTTGCCGGGATCATTAAAGAAAACAAGGAGCGAAATCCTCGAGCGAACGTTTTATTTGCATTTTAATTCGTCGCTGTGCGGTTTGCTATGAAGGCTGCATGTGTGTTGCTGCTGGTGGCCCTTGCGTTCGTCCTCTGCGTCCTTGCGTCCCTCCTGGCTGCAGCTCCTAATTGCAGAAGTCCTGCCACGTACGACGTTCCTCCACTTATTCGTTCGTTCGTTCGTTCGTTGGTTCGTCGTTGCGGAGCTCCTTAAAAACCATCCGATTTACATTAGAAAGGCGTCGCCATCATTTCGCGTTGCATGTCGCTGCAAGGATCTTCGCTGGCTTGTTGCGAGGACACTTCGGCTTTGTTATTCCGCTCGCTGACGATTCACATTAATCACAATCGATCATAATCATGTGGTCCACACAAATCCATCAAATGGAATTCTTTGCCGGCTCCCCACGACGACGACGACGACCACGATGACAACGATGACAACGATGGACGATGATGATGATGGCGCCGGCCGGACGATTATCGTGTGGCAGACGACGATTGTCCTGCGAGTGTGAGAAAGGAAAATCGAAAAGGTTTGCGTTAGAAATTGCTGTTTCCAGTTTTGCAATGTGCTGCGAATAACTTTGTCGATGTCTTCCTCACGCCGAGCTCACGCATCTTCTCGCTGCAAGGCGCGCCATATCCTTGCTCTCCTTCATATCTTAAAATTGCTGAATGAGTTTTTAAATGTTTTCTAATGCGATGTAATTTCACGTCACCGCTGCGGCAATTCCATTGTCGCCGCATACGTGAGTCAGTGAATGCGTGCGTGAAGAGCGTGTTGAGTGTGATGATGTTGCTGCGATGCATTCACGTATGTAAATCCCGCCCGAGTGTCCTGTCGGCGGCAGAGAAAGCATTTTAAAGGCTCTCTAAACTGGAGAATGCAGGAGTCGCAGCGTGTTTGCAGCAATCGCATTCCATCATTCAAATCTCTTGTCACTGCTGCTGCAACATGCGGTGTGTCACGCGATTGTTTCTGCGTTTTTCCTTTTCGTCTCAACGACTTTTTCAGGTTGCAGAATGCAGGGAGCTTTAGCAGAATTTGCATTTCTAAGTTCTGACAGCATGTTGATGGCTGAGAGAAAGAGGAAAAATATTTGTTGAGTGCGTTATTTAAATGTGACGAAATAACATCCACTCTTCAACATCCACTGTGATAATTTATGCAGCCTCGGGGCGCTTTTAAAATCCCTTTCGAGGAACCGAGAGAAAACCAGAAGGAGGAAGTTACAGGTACTCGAATGTAGAAGAAGTAAGCGGGAGAGGGGTGGAGGGGGAGGGGGGTTGAAGCGTAGGAGCGCAGAGTTGCGGAACTTTGCAGGACATTCGAGTGCTGTTGCCGGAACGACACGTTGCACCGAAGCAGAACGACATCGTGAGTGTAAGAGGATTTTTTCAGATGTGTTTTAACTTTTAATGAATTTATGGAAAAAATTCATATGCCGGACTTTGTGGCGTCACTTTGCGGCGCGCGCCTGACCGCAGTGACAGTAATGCGGGTGAGCTGCAGAAGTTTTAATTTTGATGAATATAATTAACAAAGTGGACAGCAACTTCTATTCGTTGCTTGTTGCTTCCTTTTTTCATTGCTGCTGGAGGACACTGAAATTCCATTTGGCAGAATTCATGCGGCGGTCAAGCGATTTCAAGGCGTGCCAACATTAATTATGCTGAAATCTTAGAGGAAATGAAGCTCATGTCCTGTAATGGGATCTCATTTAATGTTGTGATTTCAGGAGACTTTTTGGTGTGGCGAAAATGGCTTTTTTCTCTCTCCCTCGACGTTGAAACCTTTTTATCGATCCTTAGTCGGTCTGGCGGGGGGCGGGGGGGGGGGACTTGTGATGCCACTCAAATGGAGTGCGAGGAACACTTCGTTGACAGCGCTGCGCAGACCTTCGAGGCCACCAGACCGACCTCTGAACTCCCGCAATTCGGCGGCACCTCAAACCCTCGCGATACTTCATCAACTCACCCTCTTCGCAGCCGCGTCCCCTGTGCCCCTCTGTCCCCTCTCACCCTCCTTCGCCAAAAACTAACCGCAACCGCAATTATTGTATAAATTAACGTCACAAACAAATGTTGCAAAAGCGCTCAATGAACTGGAATGATGTTGCCTGCTTGTCCGCCACTCTGGCCGCCTTTTAGTACGGCGACGGCGGCGACTGCGACGCGTTTCTAACTCCCGTCAGCCTTGTAATGCCGACGAGTGCGTCGCTATCCTTCGCATGTCCTTTAATAACTTGTAAAATTTAATGCAACAGCGGCGTCGCGCAGCCACTTCTTCGCCTCCCTCCAGCCTCGGACGACAAGTGATTTCGTGATTTAGTGGCAGCACTTCGAGGTCGCCGCCGCTGCTGCTGCTCCTTCCGTTGTTGCTCGCGGTCGCCGCCTGATGTCCTCACGGTCCTCGCGTTAGCGATGGCGCTCCGCTTGTTTCGCTGCGTTCGTTGCGCCGAAATCGTTCGCGTTGCTAGTTTGCGGTTGACTTCCAGTGACGAGTGTAAAGTTGTTCGCAGTTGTGATTTATTGCCCGGCTGTTTGTCCCGCGCTCGTTCCCTGGTGGGGGTTGCTTTCTAGCCAAAATGCTGAGTGGGGTGGCTGACTTAAAATCTCAGCAGAATAAAATGGCGTTGTTTCGATTAACAGAAACTTGACAACAACCGTCGACAACTTTGCAGACGAGCTCTTCAAACGCAGCAACATGTGTCGCTGTTAATTGCGGTTAATTTTCGAAACGATTAATGAAACAATTAATTGATCAGATTTTAAATTGCCTCCAGTTGAGGGTGCGCAGAGTTGCAACTTCCAGTTCAGGATGACCGACCGACCGAGCGACCGGCGTGCCGCTCAGTCGCACCAACACTCGGCAACCGTTGCGATTGCATGTTGCGAGTGGGTGTTTGCGGGTCACACTGTGCGGCACGCGTCTGTTACACCTTCGCACCCTAATGCAGCCAATCGCACAACAACAACAACAACAGGGGCGCATTCGAACCGCGCTCATTAAATTGATCGCTCATCGACGGCGGACGGGGAGGAAATATTTTTGTAACCGTTGTCGCTGTCGTTGTTGTTCTACGTGACATCAATGCAATCAAGCGGAAGAAACGACCATCGAGTAGCCGAAAAGCGCGTGGAATTCTATTCCGCAACAACAACAACGACGACCAGAACAATAACAACAACAACAAAAACAGCAACAACAACAACCTGCATCGCTAAATATCAATAAACTTTCATTCAGCGATACAATCGAGCGATTTAGACTTTCAACACCCGAAATGCAACGTCAACCAAAATTCTTCACTCTCCCCGTTTCCCCCACCCCGCCCGCGACAACTGCTTTCCTCCCTAATTTTTGGGTCCATTTTCTGCCTGCCGCAAATGTCATTCGTGCCGAACGGCCGGCCGGTCATTCAGTCGTTTACAGTCAATTTTTGGAAAATTAAATTTTATTAACAACGAAGGGTGGTGACCAACCGTAACGAAGGTGAAGGAGGGGAAGGTGAAGGAAACAAAGACCAGAGACCCTTCAAACAATTACTACATTCTCCCACACACACACACACATACACATACACACACGCGCGCTTCCACATCCCTTAATAAAATAATTAGTTTGCTTGTTTTCTTCGATGAATTTTACAGCAAATTAATTGAAATCGTTCTTGCGGTTAACTGGATGTCCTTCCTGCCCTCTCTCACTCTCTTCGTCTCCCTCTCCCTCTCTCTCACTCTCGCTCTCCATTCTCCCTCTGCTTTCCATGCCGCTTCTAAATGGGTTTTTGTATTTCAATCGAACAAATTAATTTAATTGACTGATAAAGATTTGATTTTATGGCTTTTGTTTCTGTTGTCCGTTTGTCCTTCTTGTATTTTAAACGTTGCCGGGGATTTTGTGGGGCGAGTGTGTGGGGTGACTGATGTTGTTGTCGCTGCTGTTGTAATTAAATGATATTGTTGCGATAATCGCGTGTGAAGTTAAATTGATTTTTCAAAATGCATTCTTCACTCTCCTCAGTTCTCAACGGTCTGCAGATATCGGGGAAAAGTTTGTATAGATAAATAATATTTATCTTTATATAAATAGATAAAAATCAGCTTAAAATTATACAACACCAAAACCATTCCGTTGTTCTAGAAGTTCAACCCCGCGCTATGAATATCCTCAGCAATCGAAAACTTTCCCAATTAAAGTGAAAAGAGTGAACACAGTATCCTTTTTCTCGAATCCTTGCCAGGCTGGTTGGTCTCATCAAAGCAAACCACATTTTTCCACTCTTTTCGAACAACTTTTAAGAGGTTTTTTTGAACTTTGAGAACACCATTTTCTACGTGACTCATGAGATTTTTAAGTTTCTCCATTCATCTCCTCCTCAAATCCCTCGCCTTCCTCACCGCTAACACATCCTTGCTGGTTGTGTGTCTGCTGTGTGTGATTGACAAATTAACTAGGATCAAAACATCGACACCCACAACAACGGGCGCGCATCCTTGATGTCGGTTCTGCTGAAATTAATTAAAAAAAGAAACCAGCGAAACGCACGCGGAACGAGGAGCGCTGAGATTGTCAACCCTTTTTTCGGGAGGTGCGAGCGGAAACTTTTACTCCATCCACGGAGTTCGTGGTATCTGAAATGAACTTCGTTTTTTGGGAGTTCGCGATGCGTTCAGTTGAGTTTTCGCAGGCGCAACCAATCGCAGCACCCTTTTTCGAATTTCCGAACGCTCCCCCCGAATTCGATGGAGTGTCCTCGAGCTTACCTGGCCCTGCTTTGCATATCCTTCCACTCGCGCGGTGGGGGGATTTTCGCTCCAACCGCTTCTCGGCTGCCGTGAAGAATGCGTTCGTTACCGCCGCCATTCATCGCGCTCGCCGTCGTGGCCGTGATAAACGATGTGATGATAATTTTTGCGGTTTACGCTGTCAATGTGGGTTGTTAGTATTAAGTTGTTCTTGTTGTTGTTGCGGTAGTTTACACTGTCACGTTGCTGCTGCTGTCGAATTGTGTTGTTTAACCTGAGGCGTGGAGAAGAGAGGGACGGTTTGGGAACTCAAACCCCCAATTGTTTTGTGAAATATTTTCAAATTAAGTAAAAATCCCTCCACAGTCAAAAACCCTCCACAGTCAAATCCCTTCAAGAAAATCCCTCCCCCTGTTAGATTTTCTGACTACGCCACTGTGCTTTTTTCGTCCTTAGCACCTTCCGCTGCTCGATCCTGCGTCGCAAGAAGGGTTGAATGTGAACGCGAGGTTTTTGATATGCAGATTTTTTCGAGCAACATCAGTTGCTGTCGAAACGGTTGACTGGTTATCCCTGCTCTCCTCTCTCTCTCCCCCTCTCTCGACACTCCTCTCATCGCAGCTGAAATCCACTAAACTCCCGCTCGACCCGCATTCAGATACACGTGACAACACAACCATCCATCCATCCGTCCATCCATCCATCCATCCGGGATTGAAAGGATTCCCTGTGTTGCTGGGGAATTTCGTGAAAGATTGCGACTGATTGCTGTAAATATTTTTATTGAAAGGCGACAAACCGTGAAATGATATGTCAGACCCAAGAGTGCACTTTGTGAGAGCCGACATTTCAATTGGGTGCCGCTGATGTAGTTGTGGCCGCAGTGGTGGAGGCGGTGGCGATGACAGTGATTATGTAAATTCATTGTCGTCGCCGTGGACGGGGCGGGGGAAAAGAGAAGATAAAAGGGCGTGGTAGTGGGGGGCGGAGGTGGATGCGGTGGTGGAGGTGGAGTGGGTGTGTGGCGGTGGAGTGCCCGTGTCCCTCAAGGCGGCGGCGAGTGACAGACAGTGTTAAGAGCTTTAAAAATCAAATTTAGATCTCCACAGATAAGGTCGCCACAGACCCGCAGAGGGGAAGGAGGCCTTCGAGCTCAAAGTTTCCTCAATGCACTTTCGAAAATTTCCAATTTATATGCAAAACTCTGCACGAATGCATATTTCAGTCATACTTAACGCGAGCAATTCGAAATTAAGAGTTCCTCCGCAGAAATTTATGGCCGAATGCCGAGTGTTTCAGTGTCCTCCGCCTTCTCGCTCCTCACTGCCGCCAGTGGACTCCATTGAACGGGCCACTCATCTCATCAGTTGCCGCTCGCCGTCGCAGGAACCGAGTGTCCTGCCGGCGCCTTAACAGCGCTTAATTAAAGCGGTCTAAACTGTGATGGCGCTGCGTTCAGGTGATCATTAAAATTCACTTCATCTCGCTCATTATTCGCGCGCACTTCCTTGCAGCGCAAAACTTTTCCTTTGTCGCGAAGTTCCTTTGATCGCAAACAATCTCGTGGAGCGGGAGGTGCGAAGCAGTGCAGCGTCAGTTTTATAATGGTTGGGTGCCGACCAAGTAGGTGTCGACGACACGCTGACGTTGGTGTTGCGAAAGTTTCGCGTTGTTCTTACTTGTCGGCGAAAAGTTGGTAGTGAGAAGTCGGTGGTTTTAAATTTGAAAATTAATACTTTAATGTAGTTTTCGCACTCTTTCGGAGGAATTTTGCATATGAGAAGACGGTTCCTTCAAAACAATTCATCACAATTTATAAGTTTGAAGCAAAAACTTGGAGGAAAAGTCCTTCTCAGTTGAGGTTTCCTTTCCGTGCCTTGCGGATCCCGCGTTTAACGAGAATGAAACGGCAATCGAGACAGAAATCGGCACAGAAAACAAGATCGAAACGGCCTTTTTGAGCCGACAGCAGAGTCGAGAACGAGACAGCTTTTTTCAATCGAGATGAAAACCGAGAAAGAGGTGGATTTTCGAATTAATTGGTCGACGCGGTAATCCAGATCGACGTCGACTTCTAGTCAACGCGATTAGTGGTGCGTGCGATTTTTCGGTTCTTCTCTCGACTGCAAAAGGTCGTCTTGATCCCATTCTCGCCTCGATCTCTCGAAGTCTCGTTCTCGGCTCGATTTCGAGACAATTCCACCCGCAATGAATTTATACTCGAGTATCGTAAAAAGAAAATTCGATAACATAATAACTACAAAAAATATTCAGATAATTTATATAAAATAATACAGAAAAATGTCACCAAAGCAGATGAGGGGTACGGGGGACCTTGTTATCTTATGCACTCCACCTGCTCGCAAAAATAATGACGGTATTAAGGATTCCCTTTTCAGCACCGAAATCCCATTAAAAACTGCATTTAAAATTTATATTCATCGTATTAGTTGAGCTGAAGAAAAGTGCAGAAAGTGAGCGATAAAAATAGAAGAAAAACAGAAAAAATCCAGCAAAAAATAACCAGAGCAGAAATGACTGAATGCATGGAGTGGAAAGTTGAAAAAACAAAAAACGAAGAGAAAAACAAACATGAAAGCGATTTCAGGAGACAAATTGAAGTGATCTGCATCTGCATGCAGCAAAAAAAGAAACAAAAAACGGGAGAAAACAAGAGAAAAAACGTGAAGAGGTGCTTTCAACTCGTTCCGGTAGGTTGGGCTTATATATCGTCGCGTACATATATACGTGCGCTATATCTACCGACAACAACAACAACAACTAGCAACAACAACTAACAACAACAGCAACAGCAAGCAACAACAGTAACACCGTCAAATTAAGAGAAAGAAGAAATGAAACTGCATTCGTCGAATCCAAGCAGCAACTCGACCACCACCAGCACCACCGCCTACACGACCGCGTGGACGCCAAACTAAAGCTCGTCCTGCTGTAGTGCGAATCCTCCGTGCACGGCGCAGCTAAAGGATGCCCCGCCACAGCGTCGAAGGATGCGATTCGCCTCTGGGAAAATAGGAGGAGCGCCTCGAAATGAAGATGAGGCGGCGCGCTCTGTGCGCATGATATGCACGGGTTTTTTTGGGGCTTGGGAGGGGCAGGACGGTGGGGGAGGACAGTAGGGGAGACGGTAGGAGGGAGAGGGAGGGTGGCGCCCTTAAAAGTGTGAAGAGTTGCAGGTGAAGCAGAGGCGAATATTGCGAGGACGATAGTTTCTGCAAGCGCGTTTGTGCAGGAATGTCAATCGCTTTGGTTTCTATTTTATTTTTGCTGCATTTGTTGGTGTTGTTGTTTGTTGGTGTTGTTGTTGTTGTTGTTGTTGTTGTTGTTTTGCTGTTGTTTGTGTTCTTAATCGTTGCTTGTGGCCGCTGCAGCGGTGGTTGTTGTTGCTTTCGTAGCTCCAACTCAACTTCCAATCAAAATTGAGACGCTGTTTGCGTCACCGAGTGCGAGTGCAAATACAGTCAAAACTAACGAAACGCAGAGCCAAACTAGCGAGTTGCCAGACGATTAGACAAATTTAAAAAAAGTTTCCTACAAAAAAATCGAGAAATAATTAAGTTAACAATAAATTTCATGAAAATTGACAATGAAAAACATTTTCTTATTAATATTTTTAGTTTTGTAAATTTTTTAAATTTCTCAAAAACTGTCATGCAAAGGTCGAAGTTCACCTACTACTACAGGTACAGCATTCACTGCGATTTCACTGTACTTTTCTTGCTCAACACGAAGAAATTCAACATTTCGTGTTCTTCTCTCATTTTTTCGGCATCTTTTTGTAGTTTTTGTGGGTTTTTTGTGGTTTTTTCGTGTTTGCTGTTCGTTCTCCTCGGTTATTCTTTCTTCGTTTCCTTTGTGCGGAAAAAGGCGTTCTTGCGGTGGAGCTTCAAATGTTGAAAGGGCGGAGCAAAAGCTTCTTTTATTGCTTCTCGTGTTGGCATCTAATAAACCAGCGAGTGTGTGTGTCGTGTGTGTCGTGTGTGTGTACGAGTGTGTGTTAGGGGAGACTGGGTGCCTCGCAGTGCACGTGTGTGTGTGTGTGCGTCTGTGTGTGTTGTACACGGCCAGCAGGGGACCACAAGGATTCAGTGTTCGTCCTGCGGATGCCGGCGAAGGAGGGGACGAAGTACGTGTTTCAGGTAATGAAGACTTTAAATTTTTATATCATCGCAAGTTTCTCACGTCCACACAGAAACTGAAAATAAAGAGGAAAGAATTTCCAGTTTTAAAATTAAAATTTGGAAAAAAACCGAATATTTTTAATATAACAATTTAACAATTTAACAATTTAATTTCCAAATTAACGTTTTGAAATAAAAAAACAACCAGAGCGCGAACAAGAACCAACGAGTATATTTATACTCGTTGCAAGAACACAATCGCAGCCAACCATCGCCGATCACCATTTCAGCGATCACATCGCAGTTTTCACAGCTGGACGCTCGGAACGCTGCGATGCATCACCTGCTGTGCAGCAGCTTCTCCGCTTCAGTGTTGCAGTGTGCGTGCTGAGCTGCGAAAGCCGTGCAACAGCCGGTGCAGCACGGCAGCCGCAACATCGGCCACGCAGCGGTTGATTTTTATGGCGCGACCGTAGCGCCGCCGCACCACTCAACCGCAGCCGCAACGATGGCGACGGCGTTGACGACGACAACGGCGCCGCCACCGAATCGGTTGTTTGCTCCGCCACTGTCCCCCTCTCCCGCGGACCGCCTCACAACCAACCGTCCTGGCAATACTTTCTCAGCGACTTTTTTCAGTCGCTAAACATTCGCTTCTCGTTGATTATTGCAAATGCATGACGTGTAACTCGTTGCTCGTCGTGCATCAGCAACAGCAGCGCGATCTGTTGGAATGCGAATATCGTTGAGTGCTGTTGTTGTTGCTGGTGTTGCTGGTGTTGCTGGTGTTGTTGTTGCT
Organism: Sicus ferrugineus; assembly: GCA_922984085.1. NCBI lineage: Eukaryota > Metazoa > Arthropoda > Insecta > Diptera > Conopidae > Sicus > Sicus ferrugineus. The sequence continues at coordinate 35,224,072 of OV277350.1, read as the reverse complement.
GCTGCTGCCGTTGCTGATCTTGTAGTTTCAGTTGTCAGGTGATCCGCCGCGGTCATGTCTACCGATCACATTTCATGTAATTACATTGTTTTCATTGTTTTCATTGATTTGCTAATGGATTCGTCGCATTTGTTGCATTTGTTGCATTTGCAGCATTCGTCGCATGTTGTTGTGCTTCCCGTTTTTTGTATTTTCGCAGCGTATTTGAGACACAATTCCGGAATTCGTTTTTAGATTTGAGTCAGTGATATCTGAGGGGAAAACTTCTTCCCAGTGGAAAATAGTGAGGGAAAATGGTAGCGCGATGGCAATGATAAGCGAGCGTGGTGCTCGCCACGACTCCTGACGACCTTAGCCGATCTTTTCGGAGCCAGGAAGGCGTAAGTTACCGTCATTAACCCTTCAACGAACCTCTTTCACGGGCGACGGGGAAGGAGGACCGGTGACAGTTCACTTTTACAGTTCATCGTTAAAGTCAAATTAAAGAAACGAATGTCCGCTCCGTCCGTTCGGTTCGTCAGCGTGTTGTGTGCGTAAATTAAAATGCCATCCTGCACCGCGTGGCGATAACGCTGTACGTCGCTGCACTCAACCGGAGCTTCATGGAGTGACCGGGGGACCGAACGAACGAGCGACCAAGCGAACGAACGACCAAGCGAACGAGCGACCAAGCGAACGAGCGACCGCGCGAACGAGCGACCGCATGACCGAGCGAACGAGCGAACGAGTGAACTAGCGAACGAGCGAACGAGCGAACAAGCGACCGAGCGAAGGAACGACCGCGCGACCGAGCGAACGAACGACCGCACGACCGATCGACCGAGCGAACGAACGGCCGCACGACCGAGCGACCGAGCGACTGCGCGACCGCGCGACCAAGCGAACGAGCGACCGAGCGAAGGAACGAAGGAACGACCGCGCGACCGAGCGAACGAACGACCGCGCGACCGATCGACCGAGCGATAGAACGACCGAGCGAACGAACGACCGCACGACCGAGCGACTGCGCGACCCCGTGTCCAGTCGTGGCCAGAATGATACAAAAGAATCCATCTGTGTTGTTGTGCGTGTGGTTGGCGTTGCCGCTACGTATGCAGATCGTTGCCGGCGATACATTCATTTGCATTCATTAACCCACTGTGTCGCTCGGTCGCGCTGTGTCGCTCGGTCGCGCTGTGCCGGCGGGTGGGGAGCGCGGCGGTGCTGCTCCGCTCGGCGTTCGCAATTAAGCGTCCCTAAGCATGAAAACGCAGAAGACTCGCGGGCCGCGGGCCGAGGGTTTTATTAAATTTTTATTGTTAGTAGCAGCGATTGGTCCCGCGAGGCAGCGGCGGCTCCTGCAGCAGCAGCGACGCCGACACGGTGACCGGTAGCCAGACGACGGAGGGACGGCCGCGCTGTGGGAATTCGGTGCTGGCCGTTAAATTGAGCCGCTCTGGAAGTCATTCGCGGGCACTTTTATTAAAATTTCTCACGCGTATCTGGAGCGCTTTTGCGTTCGGGTGCCGAGCCGCAAACCCTTCTTGGCCGCGTTCGCAGGTTCTGCTGCAGCCGGCCGGCGTGGCCGCGCCAGACGTTCGCCGACTTTGTGCGCGACTCAATTTACGCGATTCAATTTACGCGATTCAATTTACGCTCTTGAAATTTTAATTTAGTAGCCGTCGCTACAAATCTTGTGCAATAAAACGCGGCCCATTAAATTGGCCACAAATTGAGGGCCGTCCGCAGAGGTTGAGAACGCTTCCTCCTCGTCCGCTGGCCCGCTGGCCCGCTGGCCCGCTGGGAGCGACGTGCTGGCTGCAAGAAGGTGTAATAAAACTCTTTTATTTATATAAACAAATTAACCGCGCGCCTCGCTCTGCGAACCTCTGCCGCGAAACGTGCGTCTCATTTATCACTCACGCAGAGACAACAAGTGTTGCTGCTGCCTGCTCACCTGGCATCGCGGCCTCTCGCTGCCGAGGTAGCCTCGCCACGGTCCTGAAATAGGTTTCCCCGGCTGCTACGCGGCCAGCGCGCCTCATTAGCCATTCCGCTCGGCCACCGATGAGCGAGATTTATGACTGCATTTGTATATTTGGTTTCTGTGATCTATTCTTGACTTGTTTTCGATTGTTTCGATTGTTTTCAATTGTCAGGCGAGCTTGCCGTTCTTGTGGCAGCCGCAGACGTGATGGCAGGCCTGCGCGGGCTGACATTATTGCGGCACATTCAAGTATTTCGAAGACCTCTGCGAACAGAGAAATGGGTTCGCCTATTTAACGTCTGGGGTGCAAATATAGCGAGGCAAACACTGTTTACTTGCGAGGAAACATTCTCTACTTATAACAGAAGAATTTAATGTTTTTTTCTTTTTTTTGTAGTGACAGAATAGAATACATGCGGTGCTGCATTCTATTATTGGATACCGTAAGGTTTGGCTTTGTTGCTGTAGACAAAAGTCTCTGGAATTCGAAGAGGTCAGACGAGACCATTTTCGCTGTAGAAAACAAGTCGCACCATCGTACACATTTCACGTTGTGCTCTGTGAGAGAGAACAAAAATACCTCTACCACGAAGATGAAGTATTAATAATACTTTCGCTGCAGTGGACACCCATTACCGCTCCATACGTGAGGCTTCCTCGGCACTCTTGAAGCTTTTGGAGCCCCTTTTCAGGTTACAGTTTCATCAGATGCGATATCGTCTCATATATTCGATGCTATTAGAGTAATTTTCCCTTTTCGCAATCCTATAATCTGACCGAGATTTATTTAAACCGCGAAGTTGCCGTCCACTTCTAATTAAACCGAAGCCACACGGTCCCTCCCCTCAATGACTCTCAAACAACCGAAGAAAGAAAGTTTGATTGAACTTCCCCAGCAGTCTGAATTTGGCTCGTCTTTCTGATGACTGCCATTCAATCCTTAATTAAGATTTCTCCGCAAAAGCGAATCAAAAGACAAAAAGTTTGCGCTCCACAAATGCTTTTTCAATTAAAACTCGCGGAAGGTCCTCGCGCGGTAGAAAAAAATAGAAAATCTCGAATCATAAGTAAATAATTTGGTTCGAAAACAGGACGGCCGCCATATTGAAAAGTTTACGCAGCTTAGCGGACGCCATCACGAGTTTGAGTCTGCTTTTTCTCCTTCCTCTTAATTTGCATTTGAATTTGTTTTCGGCGTTTTTCCCGCTCTTTCCGCTTTTCCAACGGATTTTTTGTTGTTCTTCTTTGTTGTATTTTGGATTTTTTTTTGTTTTAAGGACAATTTTTAATTCGTTTATTATTTATTCGTAACAAAACGAAATTTCGAGGTTTTCGTTGAGTTGGCTGGCTTTTCTGCTTGTTGTTTGCTGTTGTTGTTGTTGTTGTTGTTTGCTGTTGTTGTTGTTGCTTGTTGTTTGTTGTTGTTGCTGTTACTGTTATTGCTGTTTACTTTACTGTTGCTGATGAAGATCCTTTTCGGTTATCTATTATTTTTCCTTCTGCATCGGCGAAGACGCACTCGTAAATTTTCGTTTTGTTTGGCTGGATTTGCATAATGAACGTCAACTAACGAAGACTGGCCATGAGATTGGTGGGCGGGGAAGGGGGGTGGGGAGGGTTGCGACGCTGTTTGACTTTGGGAACCATCAGCTTTCGCTGTCCGACCACGGAATCCTAAAAGATTCTGACTTTTGAGCGCTCACTGAAGAGTGAATTTGATTCTAATTATTTTTCTAATATAAATTTTTAATGAAAATTGCCAGCGAAGTTGCGGAGGGGCAAATCAAGGAGATGGTGCGGGCGGGGACTGCGAGGGTAGGTGAGGGAGGGCCATTTGTGACAACATTTCATTGGTTTGCTTGGTCGCCGCCTTCTCAACGCCGTCTGCTGTCATCGCTGCGCACAACACATCCGTTGCATGCCTGAGAGCATCAAGCGGCTCCCTGCATTTTTTCCTCTCCATTTGTGAGCAGCTGAAATGCGTTTGAGTGCAACGCCATGCAAGACTGACGGTGTCCACCATTGTTTCGCGTGCTCTGAATGCATCATTCGAACGTCACATGTCGCTGATGGATGGCTGGTCCCTCAGTGCCGTCCAGATAGGGTCAGGTTTCTGCACACCCGATTTGCTTGTCCAGCAGAGCGAGCGATGCAAGCCATCAAAGCGTAAATTTATAAATGTTTCTACTCCGAAATCCGACGCACATTTCAACGAAAAATTTCTTCATAACCTCGAATTCGTGGAAAAAAAAACTAAATAAAGGAAATTTTGAGCTTAAAAAGATTTAAAAGGTCTACAAAATCAGCAAATCAAAAAGAAAGCAAGATATTTACTCCCCACAGCGAAACTTCACGTTGATTCTCTTCACATTTGTTTAATAATGAATTTATAAACATATTAATGGTCAACTTGTGAAATGAATATCGAAGTGGGATGACTAGAAGGAGAGAGAGAAGACACGTGAAGCACACAAAAGACCAAACAAACTGCGGACGTCCTTAAGGGATCCCGTAATGAAGGACATCAACCACGCCGAACAAATCCAAGGCGCACTCGTGGAATGTCCGAGCTCAGGAAGGACTGGCAGCCTCTAGAACGAGTGCGGAGCATGCGATTGCCAAGCAGGAGCTATAAATTCCACAGCGATGTTGTTTGTTTATTGGCTTCACATTGATGTCCTTTTTGCGAGCGAGCCGAGGCGAGGTCACGCGATGCAAGGACGGCTTGCAAGACGGACCCGCTCTGGTGGGGCAGAGAGAAAGCCTTTGATTTCAGGCAAGCAGGCAACAAGCTGCCCGCCTGTCCGTCCGCCCGTACATCCGACCATCCGTCCATCCGTCCATCCGTCCGCCCGTCTGTCCGTCCCTCCGTTGTGAGGGAGCAGGAAACCCGAATGCAATCCAAAAGAATTTATGTATCCTGCAAGAAACGATTCGGAGCTGAATGCTGTTTGCATGCGAGGACTTGTTGCACGTGGAGTGGCAGCCTTTTTGTTGTTGTTGCGCGGAATGTGTTGACAGCATGGAAATGTCGTCGGCGGCGAATGCATGTCGCCGACGACATTGATGATGGCATTTGTACTTCCTTGCTAAGAGTTTCCGCTCCGAATGCGCGACAAGCGCGGCGAGGGGAGTGCAGTGGCAGAGGGGAGTATTTTAGCAAATTAAGAACAACAACAGAATTTGCGGAAAACTGCAAAAAATTCACCTCCCGGTTCTGCAAAACTCGGACGCCTGCAAATACAGCATTAAAAAGGACGCGGGCGCGGACGCGGCTGCCTGCTGCCTGCCGGCGAGTGGTGGGGGCGAGGGAAGGCCATTCCATTTAATTTGCATGCATTAGCAATATTTTGCGGCAACCCTGTCAGCCAGTCGTTGTATTTATTTAAGAATATTTTTATGACTCTGGCAGACGAAGGATAACAACAAGGATGCGCGTTCCGTATGCAGTAAACGAGTTTCGAGTTTCTACTCGGTTGCCTGTTGACTACGCGAGTTTTGCTGATGCTGATGAAAGCTTTTTATTCAATTGCAAGTTGTTGTCTTCGTCTACGCGGGGTTGCGTGGTTGCGTTTGTTTTTCAGCCGCAAAAAGGTGCAAAAAACAAATCATGAAACTGAAAATTTATTGCAATCCTCCTCTCTGGATTAGAAGATCCTTAATATTAAATTGATCCGGTGGCGGAAGGAGGTGGGGGGGGGGGAGTAGAGGCAACAACGAACGAATTGGCGACAGCAACAGACTTCCTTTGAAGCTTCTGTAGCTGAGATCCTGCCTGCCGCCTGCCTTCGATTGTCTTCTGCTTGCGTTGGTAGCAAAAATAAAAATAAAACTTAAATAAACATTAATTTACATAACTTCCTTATTACACACGCAGTCACCCACACAAACACATACGCATGCACACACACATCCACTCACACCTCCTTTCAAAGCTTTCTTAGCAGACTTCAACTCATTTCATGCACTCGTCGCTCTCATATTAAAAATAAAAAAATTCTAAAAGTCTTGTTTGCGGTGCACATTCTAGTGGCTACGTATGTGGCTGACTCTCGGTGTGTGTGTGTGTGTGTGTGCGTTTGCGTCCCTTCTGTATGGACGTCGAAGGGCGTTTGTTGCTGTTTCCCATGTTTTTTCTGTCTTATTTTTTGCTCGGTTTTACCAAATGAGCTGAACCGCGTGTCCCTGGTTACACGGTAAAACAGCATATGAGCACTTTTGCAAGAGTCAAAGGCTGAACCTACTATTATCTGTTTAACTTTTACCTGATATTGATTTCCAAATGGCACTGAAAGGCCGATTTCTTTCTGTAATTCTCCATATCTCAGAAAATACTCTTTACTTTTAGTATATTATCGGATTTGAAATGGTATAAAAAAAGATATACATTTGTAAGCAACGATACACCATCTTGCCATAATTATTACTTACTAACACGGAGAGAATACTGACAAAATATGGGCGGAATGGATCAAGAAGGCGCGGCAAAATCATATCTACAGAGATCCGTCTTTTATAGAGTTCTGGAGCTTCATACGCGCGCGTTATTTTCCAGTGTCATTGTATAGGAAAAAAGTGGAGGTTATTGGACAGAAGGGCGTGGTAGCTCCCATAAAAACCTGAAATTGCAAAGCTACGAAGAAATGATTAACCTGAGCAGAGCCGAAAATATAAACTATAATAAAATATTAATAAAATTCAGCAATGAAGTATCATGTGTGCAGATATTTATATATGAATTATATAATGCGATGTGTTCCCGTAATCCCGGAAACCCTGACGAAAATCTCTCAAATACAGCCCTGGAAATAAAAGTTGACTTAGGCTGTTTTTACTTGAAGCCGTAGATCTCTCCTCCTTTTTACGTATTTTTTTGAGGTCTCTATAATACAAAGAATATCAGTTATAATGTTGTTTTTGTTGTTGTTGTTGTTGCTGTTGTTTTTGTTGCTCAGCATCTTAACTGCGGTCTCTTCAGTGAGCTACAATCGGTTTGCAAATCAAGAAATTATGAGTTTTCTAGAAACTAAGAAGAACCGTTTGAAATCCTTTTAGTTGAGACGTCAACAAGTTAGGAAAAACTAAAATTAAAATAAATAAAATTTAACATTTTTGATTATTTATTGTATAAAAAATAAAAGACTTCAAACACGCGAAAATTCAAATAAAACTGTGGATATCTGAAAAGTGACGAAACACAAAGCTTTCGCAGAATGCCGACTGTAGCTCTGCAGGCGGAATTAATCAGCTCAGCAGCAGCAAGCAACAGTAGCAGTTTATGTTTTTTCGCATTATTTCGCTTCGTTTTTTTCTATATCTTTATTGTCCTTGCTGGCTTCCACGCCCATGTCGACCAGAATGTTTGAAGAGCTTAACTAAACTGTTTGTACAACAACAACAACAGCAACAGCAACAACAACATACACACTCGTGCTGCTGTGCTCGTGTAATGAAAAAAATACGATATTCAAGAATAATGATGACACTGCTGCAGACACCCTCATCGCGCCCTCATCGCCACCCAGCGCGGTCCTCTCGGGCCCCTCGGAGAAAATTAAAAACCCCACCCGCGGAAAGGCAGCAACTTTTAGAGACTCCAAAACGCCGCTTAAATGTTTTACTGTCGTGTCGCCTTTTTTATGCGCTGCCAAAACATTTAAAACACTCCGCGCGTTCGTTGTTTACGGATTTTTTCTTAAGCTGCCGATTTTTTTCTCTTCCTGTTGCTGGGGGAGTTTCGTTGTTGTTGTCATTTCCAGCTCCATGTGTCTCTCCGCTCGTGTTGCCACCATATTGAATAAATTTTAAGCTTCAGCATAAAAAATACATGCAATGAGCCGAAAAATGAATTTAATTTCTGCACCATCCAAGATGACAACAATATTTCGAAATATACGAGTTGAAACAATATAATTAAATTGTTTGCCATTAAATTTGAATATAAAGAGCTGGAAAATATACACTGCGCGAAAAAGAGACACAATATCAGTGAAAACCTTCGTTAATCTGGATTTGAAGACTTTTTCCATTGAGTTAACGAACTTTACGTTGTAACGAAGAATTTATTCTATTATTAAATGAATTTTTAACAACAGCTTTATCAGATCAGAAATTTTAGTAGATTGGATGGGAAAGTTTTGAAAACACCAGATTTCAAAAAGAAATTAAGTTGAAATCGCAGATAATTAATTATTCAAAATTTGCACTGTAAACTTTTAATTATAAAGTAATTTTTTCAATTCTAAAATACAATTTATGAGTTCATTTGTGATTTTATATCATGATAAAGTCATGAATATCAAATTTTTTTATCAGAATTCGACTTTCCTTCAGAAAATTCGTAGTATTTTTGCATATCTCACATGTTAGAATCTTTTCTCTTTCAAAATCGTTCTTCTCTTATGTAACTGACTACAGAGAAATGGAAAATATATTCGGTTATCGAAGGATTTATAAGCAATATCATGTTTTTGCAATGCAATCATGGATGAAGTTATTGTTAGCTTTCATGCAGAGATAAAGAACTAAATGAAGAAGAAAAAGAATGCAAAGAAAATATGACGCTCGAAGATTCAATTCCATTCTTCAGCCTAATGAGATGCGATGGAAGTAACCGAGAAAATACAGAATGGCTCTATCATTCAGATCGGAATGGATGCGTATAGCGTGAATTTAACCCGTCCTCCTCATCAGTTGGACAAAATATTTCCTTTCATTACTCGAAAAGCTTCTCGAAAAAGCGGCACTTCCGTGCAGGAGGGGGAGGGGGCGGAAGAGGTCGTGGGGTTTGTAAGAACAGAACCGCTGGCAGACTCCCCACAATTCAATTGAGTGAGAAGCTGTGTGAAGTCTTCGAAATGTAAGGATAAAATATTGAAGTCGTTGTCAGTTCTATCGGTTTGTTGTTGCTATTGTTGTTTCAATTGTTGTTGTAGCATTACGTATACACACATATGTGTGTGTGTGTGTGTGTGTGTCCACTTAAAGCGCGCGTACTCAATGACCGCAAAGTCATCACAATCCACCGACCAACTAAAGAAAACACTTACGGCAGATAAGAATCCGTGCCGTAGAAAAAAGGGGGAGCGGGAGAGGAGAGACGCTTCCCGACCAAAAGAGTACCGAACAAAAATAAAATTGGAAATGGAAATGCAAAAGGAAAAATGATACTTTGGTGAAATATGGAAACGGGGCTCGAGAGGGCACCGCCACGACCACGGGACGGGACTCGCCACAGCTTGGATGGATGGATGGCTGGCTGGCTGGCTGGCTGGCCACTCCTGCGCTGCTCCTCCTGCTCCTCCGGCGCTCATGCATTATTCAGCAGAGTTCCGAATGATTATTCTTTATAGGACTGTTTATTTCTTTTCATCGTATATTTTAGTTTTGTTATTTCTCTCGTCTTCTTTATTTTATTATTTTATTTCGGCTGCCTCGGCTCGATGAGCTTCCTGCGAGTTGCTTGAATTGGCAGCGTTTGTCCGGCGGTCAGTGGCAAGGATATCACTTGAATGGCCATTCGGCAGGAGCCGAATCATCTCTTCACCTCTTCATCTCCCCTTCTTCCTGCCACCCTCTCTCCCTCCCTCCCTCCCTCCCTCCTTCTTTCCAGCTTCTTATTGGCTCAGAGTCGATATTTTTATTTGATATTTTATATGTTTCGCCGCAAAGTGGTTGAAATAAATTTTATTTGTTTTTCCTAATAACGTTATGATGGAAATTTTCACTTGAAGATGATATCGTGGAGATGTGATAACTCGGTGATGTGTGTGCGAGAGTTGGTGGGAGGGGAGGCAGGCGTGGTAAGGAAGGAAGGTTTTCTTTGAAGACAAAACTTAATAAATTGCCGATTTTCTTTTGTTTTCCCTCTTCGGGTTGGTTTAATTTTAATAGAATGTTTAGAGTTCAAATACATTTCGTTGTTTTCTTTGCAATTCTTAACTTTTCCGTCAGTTTTAGTGACTTAGATTCGTTAAAAGGACATCCAGCTGACCTTCAATTTTAATATTTTCTCATTTTTTTATACGCACTTCAAGGTGACTGTCAAGTTGCTGTACGTTTATTTGGCACGTCATCGCTTCTCTGTTTGTTACCTGAAAATATCTCACTATTTTAACATGAAATCATCTTCTCCTCGGCCTGCCGCTGTCCCTCACCCCTCCTTCCCAGTGTCCTTCTCGCACTTCATCCTTAATTATGTCAGCCTCCTTTGATGCTCCTCACTAACGAGTCGAACAGCAATTTCAGCACCTGGCAACAGTTGCTGTGCTGTTGCTGTTGCTCTGCCTGCCCGCCTGCTTCCACCCCACCTGCCGCATCATCGCATCATCGCAGCATCGCCACAGAATAGCAATAAATGACTAAAATTTGGAAAACCTGCAACTTTTTCCTCTGCGAAAATGTTGTTAGATGTACCTCGGCACCACTCGATTTGCATAAAATAATTTTAAGTTGGCGAAAAAGTTGTCTAAATCATGTCGCCGCACTCTAGTGGACGGTCGCTGTAACTCATTCCTGTGCGTGTATTGCGTTCAGTGTGGCCTTCAGGACCGACGATGGCAGGACCGACGTTGCTGTCCTTCGCTTAATTTTCTAAATATTGCGTTTGTTCCTCTCAAGCGGTTGTCGGTTGTGGCGTCCGTGCGCACCGTCGCGCAGCGCCAGCGGTGGCGGCAAGCAACTGTTAAGCTGCGGAATTTAATAACTGTAATTTAGATAAATGTCTCGAATTTATGTACGGCGACCATGTTCGGGCGGCCGTAGAACTTCCATTTTGAACTTTTATTTAATAACTTTTATTAAAAATTAGAAAGAAAAAAGATCGAAATGCAGAAAACAAAGCGAAAATTCTAACGTGTCGCCGCTTGAAAAAAAAAACCCAACTGTCATCGCGTGCCAGCTTGTGATTTTCTCGCAAATTGGCAGCACTGGCAAACACGTTGCCGCGATGGCAGAAACACTGCGAGATAAAAATAATCATTACGAGGCGCTGCAATTCATTTAATTGCAGCGCTGCATGCTCGACAGTGCAGCGCCGCGTTTCCGGTGCGCCGCACGCACTGATGATGACCTCCTCGAGCGGTAGGAGTGGGTGGCTGGGAGGGTGAGAGGGCAGGAGGGCTGCAGATTGGGTCGAGTGTGGATGCTTGGGTGCCGCCAACTGGCTGGATGTCATCTGCATGCATGAAAATTGAATGGAGTGGAAAGTGCAGCGAGTGCAACAACATTTCAGCTTCACAACCCAAATGACGGCCGTTTCGATGAATTTATTTGTTCTCGTTGTCAGACTTTATTATTTTAATAGGCCTTTTTTTGTTTTGTGTTTTTTCACGAACGTTGCTGCTGCATCTGCTTTGCTTCCCATTGCGTGATTTCCACGAGAGGTTCTTCTGTTCTCATTCGCTGTTGCAGGCTGCACAGTGGGGCAGAAAGCTACTGAGTAGTGAAACAATTTACACATTTTTCTTTTCGTTATTTAAGTATTTACTTCTGAATTCTTTGTTTTGTTTTCTCATTCGAGTGCCAAACAGATTCAATGAGAAATTGTTGTCAAATCAACATCAATATTTGTTGTCATTATTGCAAGTGCAGATTGTTGTATTGACAATTGAAATTGTCAATTGCATGTACGTTTTTAGTTAACCTCATTAACATCTTACAATCGGTTGTTAGTATGTAAAATTTCTGTTAATCACTTTTCTGTAGTCAGTGTAATGAAAGAAAGTCGTCAATATGACGAACGCATCTTGTTGAACGCCGTGTGCTACAACTAATTACACACCGCGGTTCTCAATGTGAGAATCACGACCAGCAACTTGTCATATTGATGAATCAAAAGTCTTCATATCGACAACCACAGCAGTCAACTTGATTACCGCTGTTGTCGACGAAACGCACACCTTTTTTTGTAGTTTTGAAAATCATTTCTTTCTCAATATCAAGCTTTTCAGCTCGACAACTGGCGACTTTCCATACGACAATTGTGAGTTGTAGTTTTAAAGGATTGTATTCGTCATGTTGACGAATCAAATTTTCGTATTGACTACCACGGCAGTAACATTTTCCATTGTCTAAAATAGTTCTTTCGTTTATTTATCTGTTTATTTAGGTGTTCATTTCTCTCTTGATATATCAACAGATAAAGGAATTTTCACTCGGAATTCATCGTCTACTTCATCTGAAGTTGTTTCTCCATTCGTTTTCTCTGTTCGCCTGTGACTTTTGTCAGTCAGTGCCATTCATTTGTACGTCTCGCTCCCGCCTCCACTTCCTACCTCTGCTGCTGCTGCTGCTGCTGCTGCTGCTGGATTTATTTGTTCATCTGGCAACCATTCTGAAAATTTCCGCTTGGCCGCTCATCTGAAAATCTGTTTTTGCAGTTCTTTTTTTAACTTTTATTGTTGCCGTGTAGCGTTGGCAAATTTTAGTTTTTAGTGTTTGTTGTTTTACACACAACAACTGCTGTTGTTGTCGTTGTTGTTGTTGCTGTCGTTGTTGTAATAGACGCTTCCACCATATTGTTGTTGCTGACGTTGTTGTTGCTGACGTTGTTGTTGCTGACGTTGTTATTGCTGTTTAGTTGCTGTTGGGTTGCTGTTTCGTCTGCTGAACTTGTTTTCGCTACTGATTTTCTTAATTTATTATATTCTTTTATTACAATTCCATTCTTTTATATTTATTTTAGACTTTTTCGGCTCTTTTATTCTCTACCTTAATTAGAAGTCGTCGCTGGCGTGAGAGTTCTGTGGCGTTCTGCAGACACGAGCACTCGTTTCCGACATGAAAAAAGATTATTAATACTGCAACTAAAGTAAAAAGCCATGTTAAAATTTCGCGGGCTGAGCGGTGAAATCATTCCTGTGTAACTTCTGCTCATGTTGTTGTTGTTGTATTCGTTGCCTTATGCAGTTAACTGTATAAATTCGAGTTCTTTATATCGAAATTACAATAAGAAGTCGTGAATTCTTTACCAAACCGAAAGACTTTCTTATTGACTCTCCTTTCGTGCGTTTTTCACTCTTTTCTAGGATTACAAATGAATATTTCGTGTTCCCGATGCTTTTACTCAGTAATTCACTTCTTGTGTTTTTAATTACCCGCTAATTAAAAACACTTGGCAGACGTTTAATTAATCGCCACAGTTTTTGGCCACCAAATGAGAGTTTAATTGAGTTTTCGAGATTCTCCTGTAAAGGATTTCTATGGAAAATAAGCTACAATTATCTCATAAAAATATAACTTTCGAAGACTGCAAATATCTGGTGAATTTTTTACGCTTATTTGTGAATTGAAGGGCCGCAAAATTTAAGAACTTTTATCTCAGTAAATATTCTTAAAACTGTCTACATCTTTATATCGATCGAAGGCTAAATTTTACAGCCCACTATAAATTATTTTTACGTTTCTCTACGAAACCTGCAAACTACTTAAATTTATAAAACCAAAAACGGGGAAGAAATCAACGCATGCAAGCTGCGAACATCCGCTCGCTTCGCCTGTCGAACGAGCACTGAACGCCACAAGTGTTTCCGAAAAATTGTTGCCCCTCAATAATTGTGGGGCTGCGGCGGTCGCTCGCTGCTCCCAAATCGCAACAACAAAACGCAAGCAACACGCATGTCCTTGACTTTTGCTGCGAGGCGGCTGGAGAAGCTGATTTGTGGGCTCAAGAGGTTCGAGTATTTTATAACTTCTCTGGAAACGACGACGGCGACATCTAGTGGATTTCGGTTTTCATGTTTTGTGAGTTTTGTCATTTGATTGCATTTAATTCACTCAGAAAAGCAGTGAATTCTTTTTTATTTAGTTAAATTCTAATTTAAAATAAAATATCTTGTTATGAATTGAATTGAACTTCAGTTTTCTCAAGTTGCCATTCATTGCACGACTTGAGAATGTCTCGCAACTTAAGCGAGATCAAAAACCAGAAGATTTCCCTAATGATTATTAGCAAATTTCAACAAATTAGCTGCAGATCGGTCCTAAAATCGTCTCTATTTTCGATCCCTTCGAATGAGAGAGAGAAGAATTTTCAGCTCGCAATAGGAGAGAAAAGAGTGTAACGCGAGAATCGTTTTATTGTTGTTGTTTCATCTGCGAAGAACGCGGCTTCTCTCGATCGCTCGATCGTCTCCCGATTCGGCTCGATTCTTCGTCAAAAAAGTCCCTCCTGCCCTTCTCTTCGTTCTCTTCTCGTCCTGCGGTGCAGGGAATGCAAGCAAGGGCGCAAAATGCATTTGTACGGCGCGCCTTCAAGTAAAAGGAATAAAAATGCCTTTTAATCCCTTCGAAAGTTGCTCCCTGATCGAAATTTCCACCTGCTCGCTGCTTGACGTTGCGCTGCCCCCTCCCAGCGGAGGCCGACTACCTGCAGCCAGCGACAGGATCGCGCGTTTGTGACGTGAGCGCTCGTTGCAGCTTAACACGGAGGAGCAGGACAACACGGAGCAGGACAACGCAGGGGAGGACAACGCAGGCGAGGACAACGCTGGCGAGGACAACGCAGTGAAAGACAGCAGAGGGGAGGACAACAGGCACCGCCGAGGATCACCACTGGACAGACTTGTCTTTCATCGCAGTGGCTGTTGTTCCCGCATCCCCACTCCTGCCCGTCGCAGTCTTCCGTTGCTCTTGTTCGGCTGCTTAATTTGTTTTCTTTGCGTTCACGTTATCCGCTAATGACACGCCGCCGTGAACTTGACCGTGGCTATCGCGAGTCGAGATCTGGGGTACCGTGACCGCTGCGTTGTTGCCACTGCAGGCCGACTGCCGCCGTCGCCGTCGCCGTCGCCGTCGCCGCTGCTGCTGGTGCGCTGCCTCGATCGTTTTGTTGCATTTCGAGCCGCAAGTCAAGCTGCTCATTAAACACTCGAGTCATGATAGCGGCGAGGAAGACGAGGAGGAGGAGGAGCAGGAGGAGCAGGAGGAGCAGGAGGAGCAGGAGGAGGCGGTGCACGCGGTGCAGGCGGCCGGCTTGGCCGACATGCAGCGTGAAGGAAAGATAGAAATCGCACATTCACTCCGTTCCGCTGGCCGCGTCTGACAGTCAGGCAGGCGGGCGGGCGGCCGGCGTCGCTGTTTGCGCGCAGACGCAGACGCAGACGAAAATTCCGCTGGACGAATTTTCCCGCCGCAATTAGAGCTGAAAAGGCTTTTCGTGGCGCGCTGTAACGTGAAAAGAGGCCACTCCGCGGAGAGAGGGAGAGAGAGGGGGAGAGAGAGAGAGAGAGAGAGAGAGAGAGAGAGAGGGAGAAGTGGTGTCGTGCGGTGAAGGGCGAGGGAGGACGAGGACGAACGTTTGGATGGCGCGGCGTCGCTCCAGTGCCAGCGGCCGCTTTTGTGCAGCAGGACGCCGCCGGACCGAGCGGCAGGTGCTGCTGGTGCGAGGATATCGGGGTGTCCTCGCCGCGCATTTGAAAGAAAAACACGTTTAGCGGCTGAAGTCCTGCGGGTTGCGTGTGAAAGTGATATTTTCTGGCGGCGGCGGCGGCGGCGGCGGCTACGCAGCGTTCAACGTGCTGGTCGTCAATTATCCCGGACAGTGAAGACGGACTCGCGGCGCTGTTTTGCGTAATCGAGACCGAGTGAATTCATTCTTCTGCTCGATGGATTTCAGTCTTCTAGCGATGATGAATCCGGTTGAGTTGCCGCTTCTTCTCCTTGCATCGTGAGGTCGCTCGGAAAAAACGAACGAGTTTTCTAACGCGTTTGCGTTGCAAATGCATGACAATGCAAACCGACGCAACAACAGCGACAGCAAGCCAACAATCGAGGCAATAAATTGATCGTGCTTCATGTGATGGGTCAGCGCTATAAAAGAGCAACAGCAACAACAACAACGAACAACAACAACAACGAACAACAGCAACAAATTTATAAAGCACCATTTTTCCCCATAAATAATTCATTCGATTTAGCAGTCGCTCGCCGCTTGAGCTTCACTTAAATTCTCGTGCATTTTCGAAATTTCAAGAAAAACGCAGCCGTCCGCGTTTAACCGTTCGATTCGAGTACCCCCGCCACCCCGGCTGACCGTCCCACCGTCCCTCCAACCCTCCCTCCGTCCGTCCGTCCCCTCTGAGTGTCCGCTGGGTGGTTGTTTTGCTCCCCTCGGCGGCGAAATCGCGCGTTTTCGGGTTGGATTTCTCTGATTTGGTTGCGAAACACTTTAATTTATTTCGCTCTGCCTTGACGAGTCGAGGTTAATTTAAAGACTCGTTGATTCTGATTACAAAACGCAAGCAATCCGAATTAAATGAGGCAAAAAAGAGCTCCCAACGTTTGAGAAACAAAAGGCGGGAAATTAAAATGAGCGCGAACGCGTTGAAAACGTGCGTCCACTCGGTTATTTGTATCGGTAAAATACAGTGATGGCGACAGGAAGTCCTCGGGAGAGGAAGTGAGGTGACAACCGGTGATTGTTGATATAACAATCAAAAAATTGTTGATATAACAGACGGTGATCGTTGATATAGCAACGCTAATTGTTGTATTAACCAACAACATCGTCAATGTGAAATATAACCTGTAATTTTGAACGTTAATTTTGAAAGTAACTTAGTAAAAAATTAATTTCTTAAAATTGTCACAATTTTACTTGGAATGATTGAAAATGTAGAGAAAATCAACCGAACTGAAAAGTTTCCCGGCTTACTGACTTCAAAAATCGTCATCTTTACTGTCATTTACGTCATTTTATATTTAATAACTCTACCAATTAACGGTATTTCCGTCATTATCAATATTTTGTCTGCCTCTCAGAATCTAAAGCGATTTTAACCTGAATTATGAATTAAACGTTCGCTGTCCCCAACTAAAATGGGACTGACAGACGGAATCAGACAATCAGACTGCAGATAGATCGACTAATAGACAGACAGACAGACAGATAAACTGGGAGACAGACATACTGAAAGACAGATGGACAGACAGATAGACAGGCAGATAGACAGATAGTTTGGGAGACTGGAAGACTGGGAGACTGGGAGACAAAGAGAACGAAAGACACGGAGAGTCGCAGCAACAGCAAGAAAACCGCTGATAGAGTGGGAAGTTCCGTCAGCCAGCTGGATGAAGAGATAAACAGACAGACAGACAGACACACAGACAGACAGACATTCATAATTGCAGACAGACATTCATAACGCGGCCAGCCAAGCAGTTGGACAGACAGGCAAACAAACTTCAGACGACTTCATCAGCAAAATTGGAGACGCGAGCGAGTCGACGGTTTTCTCACCGACCGTCAGCTGCTGTGATGTCGTCGCGTGTGCGACGGCGGCGTGATTTTCGTCGTGGGTTCGCGACACGCGGCTCGGACGCCAACAAACATTCAACTGTAACGGTAAACATGGCGGTTGCGGTAAAAATTGGCGGCCGCTGTGGAGAAAAACAACTCGAATTAAAATTAGAGATCCGCCAACAACAAATTTGCGCTCAATTCTGGTTACTCCACACAACAACAACATGGAATCGATTTCCACTCCTTCCACTTTTTCCACTCTCCACACACACACACACACACACACACCCAACATTTTGAACAACTGGAAGCAACGGAATGAATTTTACGCAACAACAAAAACGCAAGAAATGAATGAAATGAAGAAACGCGAAAATGAACGCCGCGTGAAATTATCGCTCCGCATTTTTAACTCGCTTGCATTCGGAAGAAGAAGAAATTTGAAATTCTACTTGCGTTCATTTTTCGTGCCTCTTGCAGTATTAATTAATTTTAATTAATAACTTTTAAGCGGCGGCCATCAGCAGCCCATTAAAATTAGAAAAGCAAAAGTCAGGCGGCTTCAAGGTGCACCAGACACTCGCACACAACAATTATGTAATCAACTCATCTAAACACAACAACAACAACAACAACAACAACAACAATTCATAATTCAAATTTGCATGCAAAAAGACGAGAAATTACGGAATTTTAGACAAGAAGAATACAACAAAAAATGGGCGTGGGAAGTCGTAACCAGTCAGCGCGTCTTTGATAACCGCAACCATTGCGATCGCGCACGATCAGCTGATTCAATAAATTATAGAGTTCGTTGTTGTTGGAGGCGGAGCTTCTTAATGCGAGGAAAAATGCAGCGAAAACTAAACGCGCGACCGGCAAATAAAATAGAAAAGAAAAAAAAACAAAAATTGTAGCGTGCGAGGAAATCAAATTAATTGCATGCAATAAATTTCACATGAACATGGCAACCCTGGCAACACGCGCGTTGATGAGTGAAATTTGAAATCCCGATTTAAAATTAACAAAAACCAAACCGAGTTCTGAATACCGCTACACAACGCATGCCAACGCATCGCAACGCATCGCAACGCAAACTCACTCGACGCCAACCAGTGCAGTGCGGGCGAGAGCAACACTGAGCGGCTGAGTGTTTTGCAGGATTTGCAGTTCGTTTAATTCCGTGCTGGAGGAGCAACTCTACGCTCTTCGTGCTCTTCGCGTTCTCAGGTCGCTGTCGCGGTCGCTGTTGCTGTTGCTGCTGCTGCTCTTAACATGCGACTGGCTGCTTGCTCATTGGAAGTCCCGTCAACAGACTGGACGTCGAAAAGAGAGCACGAGAGCAGCTCGCTCAGACGGTGGGCGTTAACGTCCACCAACACAATCAAACTCAACACCTGCGCAGTTGCTGGAAAAGCTGCTGAGAGCTGAGAAGACTGGAAGGAAAGAGATGAGCGCAGCGACAGCAATTCAGCGACGGCCGGGAGGAACTGTGAGAAAAACAGTGACAGAGTTGTATCACTGAAGCCTTGGAAGAAGAGAGAGAGAGCGAGAGAGAGTGAGAGAGTGCTGAAGAGTAGCACTTGTTGTTGGAGCGGGTGTAGTTATTGTTGTTGCTGTGCTGTGGTTGCCAGAGATTTCAACGCTTTCCTTCCAGTTTGGGGCGGCGGGCGTCAACGCCACCATTATGTTTGCCAGAACGAGATGACACTAAACAAAATGGCTGCTGTCACACGGCGGCCGTCAATAGATGGCGCCACCGGTCTTGTTTGCGAAGGCACCGCATGCGCGAAGCTCTCTCCGCTCTCCGTGCAGTTGCTCTCTGCTCTCTGGCAACCCGGCTGCGAATCCATTTTCCACTGTGACGGCGGCGGCGGCGACGGCGGATTCCAGAGGCTGGATTTTGGGGCGCCGCCGCTTTTGAACTTCCACGCTTTTTCTCTGCACTACAGAAGAAAACAAAAACATCGTAGCAACAACAATCGGCGGAGTTGAAGACGGTTGAAGTTGGTGTTGTTGCTCTCTGGCAGTTTTATGCATTTCGTCGATTTTGTTTTCCTCGCTGATTTTATGAGCGACATTTGAATTTGGCGCCCTTGCATTTGCGCCTCGTAAAACAGTAACAACAACAGCAACAACAACAACAACAACAACAACAACAGCAAGCAACTACGAGCATTTTTATGTGCAAAATAAAAGCGAATAAAAATGTGAAACAAAAAAGCGCGAGAGGAACATTTTTACACGAGCGCAAAATTAGGTTAGAATGTTGCTGCCCCTGCCGCTTCTTCTTCTTCTTCTTCTTCCGTGCAACGTACCTGTTAACTGCTGCTGCAATTTTCCTTCTGTCGATTGTTGCTTCTTCAGTTCCTGACGGTGGCCGGTGCACGAGGGCGTCGGGGGGTTGAAGTCCCCCTTTGTCCCCCTCCAGGACTGGCGTTTGCGAATTGATTGCTGAAATCACTTTCCGTATTTTGTGTCGGCGTGTCGGTCCCGCGGTCCGTCCTCGTTGGTCCTTCTAAAGTCGAAAGGCGTCCTTAAAGGAGTCGCAAAACGTCCTCTTAAAGGACTTCGAAGGCTTCCTTGGCTTCTTGGATTAGAAGAGCGAGGATTTGCTTTTATTTTTCGCGAGTTGTTAGCTGAGAAGTTTCGACGTGCGGCAAAATTCTAATTATTTAATTTTGTTTTATTTGCCCGCTTTAATTTCGCTTCACTTTCTTCGCTTTTGATTCTCGCATAATTTTCGCAAGTTTAGTTTTAGTTTTTTCACACTGTAATTTCTTCTGTTTTCAGCTTTTAAATCGCGAAAATCAAATTTGCTTCTTGTTTTCAATAAAAACAAGATAAATATTTGATTCTTCCATTAGCAGTCGCGCGGTCGGTCGGTCGGTCGGTTGGTCGGTTGGCGCTGCGAGAGATTCTGCGATTCTTTTCATTAAATACGAAGTGTTAATATTAATAATAATCATGAATTTGAGTTTCTCTCGACTGCTTGGGGGGTCCGAGTCACCTTGAACCTGAAGTTGTTGCTGTTGTTGTTGCTGCTGCTTACATTCGTCAATTTTTTTACTCTGGCATCCGTGAAGACGGTTGACGGTCTGGCGGGGGAAGACGAGGCGTGCTGGTGGGTGGCACAACAACAACCACCAACAAACAACAACTGCAACAACAAACAACAAACAACAACAAACAACAACAACAACAACAACAACAACAACAAACAACAAACAACAACTGATGCATCCAAACATATTAAAACAGAAACAATTTCCACGTAGATTTCGATTAAATTGTTGAACGCCGCGTTCGTTGCCGCGTTGGATGCCGCTGCCGCTGCCGCTGCCGCTGCCGCCGCCTTTGCTGTTCCTGCTGCCGCTGCCGCTGCTGCTGGTGGCCACCGCACGCAAGCCACTCAACCACGCATCGGCCGCCGCTTCGCCAGCCGCCCTGCGAAGTAATAAAAAGGGTGAATCGAATTTATTACTGCGGCTGGAAGAGAGTGAGAATGTGCGACGGTGTGTAGCGACCGCGACCGCGACCGCGACCCCGACGTCGACCCCGACGTCGACGTCGTCCGCGACCCCATTCACACCGCCGTCAATCGTTCAGCGAGGACCTGAGAGCGGCCAATAAAATGAAATTTAGCTGTGATTTGGATTTTGGGGCGCGTTATTGAAATTCGCCGCCATAAAAATGCGCGTCGGCGGAAGGCGGCCAGGAATTCTTTTCCGCTCGCAACGCGAAACCCTTCAACTTCGAACTCCGCGGCAGCTGTATTGGAATTTGTAGGTGTTGTTGTTGCTGTGGTTGTTGTAGGCGATTTAAATATGAATTTCGTTTGTTTCCAAGGGATTTCGAAGCGATGCGACGTCGTGTTGAAGCGTTTTACGGTGGCCACGCAGCGCAATCAAAGCGCGAGTCGCTCACCGAAATCCCTCGCTCGACGACGACAACAGCAACAACAACAAATAACATTCGTTCGCTCTTCACTTCAGCTGCCATTTTTTGCACTCTCCATTTTTTTCGGCGGTGTTGTTGGTGTGACGTGATTTGATGTGCCGCGCGAGCTTCCGCTGGCGCTTCGGCGGCTTGCGATGCAAATCTGGCAAAATAATAGAATAAGAAAAGGAAAAACTCGACAAAGAGTTGAGTTCAGTGGGGGGGTGGGAGGGAGTGGTGGGGGGTGGTTTTCTGAGGGGTGAGAGGGCGTGGAAGGGACGCGTTTTGTATTTCTTCGACCCGAATGTGAATGAAGTGCGTGCAGCTGCCGTGAAAAACGTCTTGAGTTCATCCTCCTCGAAGTTTTCTTGCGAATTTATTATTCTTCTTGTTCTTCCTCCTCTTCTTCGTCCTCTTCTTCGTCCTCTTCTTCGTCCTCTTCTTCTTCTTCTTCTTCTTCTTCTTCTTCTTCTTTTCTTCTTCTTCATCTTCTTCTTCTACTTTTTCTTCTTCTTCTTATTCTTATTCCTCTCTTCATCCTCTTCCTTCCTCCTCCTTCTTCTTCTTCTTCATCTTTTTTTCTTCTTCATCATCTTCTTCTTCTTCTTCGAAAACGCACGTAAAGAATGACGAATTTGCTTCCGCTCTCTGTTGGCTTTTCTTTCTTTTCGAAAATTCTTGGATTTGCAATCCCGTTACTCCGCCGCAAGAGCTGCTGGTTGTTGTTGCTGCATCCGACGAGAGCGTGGGGAGCGCGTGCTCGGTGCTCGGGACGCCACGACGCTGGCCGCTCACACTCTCCACTCGCTGTTTGCGCTCTCAAATTATGCAAATTTTATTACGCAAACTCTTCTCGGCGTAAAACAGACAGAAATGCAGACGGGCAGCCGGACAGACAGACGGACAGACAGACCGACAGACAGACACGCATCCAGGACGAAACAGGACAGGAGAGCAGGAAGAATCAGACAGACAGACCGACAGTCGCTAATACATGTGTGCGTGTGTGTGTGCGTGCGTGTGAGGAGCAGACAGAGCAGAGCGCGCGCAACTAACGAGAGCCACACGCGAACAAACGCGGCAACCAACGGCAGCCGAAAGACGGCGGCCGTGAGAAAGGAATGCGAGGACGCTGCAAGTTGTGCTCGTCCTTCGTCCTTTTCTGCGGATAAACGAGGAGCAGCGTGTTCATTAACGCAACAAAGTTAAAATTGTTGCTGTTGTCCTCGGTGTTCAACTGAAGTTCTCGCGCTGCAGTTGAATTTTTGCGCGCCATCGACGTCGCAACGAACTCCCGCTGAACATCCCGACGATTCGCTTCGGTTTGCTTTTTGTCTGTGTTTACATTCGAAAGAAGCGAAGAAAACGGTGGCGCAGGAGAGGAATTAAAGTGTGAAACGCGGGTGTGCAGAGCTGCACGGTGGGCCAAACTGGCTACCGATTGTTGCACGCAAAAATGCATGAGAAATTCAACAGCAACAACATCGAGGAGAAAGAGATAATTTTGCAGTTTAAAAATAAAAACAAACAAACCGAAATGAAGAAGAAAATAGAAAGCACGCGAAAAATTAGCTCCATTTTCTTGCTCTCAATTCCTTGTTCTCTCTTCAAAACCCGCTTGCAACTCTGAAAATTCTTCAAATTTTCTCCCAACGTCTTCTTGATTGAACAACAACAATAGCAACAACAACAACAGCAACAACAACAACGTGTAGCGGACGGCGTTTATAAAATGGAATCAAAACCATTTCGTAGAACACGAAGTGGCAGCTCCCCTCAAGCGAGCCGCACCAACAACAACAACAACAATGACAACAACGACGACAACAACACCAACACCAACACCAACAACAACAACAACGAGTGGTGGGTGGAAGGATAGCGAGTCGAGTGAAGGCGCCAGCCGACCAACATCATAACGGCAACACTGAAGTTGTGAGCCACACGTGCGCGCGTGTGTGTGTGTGCGTGTATCTTTGTGTATTTGTGTTGTGTATGTGTGTGTGTGTGTGTGTGTGCGACTCTGTGCCGGTGTTTGTGTGCGTGCTCGTGATTATTTGCGTGAATATTCAAACGGTGTTGCCGAGCAACGAAAATTACGCATGCGTTTCAATGACAACAACAAAACTTTTGATGGCGTTGCGGAAAAAAGGGGTGGGAGGAGAGGGAGGAGAGGGAGGAGTGAAAAAGGAAGGTGAGAATGTAATATCGGGAATCGGGAAGCGGGAAGCGGGAAGCGAGAGGACGGCATGGACACCTCGAGGATTTCATTTGTACGCTACAAATTCTTCGATGTGCAAATAATGGAATTTGAAATTCAGGATTTTTGTTGCGTGCTTTTGGTAAGTGAACCTTGTAATGGACTTTCGTAATTAATTGCATTACCTGTAATTATTAACTGACGTCTCTTTTCGCTCTCTTCTTCTTCTTCTTCTTCTTCTTCTTCTTTCTACCCCCTTCCTCACTTTAAAAATTACGAATTTCTCGTATATTTAGATTTAGTTTCGGATGTTGAATTCTTTATTTTTTAAATTTTCTACCTAAAAGTGGACTACAACGTCATTTATCTATGTATGTATGTATGGAAGTATGTGTGTGTGTGTGTGTGTGTGTGTGTGTGTGTATATGTATGGATGTATGAATATTTGAACGTATGAATGTACGAATGTTTGAATGTGTGAATGTTTAAATGTATGTATGTATGTATGTAACTATGTATGTATGTATGATAAAATTAATCCAGCCTCTTCTATCAATCGCATTCATCTCATCGCCTTCAATCGCAGTCGACGCAATCAGCAATAAATAATGTTAACAAAAAAAAATATTTTGTCGGCTGCGTTGTGACGCCTTCGCCGCAGAGTCAACCTGACCAACGCGCACCCGCGTGTCCTCGTTGTGCTCCGTGCACTGTGACAGGATAATGTAATTTAAATTTAAATTTGAATTCTATCACCAACTCACACACACACACCCACTCGCACACGCACACACACGCACACCCATTCGCTCACTCAGTGAACCCCCCGGTATTTCAATGCATACAAACACCGACACCAGCGAACACACACACACACACACACACACACCGCCACACGTAAATGCTGTCTGTGATAAGCTTTTGTTTTTGTCATAAATCTCATTTTATGATGAATTGATGTGATGGATGCTGTGGCTCGGGTTGCCGCTGTCAATGAAGGTGGCGGCGGTGGTGTCGGTGGTGCCGCTGGTCACATTCCGGAAACCAACGACGAAAGGAGCAACAACAACAACAACAGCAACAACAACAACAACAACAACAACAACAACAACAACAAACGAAGAACGAACAGAATATCGAAAGCCATTTTGTTTTCGGTGAAATGAAATTAAAAATTTTGAATAACAATTTAAATTGTATTTGATAAAATTGTGATGTGGTGTTGCTGCTGCAAGTGTTGATCTTGCTATCCCCCTCTCACTCTCTCTCTCTATCTCTCTCTCTCTGCCTCTCTCTACCGCCCTCTGCAGTCTCACTTACACCCTCCCACTCACCCCTCCAACTACGAATGCAATGCAATTTAATAATTTAAAAATTAGTTACTTTTTTTGTTCAAAATGTTGTTATCGCGTTACTTTCTTGCATGCAAATGCGTGTACATGCAACTCGCGAAACAGCAACAACAACAATAACAACAACAACAACAACAACAACAATAAAGAAAAGCTACACAATCACAAAATTATGAAAAAATCACTAGCACGCAAAACTTAAAAATGTAATAAATTTAATTGCATCGAATGTCCTTGGAAAATTTAAATTGTGCTCATTTCTAGTTATTTTTCTTTAGATTTGAGGTGGAAAAGAAAAATCAGAGCGATGAGAAATGAAGTCACTCTGCAGGCTGCAGTTAAAATGCGTCCTGGCAACGCGAATTCTCGATATTTCACTGCACTTTCGCTGACGCGCTTCACTTGCCGTGTGATTTGTCCCGCTGATCCTACTTTTTTGATAGGAATTTCGAGTTTCTCGCTCTACTTTTCTGTTTTTTATGCGCTCCTTTTTCTCTGCTCCGGTTTTTGTAGCTCCATTTTTACTGGTTTTTCAAACTTAGAAAGTCCTTGAGCTTCATTTTGCTCTGAGGACTCAACAACACACATTCTCACATACACTAACACGTTCATGCACATGCACTCACATACATACACCCCCATCCACACATGAATACAGATACACACACACATCAGCATGAAGTTTTTAAGGTTTCTATTTTTACTTTCAGCGAAACGTGTATGCAAATTTCCTCAACTCCACGCATTCTCCACTCCGCTCGCATTCTCTCTCTCCACGTCCACAAACCCCCGCTCCATATCTCTCTATCGCTCTCTCTCTCTCTCCCTCTCCCTCTCTCTCTCCCTCTCCCTCTCCCTCTCTCTCTCTCTCTCTCTCTCTCGCTCTATGTCGCTTCTCTGGATTCGTTTTTGTCCCACCATTTCTTTGTCTGCTTGTATATTTTTTCTTCCATTAACATTCTCAACCATCTGTTTTATCTTGTTCTTCTCACTCTTCTTCTTCTTTTTCTCTCCTTCTTCTACGTCTTCTCTTTCCCCTCTTCACACTTTTCTTTTTTCTGTTCTTCCTCCTCTTCTACACCATTCATCACGTTTGGATTTGCTACGATTTGTGAGTACTTTTAAAAAAATCCTTCAAAACTTTTCATTTCCGAACTGATTTATGTGGGCGGTTGGCCGCTGGAACGCATAGATTGTGATAAAAAAGGACACAGGAAGACCAGCAGAAAGTCGAGAGAGAGACGAGGATTTAAAAACGAAGTCACAGTGAATTCGGTAGGAGTTTTTAAACTTACATTCAGACAAATGTTGCCTGTTCAACGTGAGTTTGCCAAAAAGTCCGTCAGGATACAACAGGTGAAAGTGGCTAAAAAGTCCTGCAGATTTTGGAGAAAACTTTGAACTCATTTGTTGGCGAGAAATATGTGGAAAAACTTGTAAGCAGAAGTTTGGAGCGACAAAATTAGTTATTACGAAGGCAGCCGAGGAGAAGAAGTTCGAACACGGGACACATGTTGCTCGATAAGTATTGCGACAAGATAACTCGCATGCAACTCCGATCTCAACGGTTTCTTCGCCGGCGGCTGAGAGGATTCACTGAGTATGTCATCTCGTTGTCACTCACATGATTAGCGCAACCATCCGTGAACCGCGAAACGAAACCAAACCGCACCACACAACCATCGCCGCACTCATCAGCTGCAATTCGAAATGCCTACCGCGCCGAATTCCCAGCAGCCAGCCGCACAGACACCACTACAGACACCACTACAGACACCACTACAGACACGATATCGTCGCCCACACCACTGCCGCCAACTCCTGCATTCCCTGCAAACCGAACGAATCATTTAATTTACTCCATTTTCGTGGCGCGCACTTGTCTTCGTTCAAATTAACACCGCCATGCAAGGACGACCGGCAGGAGCAACCCTTTACCTGCTTAGTGTGGAGTTGGCAACCCTTAAATTACGTCGTCGGTGTTGTTGTTGCTGCTGCTGTTGTTGCTGTTGTTGCTGTTGTTTTCCACTGCATACGCACGCTTCACGAACTCATTTAAATAAATCTAAATTTCCGCGCCAAAGCAATGAAAAGCGAGGACTTTTTGTTGTTTTTGTTGGCAAAGCAAGGGACGGAGGAAGGAGCGGAAGAGAGAGAAAGCGTCGCAGTGAAGGAATAGAATTCGCATTAAAGTCTTAATTAGAAGCCGTCTTCACAAGGAGCAACAAAGTGTAAGAAACCGAA
Source organism: Sicus ferrugineus (assembly GCA_922984085.1). Taxonomy (NCBI): domain Eukaryota; kingdom Metazoa; phylum Arthropoda; class Insecta; order Diptera; family Conopidae; genus Sicus; species Sicus ferrugineus. Next base: position 35,197,130 of record OV277350.1, on the reverse strand, counting down.
GCAGCGAATTCACGCCGAATGAATGACGAAACTGCGAGGATTTTCAGGATTAGCAGATTGCTGTGGAGAAGTTTAAGTTTCAGCGAAGATTTACTCTTGAGATCTTTAATTGTGAACGAGTTTTCGAGAATTATTTAGATGCGTATGATCGAGATTGCTCGAGGTTTGAGGTTTTGATCGGGATTCCCGCTTCCTTCTGGAATCCCGTCTTCAGTTTCATTCCGATCGTTAATTAATCGGCTGACTAATCACTTCATCGTGCAAGGAAGTGATTGATTACTGCGTTCATCCGCAGTAGTAAACTAAACGATTAATCGAAGACTGCACTAATCAAATGTAATCAGCCACCCCTCCCCCGCAATCCGCGCAATCCAATTAAAAAGCATTTAAATTCCTACCTTCAACTGCGACGAACACACACGCGAGCGTCGGAGCGGAAGCGGAAACTCCCGCCGTTTATCCGTTTTAATTTAAAGCTATTTAAGGCGATCCATCATAGCACGCCGCACGAAACGAGACGAGCCGAGATGAGATGAGATGAGATGCAACTCGATATGAGCTGCACAATCTGTCGTGCAATCGCCGCCGCCGCCGCCGCCGCCACCGCCGCTCAGCCGTCCTCCGCACCACCCGCTGAGCGTTATATTGTCGGCCCGGGACAGGAGGCAGAGTGCTGGCTGCGCCGCAAGGGACCAATTCGAAAGCAATGGGATGAGTTGCTGTTTTCGATCGACGACGGCGACGGCGGCGACGACGACGGCCAGGACGGAACGATTGCGCTTCATTTCGCAGCATTTCTGGTGGCATTAGCGGTGCTCGATGATGACGCTGACGATGCCGCTGCTGCCCGGTGTCGACGGTGGTTGCCAGCCACACACAAGGCTGTGGTAAGCGAGCAGCGAGGGTGGGTGTCACTGACTCGCCGACTCACTCACTTACCGGCGCACGGAACGCACGGAACGCACGGAACTCACCCCAGCAGGATTCGCTCTTCCGTTGAGTTTCGTTGAGCTGCCACGACCGAGGAATCCGCTGAACGAGAAGCGATGACGACGGCGACGGGGACGGGACGGCAATAGCAGCAACACGAGGAGGATTCTCGGCTTTGACTCCGCTCTTGACTTTGAACACTTTGCTCGCCGCCGAACAGAAGGCGGAACAAAGAGCGGAAAATAAAAGTGCGCGTCGTCGTTGAAATTAAGAAGGGTGCGAAGGCAGCTTCCCCGGCCACGCTGAGGGATGAGGGTTCTCCCCCTCCGTGTCGTGCTTAGCGATGACAAACGCGAATCTTTTCATTTAGCAAACTAGTTGTTCGGCTTCCACTGTCGCGTTCCGTCGCGTTCCCGCGGGCTGACGGGATGACAGGCTGGCTGGCTGTGGCTGGTGGTTGGGTGGCCGCTTGTCTGTCTGCCGCGCTGATCGGCCGTCGTCGAGGGTCTTAAAACGATGATTAGGTTGTTATTTTAATTTGCCCATTGAAGTTTCTGACGTTGTTGTTGCTGTTGTTGCCGTTTGTCCTACAATCTCGCTGCAGCAGGATGTTTATCTGCTGCCTGTTTTGCTGTGCCACTCGTACGCGCACAAAATCCTTGCTTATCCTGGTGCGGGTTTTGTTTTCCTTTCTTGTTTCTTCCGAATGCGTAACAATCGCGCTTCCATTGTTTCCCGAGTTCACGGCTGCTCGCGAGGGATGACTGCGAGCTCAGGGGTGGCGGCGGCTCGAAGCTGGCGTGTAGGCAAATCCTGCTTCCCGCTCGCCAACACCCTCATCACGCGCTCAACTAGGTGTAACGTGTTTGCAATTTGTCGTCAGCAATTTCGCTGCAGCGCTCGGCCCGGATCGAGCCGCGCACCCCTAGCCGGCCCGCCCGGCACCCGGGCTCTGGCTGCGCCGCTCGCGTTCAATTAATAAATTGACTTTTAACGCAGCATTTGTCCAAATAAATTGCGGCAACAAATGCCAACATCGCTGGAGGCGAGAGTTTCCTCCTCGCGAAGAGAGTGGCAGGGCGACGCGAGACCGCCGCGTTTTGATTTCTGGAAAAGCAGTCGGCGGCGAAGAATGCCACGGTTGCAAAGCTAAAGGTTGTCCAAACCCTTTTCATGGAGCTTTTGAGGGCGCCATTCGTGCAGGACACGCAGTGCACAAAATTTATTTGGCGGATTAACTAACAACCGGCCAACCTCGCGCCTCATTATGCAGTTCTACGGACTCCACTGAGTGCTCATTAGGAGAAACTCAATCTGCCCGGATTGTTGTTGTTGAAGGCGTTTCACTTCAAGGATTCAAACCGTTTCTCTCCCCACTGAAGGCGTGCAACATCGTCCTTTAAATTATTTATTCCATTCATTTTCTTGCCTTCACTTTCGCTCTTATTTTGTGTTTAAAGTCGGTGTTTTTTAATTTCTTTAATGTTTTATTTGCATCCTTCTCACAAACATCGCCGAAAATATTAACGATTCCTCTTTCGCGATCTACCTCAATATCGGCGGACCGCGTTCGCAGTGAGGACACGCAGAAACGAGGCCGACGTAGTAGTCGTAAATTAGTTTATGAGCCTCTTAACCTTGCCGTCGTCTTCACCACATCGTCTGCAAGGCCTCGCGCCGGCTCAGTCATTCATAAACGCGATTTTTACGATTGCCGCATGAGTAAAATTCGAATTGGAAGCAAGAAAATCTTACGAAAATAAAAGACTCTCTTGATTTAGGCCAAAAAAGCTTTTGTTTTGAGTGGAATCTGATATATCAGATGTCTAAACGGCGAAGAGAGGCTGAGGATTTAACTAAAATTTAGGATCGGTTTTGGAAAATATGAGGATTTAAATGATAATATTTGTGAGAAAGTGGAGTGAGTGCGAGAGAACAGAGAAAATGAGAAGGGAAGGGAGTTTCTATAGACAAGACAACGATGAAGAAGACGACAACGAAGAAGACGACGACGAAGGCGACGAAGAAGATTGCGAAGAAGACGATGAAGCAGGCGACGAAGAAGACCACGAGGCAGACGATGAAGAACACGACAAAGCACAGGACGAAGAAGACGACGAAGGCGACGACGAAGAAGACGGCGAGGCAGACGAAGAAGAACACGACAAAGCACGCGACGAAGAAGACGAACATATAAAATCACCCAATGATTAAAAATCCTCATATTTCAATATATACGGATTTTCAACTTGCCACCTCTTCTTATTTGTGGCCCAGAAATGCGTAGATTTCCCCCACAACGCGCAGGCGCTGGGAGACTCGTAAGGAGTTGATGAACTTTGAAAATCCCTGCAGATTCAAGGCATCCGCAAACGCTTCTTCAATGTAAGTTCTTAAGTGTTTTTTCCCCACATTTAGAGTTCCTTTTCTAAAATTCTCAGCTGAATATTGACAAACTGTTATACAGTGCAACAAATTGTGGAGAAATGACTTCCTTTTTCCTTTCTTATTCGCTTCTCGCTCCTCTTTTAGATAAAAATCCACACAGCTTTTGTTTTCTATTAAAAGCCAAGCACTGAAATTTTTCCGCGTTCTTCTTTTAAGGATTCTTCTTCGACTTCCTCGTCTGCACACTGTGTCCTGCTGCCTTATTTCCCTGCGGCGGAGCACCAACTCCTGGTCCCCCTCTCGCCATTCTTGTACGATAACAGTTTCAACTACGTTCCTCCGCGGCCCTCGGCCAACCCACCCCGCCCACTCACCCCTCCCTCAACTCCCTAAAGTGTGCTTTTATTGGTATGCGTCGCTGTGTACGCGTGTGCGTCGCTCGCTATTCGTCTGGAATACAAATGAGGATCGCGTTGAACTTTTGTGCTCGAGTGAGTATTATTCGCTTCCTTTCTGTTTCTTTGTTTTTTGGATGTCGGCACTAGTGTAGTTGTTGTTGTGTTTGTTGTTGTTGTTGTCGTTGTTGTTGTTGCCGTTGTTGTTGCTGTATTTGTTGTAAGAGGTACCGAAGTTCCCAAATACTTGCTTCCTCCATCCTTGAAGTTGCGAGTTGCTATTCCTTGAATTCCCTTCATTATTTCATGACTCTCAAGGTTCGCTTGTCCTCGAATGGATCTCGTTGTTGTTGTACCTCGCTGTGTTGGCTTCTATTTATCTACATTCGAAGCTTTTCCATCTCGAAGCCATCGCCACGCACTCGAAATGTGAGGGAAAATGGCCAAAAATACGTCTTCCGAAGCGACGTAATTAGCGACTTTCACAAGTTTTCTTCTGCTTTGTTTTTCCTACGCAGAACTGAAAAGAAATTAAAGGTTGTTTATTGTTTGCAGTGTCTCCTGGCAGAAATTCGAAGATTTAATTAATAAAACAGCGAATTTATTTACTGATGAGCTTATTTTTTTAGCAAAAAAACAGAATTGGAAAGTTCTTCGGGCAGCAACGAGAAAAATGAGAATAAAACACTCGTTTTGAGAACGAAAACTTGATGGTGGATTGCGAAAAAAGACAAAATGTTCCTGTTTAAATGGCTCAGAATATTTCTAAGGAATGAGAAAGCACACATTCATTTCTCCCTTTGATCAACCCTTGGCGTACATCAGTGGTTGCTGGCCTTTTTTTAGGGTTGCCGGCACCACCGCCACCTTGTTTGCGGTGTGCAACTTGTTACTGTTTACACAAAAAATGTGCAGCATTCAGTGTGTTTGTTTACATTTCACACACAATGGGCAATCATGAGCCCTAAAAAAACAAAAACTAAGCAGAAAAACGAACACAAACAACAATGGCAGTTGCTGTCCCATCAGCGGCGAAGGAAGGAAGCGAGGACGATAAAGGACAATCGGCAGTGATATCGTGTTGTTTTGATTGTACTGGTGAACTTTTCATTTAAATACTTTTGCACTGAATGCTGTTTTTCGATTTCTTTCTGTTCCTACATCCTGCGCAATCGTCGAGTCCTTGCAGTTCTGCTGTTGGCTTATTTTACGCTTTCATTCTAAAAGTTTGCGTAGTTTTTCGACCCGATTTTCTTAATTAGTTTCCATTAAGTTTCTTAATTAGTTTAAATTAAGTTTGCTTTTCGATTCAAATGCGATAACTAATATAAAATACGGAAATATAAAAATACCAATAAAAAATGATAATTTATAATATTTGTAAATTTCTGCGTATTTTCCCACAAAATTTCCTTCACTAACAAGTAAACAAGAAACAGAAATCAGCATAGTTAATTTTTCCCCTCCCTTCTCTTCTCTCCCTTCCCTTCCTTCCCTTCCTTCTCTTCCCTTCTCTTCCCTTCCCTTCGTATCTAACAGCTTACAATTCCCATGCATGACGTCACTCACATACGTCACTTCTGTGGCTTTCATTGCGTATCCAAGCTTAAGTTTTCGCAGCTAATTTCATCGAGTGCCCGTATTAATGCAAATAACTGTATTTATTATGTAACTTTTTTCCGCCTCTTTTTTCTTCCTCGAATCCTCCGAAGCCTTTTTTTGCGAAAATTTATTCAGCCGGCCAATTGCAACGATTTCGCTACGGATTTTTCAACCATTTAAATGAATTACTGGCTGCGTGTCTGCGAACTAATTTGCAGGATTTAGAAAGCACTTGCGCGCACACAAACGCACGAACACGCTGCGATACACAACGCGATTCCACTGACACTCGCACTCGTAGCGAAGAATTTGCATTCATCAGAAGAGAAAAGATATCACAGAGTCCTTTTTTACACAAATAATCGGCCAGACTTTGAGTGCTGAACAGCAATTTAAGTTGTTTGGGTGTTTTCTGAAGTAGTAGGAAAATGGGTGGGGAAGGGGGAAGGGGATGAGTGGATTTCCTCTAATATATGATGAGAGATGTAGTAAAATAGGCTTAAAAATGGCCATCTAGAGATGAGATTGGAGTTATTTAACGTTCTCTAGTTTTTACATGAATATCAAGTTTTCACATGAATATTTCACGAATTATTTATCTTAGCTTGTTTCTTCTTATTTTTTTAATAAAAACGGTTATCCGAAGTAATAAATTCCACTGTTATGGAAATTCCTAACTACCAAAACACCCTAAAAATGCACCGCATCTCTACCGATGTTGTGGGTAAAGTTTCCATATTTTTCCATTTTACTACAGAGTATTCTATTCTTTTTTTTTCATATTATGTGGGTTTTTTTAGGTTAAATTCCACTGCTTTTATATTAGCTGTTGTAAAAAATATCCTATTGTATCCGGTTCACTTGTTTAGGTTTAAAAAAGTTCGTTGTGTGACTTTATTATATCATTATGCTTGTAAACTAAAAACTTAATAAAGGAAAATAGAAATAAAGATTGCGTTGCATATATTTTACATGTGAGGAACGCTCTAGACGCTACCATTTTATAGTTCTATATAACTTCCTATTTAAAAACTCGACAGTTCTTCATAAATGTTACAAAGAAAAGAATTTTCGTAAGAAGATTCTTTTCGGAGAGAGACTAATAGAGGAGAAGAATGGGTATATTAACAGGTAATGCCTGAAACCTACAGAAGCCTATTCCATGTTTATCGCATTATAATACCACTTGAATTACTCAGGTAAGCCGATAATGCATCGTGTTCGGAAAACCATGATTGCTTTAACTCTTAGAGACAAAACATGCTATTGACTCGCTATAAAGAAACCAACATTTTTATTCTTGATCTTACAGTCAAGTTAAGTCCACCAAAATACCCACTCTAAGATTAACTTGCTAAGCCATTGCAAAGAAAACCCCATATCAATCGACGAAAGTCCTCTGAAGCCGCATCATCTGCTATTCCAAGATATCGGTTGCGTGAAAAGGAAAAACTGCAGATTGGGACGATTTGTAGATTTGACCAAATACTTAACAGTTTAGGAGGGGGGAAAAGAAGATCAAAGATTTAACTGTTTGGGCCAACAGTAAACTGTTTTTCCGGGACACCGCCCATCCCCTCTTGCAGCATCGTGTTGAACTATTGACACACTATATTGACTCAACGAATATACTCTGGCTGATGGGAACATTCTTACAAGGTATTTAATGGGTTTCCTCTGTTTTTTATGTAACAGGACCAACAGCAACAACAACAACTAAAGACATGCTTGTCCTTTTGGGTGGACATTGAACAGCGTGAGAGTTGATTGTCGACTGTTGTTGCTTCGTAGATACACGGAATGTGGTAGAGATGGAAAGTAAAGTGCGAGTTCAAAGGTCAACATATAAGATGGTCAATTGATTCGAGCGGGGGAGATAAGCGGGCCAAACGAAAGCGAGTGGACAGCAGAGGGTGAGAGCATTTCTTTTGCAGCAAAGTTGATGATTGGCAGCTTTTAAGTATCCATGCTGCCCCCAACTTTTGGCCCAACTTGTTGAAGCGGCATCGCTATAAAAAGTAAGCGCTTTTCTATCGCTTTCGGAAATCACCAGAACTGAGAGCATCCTGGAGGAGAAGAGGTGAGGGGGGATTGAGGATTTCAGTGTTGAGCTGGAGGTGGCGATTGCGAACACACGCGGCTACATATGTTTGCGGATGACATCATTAGACGACAATCGTCGCAAAGAGGATGAACAAATAATGAGATCAAAACAAGGAGGGAGCTCGCATTCCTTAAGGGACTCACTTGGAGACAAATTAAATGCGGTTTCGTATGTCGTCAGTTTTTGCCCCCGTGTGGTGCTGGTATGTCGACGAATTCGGCCCACCCACCTTGCTAAGGCCACTCGAATGCCGCGTTGGCTGTTGCGTGTCTTCGTGTTTTTGGTTGTTTCGTCTTTTGATTTTATTGATTCAGCCAACTTGAGAGGAACTCGGTTTTTCTTGCCGAATCATCATCGTTTCGAATCAACTCATTTTCATTGTAGTTTTTTGTCCTCATTATTGCTCTTGTTATTCTTTTATTTGGCTTCGTTTAAGCTCTGTTGTCTCTTCTGTTCTGTACACTCAGATCGAATCAGTTGAAATGATGCTGAAAAAACCCCTGGACTCTCCCTTTCTTCCCACAAGCATTCAACGTCAACAGCAGCCCTGCAGCTGCAGCAGCAACATCATCTCCAGCATTTGAAGCGTTCGAATTGCAGGATTCTGGCGCATTCATTCCCCGGCTTCGAGCTCACTTCAGCGGCGCCTCAAGTGGGACCCACTGCTGCCTCTCGTGCATGCAACGCATCGCTGGCTACGAGTCCATCCTGCCGACCCTCCGATCGTCCAGCGCTTCTGTTGCTGACTCGAAATGTTTGTTGTTGCCACCGAAACAAGTGTTTTTTCAGTGACTGCAGAGTTTTGGAAACTCTGGAGCCACAACGAACAAGAGCAAGAATTGCAGAGAGCAAGGGAATCCACTGCTGATCAGTTCTTCTGCTCACATCTTGTTGTTGCAGGCTGATTAAAGGAGGTCGTGTTTATTTAGGAACCTAATAAGTGGCGAGGCAAAGAACTGAATGACTGAGTGAGTGAATGAGAAATAATTTAATAATTGAAGCACTTCGTGAACAGCGCCGATGACCAAGTTAATTCGGTGGAGTGCAGTCGGTGGACGGATGGATGGCTTTCGTTCCACTGAACACAAAATGAAGTGCGATAATGATGAGTTGACTGGAGGGGAATGAAGTGATTTGTGGTAAATGAAATATTTTACACACCTGTAATCAGGGAGTAGAGGAAACACGGGACTGCAGTACCCTCCATCCCTAAAAGTGGCCGATAGTTCGCTGCAACTTCATTTAAAACTTAAGTATTGCTTGGATTTCGTGTTTATTCTTTAACTTGGAGTACTTTTCTCAGTTGCTTCGTCACCTGCTCGGCGCTAACACTCTCTTCTGCCCGCCAACTGCCAGCATTTCCTTCATTGCCTCCGCCCGCGTCGCCACAGTATACGTGGCCTTCCGTTTGACTGCTTATAAAATAATTAATGAATGTCACAGCGAATTTCTGGAGTTATTTCATGGAACGCGGTTTACACGCGCAGCGCTCGCTTTCGCATCCAACCCGATACAGTGACAACTCGGCAGCGGCGGCGGCGGCGGCATCCAGAACAAAATTATTTTGTGAAATAGCACCAGACCGGAATAGCGACACGCACAGAACTGCAGACAGCCGGGCGGACGGACGAGCAGACAGCCGCCCAGATATCTGGAGGCACAAGACAGGTAGTTGGACGGGGCCAACAAGTAGCAACAGTGAGGCAAACGCTTGGACGGCGAGGATTGGATGCTCAGATGCACGAGAGCAAAAACAGCAGCCAACTTCCATCAAAAACACGGCGAGATGCATGCAACGCAGACTTCCAGCGCGTTCGATGTCTGCGCGAATATCGTTTGTCAACATTTCTGGCATTCTTGGCGTCTATATTAAGTTAGGGCAGTCGGTGAGGTGCTTCGACGCACGGGACACGCATATTGAAACCCTGGAATGCAACAAATTATGGGGAATAAAATCGTGGAATTATTCGCGTGTCGTAACGACGATAAAACAGCGTAGAACGTAGTGTCCGCCCTACAGTTCGAACGGGCGGAGACAGCGATATCCTTCAATGCAGACATACGGGAACTTTTTCGCCGCTCACCGCCACCTCGCAAGCTTTTCATTCCCACGTGTTTATAAAACTTTAAAGTTTGAATTTTGAAATTCGAAAAGTTCTTGAATTTGTATTTTAGTTCTAAAGTTTACACCAGAAAGCAACGGATTTTTCCATATATTCCAGCCTCCCCCGTCCTTCCTTTTTTACACGATTGTTTCAGCCAACCAAATTTTCAACATCTCAAACGTGTCAATCCAATTATCCACCTTTTGCAAGTGGAGAAATGTCTTGTGACATGTTCAGAAATATCGTTCAGCTCGGTGGTACAGCGTGATACCCTCCCAGCGAGCAGGGACACGTCGTCACTTCACACACACAACACCTTTTAGGGAACTCGCTTGTTTCCACATGCTGCATTTCCGCACAGAATACGCAGAATACGGACAGACTCAGACCTTCATACCGCGCCCTTCGCTTCCCATTTCCTCTCCAACCATTCACGACAACCGAGTATGCCACGAGCAAGGATGTCATCACGAGTGTGAGGTTGTTGCCTCCAGAGCAGCTGAGTGCAGCAGCACCTTGTTGCCGCCATGTTTGTTTGCACCACTCGAATCGAACCGAGGTTAATTTGGGCTTGTTAGGCCAACATTTCGGTCGCACAGATGCGAGTGCTTCAGCCAGGCGCAGCCCTCCGACGGGAATTATGACATCATGCGAATTAGTAGAACTTCGTGCCCCCCGGCGAGGACGCACCCTCCCCACAACACCGCCCGGACCGGGCGATTGTCTCGGCTGTGGTGTGTTCGAGTTGGTGAGGTACACGGAATTGCGCCAGTGCCAGAATGAAAGCGGTAACGGAAGAAGTATCTAAGCAAGAATCTCGAATTTGCTACAACTAACTCAGTTGAATGGGTCGGTGGAGTGAAGAGGTGTTGTGGGGACCACGGCTGGGGTCGCCACCGTGAGGACAACACAACGCAACACAACGCAACACAATACAACAGGAAGCACGAGTAGTAGCAACAACATTGTGCAGCTCTCATCAAGGCAACTGGATACAATTCAGCAAATTGTATTCGCAGGATATTCGAGACTCTCCTGATTGGCGTTTTGTATCCATATCCTTCATTGTCTTCCTCACCATCGCTGGCGTGTCTGGCGTTACGTGCAAGTTAACGTTGAGTGTCTGCCAGTCGTCATTTAATTTCGACACATTTCGTCGCTTCCCTTGCACCCCGCTCCGGATTTGTATCTGTATCCGTGTCTGTTTAGTGGACACGCTCGCAAGGTGTTTCTTGAAAGCAGCCAGGCGTTCGTCCACTGGTGGGGTGCGGGGCGCGGAGGCTGACTATGCAAGCGCTCGGGATCAATTAAATTAGCAGAAATCTGCTGACTTCGTGCTGGAAATTGCTGCAGATCCTTGTCTGCTCGTATAAATGAAGATTCGTTAGCAGTATTTAGCCAGCTTCAAAAGCAATGAAATTACGCGAGCGTGCTTATTGATTAGAAAATGTGAAATACCAAAAGAAGCGAGTTAATGATAATTAAATGAAGCCATTCGATTTCTGCTTGTGGACATGGACTGGATGTAGCTTATATCAGCTCTTCATTTTGTGAGAAATAGCGAGGTATAACTATAGAGAAAATTAAGTTCCCTTGTCGATTCTCTAATAGTGCATATTTTACAAGTTACCTTTCTAACTTTTCTTAATTTTTCAGATGGTTTTCAGATGCTACATGCAAAAAGTTTCATTCGCATATATTTTCCATAATATGAATTATCATTTCTAGAAATTGTGGCATATGGAGTTTGAAAACTATAGTTTCGTGATGAGATGAGAGCCTTTGTGTCACTTTAATGTAAAATACACAAACCCCAACTTATTCTAGGCAACTAACCCTTCCTCTTTTAGCGATTTGACTTGAATTCATCTGAGAATGAATAAAAATAGGAAAAGAAATCAAAAAACTCTTGTTTTCCTTACACACGTTCTACTTTTAACCAATTTTTTCTACTTGAAAAGATTTACAAGCACATTTCTAGGAATTTTCGGACACTAGTAAGGAATGTGAGGAATTCTAAACCAACAGCATTTGTATGCAGAAAATCAATAAAGATTCCTGCCACTTTTTCACCACTCTCTAGGAAGAGAACTATTCGACTTTGGAATGTTTATTCAGAGTACTGTATTCGTCTAGAATGTGTAGACTAAACGGGAGAAGATATGTTATATGAAGGTTATTTCTAGAGAGCGCGAGAAATGTACTGTTTTTTTAGTTATTTTTAAGTGAAACCGGCGAAATCTGTTTGTTGTAAAGCAGTATTTTGCTAACTACAGAATACAACAGAATTTCTCTCCGAATACCGAAACCTTTTATTGAACTTAATAAGGAAAACTTGCTCGAACTCAGCGGCAGACGCCAGTATCTACACCAAGGATTCTCGCATGCCACATCCACCAACACGGAGAAGCTCATCTCGTTTCGTATGCAAGACGCGTTTGTCGAAATATTGATTGAAACCAACTCGCTGCACGCTGTAGAGAAACAGCGACTTCCTAGCCAAGCAGGTCAGGCCGGGTTACGTTAAAGTCAAGTTCGCTAACTCTAGTTAGTGTAGATAAATTCTGCGGGGGACGGGGACTTTCAGCTGCTTTAGAAGCTTCCTGTTTTTGTTTTCTAAGAGTTTTCATAGCAATTAATGAGCCCAAATAACGGTTATAAAGGGACAGCAGCGAGCAGATGACAGAAGGACAAGACCGCGGATGGTCATAAATAAAAGCGTTTGTGACAGCAAATGTCAAGAGAAGCAAACAATCAAATTCTCTGAAACTGAAGAAGTAGAAAGGAAAAAATGACCGAATTTAAATGGTATTTTTGAGACATACTGCATTGGGATGACCGGCAAGTCAATCAATTTCGTTGGTCGCAGTTTCACGGACCCCGCTGAAACGTCTAAAAGGAAAAAGAAACCAGCAACACAACAAGAAACACAACAGAACTGAACAAGCGAAAATGGCGCACAACCAACAGATTCATTGACGAGATCGGCTGGACGATCGGCGAGCAAGGCGATCGCATCGTCTTGTCATATTCAATATCGTGTAACCGAGTCGAGGAGGTTGCCTCGTCGCCAAAACGGTGCAATATAAATCGTCAACTGTCACTCCGACTGTAAACTTCACTGTACACTGCTTAGAAGGGATGTCATCCTGCCGTTGAGCAGAAATAAGAGGTAAGAGATGGACTAAACGGAGACCGGAAACCTTCTCATGGGGACCTTCAGGCTTCAAGTCTTTCGAAACCGTTTTAGATGAGATTCTCATAAACTCCTTAACTTGTAAACTCGTCTCGTTTCTGTGGAAAATATTACAGATATGATGGAGAACTAGAAGAGTTGTCGATCAATATGGTCCACATCGATCTCTAAATGTTGAATTTGGATAATTGACCTTTTTATTCGATTAAAAAGTTCCCCTGTTTTCAAAGTTCCCTGAGTAACCTCATCATTGGCTTGATATGTGTAACTTCACTCTTCTCCGACTTGAATCCATCCACATTAAACTGTATCTGTTAAATTCTTCTTTCAGTCGTCAAAACAATGGCAGCAAAATAAACATCCTCACCGAACAGACCGAAGAATCGCAGACTGGACGCAATATTTTTGGCGAAAGAGCCGTCTGCAATGATCGCTAAGATTTCAGCTGCCACCTATCAATCAATACGTCAACGTCTCCGCTGCAATGAAGCAGACAAGTTGAGAACCCTTTTGGGAGCAGCAAATTCCCAACCTTCTCCCGTCGTTCCTCTCCTCTTTCATCTCAAACATCAGTAGTTGCTATCCTCCCGTCAGAAGGCCAAAATGACCGCAAATTTACTGATCTGATATGCAGTGCCTTCGTTTAGTTTGCTTCTGAAAGAAAGCTATTTGAGGCGAGCGTCCTAATCAACACTGATCAACGGTTATGATATGAGACAGCTTTGCACCAGTCAGAGCCCAGAAAATCCTGTCGATGCAACCCCAGCGAAGCCTTCTCTTCAGATCGGATGCTTAATTGGAATGCAATGGAATGACTGGCGAAGGTTTGCGGCGAGGATCGCTGGGAATGGCAATTGCGAACGTCAAAACGCGTGAAGAATGGAATGTAATCGACCAGCCGTCCGATCATTCAGGCATTCAAGCAGCCAACCAACCAGCCGGAGGAGGCAGTCATCTCGTCGCTCGATTGATCGTTATACGAGTCCGAGCGAGTACGATTGCGTGATTGACATTCATTTTGTGTACCGGACCGAGTTAACATCATTACCACTTTATCTCGAACGGTGGCTCGCCGTTTAATGATGGTACATATCGAAAATTTTCTGTTAAGTGATATCGATCACTCATGATCGTGTTAATAATGCTCTTTAAATATTTTCATGACGATGGAGTGCGGAGGAATAGCATGTTGGACTGGATCAGTACTCGAATCATATTTTCCATCCCGTTTAAGGCGATCAAGAGGCGGGCAAGAGATCATCTCGTAGTCGCCCGTAGACACAATAGCGCCGGCTTCTCAAGGGGCTCGTAGATCCTCTTAGGAAGCCTTTTAGCCTTCGTCTTCATCTGATTACTAAGGTCTCGAAGTGTGGAAACCTCTGCTGAGTTTCGTTTTTTCTTTCTTGTTAGTCACTGGCGTGCGCACGCTTCTACATTTGCGGCTTTCCAAATCTTGATCTCACTGTCAAGTTCCCTTTAATTATCCCTGTGGTGTTAATTAGATTTTTTGTGGACCGTCGGCCGTAGACCGTTTAGAGGATGTCGGGATAAGTCCGGTCAGATGGCGGTGGTGGTGGTGGCTTTAAGTTTGCGCCGCGGTTGCGTGATTTAAAGAGCTTCATTAAGTTCGTGAATTCGACTAAATCACGCGCCGGCGCATGTTATTTGACACCACACGGACAACGTACAGGAGGACGCTGAGGATGGCACTGTGTGCCTTGCCTGTGGAAGAACTGGTTGGTTGTTGTTGGCCTGGTCGTTCGGTCCTCGTAATTTACTATCTATCAATCTCATTCGGTAATTTTGCCTTTTCACGTGGCGACCGAAGAAGAGCCAGAGTTGCGCTACACGAATTTTGTAGGTGAGAATTGAACGGCAATGAAATGAGTAGAAAAAAAATTGATTTTTGTAACATAGATGCCTCTTCACGTGTGCGATTCTGAATTTTCGGGGGTTAGTGGTGGGTACGTGCAAGACCATGCGAGATTTGAGTGGTCTCGATGTCGGTCCGCGTTTCCCCTGAAAAAGAATATTTCGATCTCGATTCTAGTCTGAACCGAAAATGACAGTTCGACGGTGGTTCTCGTCTAGACTAAGAAAGTCTGTCCCGATCTCTATTCTCATCTGGGCTGGAAAATACCGTCTCGATATTCATTCTCACCTCAAATTCAAGACGAGATCTTGAGGTTATCATTATATCGAATTTTAAGGATATAATGTAAATCCATAGCATATCAGACCAATTTCTACTAAAACACAATTTCATCGGTTACCATAAGTGAATCCTAATTTTCCCTATGTCTTTTTTGGCCCCAGAGTAACTTAGATCATTGATTTCTCACCGATTTCTTCTAATTTGTATTACGGGCATTTGAAGTCTCTAAGGATTCCAATCCATATTTGCACTCATTACTTTCTGCCCTCAAGTCAACCTGGAGGTGGGCCATTCTGTACTGCTAGTGTCCATCTATACTCACTCCCCCGTCGAGTGCAACCTATCAGTACGGCCGGCCACCTTATGAAGCGACCAGCTCTGCTGCTGACCCCCTCAACAGTGTGTGCCGCCGGTATTTATTACTCGCCTCGCCCTCGGTGTCCCGAGTCCACTGAGCAACCTAGAATAACTGGCTAACTAGCCGGCGGCTTCAGTCAAATCAACTACAAATGCGGCCCGTTGTGGGTCATCAAATTTATTACAATAAATACAATATTTCACCGCTGTGGGGTACACGGGAGGCACAGAGGAGGACTCAGTCAACGCTCGAGCACAACCGGCGCCTTGACGTCCTCTGCCTTGGCCATTAATTTCTATTAGCGCTCGGCTACAAACGAACGCCCTCTGGAAAAAACTCGGATAAGGAAGCGGAAATAACAATTGCTTGTAGTCGCCGTCGTTGTTGTTGTTGTTGTTCTTGTTCATGTTCGACTGTATCATCATTTGTATTGTTGTATTGTTGGGTAGTGTTTGTCGTAGATGGTTTTTATGACCTTGTAATGTGGGAGGAGCAGGAACAACTGGACATCCCCCGAAATGCTTGGTGCCGAATGGCCTTCCGTCGTATTCCCGCATGAATATGCAAACACGCTCTGCTGAAACTAATGCTGCCGAAGATGATTTAAGGACGTTCAGGACGAGCAGGTTGCTATATCCCGAGTCACCCGCAGCGCAGCGACGATAAAGACGAGCGCTGGTACCGTCGCAATTATGACGTTAAGGAAAATCAAGCAGTGCAATTATAGTCAGTGGATATACGGAGTCATAAGCCGGTAGCTCTTGCAACAAATTTAGCAGCGAAAAGTGAACGGGAAACAGGGGACTGCTGAAGTGGGAACGTTGAGAGCGGGAACTTGCCGAAATAACAAGCGGACTGAAACAACTCGACGCTGGGGCATCATCATCGCCGATTCGCCGACGAGTTCCGCTCTACTTCGAGCGCTAATCTCGAGGGAATTTTATTAGTGGCATTAAATGCGCTGGCAGGAGAACGAAGCGCAATATCGTGGAGCACGGGGAGTGGTATGGGGGAGCGTCGAAAGTAGCTTGGGAGAGCAACAAACCAAGCAGTTGTTTGTTGCTTCACTGCGTTCAAAGTTTTATTATTTTTACTCGCGTCTGCTCTTCGTCCTTATTCGAGGAAATGAGTGTTCTTCCCTCCATCCTGATTGGGGAAGAATTCGTAAGCAATTTAGTAGCACCTTTACACACTTCAAGCTGCCAGCAGCCTTGCGTGCTGTTTGAGAGTAAACAGCATCCTCGTGACTTCTGTTGACAGAGTGTGGAGTTGAATGAAACCCGAGAACTCCCAATAACAATCGGTATCAACAACTTCAAGACTCTCTTCGTTCTTTATGAAACGTTCAGTTTTGCCAAACCATTTTCACTAATAAGCGGAATCTGTTGTGGAAAAAGCTGGGTGCTCTTAAACTTGCGAGGACTGTACTGTAAGTCGTTCCTTACTTAAACTGTTGCGAAGAATTATAATATTAAGTGTCTTCTTGTATCTTTTTGGCTTGGCTGACTGAAATATTGTACCTGGTTCAAGGGGGAATATGGTATTTCTATACCAAATGTTATTGCAGCGGTTATTTCAGTGCTATTTCGAAGTCGAGTTTAGAATCGAGGGAGTCTTCTCCAGCCAGACCAGACCAGAATCTAAATCGAGACAACTGGGCACACTGCGAAGTGAGGACTCTCCTCAAACTTCATAACTCAAGATGTGCTTAGAAATAATTTAGAGGTATAAAGGGAGCATTTCTTTAGGACCTTCTTAGGACCCCGGGAGGAACGAATCCTGTCCTCCCTGAGTCTTTAAGGTCTCCTTAGGACCCCAAGAGGAACGAGTCCTGTCCTCCCTGAGTCCCCCTACAGGCCTGAGAAACTGAAATGAAGTACTGTTGTGGGAGTCTTCTGTCGTCGTCATAGATTATCACTGTTAAGCCTGCGAGAGCTTCAAATCCTTGAGTGATTTCATTTTAAACCCATCTCAACTTTTAAAGGATTTTATTGCAGTAATTTTTCTTGTCATGCGGCTTCATTAAATTTCCACTGGCTTTAAAACGAGAATGGAAGAAGACAAAAGGATAAAAATGCCAACATGCGTTGGTGGTCTCCTTCTCCCCTCCTCATCCTCTTTCTCCTCCTCCTCCCCATCCTTCTCATCCACTGCCTCTCCTATAACCCTGTCGAACTCGAGACAATCAATCTCCTCGTTGCGGCCGTTTCTCTGGCTTTAATTCAATTTCAACTGTGACATCTGCCTCCAGCCGTCCGCTGATGGTCCTGCCTACGGCCTGCCAGCTCCAGTCCCAGTCGCAGCCTCCGCTCCGTGATGTGCAATCGCTGCATCCATACAGCGCAGGCAGTCGTGCGGAGATATTTTTCGGATAATCCGCTGTGTCGGGGGCCGCAATTTTTACACACTTCTGCGTTGCTGCGTTTCGTTGTCAGCTTTCGGTTTTCGGCTCTTTTTTATCGCCATTCCACGCAGGACATGTCGCAATGTTTGCGTAGGACTTTAAGAAGACCGTGAAGGCTTGCAAAGCAAATATGTGGTTTTTTACTTGAGGCTGAAAGAAGGAGCCGCCCGAATGCCAAGCCACCCCCGGAGGATATTTTGATAGCGTAGCGTTGAATTCGCATTTTTTTGCGTATGCGCTCGTGTATGTCACCGAGTACAGTGCAAAAAATTGTGGTTGTCATCTCAGCAGTAGTTGGTAGTTAAGTGGAAGTCGTTGCATTGACGAACATAGTTGTCAATACGAAGCAAATGCTTCATCATCATAATGAAAATTGCCATCTTCACGAATTGTAACGTCACATGGAAGGATAAAAACTTTTATTTTAACAACCACATTTGTTAACTCAAAAATGACAAAATTTTTCTTCAGTATGACGATTACTTTTCTAAATACACCGAACCAAAGAAGTAGTCATATTGAAGTACAAGTTCGTCAACTGAAAACTTTTACTTCAATATGACTACTTTTTTGGTTCGGTGTATTTTGTAGAGTGACGACGATATCAGTTTAGAATAAAAGCGAAGTTTTGCAAAATTTGCACTCCCCTGACTGCCTGCCTGTTATTCTGTGTCATCATGAGAAGATAGAGGAAGGGAGGGGGTGGTGGTGTGGTAAGTCCTCGCTGTCGCTCAACTTCTCAAAGGGTTAAAATACTTAATACCTAACGGACGATGACTGGCACTGCATGGTTTCATTTGACATTATTAAAAATCCATATGAAATCGAACGATTTCAGTTCGCTTCATTCCTCGAATGACATTCGAGTTATTCGTGGACTGGAGACTCCCTCGCTCGCCGACTCCCCTCTTCGAAAGGCTAGAAAGTTAATCTGAAGTTAATTCGATTCGCCTGAATAGCAGATTTGTGTCAACGTCTACGGTCTACGGCGTAGACTCGTGACTCGTCACTGAGTCACCGCCGACCCACTGAAGTCCCCGCTCGGACGACATATCGATTTCTCCGCGCCGAGGTTTTCATTAGTTTTCACAGGGTCACCAGGGTTACTGGGGTCCGCTGAGCGCTTCCCTCGAAGGGGGTTAGCGACGCTTAATGAGGAAATCATAAGGTGCGTCGAGGGAAAACTTGCCGTATGTCCTTCACGGCCGACTTTAGTTTCATCCGCGGCGTACGTCCGCCTCCGTGCGCGATTGTTTCGCCGTGATGATCGATCACGTTTTCGTGCGATTTAACTGCCAAATAATTATACAAATCAGAAAAACGGCGACGTCGATGAGGCCGCTTTTTGCAATGTCTGAATGTCGCACGATAGCCTGTCGGCGTGCGGGTTCTCGTTTACCCCATTTGGACCAAATGCCTCACATCTGTCGCGAAAGTGCGTCCCACATTCGTCGCCGCCTCGGGCACCCTCATCGGGTAATTGCTTCTTTAGTGCGTCCAATTTGTGGAGTACCGAGAAGGAGCGAGCACGAAAAAACACCAATAAATACCGCATCCCTGCCTTGCTCGAGCCGTGTGGTGCCGGGCCGCGCGGGACTCCAGCGTTAGCCCGAGGCTATTTCGTCGATGACACTCATTTGCCGGCATTCTTTTGTCGTTTGTCGTCTAGAGTTGTCATTCGGGTAGTTTTGCACGGCAACCGTGGAGGTCGCATAATTGAAACACCATTAAATCGATGGCAGCGGCTAATGCGCGCATCTTAATCGCCGCTCCGAGTGAGCACAGACGTTCAAGGATTTTCCAATAGGTTCCACACGATTGGAGAAACGAGTTGAGTTCTTAGATCGCAAACAATCCCTTGAACAAACGACTCGTTTTCGGGCTTAAGTGGCGATCCTCTGAAGATCATGCGATACTTTGAAGTGGTCTGTTCGAAACCTTAGAGGACAATAAGTTCTTAATGGAAATTATATTGCCATTATTTGGGTTTCGTAATCCCTAACTGTTTTTAAGAAAGTATTCTATAAAAAAACCCTGGGAATTATTATGACACTGATTGAAAAAGAGGTCTCCTGATTCGCTTTTCAAAATTCCTGCTTTTTGCTAAGACGTTCTTTGGAAATCAGGTTTTCTTAACAAGTTTCAACAATTTTACGAATCAGATCTCAGCGAATAGGCAAGGACATCCCTCTCGACGATTCTTCGGATGTTTTCGACTTTATGACTTCAGTCTTCTGCAACTCACGCCATTATTTCCAGTCTACTATCGTTACCGGCGTGTCCACTTACATCGGGGTAAAAAATGAACTAGAAGCTGTCATAATTTTGTCAAAAGTGTAAAATCTAAAATTCTATTAAGTGGATTCGGCTGGCCGTCACGATGCATCCTCAGCAGACGGAGCATACTTTCGAAGCGCTCTCAAGCTCGGCGCGCCCGAATCGGCGACCCCCGACCCCCGCAACCAACATATGATCAAACGGCAAACATAATAACTTGACACTCCGCCAACTGACATTCCGTCTGTCAGCGCGTCCGGTGGGACAACGAGAGACAACGAGAGACAACGGCACGGCGCGCCGCGCCGCGAGCAAAGCGTCGAAATTCGATTGCTGCTGATCAAAGGAAACGCACTTAAAAAACGCTAAATTGAATTTTCTGGGCCGGCACCTCGCATCAAGCTGTCGTAATAACGTAACTGACGACGTTAACGCATTAACGTGCCGACGACTGAGGGGCTGAAATGCCCGGACGGCGGGCCGGACGGTGTTGACGCCGGCTCAGGGTAGTTGAAGTGCAAGCCGAGTGCGGAATTGAATTATGAAAAAAGGTTTCTTCAAAAGTTCACTTTTTCCCGTGTTACCCATGTTTTTCTCCTTTCAAATACCCTCTGCAGTGCATTCCGATCTCTTCTCGCTCACGTGAAGGCAGAGCGTGAAGTGTGAAAGTGCGAATTCCCGCAGGATTTCCAATTTAAAATCAAAAGTGGCTCGAGTGGCGCAGCCCGAAAGTATGTTGTACTCACTCAAGTGGGCCGGGCTAATAAAGCGTCGCTCCGCTCGCGGCCACCACTTGCCGCGGCACTCGACGTCAACAGCGTTTGTTGCGCCATCAGCGGCACAATAGACGGCGCGGCGCTCGAGTGGCATTTGGTAACTTATAGCCTCGGGTCGAATTACACACTCACGGGCGCGCTGGCTCGCTGGGAGTGCCAGCGCTAACAGGTACTTGAGGTGGCCGGGGAAGCGGGGCGACCAACAAAATCCAACCCTTACCCGTGGCACTGAGAGAACGGCAACTCCAACCAGAGTATTCAACCAGCGCGATGAATTGAAGGCATTTAAGAGTGCCGACGCCGCTCACGAAGCCGCCGCTGCAGCTTCCACTCGCTTCATTACTAATGATTAATGATAAGCGTCTACACGGCACAACCACCAGCCAGCCGACCAGTTAGTGGGCTCGTTGGTGGGGGATGCGCAACCCTTTTGACGCCGTCGCTGTTTCAGTGAGCATCAGAGCGGCTTTTCTCGCCTTTCCACGTGATTAAAGCAACGCCGCGCGGCGCCCGCAAGACATTCGCGTTAAATCGGCAACACTGAAATGAATACACGGCGCAAATGCCGCCGAAAGGGTTTCCAACTACTTGCCGACTCTGTGGTGTGGGTGCGAGAAGGAGTGAACGCATGCCGCTGCCGCTGCCGCTCGCCGGCTTTGCCGAAATGAAAGCCATTTAATCTGCGAAAGACGCCGCATGCCGCGTTCCGTTGTCATTGTCGTCGTCGCTGTATCCGTCGTCGTCACCGTCGTCGTCACCGTCACCGTCACCGTGGCCGTCGCCGTCGCTGGCTGTATTTAAACAATCGAAATGATCTCAGAATTATGTGAGTAAATAACCTGCCAGACGGAAGTGTTTTGTGTAAGCAGCTCGGTGTATCGGCAGCAGTGCGAGTGTGTGTGTTGTCATTGCCGCAGAGTGGCGCGGCGCGCTAATGCGCCGCAATTGTTCAAGTTGAGCGAGTTGGCCCGTTGAGGGGCGTGAGACGAGCTTTTTTTGCAAGTCTGAATTGTAGGGTTTCGGAGAAAATCGGACCAGTAAAGTTATCACTTCGGTATTCGAACTTTTGTTAGAAAACAGATCAACAAAGCTGAAAATTTTGTAACCTCTCACCTCTGTTTCGCGCCCTCTTTCTTTATTCTTCCCTTTTAATATTCACAATCTGGCATTCGCACTGAAAAGAATTCTATAAAGAGAATGCAGAGGGTGAGAATTGCACCATCACGCCACGCCAACTTGTTGTCCAACTCGATTTGTTACACTTCAACACTTTTCATAATTTCCACAAAGAAAACAACAGCATCGACGGAAACAACAACAACGGCAGCAACACGACCGAGAAATCCAGCCAAAAATGAGCCGAGTGTCGCGCACTTCCCGTCTTTTACGAGTTGTAGATGTGAGTGCGAGATGCCATCTCGCCTCCGAAGGATTTTATCAGGAGCAGCAGATCGACGGTGGATTAAACACGCCACTGCAACGTTGAGCAGACAGCCGGTCCTGCAGGTCCTCGCCGGTGCCGTTTGGCATGAACATCCTGCGGTATCTGCTTCAATCAATCTCTGCCTCGCTGTTATCGCGCCATTTCGAATTTCGATCTAATGAATGCATCAATGAAATTGTCGAGTTCATTTAGTGTTGAGCTGCGCGAATCTCCAAACTTGTTTGTGGATACAAAAGCAACACAGGCAGCAAACAGGAGCGACAGCATGAGGAATCAGTCACTTGGCACGTTGCTGAGGTCCTTGAGGATGGAGGAGGAGGAGGAGGAGGAGGAAGAGGGAACTCATTGCGCATTTTATTAGCTCAGAACGAGTGTCAAAAATAATTCCAGCGCGTAGTCGGAAGGTGTGCGTGTATGCAAGCGCAGAGAACAGTTTTTTCAGACACAAGGATTAAAATAAAAAGGCGACTTTTTACTCGGGAACACAGACATTGAACAGGAAATCCCCTAACATCGCTGGAGATGGTACTCCGTGCGTGGGTGGAGCATGTGAATCAGATCAGAATTTTATTGCCGAAGCCACTTATTTCGAAATCCTGGCATTCTGTTCAGGTTTTCCTGCCACGGACTCACTAATATGACTGGAATCGCCTCTGAACTTCAGTCGTTTGAGCGACACGTGGCCAGCTGACACACCTTCCACGAAAAAAAGTCGAATAACCTCAATTTATGTGGAGTAAAATAATTATTACGAGTAGTGGGAAAATTGTTGCTGCTGGTGGCATCGAAACCTCGCCTCCACTGTATATTTTGGCCGCATGTCGGTGTAGATATTGCAACAGCGCTATAAATTTCATGCGCTGCCAAGGAAAAATAGAGTAGAAACGCGCTACATTAATAAATTCTGATTCCCAGGCGGCCTCGCGCTGAAGAGACTCGAATTATGTTTGAGCCGAAGTGGCGCAACACACACGCGCGCGACATCCAGTCAGTGCCACGCATCCACGCTGCCATTGTTGCCAATCTGCCTCCTTCAAGTATTACAAATTAAGCAACATCGTTGTTGTTGCTGCTGTTGTTGTTGTTGTTGTTTCCGCTGTTGTTGTTGAGTTGTGCACTTTACACACGCGCCTGCTTAAAAATCGATGCAAAGTGCGAAATGTCGAAAATCCTCGTGGAAAAATTCCAAAATGTTCACAGCTGATTTCACTTCGAGACGCGACACCTCCGCACGGGGACCAGCAACGGTTGCTTGTTTATCTGCTTACAACACGCATCGTCAGGAGCATCAACCCGCCTACTCAGGGAAATTACACTGCGAGAAAACATGATGGGAATTCACTAAATTCGTCTCGTTGGTTGAAATGAAACGTAAAGTTTCTGTGTCTTGCTGTCTCTCACTCTCCCTCACTCCCTCACACCCTCTTTCGATCACTCTCTTTCTCTCTCTCTCTCTCTCTCTCTCTCTCTCTCGTGGTAGATGGAGTTTTTGCGATCCTGTGTCCATTTTTTTAACAGATTGTTTAACAGATTATATTTATTTCTTTTTTATTTTTCTTTTTATTTTATTTTTTTTATTTATTTATTTTTTTTTTTTTGTTTTTTTTTTGTTTTATTCAGCATTTACCAACAACTTTATAAAACTTCTTTAGTGTAGAGTGCCAAATTAGCAACAAAGTGAACTCATCACTAAGCCAATGACATGATTGTCGCCAATCTGGCAACGCCAAATTGCACTTCTGGTCTTACTCGGGCAGGATGCGGATGAAGCGGCCGCACCGACGAACGTGTCCGATTTTGGAAAACGCGCAAATGCGTTTAATCCGCCGAAGGGACCGAATGGCACGCCGCTCGTGTTGCATGGGAACGCAATGCTGCCACACAACAAATGTTGCCGGGCTGTGATTTGCACTGATGTTTCGCTGATCCCAACAGGAATGAAATACGAATGCGAATGCATTTATTTTGTCGCTGCTGTTGCTGTTGCTGTTGCAGCAGCAGTTGCACGGCGACGTGTTTCTGTGGTTGGTTATGGTTGACCAACCACATTGTTGACAACACATTTCGCAGCATCTTAAAATCGAATTGACAGATTTTTTCCCATTTGTTGATTTATTAACAATTTTCGGATTTATGCTCCCGGCCAACAACTGAGATTTACTCGTAATTAGAAAGGCAAACGATGAATTTTGCTGAGGTCGGCTTCAAAGTTGTTACAGTGAGAGTTTATTTGATTGAGAGAGGGGGAGGAGGAGAGGAGGGAAGAGCCAGCCACAGGGAGGTTGTATGTGATGTAATAACAACTTGAAATATTTGCAAATGCGTGTCACTGCCACCGAAGATCAGTTGAGCGCTTCGAAGTTCTCAGCGCAGCGCACAACTTGAAAGCCCCCTCGCGGATAGCGCGAGAGAAGCCTTCACAGCAGCGCAGCCTTGACACGCTCAGCGTCATCGATCTTTCGTCCGTCTGTCGGCGCGCGCACACGCTTCACTTTCACGGTCATGATCAAAGTCAGACACAAACGGCGGTGTTGTTGTTGTTGTGGTTGACACAACGATTGATCGTCTGGCGCAAACGTGTTAAAGTTTTGCCGTTTTTTGCGTCTTAAATTAAACAAATCGCTCGGTTGCATTTTGCATTTTTATAAACTGCAGACTGCAGCCTGCAGTTGCTGCTGCTGCTGCTGCTGCTGCTGTTTGTGCAGCGGCTGCCGTTGCTGCCGCCATTCAAATGCCAAGCAGCCGGAAGGTTGCTGGAATAAAGGCGACGACGACGACGACGGCGACGACGATGGTGGCGGTAGCGGTGACGGTGACGGCGCACGAGCTCAAATGACAAACGCTTGGCGGTGATCAGTTTCTTCGACGAGCTACTGTGGGCTGAATTCGTGGTGCGTCGGCATGCAGGCAGAGCAGGTTGCAGGTTGCAGGTGGGAACTCACGGCGCGCTGTTGTTGACAAGTTGCAGCGATAACAACAAGCAACAACAACAACAACAGCGAAAACACATCGATATCAACATTTTTCGTTGCTATTAATTTTCAGTGAAGCAGTGTTGTTGTTGTTGTTGTTGTTACGACAACTTGATGATGACCTTCATTACTTCAACCCACGGAATATTTTTCTCAATTTGCTGGGTTTGTTGTTGCGCCTGCGAAAGTTGTAGTTGTTACTCTTGTTGTTGTTATTGAAATTTTTGTTGTTGTTGTTGTTGTTGTTATTATTATCTAGCTTAAGCTGGCTGCACATGCGCAGTTTTCACCAGCAACCAGAAAATCGAAACATGTTGCTGACGACCACCACACGAACACGAACACAGCGACGACGGCAACAACAACAACAACAACAACAACAACGTATTCTATTACGTAAACGACAAGTTTAGCTAACCGCCACAGCAGCAACAACAACAACGCGCGTAACGTCGCCAGCGGTCAGGTTCCCCCAATTGCTGACTTCATACGTGAAACATTCGCTCGATTCTATCTATCGACAGTTATATCAACCATTAATTTTGACACTTTCCAGCGCGACTCGGACGCGACAAATTGTGTGGTGGCGACTCGGTTTGCATTCGAAGGTTGCTCGATAAGTATTGCGACTCAATCACTCTAGCATTGCTAAATGTGCGACATATTTTGACAATTCGAAAACAATTCTTACAAAAATCTGTAGAGGTTTCTTTTTTATAACTTCCGTTTTTTTTAATTCAATCGATTGAAAAATATTTAGTTTATTGTAGCAGTTTCGACTACTTTGTCGCAATACATATCGAGCATCCAGCATTATAATGACGACTTAGAACAGGTGAACTTTGTCCTCCTTCCCCTCAAACCATCCATGACTACATTTCATCCGCTTACACGATCTTTCAACCTTTCTGGCGATTGTTTTTGTTGCACTTCTGCTTTGCATTTGTAGGATTTTATTGATTGCTGTGGATCATCTGTTGCTGGACCGCGTGTGTTGCTCGCTGTCGTTGCTGCCTGTCTGCCTGTCTGTCTATCTGTCCGTCTCTCCACCGGTTTGTTTGTCGTCCATCTGTCCAGCCAGTCTGTCTGATCCACCTGCCTGTCAAGCTTTCAGATGTTCGAATTTCTTCGTTTTTTACTATACAAATCATTCGATTAACTAACTAAATAAAAGTTTTTCCGTGTTCTTCACAATTCTTTTTTATTTCTATATTTTTAATCTTTATTAATTGCATTCTTTTGAATGGCTCTTCCTAGCTTTCGTATTAGTTGTGTGCCTACATGACAAATATTGTGATGTATGACGGTAAGAGGATCACATCACAGATTTCTGCTTACTACTGATAACAACAGCATAATTAAAAGCTTATTTCAACTACGAATGATAGAAACATCACTTTGAAAGGTTGAAAATAGACAATTAAACTGAAAGATACGACGCGCTTAGATTGAACTTCACTGTTCTGTGAAGAATCCCTGAAAATTTGTTGGAAGATCTGAATTCTATCAAAAAATTCAACAGTCGATTCCTTAAAAATGAAGTCAATTTAAAATAAGCATTTTTCCTGATTTTCCTTAACTTTTCAATGTCTGAAAAGCCTTTACAACAATTTTGCTACACCGAACTCTCGAATTTTGCCACACCTCGCTTTTGGTTTGCCCGCTGTTTTTTCTAATCCAGAGACAATCCGAATTCTTTTCATCTCACGGTCAACCACTGACTGCTCGATCGTGTTTAATAATTTAGCAATTTTATCACAGCTAAAGTTGTCGCTGACATTTTTGCTGTTACAACTGCTGCCACTGCTGTGGCTACCGTTTGTTGTTCGTTGATTCAATGAAGAAGTTCTTCAGACTGAAGTCAATGAAGGTTTTCATTGATATTGGGGTCCGTTTTGACTCAGTGTAGTCTTCAATTTAATCAGCATGGAACTATTTCTCTTCCCCACAAATCTTTGCTTGTCTAAATCAATTTTCGGCCAAATTGATTGTTTTCCAGAATGTGTGCCTTCGTAACGCAATCAGTAATTAAAGCCACACAGAAAACCTTCCCCTCACCCCTCTATCCCACTCCCTGCTATCCCACTCCCTGCTATCCCACTCTCTGCTATCCCACTCTCTTCCATCCCAGCCTACCGCATTTCTTTCTCCACCCCACTCTCTTCTCCCCGGAGGAACTTCTTCGTTGGTATCCATTTCGGAGGCGAAACTTTATCCGGAATAACTGAATAACTTATTTTTATCTACACAAAATATTACTTCGCACATATCCTCATCCAGCATATCCTCCGAAACATCCTGCGGCTCATTAGCAACAGATGGGAAAGCAGACTGGGAGAGGGAGAGAGGGGAAGAGAGAGCGAGAAGAGTACGAGTTCACCGGCTCCACTTATGCCACCGCCGCACGCAAGTTCAAAGTAATTAATGACCTTGGCTAAAAGTTAATGAAATCGGTTATTGTTAACTCAACCCAACCAGTCAGTGGTTAACTCAACTTCTTCGCACTGATTGCTGTTTGAACGGTGATTTATATAGGCAGCCGTTGCAGGTTGTTGTTGGGATGGGGGAAGTGAGGGCGATGCAAGAGGGATGACGAGGCTGTTTGGAGTGGCAGCAACCGCCTCAATTTATCATTAAGTTTTTGGTTTATCAATTTCATTGAGGAATATTCATTGCACGCGCGATAAGAAGTGGCAACGAGCTACACATGAGATGAAAAAGTTTTGCATTTTGTCCACTTCAGCTCTCCCCCGCCCCCGGCCACCTTCACCAGTTCTCGAATTTCAGGGGTGCATTCATGAAACCTACTTGAATGAGTTATGAGTTGATAAATTCTTGACTTCTCGAAATTCCATTGAACTGAGTTAAAGTTTCCAAAAGAATCTTAGACACTGCAAATTTTCGATATAATGATGATCCTTTACGGAGAATTTATAATCGGAAATCAATAATAAACATTCGAAAACTAATATATTTTATGGAGAAAAGGCTGCAGAACTCCGCAGAAATCTTCACCCCTTTTTTCACCCCTTTTTCACCCCTTTTTTCAATAAAAAAACAGCGAGTCTTCAACTAAAGAAGTGAAAATATTTACACCACAACATTTCTGGCAACTTGAATCAGATTTTAGCACAAGAACAACAATAACACCATCGAAAGCAACAACAACAGCAAGACAACAGCTACAGTTCTTCTGATACAGATTCTGCTCTGTGAATCAGTGGCAATCAAGTGCTCGAGAACAATGCAGCCTTCTACAGCTCGCTGGCGGCGTTTTTGTGGTTGTGGGGTGGGGGTGGGGGGTTGGCATTGGTTGCTGAAATTTGAATTCAACACTTGATTGTGTGCGGAGCAACACACACCCACACACACGCGCGCGCACACAAATGCAGCGCATTCGGTTTGAGCTCAATTTTTGAATTACGTTTTAATAAATTTGTCGTTCACAAGGGTTGGCAAGACAGAAAGGGGAAGAAAACCTGTCTACCAATTGGGGGGAGGGCAGCAGGGCAACCAACCCCCACCTTCACTGCGCTGTGCTGTGCCGCTTAACCATGAAATGCAATCAAATTTGTGGTTGTCAAGTATTGCTTTTCAACTTGATCGCAACCCCTAGAGGGGGCGCTTCTTTAAAACGAGGCGTCATCATCACCGTACTGACAGGTCAGTCGCTTGCCTGACTGTCTGGCTGACTGTCTGGCTGACTGGCTGACTGACTGACTGCCGGACTGACTTGAGCCAGCAGTTCAGACAGCCGGCCAACGTGGCGACGCAGCGGCTTGAGCGCGTCAGTTCGGAATGAACAACTCAATTGGATGCGTGCAGAAATTGGATGGCTGCAGACAGGATTCTGACAGCCAGGCAGCGGTGAGGCAGCAGCTGACGACGGCCGGCACAGCGGCGACGGTAGCAGCGTAGGCAGCAGCAGCAGCGGCGGCGGCGGCGGCGGCTTCTGTGCGAAGTTAATGAAAAGGATGCACATGTCAGCCTCGATTTCTCTCGAGCGCGGGCCGAGTGAAAGGAATTCCTCCTGACGGACGAGGGTGACGGAATCAGATGACGACGGCAGCGGCCGCGTAGCGCGACGGCTGCTTCATTTGTGGTCGCTGGTCGGTGGTTGCCGTTGCGGCCGCTGTGTGGGCGCGACGAGGGGGCGTCGAGAAGTCGACGCGCGGCTGTCAGTTGGCGGTGGGTGGAGTCGCTCGCAATCTGTTACATTTTTCCTAAGTAATTCTGTGCAAGCTTATTAATTTTCGAGGTTTTCGAAGTGGGTTACTCAGTAAAAAAGTTATATGAAATTGTTTATTTCAAAAAGCTCTCATTCAGCAAGAAACAAGCAATAATTACTGCAGTGACTCAAATCTGAGGTCCTTCGTGCTCTGCACTTCGCTCTTGCGGACTCAAAACTGGGACACAATTAAGACGCAGCGTCTCCACCAGCAGCAGCAGCAGCAGCAACACCAACACGTCACCGTAGTCGGCTGCCTTAGTTATGCTCGTCAAAATAATGGCACTTTGTATGCCGTGAACCGCGGCGCATTCGAGCCGAACACTGCACCGCATGCGTTTAATTGCCGCAAATGAAAGACGGAAGCGTCCGCCCCGCTGCGAGAGGACGAAACACAGGAAAACACGCTGGAGTGTGCTATCAACAACAACGACAACAACGACAAGAGCGACAAGAGCGACAAGAGCGACAAGAGCGACAAGCACGACAACAACAACGCCAGCGAACGCGACACCGACAACACTTCTAAAAAGTTGCCAAGAGTCACTCGCAGAAGCGGAAAACCTCACGAAAAGCGTCGAGTGCGCTCATGACGACCCACATCGCGCACAAGTGCGAGCAGCAGCAGCAGCGACGGCGGCGGGCTAAAAATGTTGCACGTTTGCGCCTCGCTGAGGAGCTGCATGCAACGATGTAGAAATCCTTGATTCAATGAGCTCGCAAAAGCAAAGGAAAACAAAATTCCGCTTACGTTGTCGAAAACAGGGCGGCGCTGCTGAGCCGTCGAGTGGTTGGGGGCGGCAGGCAGCACTTGAAACGAAGTGCTGCCACTTTAAGCGGGGCAACATGGCGCGCACCAACAACCACAGCCACACACACAGACACAGCCACACACACACACACGCACGCACTCAAGCCCGTCCATATACACACGTGTAGTTAATTTTGTGGCCGCAATGTTGGCTCGCTCGCTCGCTTTAAAACGCCGCGCGAAAGCCATAAAACCTCAACTTGAACCGCTCGAAACGAGCAACGAAATCAATAACGGCAAGGTGGCGCCCCAGCTGCTGCTGCTGGGGTGGAGGTGATGGTGGCTGCGGCGGCATTACAAGCGAGCAGCGTGCAACCAACGCTAACCGACCGCAACACAAATTATTGTGATTTTTCATTACTGCGGCACACATGTCGGCAGCCGCGCGGCACAGCACTCTGCCGCTGCGGAAGTGCATGTGCGGCACAAGGATTCCTTCAACATTTCGAACCCGCACGGTGGAAATACTTAGCGCACCGGCACGACGGAGGAAAGCGACGGTGGTGCCGTCTACGTGCGAGCGAGCCGTGCGTGGCTTTTAGAATTCTAGCGTCTGCCGAACGGCATAAAACGGACGGCAGCGGCTGCCAATGTGACGGAGTGCTGAAGTTGGTAACTGGAGGGGACTCCAGTCGTGATATAGGTGAATGTGCGTTGCTGTAAAACGCACACAAGCAAACGCAATGGTCGTCACTACAATCGATCGTCCTTGGAAAGTCAAGTTTTCTGCGTTTCTTGCCGCGGCGGCCTCATTCAAGTGGCAGCCTCTCTCTATCGTGCTTCGCTCTCTTGTTGCTCTGTTCTTTCTCTGCGCCATTTATTGCTCATAAGCAAGGATATCAAGAAGTTAATACATTTTTCCTCAGTTTCTATAGTTCTCACTTCTTCCTTCTGAGTTGCGGTGTTGAGATGTCAGCCTCCTGATCCGCGTGATAGCTGCGATCAAGAATCACACCTCGCAAAAACCGACGACTTACAAGACTCGTTCTCGCAGCAACTTTTTACGCTGTCGCCCTTAGAGTGGCGACAGCAACAGATCTCGTCGAAGCTGAACGGTGCAACTTTTTGCAAGCACTGCGAAAAAACGCTTACCTTCGGCTCATTTTTTGTGCTCCTCGCGACAGTCGATCAATGGATCGAACGACTGATCGTGATAATTATTGACGCCGCTGCTGACAGCGAGCAATCGACAGTCGCTGGCAAAGCAGTCGGGAGCGACGACAACACATCGCAAAATCCACTCCTTTTGACAGATTGTCAGCAGTGATCGCAGCCGACTTTCGCAGCGATTGCGACGACATATTGCAACCGCAGCTGCTTTAATATCGCGCTTAAAAACTATCGAATGTTGTGCGATTGTTGCTGTGCGAATTGACAGCTGTTGTTGTTGCTCCTGCTGCTGTCGTAATTGAGAGAGTTTAATAGTTGGTGAGCAATTTTCCGAGAGATTGTGTAAGACTGCGAATTGTAACTCGCACGTGATCGGGTGCGATCGCTGTACAGTCGCAGAACTCTCTGCAACCAAATCGATTTGAGGTTAGATTTGCAATTATTTGCGGCGGCAACAACAACGCGGTTTATAAAAACAATTGCTTCGCAAAAACGGCTACACAATACTAATTGCAAATCTAATTGGCAACAATTACGGCTAACAATGGCAGCGATCGCACAAATATTCACTTAGGAATTAATAAAGTTAATAAGTTTTCGCAACGCGAGTGAATGTTTTTTGCGTCTGAATTCAGACGCGGGTTAATTTTATCATGTTTTAATTGTTTTCCTAAGTTTTACCCTCGAATTACTACGAAAACACGTGTTTGGCGGCAACGAAGGCAACAATCTGCACTAGAAACAACCCTAAGGGACATTTAAATGTCTCTATTAATTTGGAATTCCGTGTATAGCGTCCTCATCCTTCAGCCTGATGGAGTTTATAGACGTCTGCAAGGATATCTCGAGATGTACAGTACCGTCTGTTGCCAGCTTGTTGTTGCCACTGTTGTCGCATTCTAGCTTAATATTATTGCCGTTCTCCCCATCGCGAAGCTCATCAATAAACGCAATTTTACAACTTCCTCAACGTGAACGCGTTGGAATCGCGTCTTCGAAAGGGTTAAAATTAAACGAGCCACGAAAATTAAGCCCGGCCGAGAAAGGCAGCCAAGAAAAGAACTATAAAACTCCACTGTTACCGCTGTGACTGAACCGAAATGGAATTTTCGAAATTCCTCACTCCTTAGCACAGCCGCGTAATAAACCCAAAAAAGGGTTAAATGAAGCCAAACGCGGTAATTCGACAACTCAAACTTTCGTTGGTCTGCAATGCGTTGCGTGTTGGCCGCGGTGCGCTGGATCGCCGGCTGGGGGTCGAATTCTTCTTAATAAAATCTTATTTAACGACCTGCAGTAGGCGCTGGAAGTGAATGCCGTGAAGTGAATTCACGAATTTTTGTTAATTTATATGGACTAATGAGCGTGGGGTAGAGTTGAGCGCTGAGGGATGGGAATTTAGAGGAAGAGATGGCGGACTATTAAGTATAAAAGGTTAAACAACTTAATTTCATCGCCGGAATTCAAGCCGAACCCGTGCATAACTCGGTTTCAGGACGAATTAGCACTTGCGTGGCACTCAAGAAGGCGAAATTTATAGGTTGAGTCTAGGCGTGAGTTTTTTTAATATGTTGAAAAAAGTAAATTCTTGTATAGTATAACGAAGGACGTACGGTACGGTATGAGTGTACAGTACAGTTTTTGTACGGTACGATGAACGCTGGTTGTCGATTTGACGAATGCTTCTCATTGAAGTAGCGAAATGAATCTTCGATTTGAATATCGTGGTTCTCAAGGTGAAAACCTCGTCTTCCAATTCGAATACCGCGGTTGTGGATAAAACACAAGTGTGTCATCACAACGAAAACCGAATTCTTTATACTGAACACCGCGGTTTTCATTATAACAACTGATGCGTCATATTGAAGAATTAAAATCCTTCATAATGTCAACCGCGGTGGTAGATTCGAATGTGATAACTTT
Organism: Sicus ferrugineus; assembly: GCA_922984085.1. NCBI lineage: Eukaryota > Metazoa > Arthropoda > Insecta > Diptera > Conopidae > Sicus > Sicus ferrugineus. Next base: position 35,163,952 of record OV277350.1, on the reverse strand, counting down.
GGCTATTCCATATGGTGCACTTTCTCTCCTCTATGACGCATCCTTTTGTTTCAGTGTACTTTCTTCATGACACGTTGTGGTTCACGGATTTTACAGCCGGAGATCTGCGAAATGCCCTTGTGTACCATTCCGTCTGATTTGCAATGTTCCTGCTATAAATTTCGTGCCAATTCTTTAATGCTAAAAAAATACGAGTATTTCGGGTTTTGTTGGGTTGAATGACTCGCTGAAGGCGCTTTCTTTCTCTCCCTTGTATTCCGCGGTAATGTAAGGGCTGAAGGGTGCAAAGGAAGGGCGGAGAGAGGGGCGATGATACAACGCAACAGCATTTATTTTGACCCCATATCACACATACGGTTTCATTGTATCAAAGGTTTATTAATATCTTAAACGTTCGTGCGTCTTTGCGATCCTTGGGGGGGAAGAGTGACTGCACACACATGAATATGTATGGCTGCGTGTGGGTATGTGTGTTCGCGCGTGCGTGCGTGTGTGTGAGTGTTTCTCAGGATTCCTTTTCCAGATGATTTGCCTGAAAGCAGCACTCCGACGCCCACATATTCCACCGCACGTGATCAAATCAACTTGAAAGAATATCGTTTCGGCATTTCTTTGCCTCCCAGGAGTTCAGGGTTTCGAGCGATTTGGGAAAAGCGGCGAAGACGGTGTGCATGATGGAGGATTGCGTCAGTTAGATGAAATTTATTTTTGCATTTATCTGATTCGCACTCACAATAATAATCGGCAATCAGCTTCCTGCTGGATTTGGTTAGGTCGTCAAAAGATTTTCAAAGCTTTTCGTTGGTTTGATTTTCCAGAGAGTGAGAAATTCACTGAATTAACTTGTGTGACTGACCTCCGCTTTCGACATTTAAGTAAACGAAAAGTTAATGGTTAACATTCATAAATTTTATCAGATTTCTTGTCGTTCCTGAGCCATTTGCGTCCTTCCTTGAGATTGGCGTCTCTTTTAGGGGAAAATTGGTCCCCTCTACGAATTTATGTTGTTCAATATTCCTCAAAGACTGAAATTTACTCTAAAGTCAGAGTGAAATGCGTCCACCTTCCCCTCTATCTTTTGCAGAATCCCAATCGCAATCCTTCCCTCCCCAAAAACGGTTCCCCCACAACATGCCGCCCAGTCCAGTGCAAGTTTTCTTCGCCGCGGGCAAACATCATCAGTTCGGCATTCATCGAGGACACCACAATAGCCTTCCAGCGCCACCACCACTCACTCCTCAGACTCTAATCCTTAATGACAATATTGTGTGCAATAATAAACCGAAACAACGGAATGCCCTCGCTGCACTCGGTGGGCTGATTTTGCAAATATTATTTTTTACTTTTTAACGTCCGACGGCAGCGGTGGCGGCTGCGCCTGTTTTCAAATCCTATTAATTCGCAGCAGAGTGGAAATCGATAAAAAGGACTCGTCTGCCGCACGATTTCGGCGCTTCAAACAAACCTGCTCGCTGCTCACAAATGAGGTCACGTTCGCAGGCCACAGACGAGCTGGCTAAGGAAGTAAGCAAGTCCTGCCTACGGCTAAACTGTGTGCGACAGACGGAGAGGACGGCAGTATCCTTTCTGAGGAGAGCGGCGTCCTCGCAGAGGAACGCAGAAGCAGGGATGAAGTGAAATCGCAAGAATGCAGCAGCAGCAGCAGCCAAGACACGAGTATTCAGGAAATCGTTTATAGCAAACTGCCTGTAGGATATCAGTGATGCGCTGATGTGAAGACTCTGGTTTTTTTGCTCATTCTTTGCTCGGGTCAATTGGTTCATTTTGGCTGCTGCGAACTGCCAACTTGACTGACGTATTCCGCAGTGTAAAGTTTCATCGATATAACTTCGAAATGGAATTCAAGTCTTTTTTTTATCTGCTGGAACGAAATTTGTTTGGAACAGAGCGGCGAAGGAAGCGGTTGGAACAGAAGAGTCCCACTCCGGGCTGCATTCAGCAGGATTCTTGGCATACCAATATCTGGGGCGTGAGTAAAGCGGGCAACTGATTATAAATCCAGAGTGGAATATTGAGTCTCCCACTCCTTCGGTCTCTCACTCCTCGTTTTCCATGTGGCAACTACGTTCCAGTTACTAATTTTTAGTTCCTTGAACTGTAGAGACATTCTATCAGCACTCTTGGCCTTTTTTTTTTTAGTTGCCATTCCCTTCCTTCACCCACCGCAGTGCTTTCAGCCTTCCTACCCTCGTCCGCGCCCGTGGTGGTGGTGGTTTTTGCTCTTTTCTCGAAATCCGCTTTAAATCGAGAACGTATAAAATGCGAAATCCTTAAAAAGCGAGTTTAAAGTTTTTATTGCCTCCGAGATCATGATAAATCAATGTGCACTTCATGCCACACGTCATGCTACGAGGCGCGTTGAGGGTGGTGGTGGTGGCGGCAGCAGCAGCACCGCCATCTACGCTTCCGCACGGACCGAAGTACGTGAGCCAATTTAGTTTGCACCCTTAAATGACGCGTTCACGTTTTAAAAGAAGACGCTGCCGCTGATGATGCTGCCGCCGCAGGAGGAGGCAGCTTCTGTAAATACAAGCAACTCATAGCAGGACTCAGCACTCCTTGCTGTGCCCCTCGCCCGCCACCACTACCACCCACTCGGGTAATTCAGACAATCAATTTGAACCCTCCTGTGAAGCGTTCGTCCTGCTTCATTTTTTATTATTCGCTCGACTTTGTTGCGCTCTTCAGTTGCAACATTATGTTGCGCGCTCTTCGGCAGCAGCTACAACAAACACGTCGTTTTTAAGCAGTTCTGCAAACAACGAAGAAGTCAGTCAGTCACTCGCCTCATCCGCCAGTAGTTCTCAGCACGTGTGCGAGCGCCACGATTGCGGCCACGTGTGTTTTGATTTGCAGCGAGCGACCCCGCCGACCGTGCAGTCATCTGCCCGGCAATCTTGCCGCGCTACACAATGAGCTCGCCGGCGGGCGGGCGGGCGGGTGGCCAGGATCGACGCGGCCGAAACATGATGCAGCATTAAATTGCGGCATTGTACGCGGGATTTGCTTTTTTGGGTTATGGTCCATCCAATCTTATTTGATTAGGCTTCATTTGGGGCGTCGAGAGACTTCGGATTTCGCCTCTATTTTATTGTAATGCTGTCAAAATATTGCTGTTCGTAAATTAAATGGTGCATATGACCGTTTTATAAGGATGCAAACAGTTTAAATACTAAGGACACCTCATTGAGTCGAAGATATGTTATACCCCACCTTAAATCCTCAGCTAATGAAGCTGAGACCTGTAAGATTTGGTGTAATACCTCTGAGTCTACATTCAAATCACGTTTAAGTAAGATACGCGTCCAATATTCCGTGTAGGAAGTTTTAAGAAATGTATGAAGAACACAGATGTCTGAGTTTAGGATTGCAGTGCTTGCAACAGGGCAATTGTGGACTGAATTACCACGCACGTGCATTCAATAAGCTATCATATCAGATCTTGTCATGGTTCCAGCCTTGGTTTTGGACCCAGAAACTGGGTTATGGCCTTATCCTGTCATAGCTCTCCCTATTCTCTTTATGCTATTCTATCCTATTCGTTGCAGTTTTACGGTTCCACCCAGCCGTCGTACAGATATACCGTGCTGTAGATATTGTATATCCCATCCCATCTCACCAAATCCCGTTCACCCCATTATATGACACACCACAGCCCTTTTAAATATCCTTATTTTATTAACCAACTCAAGTACTTCGCCAGAGTCTCTAGTTATTCGTGGTTATCCGCTTCCCCGTCCACTTTCCATCTCATTGTGCCAGCAAAGAATGCATTCAATTAACTATATCATTATTAATTCAGCAATTAGCACATCATCAAGAACACTTTAGAGACGAAAATGAGGCCGTCAAAAATTAATAATTCATGGACTTGACCGATCGCGGCTTAACCACGAAAGTGCAACAACCGGCGCCCTGGCAACTCGCATTAACGCTCGACACCCAGTCACTCCAGTGTTGCCAGCCCAGTACACTCGACGCGCAATTCTATCAGTAGACCGAGAGAGGCAGAGCGAGTGAATTCAACGTGTGAGTACGAATACAATTAGTTAAAATTTGAAATTCATCAACAGCGACTAATCTTTGATTTTATCAACGACGGCAGCGACGTTGGCAGCAGCGACGGCAGCAGCCGCCCGAGGAGGGTCAGTGACCAGCTTCAACTGCTCGGCCGAAGATTCATTCCTCCAGTACGCTTGGCGCCACACTGAATAAATGAATTCGAAATTTAAATTGTGGATTTCTTGTTCAAGTTTTTGCATATTCTGTGGGTCAAGTTGTGTTGTTGTGTCTAACGTTGTTGCTGCTGTTGTTCTTGGCTGATGTTACGGTTGCCTTGATTGTTTTTGCTGTTGCTGGTGCTGGAGCGTCAGTGGGTTAATTTTTCATATTATCATTATTACACTAGTTGTTGTTGTTGATCGCTTGGAGTTTTAATTACGTGACGAGATGACGCTGGCATTTAATTATTTAAACACATGTGCTGGCAACACGGCACAAAAATTAAATTCAAATTTCGAACAATTAAAATTCACACCTTATTGAGAGAGGGAGTGGAAGAAAGAAAGAAGCGGAGAGCATAAGCAGCTGACTGCCTCCTCGTCTGCTTCGAATATTCATCCGTCTGCCTATCCATTCATCGCTTCACTTTACATATTCATTTATACAAATTAATTCAATTACGCTCTTATTTATTCACTCGCGCACTCATTCACTCACTCGCTCACTCAGTTACGCACTGACTTCGTTTATTCAGCTGCCGGCTGCGCTTAATAGCCGGCCAGCCAGCCAGCCAGCCATCAGCTGCAGCGGCGGCGTGCTTGGAGTTGCAAGCGTAATCGATGAGCCGGCAGCGTGGCGCGTAATTGAGCGAAATTTCACTTTAACTTAATTATTCAAGTTCAAGTTCATCATATCGCAGTGGAAACAACAACAGCAACTGCGAAGAATTACAATAATTTATTCTCTTCGAGGCGCTCCGCTCCTCTTTATGCAAACCAGTGCGCTGCTACTTCACGGATGGTTGAGTGGATGAACTGTTGCCGGAAAACTGAATGCTTGAGATGTTGGTGGAATGACAGGTTTGAATGGTGAGTTCATCGATGGAATGGTTTCTGGATGATGGGAAACGAAATGACAGTATAACATGGGATAGCTAAGTATAAAGTGGGATAAGGAAGAATGGGATGAGGAGGGATAATAGAGAAGAGGGTAGAATAAGATGGAGTAGCAGGATATATGATAAGTTGGAGTTACAATCACGTGGAACAGCATAGCAGAGGGAACAACTTGTTAGGATGGTACAAATGATCGATGAGTGTGGGACCGGATGGGATATCAAAAGGCGATTGCATAAATTTACAGTACACAAGGGAGAGGAGTTTAAGATATCCAGGGAAATGTCCATTTGAATGAAAGTTAGGATATTCGGAACAACACTGATGAAATACAGACCTATTTTATGTTCCACAAAGGTCGTGTTTAACTATGTAGCGGGAAATGATGGGTTAGGATAGGCTTTTCGGTTCCATAGTTGGTTCCAAACATGTTTTACACACTCGAACATCGTTGGCGTTTATTAGACTGCATCAAGCCCATACAACAACAACACTACAGGCCTGCATTCCAAGTCATCATCTCTGCTCTACTCGGATGCCAGAGTGATCAATAACCAATTTAGTTTTTACAGCGAACTCAGTCTGGCGCAATAATTGCGCATGCAAACGACTCTTTGCAGCCACCAAGCCGTACCAAGTCGTACAGCCTTCCTGTCCACCGTCTGCAGCGATCTTCACCATCTTCTCCGGAGTCTGCATACCCGCCGCACCGAAGCGACACTTTGCAACGGAGCAGCAACAGCCAGCGCCCTCCGGATCGCACCGCGCCACGTAAACTTGCTGCAATTGTTCAAAATCAGCAGTTAATTTGCAAAGTGGCAAGTCGAGTCGGCTGGGCCGACAGTCAGCCAGCTAGTCACCCTACCGCCGATCTATCCAGCCGGCCGATCGGTCTGCGCTTGCAACGCGACGACCACCCCGCCGCCTGGCCGGCTGCCAAAACAAATGGCTGCCGGCTCTGCTGCTGTTGCAGAAATTGCTGCCATTTGATTAACAAATCGCGTTGCGGAGTCCGAAATTGATCGCGCTTCGGCGGTCGCTGGGTCGGTTGGTCGGCCGCTCCAGCGCGAACGATCAGCCGGCGGCCGACGGTCGGATGCCGGCTTGTCGGTGGCAAGGGAACTCAACTTGCTTGGCTGCACAGGCTGGCAGTAAAATATTGCAAACAAGTGCAGCCCGCGAGGCAGCACTTTGTCGCTGCTGCATGTAGTCGATCCACAATAGCATCCTACATTCTTCTTCTTCTTATCCTCCGTCCGCTTGATCTTCTATTGGAGCGAGAATTCAACGTTGAACTGGCGCAAATATTTACTCGCGAAGCTCGAAGAGCGCCACTCCGGCCGGCTGGTTTATCGATTAACCAATTAACACTAATTAAACGCTCTTCTGTGTGGTTTCCAGTATCGATTTTTCATTTGTCAAGCGAGAATTAAAAGCTGCGATTTGCATAACTAATTCCGTGAGGAGCTGTAGCGACGAATGCCCGTGGCATCGGCGGCTGATTTAGTCGGGACGTCAAGGAAGGCCAAGTTCGACCACGGAATTCCCTTTCGTGCCATCAACTCAAAGACAACTTAAAATACGTCTTGAAATTACGTTAATGGGTCTGTGCAAGTGCAATAATAACAGTAACTACAACTGCAACAACGTAAACTAGGCAACAACTTCCAGAAATGAAAGCAAACGCATTCGGCAACGGAAATCGATTCACTTTCATTCGGAGTCGTCGTCCGAGGGACGTCATTTCCGCTCACCGTCCTCGTGCACGTCCTTTGCATACTGAAACAGGACGAAACCAATGCTGACAACCTGACCGAAAAGCGACACAAGCGGCCCAAAAGACGACGGCAGATGCTTTCGTCTTTATTATTCCGCATGTGTTGCGATGTCGTCATTACAGCGACCCCGAAAACTTCGCAAATGCACGAGGCACACTGAAGGCGTGTCTCCAGTTGCACTACCATCACCACTGTCACCATCACCACTGTCACCACCACCACCACCACCACCACCACCGAAACGCCACCTAAACACGGAAATGGTTTTCCACTTACTAAGTGCAAAAACACACATGAAATGCTGTCTGGTTCCAGAGACCTCATTCTTGCAGACATCACCAAATGACCTTGAAGTAGTTACCGTTACGTACGCGGGTTACCTACCAACTTTGAGATGTGGGACAGCAGTCGTAAAAAGTTTGTGATCAGGTGGAACGGAGCGTTAAAGCGAGGACGAAGAGCGGATAATAGGGATAAAATTGTTGAAACCTGTTAAATTTTTGCCAAAGTTGTGTTTTTTTCAAATTCAGCTTTTCATATGATCCCAATATCGATTCTGGTCGTAGTTTTGAGATAAGAATCGAGACCGAGGCGAGCTTTTCCAGAATCAGAACGAGAGTCGATATCGAAACATCAATTGACGGTAACGAAGATCGAGGCAACCTTCTCCTCATTTCGAATTTGAAGTAATGATAGAGATGGACACGGCTTTCCCAACCGAGATCGAGATCACCCGAATCTCGGAGTATCTCGCTCGGGCGGCTCTCTCGCTCTGCACTCTGGTACTCCGAAGCGATCGACCTCCACTGCCGATCTTAATTAAATTCCTACCAAATTCACCATCACCGCGCTCCATCGCATTACTCCCGCATCATTTGCAAACCAACGAAATTATTTCCTATCTCAATTCTTCTCCCGAACTCCTCTCCCCCACCCCCTTCTGCGTGGCAACCCACTTCGGATACAAAAGAATTCACTTAACAAATTGCGCAAATTTATTCATTTCGACGGGTCAAACGCAATCTTAACATTCTTATCAGCCAACAGCAGCGGCTGGTGCCGCGCCAGGCCAGTTTATCGCTGCACGCATCTGCTGATACCCACGCTGCGCCAGTCGGCGAGCAGCAACCCGCAACATCGCAGACATCATCACCTTGCCACCGGCTGACGGACGCGCCCGACCGCAGGACTCTGGCTCGCCCGTGGCCAGTGCATTCCTTTCGGGGAACAAATTAAAATCTCAGCGCTGCAGTAGCCGCGCATCAATGTCGCCGTCGACTCGAAGTCGAACATGCAAGTTGGTAGCATTCACAGATTTGTACGCGATACGTACTTCAGAACGGCGGAGAACTACCGAAAGAGCGGAAGACTACCGGCATCCCTGCACATCGCCGGGATGGAGGCTGCACAACCACTGGATGGACGACGGCAAGCATGGACGGATTCTGCGGCTCTCTATCGAGAACCAGAATCTGCGTAGCTGCTTCATTCATACGAATACCAGAACGGCTTCCTGTCTGGTACTTGTGCGCGCCGTACGTCCATCCGTCCGTCCGTGCGACCGTCCGTCCGTCCACCAACTGGTGGCCCCGTCGAAATACCCAGTAGCACTTGCGTTGTCGATATCCCTTCGGATCGACAATAAATTTGGAAATCGTTGGCAGAAGAAGCAAACAACACGCAGACGCAGTAAGGACCGGCTGGTCCAGGTCGCGTTGAGACGAGTCGGGCGGCCCGAAGAGCGGCTGTGCTGTGTGAGGTGTATGCTGTGGTGCTCCTTGCTGTGTGCATATCTCATCATTGTTATCATCACCGACACAGAGCCTATGCTGTTCTTGTTGTTGTTGTTTTTGTTGTTGTCGCCGCTGTGCTCCCACTGCGGTCCGCCCGATTCGCACAGAGTCGGCGTGCCGATCGGCATCTACGGGGCTGGCGATGTGGATCCGCTCCGGTGCCACCAAATCAAATCGCACTCTCAGCACAACATCCGACCGGCGGCCGATTCATTCGCTTGCTGCGCTCGACACGTTAGGCACTCTGGCGGTGCATCTCCTACCGTGTGGACGGATGATTCGATGCGATGCCGCGAAGCTACGGGGCAACATCAGACTCACCATCGCCGTCATGCCTAAGGGACTACAGCAGACCAACAACAACAATAACAGCAACAACAACATCGGCAGCAATACTATTCAGTCTTAAGAAAACAATGCCAAAAAAGAAGGAAAAAAATAAGAAAGAGTTTGGTTTTCCGTCCCACTTTTTGCTTCTTTGTTTGTGCTTGCAAGTGGTTCGCGCTCCGCAGTGTTTTCAGTGCTTTCTTCCCGCTCGATTTCATGACTCTGAGGTCGAAGCATGCCTAATATGTTTGCAATAAAACGGTAGGCAATCGACAGCGTTGCACGTTTCCACGCCACGTTAGGGTTGCGCATGCGCCCCGGCATCAGTTGCGCTTCCACTTCGCGCAAACATGATGGGTCGGTTGGTTGGTTGACTGGTCGGTCGTGGAGTTGGTGGGTTGGATGACCAGCCTAGACGAGCGAATGAGCCTCGATCGCAATAATGAAGATGGTTATGATGACAAAGGTGGTGATAACGTGCACGATGTTGATGAAGATGGTTATGAGACTGATTAAGATGATTATGCGGAAGACACTAATGCGGAGAAACATGTTGATGTGTTACCGTTGGGATGTTAAAGAAGATGATGACAGTGACAAAGGCGTTGACGATAACGTATACGATTATCACGGTGGTGATGATGATAATGCGATTTATCGGGCTGATAGTGGCCGGTAAGGAACGTGATAGCAATGATGATCCTGGATGGGATGAAGTTTAACGATGTTGCAGAGATGCCGTAACAGCTAAACCTACGGAGGTTGATCAGGTTTTGGTGATAATGTCGTTAGACATGACGTTGTTAAGCCACAACATCGGACTCCATGTTTTCACACACGATATTGTAACACCAGAGGCGATTTCGGTCAGCATGTCGTATTTCCTTACCCCTCAACGGTTGATTTTTAGTCCAAATTACTAGCTATTATGCAAGAATGTCATGTACAAACGGAAAATGAATGTGAAAGGGAAAAATAGTACCAGTGGAATGGTGAAATGTGAAGTGGAAAAAACTGTTGACTATCGTGCAACAAAGTTACGAGTATCCATACAAAATAAAATATTATTCAATAGCAACGAACTTTCACCACCGAATTCACTTTAATTGCGTGACTTTCTGATCTGATGTGAGGATAGTTTCTGGTATATTTTGGTGTTACGGATCCAGAACTGTAAGCAGAATTTTCGATTCAAGTCTAGTTTTCGAGATACATGAGGATAAAGTATCGAAAAATGCCATTTCTTTATTTTGACCTCGAAAACATGAAGTTCTATGAAGTGTCCGAAGGGTCAGACGGACGGTCCAAATCCCACATCTGCATATAGAGAAGATGGACGTTTTTATGAGGAACGATTACTTGAAATGGAGGAAAGTCTCATTCTCATTCTGGTTTTCCTTCTCTCCTTTCATTTAAGTCGCATTTAATTTTTATTTCACTTAGTATTTTATGAGTTACCGACCGCGGAGACCCCAACCAGTGGATTTTTTCCCCAACAGACTCAATTCTGGGAATGAGGAGAGCTGAAAACAGCTTACGGTTCCAGCGTTTAAATGGACATCCTGCGACACCCGGCGGACAGCTAAATCCGGCTCATTAAACTGAAATTATTGCCGACAATTGAACAATTTTTTAAATGGTTTTTCACCCTCCTCGCATTCTATTTTCTTGCTTCTTAATTTTATTTTTATTTTTATGGTTTCTTAACGTTACAAAAAGTACGTTAGTCTTGTTGGTGTTGTTTTTTACTGTTGTTGTTGTAGCTTAGTTATTTTTTCGCTTTTAAATTTAATGTACTCAAAATTTAATGTACTGTTGCTGCAACAATCGCCTCATGATGATTTCGTCCTCTGAATGACATCGTTTTTTTACAGCAGGATAATTCCTTTAATTGCTGCATTTCTTTGTTGTTGTTATTGGTGTCGGTGTTGCCGTTGTAATAACGGTGTTGTTGCTGTGTTATCCTTGGATTTTTTCTTGAATTTAGTTGTCTTTTTAGAAATACCGATTGTCATTTTTGTCCTTTTTTAGTGTACTGTTTTGTGTTATTATTTTGTTATGAAGTGTTTTCGTCGAGTTGGCTTTATGAATTTTTCTGATTGTGTCTTTTTTTATCGGTCCATTTATTTAAATAACACAGGAGACGTGATATCCTGTTGGTATTTCTATCCTGCATATTTTTCTTTTTGCCATTCCTTACTTTTTGATCCTTTGGACTCATAAAAAATAATTTTTATTGAATATTCTCGTTCTGACCATTTGATTTGTTGTACGAGTTAATGTAAATGATTTTTTTTTTCTTTAAAGAAATCTAATTTTTGTGTTGCTCACAACTTGTGAGCAATGAGAGTGAAGAATGACAGCTCGGAGTCGTCGTGTATGAATTCGATGCCAGTGACAGAAAGTCAGAAAAGCGTGAAAAATTTTTCACCAAAACTAGTAAAAGCTTGTAACACGTTTTCTGGGCCTCCCTTTCCAGTTTCCCCTCTAACTAAGTTGACGAATATCTTTCCCACATCCTGAATTTCGTTTTTAAGGAACGAAAAAAAAACTCACTGACGTAGCGTGACGAATATTTTTGTGAGTGCAGGATGCTGTTGTTGTAGTTTTTAAGCTTTAACATTATTTAGAATTGCTATTTTCATGCGTTTTTTGTTATTTTAGGCATTCATAAGAAGAAGTGCGTGTGTTGATCTTGAAAAGCTGAGAGGATCTGTGTGGTTGTGGGAGGGTGAGAGAGAGCGGGAGGCTGCGTTAGTTTGCTCAGGAGTGAGAGGCGAGAAGCAATAAACCCAACGGAAAATGTAATAAACGAGGAAATCGTGTACGTGACCAACCGCACTGAGGGTGCGAGACTTCTGCGCGCCGCTGGCTTCAGCGTGAAGCCAAAATTGCGGCACCCGCGTGGAGTTGCGTGGTATTTTTCCCACTTCCTACGTAAGTAATTCATTTTGAACAGAAAACTTTCAAATGCTTGCCTATTTAATCGATATTTCGCTCCTTTTACTCCCCAACCCCGTCCGCCGCAGTGTCCACGAACCTTTTTGGGGTGGCGAAGTTGCACGAAGTGTTCACTGAATGACTTCGATGCCGAGAAAAAATCTACTTAAAATCTCTAAACACAGTTTGGCGCAAATATGAAATTCGTTTGACGACACTCCAGGGACTCGAGTGCTGAGATGGACGAAAAAACGGCAGGATTTGCATGCTCTGCGAAAGGATTTCCGAAGCGAATCGATGAAAGAGGCAATCATAAATGATTGTAATGAGCAGCTGAGCGATCAGCGCCTCACCCGCTGCAGTTGGAAAGGCAGAAACGAACGTGAAAATTACGCTTTCGACTCCTTTTCTGCGAAATCAAAGAACGAAGGGAGAACCGAAACTCCAAAGCAGCAGCAACATCTGATAACAGCCAGCGGAGGCAGGAACGCCAGACAACAGCAACCCACAGGAGAGACTGCAAGGAAGCAGAGAGATTCGAGATACGCTGCAATGAGTGACAGCAACGGCAACAGCAACAGCAACAGCAACAGCAACAGCGTCGGCAACGGTATCAGCAAAAATACCATCAGCGGCAGCAGCAGTGGCAGCAGCAGAAGTGGCGTCAGAGAAGAGCTTTTCAAGACTCCCCGCGGAAAAAGGAATTTCAACGAGACGTTTAAAGGGTCGGCTTCCTGCCCAACCACGGTACGCGCGCAGGAACAGCGACAGCGACTCCCCGTCCTCAGCTGTTTGACTCCCAAACGGCTGGCGAACTTATAAGAAATCAAAAGCTTCAAAACATCAGTTGCGCCCGAAAGCAACACACAACGTGACCGCAGCCTGATATCTGGGTTTTAATTACTTCGAAATGAAATAACGAGCTTTGATTCGCCACCACAATCGCAGCCACAAACAATTCCTTGCTCGGAACACCCAAGTTAGTCCAGCGAAGAGTGAGTGAGTCATCCCCGCCTCACGCTCGGGGTTCTTCTTCTTCTTCTTCTTCTTCCCCTTTTTGTCTACGTGGTTGCAGGCTGCAACAATCTGATCGATTTGCTGCTGAGTTGTTCGGAATTCGCTTGTCTCGCGTCGCTGTTGCATCTCGCCAGGGATTCTACGAAATTCGCTTCGCTGCCTACCGCTGAATTTTCGCTAACAGTTCTTCGCTGCAGCGAGGAAGAGCAGATTTCGTCTTTCTTCGGAAGTCGGTTGTGAGTGCGGAGTGTTTTGCGATGTGAGAATTAAGAACGAATTGGAAGATCACTGCCAGTTGATCGCAGAGCTCTTGCACGGGCCACCCGAGATGATTCCTGGTCATTCGAAGTTAAAGTCGATGTTAGGGAGGTTCGTTCCGGGTGATTTTAGGTGATTTTAAGAGCTCTGAAGTCATGGAAATTTACTGAGATAAGAATTTGTCCCTCTCAATGAACAGGAAGCCGGTATTAATAAACATGTAATTCTCCGACCACATTTTCCCTCCACAATAACTTAAAAATTCCACCAAACCGACGACAAATTTGTCTACAAGACAAAATATATTAATTCCGGCTTATTAAATGTGGTTAGAACCACAAAATGAAATACAACCATCGCGTTCTCGCATGCACCGCATGCGAGGGTGCGGGGGGTGAGGACAAGGGCCGGGGCGAAACTCGAGAAACAGTAGCAGTGTCCTTCCGAAACATTGAAGGAAGGACGACGGACGCTTCGCCTCTTGGGGCGCCAGAGGACAATGAAAATCATGTCAAGCGGAAAAAGTTGAATATTAAACTTAAACGTTGAAGGAAACGGCAACCATAGCATTGCCAAAACAACAACAACAACAACAACAACAACACCAGCGGTCATCACAACCATGCCAAACACAAAAACAACAACAACAACGACAACAATGCCGAGAACAATGAGTGCCATGCAATTGCAAAGCACGGTCAGCTCCAGCGACCGAATCCTGTCAAATATATATGAAGATATAATAACTTCCGGTTACTGGCGGCGAAGAACAGCAAGATGGCCGCTAGGAGAGAGAGAAGGAAAGAGAGAGAGAGAGAGAAAGAGAGAGAGAGAGAGAGAGAGAGAGGGAGAGGGAGCGAGCAGCGAAGAGGGACAAATACGCCGGCAGACAGATTCACAGTTGAAGTGACCCGGGATTTGATCACCTGCTTCCGTGTATGCGGCTGGATTTCGTATTTATTTAATAGCAACAAACACAACCACACAAACACACACACACACACTTAAAGAAACACACACAATTTATCCTTAATATTGTAAATCATAAATGACCAACCGGAATGTGAGGTTCTGACTGCTCAAGGGTTCGGAAGCTTCAATTTCCACAATACTGGGATTTTCAGAATTTGGAAAAATACTTAAGAATTTTGAGAAACTTGTGAAATTCTTGACTGAGCCGAAATTCCGAAGAGGAAACTTAATTTCCACACAACTTTTCGAAGTTAAACTTTTTATTGCTCGGATTTTTTTGAGAAATCAATAGAGATATTCAGGATTTTGAGCAAAATCATGGAGGGAAATATGAATTTTTCCAGAACCAAGAATGTGGGATTGGAATCCCTGAGCCTGACAGTGACAACCCAACCCCACTCTCAAGGTTGCCTGGCTGGTTGGTCAGCCAGCGGCTCATTTAGCATGCATGCATTCAGGATGGCCAATTGTTGTTGGCCGGAATCTACTTGTAAATTCATCATTTACGGTTTATAAGGATTCCGGACGCATTTCCTGCCTTGAACGCACGGAAGACTGAAGAACGACGAGATCGGTGGTAGCGGTCGGGACAGGAAAAGAGGGCTGAACGTGATGGGAGAATAGAAATTAAGTATTTATTAGTTGCCATGGATTGTTGTTGTTATCGTTGGTTGTTGGCTGTCTGTTGTAGAATTTAATATCTTGGCAATCTTTGGTCATCTTAATAAATTTTTATCTATCTGTCATTCGCAACCTCGATTTCTATTAATTTATTTTATTATACACTCTCACATATACACTCACATATACCCTCACACACACACACACACACACTCCCACATTAGCACCCTGATGTGCTCTCCGGAAACGCATTCAAATACGCGATTACGAGAGCAACGCATGACGTGACACCGACTTCTCATTCCTTCCGTGCAAATCATCGCATTCGACATTCCAATCAGAAGGCTGTCGTTGTGGCAGTGGTGGTTGTTGTTGTTGCTGTGATTCCAACCAACAAAAAGTCCAATTGCATTCCAACAACAACCACTTGCAGTTGCAACACGACGCACACGAGATGGCGCTGCCAGCGTTGGCGAGAAAGTGCACACAATCGAGACGACTGCCAGGATATCTTAACTGACAGTGCGTGTGTGTGTGTGCGAAAAGGATTCTGGTTAGTTATGCTTTCGTTCGTTTCCATACCTCTACGCTGGGTTGTTGTTGTTGTTGTTGTTGTTGTTGTTGTTGTTGTTGTTAATAATAATACCATCATCCGGTAAAGGATTGCGAATGCGTGTATGCATGTGTGTGCGCTCGTGTTCCTGTGTGCTTGGGCTAGTGTTTGCGTAAATCTGTGCGAGTGTATGTGTGTGTGTGCGTGTGTGTTTGTGTCGTGTTTCTGTGTGCATCCATTCTTGCTTGTCAATTCTCTGCAAGACATTTTGTGCGTGTTTTTAATGTGGCCTGGAATTTAAAAGGACTCTCCTTGTTATCCTTAAGGAGCTGCCTGGCAATCTTCACTCCGTTCACTTTGGGTGCGTTCTTGCTGTTGTTGTTGTTTGTTGTTGTTGTAGCGCCTGCAGCTTTTGAGGTGGTCGTCCTTAAAGACTCTCCTGCACCCCAGAATGCCTCTCGGGGAATTTCGCTGGTGCTGTGCGTACTTTTTGTTGTTCTTGTTGTTGTTCTTGTTGTTGTTGTCACTACCTCTTTCCTCCTAAAATGGCCCGCATTCTTCACTCCTTTTACAGATTCGTGTTGTTGTCCACAATCGAAATCGTTGTTGTTGCAGCTTTTCTAATACTTTTCGTGGTTGTCGCTTTAAGATTCTCCTTGTGAAGCATCCTGCGTTTGCCCTTCCCTCCTCCTGAGTTTCTCTGTTGTTGCTGTTGTTGTTGTTGTTGTTGTTGCTTTTCCTGTAGGTCTTTTTTTCATTGGTAGCCCCTTCCGATTCCTCAACAATGTTGATTTTTATGGTTGTGGCTGCCGTTGCTGTCGCTGTCATCAGTTGTTAAACCAATAAAAAATTTGCACGCAGAATTCGTGGCCGTCAGCGTTTTTTGTTTGTTTTTGTTGTTATCCTCTGCTCCAGCATTTCTGCGCTCATCTCACCCTTCGCCACCTTCTCACCCTCTCTCTATCCTTCTCTCTCTCTCTCTCTCTTTCTCTCTTTACCGCCTCCTTTTTCTGGGTTTACAACTCCCCGGTGAGCTCTTCAGCTCAGTGTTAAAATTTTAACGGGTTTCTTATCATTTTAAAGCTCTTCGCTCACCTCGTTTGGTTTTTGCTGAATTGGCAGCTCAGTCGATTGTTAAAATCGCGAACTTTTTTGTTGCGACAAAAACTGTTTCTGAGCGAAATCGATGAACAAAGAGAGGAGTGAGAGTAAGAATGTCTGTGCATGAAAAACAAATGCATCAAAATTACTTAGATTTCTCTTCATTCTAATTCTGAGCTTGGAAATGAGGAAGAAACATGAGGATTTGATATTTAAATTATTTAAAAAAATAATTTAAAAAAATAATATAGAAATCTCAACAGTATTTTCATTCTCAATTTGACATAAAAATTAGAATCCCGTCTTTTTTTTATAAAAGAAGTCAAATGGAAATTTTCGACATTAGTGAACAAACGCGATTTAATAACGACGTTTCCCTCACCTTGGTCCTTAATATCAAAAACCTTTCTGTCTTCCCTTCTATCTTTTTAAAATATTGAAAGGATTACTGAAATTCTTCAAAAACAACAGAATTTTAGCCTAATTTTGTGTTCAAACTTTAACACACAAAACAATTCCAAGTTTATGCTGACATGAAGACAGAAAACACGCGAAATTCTGGTTCAGTATGCCATCCATCCACTCAATCAGTTAAAATATAGAAATAAAAATCCCACCGATCCCAAAAAAACTGTTAACAGAATTTATAAACATCAGCCGTTCATTGTAATTCATCAAAATTCACCTGTTGAGCCAACTGAATTATTCATCATCGAAATGAAAATCAGCAGCAGGAACAACAACAACAACAACAACAGCAGCTACAACAGCAACAACAACAACAATACACACCAAGAACAGTCATCATCCTCCGTTTATGCGTACAATAAAAATAATTATTCATTATTTAAGCATAATAAAGAGAACATCGGCCGCAGCAACAACAACAACAACAACAACACTACACCACTCTCACATCGTCTAGTTTAGTAGGTCAAAAAATCAAGTTTATTAAAAATTAAAATTTTTATACACCGACAGGAACGCGCGCGCAACTTAATTAATTCCCGCCGCAGCGCGCCGCCTCGGCTGCAGTCGCATAAAGAGACGTCAACGCAGGGCCAGCGGAGGGAGACGTCCTGCGGAAGGGGAGAGAGCGGAGAATGAGAGGGAAAGTGAGCAGCCGAATGGCTAACAAGCTGCCGCCCTCCGAACGAAGTCCTGCTCGGCTGCAAAAAGCGGAGGACAACAAAGAATTTGTTCATTCGCGGTGGTGCGCAGGAAAGAAGAACCCGCTGGAAATTAACATAACATTAGAATTGGTAATTACTCTGCGCACACTCTCTCTCTCTCTCTCTCTCTCTCTCGTCTTTACTGCTAATAAAGTCCAGCAAAAGCCGCCGAAACCAGCGGACGCGCGTTGCGCATGCGATATCAGCGCGTACATGATGATTAACGTGGCGCGGCAGCAGCAGCAGCAACGTCGACAACAACGCCAAGTGAGCAGCTCGCTCGCGAAGGACACGGCGGCCTTTGTGCTGCGGGAGAGGAGGAGCAGAAGGAGAGCCACACAACTTTAAGCAGCTCGGCTAAGCACCGCCGCGAGAGACGGAACTCCGAGTGCGCGATCCTCGCGTCGCTCCGTTGAATTATTCAAATCTTCCGATTCTGATTTTCACTTTTTTCGTTCCTGTTTTTCGCCTCTGTTTTGACTGCCGCCAGCCTTGGCCAGTCGTCGGGAGGCCGAGCGGAGGCCGAGCGCAGTTCGAGCCATCAGACGATCTCAAGGCTTTCGTAGAGAATGCGAGCGGCTCGCGCGTTCCGGGAGCAACGCGCTCGCGCCGGCTCATTTTTCCATTTTCCGCAGCATTAAAATTATGTAAACCTTGTTGATTATGCGCATAATTTTCATATTTTTGTCGCGAGTTGCTGCTACTGGTGCTGCTACGGGTGCTGCTACGGGTGCTGCTGCTGCTGCTGGTGTTGCTGTGTCGGGCAACGCGTCTCCGACAGGCGCGACTGAGTGTCTGCTGGGCTCGCGAGATCCTTCCTCTTCAACGCCGATGCTGTCGACGGTGACGATCAGTTGTAATGACGACGCGATAACCTCGAGGTCATTCGTATTGTAATTAAGACTGCAATTAGGAGGATCAAAATTTGCATAATTTTGTTGAAGTGTCGCGTTCTCGGCACCTCATCAAATTAGCATTTTTATTTCATTTTATCTTTATTTATTTAATCCCTTGCAGTGGTGAAAGAAGAAACAAGGAATTATTCTCGGACTTAAATATTCAAACTTCTACTCAACATATTCAGATTTCCAACTGATTTTTCTCCATCTTCAAATGAAAATCTGCTTTTAATTCAACTTTTCTCGACGATATAACAGAGATACATTTCGAAAATCTAGGGGAAAAATAGCTCGAATAGTGAGAAGACCTATTTCCTGAACACCTAAAGTTATTCAGAGAAAACCTGGAGTCGTGATGGAAAATGGAGCTCAGATTGGAGCTCAGAAGCCCAAAATCATTTCGAAAGAAGTCTCAAATCTTCGTCATTATTGTTTGCTGGTTAGTTATCGCACCATTGCATTGTGCTATTTTCTCATTCAGTAGAATCATTTCAAGATCTGCATGATTTGCAGTGATCACGCGAATGAATTAGTCGACGTGGAATTCCGCTTGCATGCGAGATTCGGTCGATTAATTTAAAAAGCCACTGAAATCCGTTACTTTGGCAGCGCCTTGCATTTTGGAGTCACAGGCGTTTTTTTTCTTGTCAGTTCATCCGTTTTTGCGGAACACGCACTTCATCAAGTCAACTGATTCCTTCTTCATTAATCGTCCGCTCAATTAAGATTCAAGTTCAGCTGCTAGAAGCAACTCTGAAGGAACACCAGCCTCGCACGAGCACAAAAAACAAGGACGTCCCAGGACGAAGAAGCCCAGCAACCGTGGGAAAATTCAAATCGAACGCATCCTCAGCAATCAATATTCAAAAATACGTTACTGCAGACAGGCGGTGACAATGCCAAAGCAACAACAACAACCCCACCGCCACCGGACTCGAAAGGATTTATCATATCTTCTCGCAGCGCAGCCAGACAAACAGAGGAAGGAGAGCACGCAGCATCCTCAGGATTTGCATTGAATCCTGCGGAGCGAATTCGCAAAAAATTCAACTCTTTACGGAGGATGCGATCGAATTCAAACGGTGGCGGCGACGGCTTTGTCTGCGTGCCCGAGGATATCTATTTGTGAATTTGAATTTCGGCATGCAAAGAATACTCGACGTGTCTTCGTGCCGCGTCGGTCCCCGCTTCGCAACGAAATGCAAGGCGCAGCGACCGAAATGAATAATAAAAAAAATAAAACACACTCTTCCAAAAACGAACTCGCTTCTAATTTATTATCCTTGATTGCATCTTCCTGCCACACAACTGCCGGCGTCCTTGCTTGAATAAAGACACCGATTTCCATGGGAAAGAAAATCCATCGAGGCCGAAGCTTCTTCACTCGCTACTTTTAACCCTTGAGAAAATTAAACATATGCAAAGCCTCGAAATTCCGTGCGCACCATGCGTCTGCGCCGGCGTCCTGCGTCCTGCGCCCAGGCAAAGGACGCGCACTGCTGTCTGCTGGCAAGGGCGCAGCGGCGTCCTTTTTTGCATAAGCGGTCGGCCGCTCGACTCGGCGACTCGGCGACTCGGCTCAGCAACCCCTTCGCGTTGATCAGCGCGACGAAGACGATCCCTTATTTGAATACTCATCCTCGCACCGCACGATCTTGCGCGAGGATTGCGAAATAACACGGCCGATCTCCGTGAATAATTTTCACAATGTGTGGCGGTGTTGCGTGCACCCTTTCTACGCCCCGTGAAGGGAAGACGTTGCCCTGCCAGGTCAGGTATCCGCAGAACCCGTCCGATCCTTGCAGCGCTCGGCCCGGCTGAAGAAGATCCTCGCTCAAGACAAAACCGAATGTCAATTTCTCTCTATTTTCATGCAAATCAACTGGGACAACTAATGCACAACAACAACAGCAAGCATCCGTAATCCCAGCCGAAGTCCCTGTCCTCGGCTGGCAAGGCGTCGGCCTCGAATTTCCTTACGCACGCACGATCGTCGACGCGCCATCCTTTGTTTGCAATTTGGATTTGTAGACGTCATCGAAGGCCTCAAAGAGGACGACAACTCAGCGAAGAAAAGTGGAAGAAGTAGCAAAACTCGGTTTAGGGTGCAGCAGCACTGATCGGGCGCGGTCCATGCCGATTCCTCCTGCCGATCCTTCCTGCCGATCCTTCCTGCCAATCCTTCCTGCCGATCCTTCCTATCGATCATTCGATTCATTCCTCGCTGCCGCTCCTTCATGTCAGCGAAAAGGTCGCCCAAGTGTTCGCTAATTCTATGTTATTAGAAGCGCTTCTCGTCCTGTCGATCGGCGGGACATTTTCGCACAACACGCGTACCTCTCGCAGGATATGCAAATGTGTCGCGAAAGGATTGATCCTTAATTTATGCATAAATTGGCGTAACCTCGGAGCGAGGGGTGCCTTCGAGTCCTTAATGTATGCATAAAAATTTTCAATAAATGAGGTTTTCCGAGGAGAAGCGAGCCGAATTCAATGCGTGCGAATTGTAGCGGAGAAGCGGCTGCTGAGTTGAGTCCTTCCTGGCGAGTTCTTGCGCGTTGTTGGTGCCTTTGGGTGCCTTTCAGCGAGATTGACAAATTTGAAGGGGTGTCCTGGGGCAGCGCCAGGCAGGACGAACGCTGCTGCTCTGTTGTGTGGTGCGTTCTTTTAGAAAATTAAATTTATTACGATTGTAGATCCGGTTTCTTGTGTTATTGTAATTTTTTCCTTTTCTTTTCCATTTGCACTCCACATGTTCATTTCTTGTTTTCGTTCGAAATTCCTTTTTCTTGCTTTTGCTGTTGTTGTTGGATTTCTTTCATCCTTTCGGGAGCCGTAGCGATATGCAAAATCATACAAATGCATACGTGATTTAACACTCTCTCTCTCTCATACTCTCTCTCTCTCTCTCTCTCTCTCTATTTTACTTAACACCGAAAAAATCGACTGTACTTTTTTGTGTGAGAGGATACACAGTAGAGTGATGTTGGCATCGAATTTATTAAGATTTGTAATCATTTTCAATTAAAAATACAATAATCGCTTTTCATTCCTCTCGATTCTTCAGGATTTCTTACGTTTTTTACGATTTGACGGAATTTCCTGTAACTGAGAGCGTTCAGTGAGGTTGTTTTTTGCTCTCCCACGTTTTAAAGTCTCTCTTTACTTCGTTTTCGCCCACTGTAGTTGACTGCATCCCTTCCGTCGACGTTTGTGAGCACAAATATCAGTTTTTCAAGTTTTCAATTTTCCTAGTTTTATTTCAACGTAATTTAATTTCTTAACTGGAAGTTTTTCGCTTATTTTTAATCTGTTATCTGCAGTTTTACATTTTTCCCCATTCTGCTTTCGGCTTTCACATTGCTTTTGCTCAATAATTTTTAAGTTTTTCTCTTCTATGCAGTAACATATTTGGTCACACAGCCGTGAGGTTGAATCCTTTTATGATAGGAGTTGTAAGTGTCCTTTAAAATGTGTGGCGAGGAGAGGTGGGACAGAGAGGGTGGAAGGCCGTTAGAGATTGTGAAGGCTGGGGGAAGATAAATAGAGCGGCTGCGGGCAGAGAAATACGTAGAGAGGCAACGTACATCAGTGCCATTTGCGGGATTTATCGTCGTGTATGTTTTACTGTAGTTGTTTTCCTTGTTGCTGTTGTTGTTCGCTTTATTTATGAACTTGATACACATGCAAATACGTTTATTTCTATTTTTATCAGCTACCTTTTTTACTTCTCTCAGTTTTTTCCGCCCTTTGGCGGAAATTGATTGTGACATTTTTTCCCCACAAACGACGAGATTCATTGTAAATTGCGATTGTATTGAAAAGAATTGCGGCAAAAGAGCAGTTTAGGAAAAATGAATCTACGATTTCATTCGCCAATTTTGCGTGGTGCATGTGGACGACGGTAGCCACTCGTGAATTTCGGTCTCCGCGGGTTATTCGGCCTCAGGCTGCGGTGAGGGGCAAGCTAAAGATGAGGGTGAAGTTGAAGGTGACACTGTGGATCTCGAAAGGGTGTGGGGAATCTTCCGGATATCATTAAAAAGCTATAAGTGGATAATATAGAATTGAAAGTGCGAAATTGCAAGGCAAAAATGGTCTTCCTCTATTCGTTCTTTTCTTTTCTACAATTCCTTAAAAGAATAACCTCAAAATCGTTTCTAAAGCAAGATGGAATGTTATTGTTCTAATATTAACAACAGTTTTTCACTTTAAATCTTCAACATTTTGATGAAAACGTTGAATATCTCGTAGATAAGGTTTTTCTCTGTCTTTTTTGTCACATTTTAAGTAATAGAAGCAAAAAGCGTTAACATTTTATAAACAAAGAGTGGATACGTTTTGTCTTTTTTATTATCGTGTCATGAACCTCTGAAAGTCAAACACGTTACTTCGCTTTTATGTCGTCCTCACATTAAATCTCACGTGAGACGCTTGAATGAGTGAATGGCCCTCGTTGACTCTTGTAAGACGGTTTTTTTTTCTTATCGTCTCCCGAATTTATAACACGTACAATTGTTTTAAAACGCAGCAGCAATCTCAAATAAACTTCAAAAAACATTAAACAATCGTAGGCGTGAGTGAAAAACTCACTTAAAATCACCAAAAATTTGAGAATCGTGAGTACCTCAGGTAGCTGAGCTGAGGTGATCACGTGTCGTTGCTGCCTTTAGCTTCTCTCTTCTGCTTCTGCATACAACTTCTACGGATTAAAATGGAGATAAATTGTCCTCTAAAACTGCATTATCGTCCTTCTAGATGGTGAAAATCGAAAAGCCCTCGTTGAAAGTCCTTCGCAAAGCAACAAAAATCCGCTTTCAATTGAATTTGCTTAATTTTAATCCTTTCCGTTGCCAATCACGACATCCTGTTGATAAACAAACTTCCTCCGCCTCCCTCAGACACACACACACGCACACACACACACTCCCATGAAATGAAGCCGGAGAGTGTTTTCGCTCGTTGCGGTGGGAATGACGAGGGAGAAACCCAGAATCTCCACAAATTCACCGCAAATAATAACAATAATAATGAACTTCATTTACGTTCGAACCTCAATCTAAAATCAGAGCAACGCAGTCGTTGCACACACACACACACACACACACACACACACACACACTTGCATTCCTAGGAATCTGTGTAGCTAGACTGTACCGCACGCAAGATTCGCCGAAAATAACGCGTAAAGTCAACAATCGCGCAACATCAACAAAACCTTTTAAATTATTATTTGCTTTGTTTGATTTTGTTTGAGTTGATGGTGGCGCGATGCTGTTGTTGTTGCTGTCGTTGCTGTTGTTGCTGTTGTTGTTGCTCTCCTTCGCTGACGTGACATTTGTGCCGCCTCGAACACCCTTTAAAACTGTAAAATGGGACGACAGTTGGTGTTGGTAATTTTGCCGCCCCCTTTTTTGGTGGCTTTTTTCTTACTGTTTTGCTGCTGTTCACTACACGTCAAATCGAATCGCTCAAAAAATCGCTAAATTATAAGAAATCTCGCACGACACGGCTTTCTCGAGATTTCAAAGTTGTCTCGATCTCGAAAGTGCTTCTCGAAGGCCTCTCCAGCCTCTCCTCGAATATCTCTCAAAATATGTTCACTGCATTCAGTTCAGTTTAGTTAAATATAAAAACACGCGAACTCTCCCCTCCTCCTCTTCTTCTTCTTACAGATGTGCCTGCAATCATTCCACACTCCACACAAACGTTTTTTCATACCACATCCAACCATTACGATCGGCATCCGCACACTCCCAGCTGCTGTGCCCAGTTTGCGTCTCAGTGGGTGTTTCACGCACCCTGTAAAGGTGTAAATCACGATCGTGTCAATCAGACGCTCCGTCGTCCGCGCCCTGCGCGAAGATCTCGGCTGGCAGGGACTGCAGATCGACTCTCGACCCAGAATGCGGCCGCAAAGACGATCCTGCTTTGCACAGACGATCCTCTTCAGCGTCGCTTTTTACTTTTCGCTTTTGCACTCCAGCTTCTCCGGCAACGTTCGGTGTTGAGATCACCAAGCGACTCCTTCATTCATTAAAACTGGAGGCCGTCCAGAGGAAACAAAAGCAAGCGAGGGATCTTCAATCAACAACCCACTAAATTGCCGAGCCAAGTGGCAGCGGCAGCAGCAGAACAACAACGGCGACACGAGCAAGAGCGCTGAATGATGGTGACTCAAACGCAAACAATTTTAGCGACAAACGACGAGCGCGATAGCGAGCCGGATCGAGCTGCAGACCGCAAAACAGGATTCGTACGCGTTCGAAGCGGCAGACGCTGCAAACGCGGCAGACGCGGCTTCAACGCGCTGCAAGATTAAATGTAATGAAAATATTTAAAGCTTCTTTTCTTGTTTCTCCTCTTCCTGCCTGCTTGCCTTCCTTTCCCGCAACCCTCTTTCTCCTTCTTCTCGACACTCCGACAAAATCTGCGTCAAATCACCTCACCTCTCAAAGCCGACGACGCGACACAGTCGTCTCCAAGCCGCGTCGCTGCTATCTTAGTTGCTGATGATGCCGCGTGCCTTCCTGCAATGAGTTCATCTTGAAACGAATAAAAAACGCTAAACAACATCAAATCAGCCTCGATGCGGAGATCTACAGACTGTAGATGGGTTACAAAAATGCTGAAGGTTTCAATTTTGCGGCAGCATCAGGTCGCGCGGCATAAATGTGTTGCAGTGGCGGTGGCGGCGGCTGTGGCGACTTCTAGCTGTTGCGGCAGATTTTTGCCAGATTATGAATGAATTTGCCAGCGGCCGGGGAGTGCAGGAGGAGATGGCAATAGATGGAGGCAGCTAGCTGTTCGCACTCCTCCCCAGCCGCTTCCAGTGAACCAACTTGAGCGGCAGCCACACGATCAGCGTCAGAGCTGTAAGAGATCCACAGGCGAGTCGGCCGCCTCGAACGCTTTTTCATTCATGAGCAACGCGTACGTTCGTCTTGAAGTGCTGTAATCAGTGCACGCAATAAAATTTTACTCCGTTTCTTGTTGTTAAATCTTTTTTCTAGCTGAGGTTCTTGGGTTTTTGTTGTTAATGTTGGATTTTGACAGCATTCGAGGTGTGTTTTGCGTGATCTGACGAGACTGCACGTCTTTCAGCAGACGACGTCTGAAGTCTGACGGCTTTCGTCGTCGTCGCGCTGCGACTTTTAGCCGACAACCTGAAAATGCAAAAAAAGCGTCGCGTTCGGCCAACCTCAAAAAATGTCAATTAAATTAATTATTGCCTCCATTTGCTGTAGTTTAGTCGCTTTATGACTGCGATTACGAGTGCGAGCGGTTTGGTTGTTGGTTGCTTTTGTCTCGTTTCGGCAATTTAATTAAAATTACTGCGAGTCTCGAGTTGCCGGTGGCCACATTTTCGTTAACGCACAATTAATCGCTTGGCCGAAACGCCAATAGGTCGCTGTAGGCAATGACAGTCGCAATAAGTGGCCGACTTTGGATTGGGCCTTCGATTGCGCGCTCGCTTCCTTTTGTGAAAGCAATCATCAAGAATCGTGTGTCCTTTCCTCGCTAAACGAGTTGTTGCAAACGGTGCCATCTTGACCTTCATTAATCACTCCGGACTGTTTTTCCACAAGGATCGAATTCCCTGCAACTCAAGCGCAACGAGAGGTCTTGCAGTCGCTAGAGGTCGCGCCCGGCCTAAGTTGCGCGCAATCGCAACCACACGCATCATAAATTTTATTGTCAAGTGTTTCTAGACGTAATTGGCCAACCGCGACGTACACCGTGAGGTCGAAACCGCTTCTTGATAACACAACTCGTCGTGAACACCAGCGACCCCGACTTCCAGCCGAAAAACACCTTTAATTCGCAGGCAGCACCTGAACCCGATAGCCTTGTTGGCGAGACCCGCGACGAGTGGCCTGAATACCGCTTTCAAGAGGGTGCTTCGCGGCTGGTTCGCGTCAATTACGCTGCGGTTCAATAAACCATAAAAACCGTCGCATTAATTATGCGCGTAACCGACACTGCAACGCAACGCGACGCGGCCAACGGCAAGACGACGCGGCCAACGGCTGAAGCCAGGCGAGGCGACGCGACGCGAGGCGAGGCGACGCGACTCGACTCCATGCGACTCTCCTGCCAAAAGTGCGATAGATAGCAGCCAACAAGGTTTCCATGTAAAGTGACGACACACAACAACAGATAGCGATGGATAAGACAATTTTTAAGGGAGGAAAAGTCGTCGCTACAAGGGTTGACTTCTTAACTGGGCTATAAAAGCGGCTGGAAACAAGCCGTGTCGCTTCTCTACGCGTTTCTTTACGTTAAAAGCAGAAAAACGCATGTTGTTGTTGGTCGACGGTTGAATTTAGTTGCCTGGGTGTCGGCGCTGTCAACAGCGCGGCTTTCGTGCTGTCGTGTGTGTTGCTGTCGCCATTTCATTTACGGTTCAACTGCTCCAGTCTTGTTGATAATTAATTAGTCGTAAATTACGCGGGCACAAAACTGTTTGACATACTTTTGGCCCGAAAACGCTCGCAGGTCTGCAGTTGCCGCCACTTGAGCGCGCAACGCGACACACAGCTTATCAAAATCTATGAAGAAATAAAGGCAAAACACTTGTTTTCCTCTACAGTTTTTCCCGTATTCACTATAAAACTACTAAATGTGGACTTTTAATTGAAACCAGTTTTTACATTTACAACCGTCTTTAGTGAAAAAACGGTTATTTGGTATTTTTTTAATCAGTATATGAGCGTCTAAATAACCAGCGTTGTTGTCAGTATGAAAGACGCCCTTCGTCATACTGGAAATCGTCTTCATCCTGTTGAATATCACGACGGTGAATGTAATGACAATAATCATAATTATCATATCGAAAAAGCGGTCATTACATTTAATGTCACAGTTGTTAATGTGGCGCACTGCCATCATCACACCGCAGTTTTCGAATTGAACTCCGTGCTTGTCAATATAACAGGCGATTTTTCGTTATCATCATATTGAAAGATACATTCTTGGTTGGATTTTGAATTTGATTCTAAATAAATAAATAAATAAATACAGTTTGGGTCAATATAACAGCTGCCCTTCATCGTATTGAAGATCGATTTTATCAATTTGAGTATTGTGACGGTTAATATAATGACAATAATCATATTTATCTTATCAATTTAATTTTAAGCAAATAACTGCAATTGTTGGTTTAAAAATTTCAGACTCATCGCTCTTCTGAGATATTCGAACTTTTCGAAAAGTACGGTAACTCATACATCAGCATGAAACCCTTTTCTTCATTAAAACGCATCATTTCGATTCAGTGTGTCTTTCTCAGGTATTTCTCAGGTTCTACGAACGATTTTCTTTAAAGTGAACGACTGCAGAATTGCTTCGCCTCACCGCGCTTATAAAGAGCAATAAAAACCCATTACAGCACAGCTGTACCCATCACGTAGGGGCTTCGCTTCCTCCCTCACATTCAGAGGGTCAACGTTGGCGTTGACGTTCCTGGTTTTCTGTCATTTTTGTCGTCGTAGTCGTCGGCTTTAATCCATAACCAACTACGACGTAAGTATGTAGAAAAAGTAAAATTAATCTTATCGCTTTGAAGCAACGCAGGGCAACGTGCGCGTTCAAGACTTTATGATGGTGGCTGGCAAATGTTGCCGCTGTTGTTGCTGTCGCTTCGTCAAATTCCGAAATGACCGAAGAATGAAGAACGTCGGGCCCGTCAAGCCAACCGGAAGCCTCCGCTAAACGTGATCTGCCGTATAGGCTGCGGCATAAAATAACGTTACGTGCTTCAACAGAAGAAGCGCTGACTTTGTGGAGAGAGAGAGGTTCGTGTGTACGTTCTGTCAGAACCAGCAACAGCAGCAGCAACAAAACAAGGCATCAGCGTTTTTTGCCTCAATCCAAAACGTACGCATGCGTTGGTTTGTCGCTTTTGTCGCGTCGCTCCTGTCGCAGTACAGAACTCAGTAATTCTTCGTCGGAGTTTCAGTCAAAGTCAGCCGGTGATACTATATCTCGATTCGTATATCTTGCTAAGTCTCTTTGTCTGTCCGTCCGTCTGTCCGTCTGTCTGTCCGTCTGTCTGTCCGTCTGGTCGTCTC
This sequence comes from Sicus ferrugineus, assembly GCA_922984085.1. Classification (NCBI taxonomy): domain Eukaryota; kingdom Metazoa; phylum Arthropoda; class Insecta; order Diptera; family Conopidae; genus Sicus; species Sicus ferrugineus. Next base: position 35,135,310 of record OV277350.1, on the reverse strand, counting down.
TCTGTCTGTCTGTCTGTCTGCGTGTCTATAAGTTCATCCATCCGTTCCGACGTCCAGCCGTTCGTGCGTGCGCGCTTGCAAATGTTGTCTTGTCGTTGCAGTGCGTTGTTTTAACATACGTTTGCCACTTGCTCTGTCTGTCCACTAGTCTACACATCTGTGCGTCCCTCTTCCCATCTCTCTGCTCCCCCTCCCAACTGTCCGTTCTCCCTCCAATCCGTCTGTCTGTCTGCCTGTCTATCCGTCCGTCAGCAACATCGATCTTTCCAGTGGAAGGTCTTTTGATGAAATGCCTTTTGCTTCATTTTGATTTTTTCGAGGTTTTCCCCGTGGAGTTTGTAGGGCTTGGAGAAAACAACACACTGCAACAACAACAAGAACAAGAACAACAACAACAACAACAACAACAACAACAACCACAACACCACCATGACTGCAAATCGTGCCATTGTTGCTCCAACGCATTTCAGCTCCGTTGCGTTGGCAAGAACTGAATTTCGGCGCGTAGCAAACAGGATGCATTCATCAAGATTGAAACGTTCGCTTTTTTGCGTCCTTCATGTCTTACTTTCTTCGAACTCGCGAAGCTACACTGAACGCAAGAATTATTTTTTAGCATGTTTCGATCCAAGGCTAATTCATCGCGAATCTGTGTATCGCAAGAGCGATTCTTCGCAATGACGATTAGACTGATTTGCGATGTGTTTCTTCTACACCTTTCTCAACCGCTCCCTTTTTTCCTCCTGTGTACCTTTCCTTCTTTCCTCTTTCATTCCCCCTCCCCCCCCCTCTTCTCTACACGCCTCGTTCACAATGTCATCGTCCTCCGCAGCCTCACGTGTCTCCGCTCATAAAAACTTTAAATTCCACAATAAAAACCTCTTATCTGCCACAAATTGAAATTAATAATTACCGAGCGCCAATTATAAACGCGACTGTAATTTTCCCCCTCACCCGTCCCCTCCGAAAAACCAGCCACCAAAGCCCTTCAGGGGTACCCGTGATGCCCTCAGAGTTCCATCGACATCAACATTTTTAATCGGCACTTGGAATTAATTTTCGCCATACTGCCTGAACACCGACAACAACCACCCTTTTAACCCTTTGACACCTTCAGAGGCATGGAGTTGCGCTCCCTCGGCTGTCGTGTTCATCAAGATATCGTCAGTTAGTCGTGATTCTTGTTGAAGATGCGACTTTTACATTTTATTATTCGCCCATAAATACTACCGCGTTTGCGACATTTGGCGAGATAACAACGCGGTACGCAGTGGCGACCACCCTCTTTTAACCCACTCACGCCCTGGACCGTGACCGGGAATCCTTTCGGACACAACGTAGATGACGTTGTACGGTACGAACTGAAGCCTCTTGAGAGGCTCTCGTCTGATCTTCTTACACTGATAAGATTTCGTTGCCGGTTGACGTCTGCGAGGTATTGCAGCGGAAGGATAAAAGTGTGGTTATGTAGACATGTGATTGTGTGCGTGTGTGTGGAAAATTGCGGATGTATCCGTCTGCGTTCACTTTTGGATGAGTTGTAAAACATCAACTGCCAACATCCTCTTCACATACGCACACATTTAATGGACCGTAGTAATATTTGTTCTCGGGGTAACTTTACGGTCTCCACTATTGTGGTTTTCTACGAGCTACAAATGGGGCATCATAGGGTAAATTAAGGATTTTAGAATGTGCCGACAACTGTAACTTCAGATTTGCGTTATTCATTAGAAGGATAATTTAATCGTCCTTGGCACAGCAAGTTTGCAGGCGTATATTAATATATTGCGCGATATCTTTTAAAGTCGTGGCCTTTACTTGAGAGTGGGACACTTAGAGTCGACGATATAGACGAGAATCGCGAAACGGGATCTTCACTTCTCGATCGTGCGCATCTACTCTCTCGATTAACCTCACTGCTTACGAAGGCATCATCATCCTCATCTCGGGTATCACCATCGCCATCACCTCCATTGCCTCCATCGAACAATCGTGCCCACATTCTGGTCCAGCGGAGGCTAACGAGGCATCCATTAACAAGTCTAGGAAAGTAGCTACGAAAAATCACACCCTCCTCGCTTCCCAAGAATTGACACACATGCTGGCCGCCGGACAGACGGCAGGGACAAGCGGTGCCACACTTTCGTGGAAAATAAACACGCCCATCGAAAGCCTCAGATTGCTGGTCCAAACATCCAAACAACCGAAAGAATCGAAACGAGTTGAAAGGAGTTTGTAAAAATAATTAACACTTGTGTGCATTTCTGTTGTTAGATTGTAATTGTTATTGTCAGAGATGTCAATATATGCGGGCATTGTCGTTGTCGTTTTTGTCGTTGTTGTTGTGGCGGTTGTTGTTGTTGTCGTTGTTGTTGTGGCGGTTGTTGTTGTTGTTTCTGGTAGTACTGCTAGCGCAACTGTTGTCATTGCTACGAGAAACGTTTCAGTGGCTCACGTATGATGTGCGAGCGCCTTTTTGCCTGTGAATATGTGGGTGTGTTTGTGTGTGTATGTGTTTGTTTCTATATATGTTGGTGTGAAGCGTTCTTCATTAATCAGTTCCTCGGAAAGTGCAGTCGAAGCACCCTTTCGTTCGACCCAAATTCTTCTTACTTCGAGGCAAGAAAAACAACCAGCAGAAATTGTGAGGCTCACGCAGTCGCCACAGACAGGTGGACGTGAGTGAGAAGCGAACACCAGGGTGAGTGACGATCGGTAGATAGATCGGAAGGGTGGGGGGATGGTAGGAGGAGCACAGAACGCCTTTCGTTCGCTTCATGAGTTTAATTGATTTATTGATGTTTAATGTTTACATGCTCGGTGCTCAGAGAATCGCACTTGAAACCTCCTTCCCTCGCCTGCCTTCCCTTCAAACTCCCCTCCTCTCTTCTCCCCTCACCCAACCCTGGTACTCCTCGGTGTTTTGTGACTGGCACGTTTAACGTCTGTTTGTCGAGTTGGTTCAATGATGTTCACTACAGCAAACACATGTTGTCTGTGTGGTTGTTGTTGCTGCTGCCGCTGAAGTAATTGTTGACCTTTCTAGAATTCTTCTCTGTATTTCTGCACATGCTTACCGCAGCTTGGTTGGTGGCAGCTACAAAGTTGTGCCTGCCTGTCCGTCAAGAGCGACAGCATCGTCGTTCATTGGCTGCGATGTCTTCGCATTGTTGGAATTGTTTGCCCATGTTGTTTGAGGTTGCGTTGTTTGTATTTGCACATCCTCAACTTTGGGCGAAGCATCAGCCAACATCAGCGTCGCTCTGATCAGCGTCAGCATCGTCGATCGTAACGAGCCATCGAGCCGTCCAGCCGTCGAGTGCCTCAGATGCCTGAGTGTCTGATTTTCGATTTTAACCGGAATTTTAGTAACTCGCATTGCTGCTGATAACAATGCTGTTGTTGTTATTGTTGGTGTTGTTGTTTTTATTGTTATTGTTTCTGTTGTTGTTGCTGTTGCTGTTGCTGTTGTTGTTGTTGTCGCTCAAGACCGAGACCGAGTGTGTGGAGCAGAAATGCTGTTTAGTCAATGTTAACGCAATTCTGACATTGATTTGTTAGTGTAAATATTTGAGCACAGATACCGAGTGTTTTCCTCTTTCGGTCCACCTTTTCTAACTCAACAGACTCTGTGCTGCCCGTACAGCAATTGAAGGCCGACGTGCATTTGAGCAAGCCATGTCTGCTCCAGTTTAAAGTTCTTCAACCAACTCAACCCTTTTTTACTGGCGATATTTTTCCATAATTTCATAATTCCGGACCGCCCGCAGGCTACTTTAATTATTAAATTGTTCCGGCGGTAACTAATTTTGCACCTGTTGGTTCCCTACATACTGGCGGGTCCCGAAATGCATCGACGACACCGAAGAGTCGCTCCCTCCGCTCCTCACCGGCCGACACGTACACTGTGATCACCAGACAAAGCGCGCGATCAAAGGTTGATAAATACCTCTACATCGCCCCGCACCCTCCTAGCCCTTCCCCCTCCCCGAGAACAACTAATAAGAGGCCGTATAATCGTCGTTCCTCTGGTGTCATCGTCCAGGCTTTTAATTCCCTACCTTTGCTCCTGCGCCTCTGCCACTGCCGCTGCTTGTTTCCGATCCTTGCGTCTCGACGCTCTTATTCTGCCTCTCCGCAAATTATTTCTTTACGCTCTGGGTGAGCCTCAGGCAGCGGCATTGATCGCCATCGCACCGAAGCAACAACAACCGTGGAGACGGCAGTCTGCGAGAGCCGCGCAACAAGCGACCGTCCGCGAAGTACGTTTCAGCTTCGTCTGATCGCGATAATAATCAGCTGGCGATGCGTTGGCTGCGAACAATTGCTCTGCATTTTTAGTGAATTGTTCTTTCTCCTCTCCGCGACACTCTATTAAGCCACTTTTGAGCGCGATTTCAACGCCTTTGTTCCAACAAATAACGTTTTGTCATTTGGCATTTATTTGTGACAAATTTGCAGCATTTAAAGGCAAAGAAGATTAAGAAGTTGAAGGAGTCATAACATTGTTTGGTGTTATTTCTCTGTCTACTCTAATTTAGAATATGTTGATTATATTTAATGATTTTTACTCCAAACTGTCCTTCCGTAAAATGTAGCGTATGTGTTGAAAATGAAAAATGTTGAATCGTGCATTAGTATGCGTAGCTGCTTCGATGTGTATGAAGTGCTAATGCATTCAACTTCTCGACCTTGAAAGAATTATGCACAGACGATGTAAGGATGGCGAAAATAAACCGAAAGCATACGTCAGGCCTGAGAAAAAAGGCGAAAAACGCACAACTCCAGCGAAAACGAAAGAAGTTCGATTCTGAAGTGGGAGGCGGTGGGGAAGGAGCTCACGAAGAACAAATGGAGCAACATGGCGCTGCCTGATTTGCATAAAGTTCAGACGCGCAGCGAACTTCATTTTGTTTTGATTTTGTGCAGCGCAACGGAGACGAAAGCCTTCCCTGCAAAGTTAAAGAGCAGACGGACGAAGCGAACTCTCTCGAGAGAAAACAGTAGTGCGGAGAAAATAGGAAATCAGAGAGCGAGAGAAGAAACTGAAACTGAGTCAGGAATGCGCCTGCAGAGAGGCAGACACCTCATCAACGGAAGTCGTATGCGTTCGTCGTCGTCTTCGCTCATGAATAATATTTCACTTTGTTCGCTCACTTCCGGGGTTCTTCGTTTGATGAAGCATAATTTTTGCGCCTTACCAGCGTTTCATTTCTACGGTGTTCTCTTCTCCCGCTGGCTGGCTGGCTTCTCGCCCTCGCAGAAATTCGCGCGCCATTCTTAAATTTAAATAATTTTGCATAATTTGCAAAGCGATTTTTTATTGTTTGCTGCTGTTTCTGCAGCAGTTTATTTTGACTGTCTGTGAGAGCGAAGAAGCTGCACAACTTGTTGGATGCTGAGCCGCATTGATGTAGGTCAGTGCGCTCGAACCGTCAATGAAGTGACAAATTATGCGAGAATCTTTAAAATATTCACCCAAAGTTTACTTAGCGAGAATGGGAAGAATGTAGAATTGTCTGTGTGTGCGAGAGACAGAGGGGAGGAAGGAAAGTGAAAGTGGGGGGAGAGAGAGAGCGAGAGAGAGAGAGCGAGCGAGAGAGAAGAACGTTTGAGGGAATGGAGTTTTGCCAGTTACAGATGACGATGACTCGGCTCGTGATTAATGTCACTTTAATACTTTGGCAAACGTAAACTTTCACAAACGCCTGGACGACATCAACAACCACAACAACAAGAATAACTCTAAGGACACTATAGACCATCACAACGGTGGACCAAAAGTTTACAATCCTCGTCTAAACTGCTAAAAGAAGTTGTAAACCTCAACTCGCCCCGGCTTCTGAAAAAATCGCTTTAACTTCAACTTATCGGCGAAGACGAGTGACTTATCCTGAGCCACGTCTTGTCATTTGGCTGAAGCTTCTTCTTCTTCTTATTCTTCTTCTTCTTCTTCCTCCTCCTCCTCGTCTTTCTCTTCTTCCTCTTTTTCGTCTTCTTCCCCTCCTCCCTCGTAGTATTCTTCTTCCATAGAAAAAGCCCGACGGCACTTAGATGTCCTTAAAGTTGATTTTCTTTATCTGTACCACAATTTGACACCAGAACATCATGATTTCAGAGGCAACTTTGAATTTATCTGTATCTGTACTACTTTAGTGTGCGTGTACGGCTCACAAAATGTGTTTAAATTGTGTTCAAATAGTGTTCACCCGACTATATGACCGCAAATGTGGTCGCCCCATCTCGGCGCTGACTTCCATCGCACCGAAAGCCTGGAGTTAATGTTGTCGCCCACCTCGCCTCTCCTCTGCACGCACCACACCCACCCACACATGTCGTTATTGAGGCCGCTCTCTCACTGTAAACACTTGCATGTGTTAATGCAATAAAACGGCGTGAATGTGCTGAAGCATACTTTTGGGAGCTATTTGAGTCGAGCAGCAGCATGCATGAAAGGGTTTCGTCTGTGCGAGGAGGCCACCTCGAAACGAATTCGCACCGCTGAGGACACACAGGACTCGGAGGATGTGGTGACGAATTTCGGCATGTGTGCGCATGTGGGCGTAAAAGAATGCAATAAAATAACAATCGTAATCAAAATCAAAATTAGAACAACTACATTTGCTGACACCTTATAAATTTGACATCTTCAAAGACGTGAAGATGGAAATGCAGATAGAAAGGGCAAGAATGGGGGGCTCAAGGGTGAAGGAAAGTCAGCAAACCAAGAAAGCAATAAAAGAGATACAAAACTAATAACAAAAATTCAAAATAGGCTTTTCCTTCTCCCCTCGATTTCACAGAACTCCTCTGGAAATCTTCATAGGCCTAATATTTTGCGCCCCGTGAACTCCGTTCTTGTCGTCCTTGTCTGCTCCTGTCACTGGTTTTCATCTCAGTGATTCGTTTTCTACAAATTCCGCCAAACAACGCGCCTTCATCAGCACGTCAATGCGCGCAACAGCTGTCGCTGACAGCAACATGCCACAAGAATGACAGTTCCTAGTGACAGCTACTGCTAACGGTTCCTCCGAGTTCCTCGTCCCAGTCGATGACGGCGACATCTGGCAACCACGTACGACGTCGGGCGCGGTTGAAGCGGTTCGTTGGGCATGTGGTGGGCACAACGTAAAAAATGCCTAATTTTATGGCTCTATCTGAAGGACTCCACCATTTCTCCCCACCCTGCTCTTCCATTTATTCCTTCCTGCCCTTCTAACTTCCTTCCCATCCTGTGAGCAGACATTTAATTCGCATTACATGACCGCGATTGCGTTTGTTTGGATCTGCGTTTGATTGATGTGGGACTAACTTTCGCAGAACCGAAAGCATCGGACGGGGGTCTCATAACGGTGCTTTTAAGGGCTACAAAACACGCAAACAGACGGAAGGAATGTTAGGCAGTCAGGTAAAAGTCCCCCCCCCGTCCATCGTGGAAAGTTTGGAGTGACTACACGTCTATGACTCAACCTATTCTGCCTTTTCTTCTCTCTCCACTCATATCTCTGGTGCTTCTATTTGTTGTTGCAATACACGACCAGCCCCATGTAGAGTTTTAAATGAACAAACGAAATACTACGGAAACGTCAAACCAACAGCCGAAACCGTCGCCAGAGCTGCCACACATTTCGTTCCATTTCATTTCGTTTGATTTAATTTCGTTGTGTCAAAAATTTGATGACATTTCGGTGTAAATTTTGATTGAAACAACGACGTAGTTCCCAACTCTGTTGTTATTATTGTTGTTGTCCTTTCTGCGTTTACAACAAAATCAACCAGAGTAACAATATTAACAACAGCAAAAACAACAGCAGCAACAACAGTAACAACAACGACGCATTGACGTGTTTTTTCATCAGGATCAGTGAGCAGGAAATAATGGCAATCTCACTTCCACCAATCTTTCATCAACCATCACCAGCCTTCCACCAACCATGTCCACCCTAAATAGCGAAACAGGTCCATGTTTTGTTACTTGTATGGTGTTTGTTGCGTCTCTTTCAGTTGGTTTTATTAAAAAAGCATGCCAAACTAACTTCATTTGTTGCAGCCACTTGAAGTCCCGACGAGAGGATGAGATCCATCGTTAGGCTTCATTTTAAAATCGCGCTTCATAACTCACAAGTGTAACCATCACGTTTCGAAGACCAACCCTGTACGACACGATATCTCATCCCTTTAAGCGGCAGAGCCAGCCTGGCAGCCACTGTTGCCACGGCACTTCACTGCGCCCCACTAGTCATCGCCATCACATTCCGAAATAACATGTTTTCGGTGTACTCGAATTTTCGCGTTTTTGGGGTTGCGTTGAACAACGCAACTGAGCTGAATTCGGCTCAACTTTGCGTGTTGGCCGCATGTCACGCCCCCTTTTAAAAGTTCATGCAGCGTGACTGCCAGCCTCCTTCCCCCGACCCACCCCTACAACCGAGCTTTCCATCAAGATTTCTGCTAATTCCGTCTCGATTGGTTATGGCAGCAGCGTGCATGTTCCGTGGTTGATAATTACACTCGAAATGGCACACTCGGCCGCCGCAATGCCGGGTTGAAAGGCGCATGAAAGCTACACGACCAGAAATGTTACCAATAAGCAGACTTTTAATTACTGCTTTCATGTGTTTCATTACTAGATTTCCAGAGAAAATCGAGCTGTTGCCCCATGATGACGAGCATGAAGGTATTTTTGCGGTTATGGCGGAAAAGAGTTTCAAGGTTACGGAGTTAGTAATTTCAGGTAGCCATGTCAGTGAAGAACTGTTTGCGGATATTTAAGCGTAAGAATAAGAGGATGTTTATCGCCTGAATCAAGATACCAACCAAGAATGCAGAGAGCTTTCTACGACCGCCACGCCTCTTACATCATAAGCAGAAAACTAAATAAATTTCCTACACTTGCAGATAAACAACAACACAATGAAATATCTTCGCATACACATCTCAGCCTCTCAGCAGATATGGAAATCAGACAGCCAGACGACCGACCCTCGAATGCTCCTGGCAGCCAACAACCGAAAAAACCGAAAAAATCCACTGCAACTTACGCGTCTTATCTCCATTTTAGGCGTAACTAAATTGTTGTATTTTTCGGAATCGTGGCTTTTTGCTGTTTTGTCCCTTCTACGCCCAACTGACAATAACAGACGCCGAGCGGATATGGAAGAATGCTAAATCGTGCATGGTAGGAAGTCATGAACGGGACAACAGCGTAAACTGGCGCTGCAGAGAAGAGAAAAAAACGTGGCAGAGTGCAGCGAGGGTGTGCGGACTACAGCGCGGGAACAGGCGTGCACGATGGAAGGGGACTGGGGGGAGGGAAGGGTGACTTGATTCGCTATGACAATCGGAACCGAGGAAAATCTTGATCCGAATATACCGAGTAGATATTAAGCAATCCAATAACGGCGTAACTGTAGCGTACGTATTCAAGAGTATTGTAGAGTTCTGTACAGAAGTTTAAATCAGTATCTGATCTATAAGAACGTTAACTTTTCTGGTGGTCCATCTTGGGAGTCTAAACTCCCCAAACCTCGTGAATCCGTTCCAAGAATTTTCTTGGAGTACCGTACGGAAGTTTACAAGCGTATCCGACCTGTAAGAACCTTAACTTATCTGGCGGTCTATTCCGGGAGTCTAAGCGCCCCCAAACCCTCGTGCTTCCGCTCCTGATGAACCGATAACCACAAATATTCGTAAAAGACAAAAAACAATGCAGAGCCTTTTCTGAGAGGTACACTTTGTTTTTTCCTTCGTTTATCCTGCAACCTGAGTTACCAAAGACCAGTTGCTACTTTAATTTATGACGTCCTGCTTCCGAAGCGCAACACATGAAAAACCGGGTGCGGGTCCTGTTTTGGCAGGCAGGCTGGCTGGCTGGCTGAGTGGTTGTGGTTGTTTGGTTGGTACTCGCAACCGCAACACCTGATGTTCGTGGTTGATAACGACTTTGTCATCGAATTGAAATTATATATGTAGGATTCTGGTTGTATCTGTATGTTATATATGTAGGATTCAGTTCTGAATGAGCCAGAGTCACACTTGATGTCCGACAACAGGAACGAGCACCTTCATTCAGTGCTTATCAATGGAGTTAGTAGAAATCTATTGGAAAAGTTGTGGAACAGAAAAATCTAGCGAAGTTTCAGCCTTAAGTACACCGTAGTTCCGAATTCCTATGCCTTTCGGAAGATTGGGAAAGAACGAGTCCCATTTGGAAACGAAAATTCGAAGACCTATTGATTTGTAACAATCATTGCCAACACTTTATGCATAAACTTTCAACCACAATGTTCACACTCCAGCAAAGAGGTACTTCGCGCGGATAATCCAAGAGCTCAGCGGAAGTACACATGTCGGAATTAGAACTACATCAGGTTTTATTGATGCATTCCTGCCGAAGCAGCAGCTGAGACCTATAAAATGTTTGCGCCAGCGCGATGTCGCCTCGATTTGTGTTGGTCGCATTAACAGTCAGGTTACTGGTACCGGCCTTCTAGATGGGCAATGAAGATGCAGAGCGGTAGAAGTGGAAGGGGTAACCAAAGGGGGATTGATTGCCTCTATGCTTCCTTAAAATAAAAGCTAGCACATTCTTTACACAGTAACCAATCTGAAATGCACAGTTGTGGAGGAAAGGAAGTTAAGGGTAGACCTAATGATCTCCCTGTATTTCTGAATACCGAAAAGCCCTTCAGTTCCAGGCAGTGATGGACACGCGATGTGACTATTCTTGTTATCATCACAATTTTGTTTCGAATTCCAGACGATAATCTAAATCAAGATATTTTTTCCAGTCGAAACGACAGTCGAGATTGACACAGACTTTCTTAGCCGACAGGGTAATCGCAGGAACGTCGCCTCCTTCTTACAATACATCGAATTAATATGTTAATGCGATCCATTCCCAAAATTTCGCTGCGATTCCGTCTCTGGTCGGCACATGTTCGCCCAAAGGTCATCTCTACCAGTATCCAGTATGTCCAGCTGTCTGTCTTCAGGTCTTAACAATCTCATTTGCTGCCATTTAATAACCAGTTTTACGACATTTTACCATTTTAGTCGGTCACTTGGTCGACTGCTTAACGCGTTTTTACTATGGCCGCTGTTGTTGCTGTTGCTGTTGCTGTTGTTGCTGTTGCTGTAATCAGCAACGGCTCCGAGCTTACAGCTGAGCTTTTTTCCTTAGTTTATAATCTTTTTTCTTTGTCGCAACTAAACATTAATTTTATGGATTAAAAAGATAATTTATTGCTTCCAGTTTATTAGCAGCGACAGCATTTTTCTGATTCTAGACGACTTTACGCTTCGAAGCGCTTCAGTTGCACTTGCGGCACTTAGTCGATATATGAAGAACGTACATCGTTCCAAACATACCGATCCGCCGAAACAACAGTCGAAAACAGGGCCCGTTGCAATCACTCAGAAGCTCCCTCCTGTTTTAAGTCTCCAAAAAGCACTCATTTCAGTATCTTGCTGAGAGTTTTCTGCACTTCGGTAGCTTTCGCTGCAATCTTTAGCCACTTAAGGTGCTTAAAAAGTATCTCATGCTCTATTTTACGAGCGTACTGAATGTCAGCCAGGATGCCCAGCTACGTGTCTACCTTGCTGACTGTTCACCGCCGTTCCGTTCGTCTGCCCGACATATTTTCCCCTTCATCTTTCTCTTCGCCTGTCGTCACCGTCCGTCTCTCCCTATCTGTGGCTCGTTTCGCTTTTTAATTAAAGCGCGTGAATGCAACAGGTTGATCAGCAACCGGCCAGACATGCTGACGATGATCGCTTTTTCTCCTCTCGATTAACCCAGCTACATTCGATGCCTACACCGATCCGTTGATTTCTCACAAAACGATCATAAAAAAGCTATTGCGTCATTTGCTAAATTCAAAACGTTGCCGTGGTTGTTGGCGTTGATTTCCAACAAGCCGCGCTTTTTCGAAGTTGCAAAGATCGTTAATGTTTCTGCGAGATGAGAGGCGATCCTGAGGCAGAGCGGAGATGGAGGGCTATAAAAATGTTCAGTTCTTTCAACCTTCTCTTTGTTCTTGATATTGATTTCAACCTGCTGCAGAGAACTTAAGCTTTTGATTACAAAAATCCGTTTTAGTTGCCGCTGATAACCACTTAAACCGGATTGTTCTCAGATGATTCCGTACCAACTTTTGGGTTCCACTCAAAGACTCACCGCATCATATTCGAAAAACTATAAAACCTCTGTATGCTTAACAATACCAAAAAAAGGTAGAAAACCCCATATCGGTTTAAAATTGAGACTCTATAAACTTGTAACCTCTGTTATGGATTCAGGCCTTCCTACTCATGTTGAGCAGGAGCCCCATTTTGCTGTTATGAATGGGTTTCTATGGTTTTTGCCTTTTTGTGTCTTGTAAGAAGTCAAAAACCCAGACGTAATATCGACCAGATTTACAGGAAAAACTGATACTAAAAGGTTTGTAAGAACTTACTGATAAATTGATTACGGATTTACAACAACAACAACAACAACAATAATAATAAAACTAACTCTCAGGGAAATACTACACAGATACGCATCCCAAAATACACACCATAAATTTTCTTCACATTGGTGTATGGAAAAAATGTCAGGAACTTTAAAGAAACAACATTTGAAAGCATTTAATTGCTGACGGCTGTAAATTGTCTGTCCTCAAGGACGCCATAAATTATCTGCTGCTCTATCGTGAGGTATTAAAAACCTTGATGATGACGACGATAATCAAGATGCCACCGTTGATAATTTCCGCATTATCTTGCTATCGTTGTGCTCATCAAAACTGCTGATCAAGAATTTCCGTCTTCAAATCAATACGTCCAACCTGTTGCTCAATCAACTAGCAACCTGTTGTTCAGTGATTTCCTTTATTTACATGATTTCCTATTTTATCATTTCACGAGGCACACATAATTGGTTGTGATTGATGTTGGCCGTTTGTTTAATTCTATTAGATTTGTTTACATTGCGTTGTTTATAGCACGTACATATTATTGTTTGTTTGCCTTTTTATGAACTGTTATAAATGTTATTATTGTTGTTGCTGCAATAATTATAGCATTGTATCAATAGCGACAATTTAACATCCATTATTTTTAAGTGGTTCAATTATCATACACGATGTTTTTAATGCTGTTCGAGTCCATTAGTTTTGTGACAAATTAAATGTGATTATCGCGTATTATATGATTTTTCGAGAAAAACTGTGCAAATTATTGAAATGCAAAAATCTGAAAAAGATTCGATATTGGAAAGAATTCATAATTACTTACCGATTTCTTATGATAGAAACGATTATAAGGTTTGGGCAGACTCAAGAATTTGCAGGAGTTTGTTTGTAATGATGTTGATAAGTTAGGCCGGAATAATGACATTAATTAAGTTGAAAATTGCATTAATAACTCTAAAAATGGTTATGTTCAAAAAGTCTAGGCGAAAATAATGATGATAGCACTTTCAATGACAATATCGGTAACTGTAACGTTACAACAATGAAGGCAGGCATATTTGTTGTCGACAGAATGAACATTCACAACTCAATTCGCAAAAATGACGACGTAATTACAAGTGACTCACACTCTATTCTTAAAATTGTCTGTCTTACTCACATTACACCGATCTTGCCAAGTGTTGAAACGTTTAGGCCAATTTAAATGCCCGTTACACTATGCAGTGCACAACACTAACATTGCATTGCAATGCATTCTGTTGAAAGCAACACGTAATGACAGCGAAATACGAGCAAACACCTCCACCAGCCAACTAAATGCACTTTTATGCCGATCGGAGTGCATTATAGTGATACATCGTGATTCGATCTAACGATCTCGATGAGTAATCTTTCCTCACAGCTATTGCATGTGGCTGGGAATAATTTCCGCCCTTTAAGCACAGATTTACTGCAAATAAGAAGGCAATTTCGAAATAGGAAAAGCTAAATAGTAATATGAATGGTACTATTAGAAATATGGACTCACGATCGTTAATGTTGCACGATCATCAACCAAATTTTAGGAGTAATAAATACACTGATTGATGAGTTCACTTCAGAGAGAGAGAGAGAGAGAGTGTAATAATAAAAGTTTAGTTTTTCAAAAGTGATTGTTGGGGATATAAAAATGGACAATTTATGTTTTTTCTAGTCAGCACATCTTTTGTTATTCCGGGGATTTTAAAACTTTTTGAGATGGAATTGTCATTAGACATGAGTTATAAATGAACTCATATTTCAATTGCAAATAAAGTTGCTGTAGTTTTAGAATGGAATTAGCTTTTGATGTTATTTCTGGTACCGTGATATAGTGATGAAGACCTACTCCTTGGAATACGGATCGCTGCAACTGTAATTTTTGATAATATCGGATAGACAATCATAAAATCCGTCGTCGTCATTGTACTGCCTATATAATCGTATGCTTCTCCCTTTATTTCATTGCCTATTGCGCCTCTTTTATTGAAGATCGTCTACAAAATAGCACCATCTTTGTATTTATATAACGAGGTAGAGAGGTCTACATAGTTGTACAGCAGTATCTGAGCAGTTGTTATAAAACACAGCTGTAGAAGCGAACTACAAATTATATAAAAACCTTTTAAAACTCGATTTTCTAGTTTCAACTCGCTTATACAAGGTATTCGTATGTTTTCTTTCCAACCCAGCAAAACCCGTGTTTGTACGGCTTTTTACGCTTTGGTTTTCTAAACATGATAAATATAAAAATGCTGTTTTAATGCAAAACAAAAAACATTATAGTAGATATTTTCACATGATTTTCCAATCACGATTGATAGCCGTAACTGTTGCTGCTGCTGCATTAGAAGTTTTTTTATTGAATAGAATCAAGTGCGGAATTTATTACTCAAGGAATTCAGTGAGGTTTCATTAGAATGCCATTATTACACGAATACGTTGTTTTTACTCGATGAAATTGATGGCCGTTTAAAACGAATTCGATAAAAACAAGCTTAATAGTTAATAATAAACACACTATAAATTTAATTAATAGTTGAGACTGGAGCCGGCAATTATTAATCATCCCGATAGCAATTTAATGGCAATTTAGAAGGAAGGTAAGGCAAGATTTTATATTTAAACAGTCACTATTATTGTTAATTATTGAAAGTTCAGAAAATAAGAGGAGAAAAACTAAATAAATATATATACGAAGATTCGAAAACGCTCTTGTTTTCAGCTTTTATCCATTAAAAACACTTTTGAAAATGCTGTCTTTAATCAGAATACTTTATTTTACCTCAAACTGCGCGAGTCCCCGACTATGGGTGAGTCCACAGCACCAACTCATTATATATCTGCACCCTACGTGAAATTATCGAAGCAAGGAACATCTTAAATTTATTACCTTCGGCATCTTTGTTTTCTGCTTTTCTCCCACTTCGGCTTTTAGTCACGGATGATTTCGTTGTGGCGACCATTCAGCGGCGCGGCAGGTTGTGATTCCAGTGCTACACTTGATAAAAGTTTTCTCTCTTTGTTCCCATTAGATTTGGATTCATTTTTTGTGGCGACAAACATTCTTCGACTTCTTACCACTTCATCTGTTGCTGCCTCTCCATCTTCGCCTGCTTCTCAAACTTTCTCTCCCAATTCCCTAAATCAGCATCCGAAAGGCATCCAATTCAAATGACATTCGTTCTAATCTAAATGATCGGGCTTGTGTGGATCCATAAATTTAGTCACGGTACCACTCGTTTCTAGTATCGATCGAACACCACTTCGCTGTCCCCTCTATTTTTGTCGTTGTTGCTGTTGTTGTTGGTGATGGGAAGAAAGGTTATCCTCAGCGTAATGATCGCTTTCCGTAGTCCATTGATTTGTGACCCTTAATAAGAGGTTCTAAGACTACGAAATACGAGAGTGACCTCTTTTAATGGCCACCATATCTCGCACGCTGCTATTCGTAGTTCAAAGGATGCGCCGGCGGAATTGTATCGTGTGGATGCAGGTGATCCGCAGGTTCGGTGCCAGTTGCTCCATAGGAGGGCGAACCGGCGAAGGTTAACGAACAGAAACACGATCAACTGTTCCAATTAACTTTATTGCTTCGATCGCTTTCCATTTTTACAGTCGCAGTTTGTTTATCTTCTACATTTTTGAATCAGTATCCACGGCGTCTCGTTCAAAATATCTCCGTTTATCTTCGACATCTCTGCCGCTGTATCTGTGTATCTACGGCGATCGCCATTTATAGCGATCAGAATGCAAGGAACATTTCAATTTGATTAGACTGGCCCGACGCCGACGGCGTCCGAACATCGTTCCAGTTCCCAAGGGGCGTCACCTTGACTTGTTGCCGCATTTCGGCGGCAAGCGGCGACGACTGAAAACCGAAAATTATGCAAATTTTACGCAGCCAGAGAGCGCGATCTTTCGAGCCGAAGCTGTGTAGCTTCGGGGTGTCTGTCAGAACCTTCTATCGCGATGCAACGTAGTACAGACCTAAGACAAGGTCCCCACCCTCCTTTCCTCGTCCTTCCATCCTTATGATTTGTTTTGGTTTCTGGACGGGACACTTATAATCCCGTACCCTCAACTCTATTGCCTTCTTTATCCCGATGGGCATTAGCAGTCACCATCCGTGCTGGCCTTGGTAGACGTCTGCCGATGACTACGGCAACCTGCATCGCGTACAGCAAGAAAGGAACTCGCAGGGAAACGAACTCGCAGCAGCCAAACACGAGACCGGAACGCGCCCGGGCAACTCCTTCATCTGCGTGCATATAATTTAAATAATTCTTTCCAGTCGAAAGTCGGTGCATAATTAAATGGGTCAAAATTGTTCGTTGACACGCTAGACACGCCGAAATCGTTTGGCAGGACGGTGCTGTGACTTTATATCGGTTTCTTTCGTATTTCACTGAATTTCCTATTTTAATGTTATAAATTAAGGGAATTTCCTGTGCACGAGGATGTTGGAAATTCTCAGGAACACTTGGCACTGCACTTATTCGAACCCTTTATTTAAGAATTCCGTCCGTCCTTTTCTTTAAGAATTCGTAACGTAATAATTTACAGTGCGTGATTTCGGATTTTTATGCGATTCTTGTGATTTCCACCTGCTGCACACACACAAAATTCACCCTTTAATAAACAGAATCTACATAATTCATTTCTAATCTGATGCGCGACTCTCTAATTTACGTTATTATAGACGATTTTAGCAGAGCTGGGAATCGAAAATGGAGGAAATGATAGCGATAGCGGCTCGTGGCCGGACTATAACTTCATGATATGGCCATGAAACGGGTATTTATCAAAATTTGAACTTTAAATAGTGAAATATATAAAGAAAAAAGGTGACTGTACATAAATGGGACCCCAGGAATCCTACAAAAGCCAAAATATCTCCAATATCGTCTACGAACTTAAGATCCAACAGACTGATGCTGGCCGCCTGATGCTTGCCAAAAAAGATTGTCTCGACCACGTGCACCACTTCTGGAATAAGGTCGAGGTAAAAAACAGCTCTATGAATACAATAGTTAATCCGTTTTCGTATTTTCTTCTGAAAGAGATTTCCAAGTGACTTTCACGTCAAGTGTAACATGAGATCAATTTACATCAAGTGTACCCAACAAAACTCCGAAGCAACCGATAACATCAACGAGTCGCACTTCAGTATGAGATTTATAATCCCGCCGAAATCGGAAAATAGTTGGCCATATGTGATGTTCACGCTTTGATCCTTAATGTGAGCGAATAAAGCCGAACACACACAGTGGTCGTTCCACACTCACACACACACATTCAACACCCTGTTTACCTGGCATATGTCCCTAATGAGGTCTTCGGAACGTAAACAACCCCGTTTTGTGGTTGGCGACTGTAGCAAATGCCCTCTGAAAATCTGCAATATCTCTCTTGTTTTGCGCTCTGACGCCCTATCCATCATAAATTGTCAGAAATGGGATGAGTTGAGGCGCAGCGGTGACGTAGAAGGGGCTCAAAGTGTCAATAAAGTTTATCGTTGCGTTTTGCAAGCACGTTTTCTAGCTTCTTTGCGTTTTGAAGGCGTGTATCTCAGGATTATCAACACATGATCGATGAATCTCACAGAAGCGCTGTGTGATAAAACGAATTTCATTCATAAGTTCAGAGTGGTCGTCGCAAAAAATCAACGAGACAACATTTGCAACACGTTCCCCCCCACACCCTCCGTCCTCTGCTGTTTGGCAACCCGTAGAAATCCAAAAAACTGAGGTGAACAGGACCAAAAAAGTGGTGTGGGTTGCTTGCAGCGAGAACATGCAAATTCTTCTTAATTAACTTGTCCTCGCCGTGTATCGCTGCTGACCCCGCACTTCACCTTTTGTTCTTAAGTCTGCATACGGTGAACCTTCACAAAAACCCATTCACCAAACGTACAACAACAACAACAACAACAGCAACCAACCAACCAACCAACACCACAGCATCACTAACAACAGCAGCAGCAGCAACAGGACGAGACAATCAAAGAAACAAACGAAAAACATTTTGCCGCACAAGTTGTTGCCGCTGTGGTTGATGATGTTGCTGGTCGCGATCAGTCAGAGTCCAGAGCCACCGGAGCACCGCCGCTGAGCGGGAACAACTGCACAGTAGCAAAAACGTCAGCAATTTAACAGCGTATCCCGCTGCTCAGCAGGCAGCAGGGGATACGGAATGAGCTGCAGCAGCCAAGTCAGCCGGCGATCGCGAAAAAGTGTCGAATTTATGCTAATGAGTGCGGCGCGTACAACGAACGCGGCGGATGCTGAGCGCGTCGAACACGATCAGCAGCAGGAGCAAGACGAGGAGCAGCAGCAGCGGCAGATTCAGCACGCTAATCAAGTGGCGAACGAGAGAAACTCATTAGTGAGCAGGCGGATTACACCAGACTACATGCGGGAGCGTGTAGACGCGGCAACGCATTCGACAGAAGGCACCAAATTGAATTGAAATGTTTTTTGATAGCCGCTTGCTGTGATCACAATCCGCTGTTGATGGTTGATGTGGCTGCTGCTGCTGCTGTTTTCTTTTAGCGTACAATGTTTGATAGTTTTTTGCAAAGTCTGGGGAGTCTTTTTTGTCTCTCATGTTTGTGATCCTTGAGTTTGTTAAAAATTAGGCGCCATCGCAACTCAATCCAGTTTTGTTCAACTCAAGATTTTAATTAAGGTTCCGCCACCGAAATTGCGCGGGAATCTTAACTCATTTGAACAAAAACCGGTCGCGTTTGTGACGCTATTTTGTTCCAAACAACGTTGCAGGAACGTGACAGTTTCATGTTAGTAAGTAACTAAAATTAAGGACTCTGGCAAGCCACCGTATTTGGTTCCAACTCTTCTGCTGCGGTTGCTTGTGTCCTTACAAGGATTACAAAGTTCCTCCAGATCTAAACGAAACGAAGTACAGACACTCATTACGGTTCCAAGATACTCCCTGCAGTGCTCGCTAAACCTCAACATTAACACCTTTTTAAGTGATTTTCAAGAGATTTTCTCCGAGCCGAGTTTCAGAAGCGCAACAACAATGCGGCAAACCACCAGCTTTATTTACCTAACTAAATAGTTTGCAGAGAAATCGTTCTTTGTACGCACAGCGTGTGTTTGAGGAATTGTTGCCTGATGTCTTCTTGTCCTGGTGTGGTGTGTCTTTTCGGCTATCACGTCGGCATTACAACAACAGTAGACAGGTAGCAACAGACGCATTGCAGAGACGGCGACTCTGCATCGGTGATCGATCAGCTCATCACCGAAGACGTTGCAACGACGCCACAGGAGTCACTGAAAGGCCCGATCACGCCTCTTTGCGCTACAGAGGTGCTAATTAATGCGGTCACAAAGGCCACGAAAGAGGTACTTTTCCAGTCCCCAAGAAGGTAACCGGAGTTAGGAAATCCGTTTCCTAAACTACTTAAAGATATTTACGAACTCTACTGTGTGTTTCGAGGATTTCAACGGTTCAGTAGTAGAGAACAAAAGGTGGACGACATACTCGTACATAAATATTCGTTTTGGTTTTAGCATCCTTTTCATCCTACTTTATTATCGAATACACGAGGAGACAGAGCGGCTGTCGTTGCTGTGATCGCATTTCCTTAATGACGACTACAAACTCGCATGAAATCTCTTAGTCTGCCTTCGTTTGCACTAATTTCGGACGCCGTTGTTTATGTTCGTCGGGTCGTTTCGTCATTAGGCCTTCCAACACGATCGTGGCTCTTAATCTCCTCTTATCTGTGAATAGCATCGCCGGGCGACTTTCGGCCGTCCTCCACACAAATGTTAATTTCGTTTGTTTCAACACGAAGCAGTCTGGCTGCAGGTTAAAATCCACAGGTTGTTGTTCCAGAAATTTGGCTGGATTTTCTCGGAAACAACTGGTTTTCTCACGGCGGACAGTAGTTGCGGTAACTGGCTCGGGTAATCTTCTCCCAATTCCCTCTCGTCACATGTTTGAAGAAGAATCAATGAGTGTGCCATTTATTCTTCAACAAAAGTTCAGCTCTATTAATTTAATCGAAAAGGAAGTCTAATTAAATCATCTCTCTGTTCTTCACTCTTCTTATCACCGGAAATTTCCCTCAATCGCTCATCGCAAAAATTTCTCCGACTTGCACTGCTAAGTGTGCCATATTTTAATTTCCTCCCCCAGAAGATTGCCGCTGCTGGTTGACTCGTGCCATACGCGTGCTCTTTATTTCATTAGAATGCATTAAAACTGATGCACGGAAGCTGCATTTAGCCACTTGCCAGCCGTTGCAATTGCTGCAGATTGATTTGTCTTTCCGTGTGTACTTAAGAAATCCTAGTTGGAGTTGAATTAACTAAAGTCGAGCTTGGTTTACTTCCTCTTCTGGCTTTTTGTGCATCTTGTTAATCTACGAACAACAGCACTGATAACTGCAACGTCAGCAACAGCCACGTCGGTGACAGCGGTAGCAGCAACAGAAATTCTAGCTAGCATTGCTAGTGGGTCGCTAACTTGCTTCATCTCCCAAAAATACACTGACAGAAATGAACTGAGATTGGTTTCAGCACCGCTCGGCACTCGATACTCGTCAGAAATTTGAGATCACCTTTATATCCCTTCAGTTACTGAATAAGATCCCCCTACAGAAGGGTTATCATGGATGTATCACTTTACTAATAACTTCCTTCCTTCCTACGATCTCAGTCCACTCC
Organism: Sicus ferrugineus; assembly: GCA_922984085.1. NCBI lineage: Eukaryota > Metazoa > Arthropoda > Insecta > Diptera > Conopidae > Sicus > Sicus ferrugineus. Next base: position 35,114,135 of record OV277350.1, on the reverse strand, counting down.
TTCCATACTTCGTATCCACGTGCATCCGTAATAATGACGTCCACGTGTTGCCATTAAGATTTTCACTCAGTGTATCTGCCGGATCCTCGCACGTGTGCGTCTTTCCTACCTTTCAGTCCATTCATCATCGCCGATCCCTCTCCGCAGAAGCCGTCATTCGGCTGGATAACCCTTTCCATTGACTCGCCTACGAGCTTTAATTTGCCGGCTCTCAATCTAGCGAGCTGCCTCGCTGATATTCTTCGCTCTTCTCCCTCTTCTTCTTCCTCTTCCTCTCTATTATTAGGTCCATCCGCTTGCAATTCCGTTTGCTTGTTCCACGCACTGGGGCTCGTCATCAATTGCTCGAATGTGCGCGCTATTATTTGTCATCTTGTCGTGGCACGTTTTTGCTCGTTGCACATGCAGCGCGCGGCCCGCCACACATCCCGGCCCCGCTTTGAACTCCCGCCGAGATCTTGTCTTCCCGAATCTCCGCAAAGTGATCTTCGCGAATTCGTCGCGTCGCGTTGCATCGCGTCGAACGAACTCAAAGTCGGAGTCATGTAAGTGGGTCAGACTACTTGTCAGCGGACGCTCGCTTAGCCTGCAGCGTTGCAGACAGTAGCACGGGCAATTAAGTTCCGTGGTAATCACGGAGTGCCAACTTCGCCCCAGCCGTGGCAGTCAAAACGATCATCGCACGGTAGCTCTACAAATCGCCAGGCGCTTCAGCGTAATCTGCGCGGCAAACAATGGCAAAGCGGAAGCATTTTTCAGCTAAACCGGCAACGAATTGCTGTTGTTGCTGCCGATGTTGCAAAATTACAGCGCGATCACTTTAATCACGATCGAGAGGTATGATTGCCACTGCCACAGTCAGGCTGCTACTGACCAGGAGCCACTCGAAGATGCCAGCGCGATCTGCGCCGGCTGCCCGCTGAGGAGTGCCGGAGGCCGCAGACGTAAAGAATTCCTCGCAGTCGTTCCCCGGACGCCACACGCTTCCGATCGCGGCAGCGATCGTAGAGCGAGCAAAATGATTTTTATTGAATAATTTTTCATAATGTTTTTGCATTGTGCGCGACGAGATCCCGCGTGCCTTCGTTCTACAAATACGTACATCCTACGCCATCGACTCATCCGCGCGCACCCAGACGGAGTCGCGGTCGCAGTCAAGTGAGGATCGCGCTCATATTGGGAACCCGTCAAAACAATAAACTCCAAAACGAGCGAACAATGTAAACGGCAAGTCATGATTTTGTTGTTCCGCTGTTAAAAGAGGGGCGCTCGCAAGTCGACACGATCGCACCGCACCGACGCGCACTGGAGGCCCGCTTCGGCCCAACTCGGCGGAACATCCTCGCAAAGGATGAGAATGGAGGCGACCAGCAGTGGAGCTGCGCCCGCAACGAAAACATTGCTGCTCGATTGTTTATCCATTAAGCGAAATGCTCACCTTTGTGAGCAAACAACACCCAACACAACAACCGTCACCACAACAACAAGCGCAATCAAAGAAACATCGGAGCGCCCAACAATGTTGGGTGAAATGGCAACTGAAGTAGTTTAGGCTTCAGCAGATTGTCTGGACTTCTTCAGCTGCGGGCTCAACTGGACTGCTCATGCCTTGTTAGTGATTATTGGGTTTTTTCTCAGTCAGTTTCTCTTGTTTTTAGGCTCTCTCTGCGATTCAATTCAGATATCGCACCCAGAAACAATCGCAAGAAGAGAAATCTTCGAGATTAAAAAAGTTGGTTTTATTCGCAAAATTTCTCCGTTGATACAAAGCAATGTCGAAATTTTATTAACATTAGCTCTACACAATAAGGTACACAAGATATTATCTCCGTTCCAGAGGATATCGAAGGTTTCTGATACCGTCTTGAACGGGAAACCCGCATTGAGATGGAGATGAGGACTGGAACTTTCCCCGTGGAGATGAAACCGAGGTATATGCAGCCGAAACGAACTAGTCTTCGAAAGTGCTCTCGTAAATCACCAATCTCAGACGTACTCTGATTTCGGATGTCCTGAGACTAAAGATACTTTCGACCGACACATAGTAAAGCTCCTAACTGTTAAGATTGAGACTCGTCATTCTTGGCATTACTTTCTCCAGGTTCATTATATCCGCGTCCGTTCTTCTCGTGTCCAGTCTACTCAGTCTGTCCCTCAATCATCCACCTTTCCTAATCAACCTGGGCTCCGCTACTCTTCGATTCGCTTTTCGGCCCTCCTCAATATCCCCGCCTTATCACTCCCTCCTCGCGTTGGTCGTCTCATCTCGTCTCGTCCGTTTCCTTAAACTGAGTTGGGACGCTTTTATCACGCACGCGCTAGAAATACTTTTTCGCCGGAATTCTTAGGGGACTCGGTGCGCTGCGTTCCTGTGTACCTTTCGGCGGCTTCTGCCGACTTGCCGTGCATCAGCGATATCCTGCGTTGAGACAAAGGGATTCTTTGTCGCTGACACAGTGCGTCGGCAGCCACAATAGACATGGTTTTTACTTTTAATTTTGTCGTTTCCTTTGGCTGCGTGGCTCGGAATTGAATTTCGGTTCCGCAGAAAGTTGTGCCGCGTCGCATTTGTCGCATATCGCCGGAGCCATAAAGCATTTGCCACGCACATAAACGGTTCGTGGAAGTCTCGTGTTCAGCACACGCGTAAATCGCAGCCACCGCAGCCGCGAGCGGAGTAGATGTGGGTCGTTCGTCCAGGCCAGGCTGGCTGAGTGGCTGGCTGACCGGCTGAATGGCTGGCTGGCTGCTTCCTAAGACAACTCATTGGTTTTTGCGAACAACGGTCCACCGCCGTCGTTGCTGTTGTTGTTGCTGTTGTTGCTGTTGTTGTTCCCGTTGTTGTTGCAAGTTGAAGGCGGCGGTGTCGCTTTGTGTCGCGCAATTCATTCGAAACGCATTCACTCAAAACGGTACCGCTCACCGTCACCGACTGCGAGCGCATCCAATCCTCCAGAGACACCGGCGACGTGGAGCCTTTTTTGGCCGCTGACTTCGCGCTTCTTTATTTTTGCTTCGCTATAGTTTTCTCTGCGTGAAAAATTCGCGAATAAAGAAACGGCTGGCTTGGAATCCACGGCAAGATTGATCTACAAGGTCAAAAGGCGGCTTGCTGGCCGCTGCAACTGACTCTTGTCGGCACGCGAAGAACAACAACCACACCGCTTTAACAACAGCAAAAACAACGATTTCCGAAATGGCCCAAAATAAAATCGAGCACAAACGAATCGCAGACGTGCTCAGCGGTAAGTGGATGATTGCCCGGCATGAGCCAGAAACCAGTGGGACGGGACGCGGACGGGGACGGGTATCGCCGACGTGGACCGATGCCGGGTTGCATCAAGCTACCCGCTGCTATACGAACGTGAAGGGCTTCGAAGGCTGCTCTGGCAATTTCTGAAACGTGAACATTTAGCTCAAGAAGCTACTGGAATCACGCGCTCAAATTTTATTATAGCCGATCACCTCAGATCCAAGAAGATCGCTTAAGCAAAGAAAGTAATTGAAAGATGATCAATAGAACACGAAGGGAGGAGAAGAAGGAGGAGGACGAGAAGGAGGGAATGATGAACTAAGTGTAAAGGCAACTATTTTGTGATTCGAGACGTGAATCGAGATCGAGAGAGAGGCGACGCGACCGATATCGATGCAACCTTCATCTGGCTTCTCATTTGAGGTGATAATCGAGATTGAGATGGTATTTTCACTTAAAACGAGTGGAATAAGAAAGAAGCGACTTCTTTTCGTCGAGGAGAGAAGAAGGATCGCTAAATCGCGTCTTGATTTGAGGCGATAGTCGTGATCAAGGCGGGTTTTTCTAGGAGAGAAGAGAATTAGATCGAGACGACCTTCTTTAGTCGAGACGATAATCAAGATTTCGTGTTTTCCAAAAATATATTGGTCAATTCACGAAGACCCGGAGTTTCTCTGCACAGCAACAGAGATAATTATGACGACGATCACTGATATCGAGGGCCATTCATAGGAAACTCTTGGCTGCCTGGCATTCCAGCGCTGCGCCTAATTAAAATCGACTAACGAAACTTTTGAGAAAGTTCCATAAATCACGCAAGCGTCTCTATTAAGCCAATTAAAACCCTAAACTCTGGATCACGTAACGTCCAGCCGCTACAGCGGCAACCTGTGGCAAGAAAAACCCAAAATTTCATAGCGCGAGGCCAACTTTTTGTCACTTCTGCTCAACAGCGAACGCGGGAAATCTGAGTTCATAGCTGAAGATCGTCGGGATCGGTACACGTTACCATACGATCAAGTTCGCCATCAACACCGAGATACACAATCGCGCCACATCAGCCGAGCGGGTGCGCGCAAGCTGGTCGGCAGTGCGTTGAAATTTCACCAAAGAATTGCCAGCAGCGCGATCGCACTGACGTGTATAAATCTTCGCTAAATTGTGACAAGATCAGCAAGTTCAAAGTTGTTTCAATCAATTGACCTCGTGCCGAGACTGTATTTGTATTGCGAGCGCTACGAGAGGCAGCGGCACAGCCACACGCACACGCACACGCTGCGGCACACAAGTCGCATAGAAACGACTCAGCGATCTTGTCTAGTCCGCTTCTGCAGGCCTATTGAGGCAGAAACGAAGCGAACTCAGAGCCACACCGGGCTGCGACCCAGCTTCTCTCGATCTCGCGAGTGTAGCGCAACCGCAGCGGTGCACACAACGGAGACGAGTTGCTGTCTTAATTGAATTAGTCGGCCACTGCGATCAGTGTGGACGGGTTGCTGCTGCTTTATTGAATGTAATCACTCGTCCGCGAAAAGTTGAAGCGGACATTCTCTCCGACTGATCTTGCCACAGAAACTCTCACTTCTTTCAATCGTTTCGCATCGTGCACCTGCTGCGAACATCGCAAAATCGCTACGCAAGATCGGCTGTCATTCGACGAATCCCATTCCTCAAAAATTCAGTATTAATGAGACACACGTGCGCTCGATCATCGTCGCACCGCCGATCTTCTCGAACGCACGGATTGACCTGCATTTCTGTTCGATCTGACGAATGAATGAATGAATAAATGGATGGATGGACGAATGACTGCATGAATGGAAGCGCGTACGCTTTTGTAATTTTAAATTGTGGCAATACAAAAGTTCACGTTGATCCGTTTAAAAACCACTGCTGCTGTTGCGGTGACGATCTCTGGCGGTCTTGAAGAATCTCGCAAAAATGCTTATTATTCAATTATACGCTACTCATGCCTGCCTGTCTGCCTGCCTTCTGCCCCGTCTGTCGTGTCAGCGCAGCTTGCTTCACTCCGAAGAATGCAGTCATTTAAACGCCGTCAGATGATCGCCTCTAAAATTGCACAATCGCACAGATCAACGCGGCGGCGATCGCTCAAGCTGCTCACGATCGCCGCGCAGTATGCTGGCTATGCGTCCACTCTCCGCATGACAGGTCTTCGGGCTAACAACGCCGACAGGCCGAGCTACCCTTTGGCATGCCGGGCACGAATTGCATTCCGTGTGAGCTACGCACTGCGATTGCCGCACCGTCGTGCGTCTGAGCGGCGCGCGTCATGAGCGAAATTAGCGCTCTCCGGCAGCCTATTAACCCAGTTTCGTGCGTCCGCGAGATCAGTCTTGACTGCCCTCTAAAACTGCGGTTGCTTCGTGTGGTTTGTCTGCGTCTCTCCGCATGGAAAAATCGTGTAACCGTGTCGCCTACAAAAGGGTTTGCGATCACAAAAAGTGCTGCAGAACTTGAGATGTTGTATTGTGCCATTCATTCTCTTCCCAGTTTGTCCCGTAACTACAGTCGACTGCTAAGGGGGCAACTGTTCCCACTCACACAGCCCCCATTCCTACGCCCGTGCTTAGCAAAATAAGGATCGCGTGCAAGGATATCGGTTACACTGCGCTGTCAATCTCACGACGCTTTTCATTCCACACGCCACACAATTCATCGTCCTGATGTGATAACTTATCACAAATCTGTGCAAACTTTTGCTTGCTTATCCATCCGCCGTCCGTCCTGTTTTTAAAGTGCAACACATGTGCTGGAGTTCCATCGCACGCTTTTTCACGCTCTCACATTTTTACTGCCCTCCCCGGTTTTGGCCGACTTCGCGACGTCATCATCGCCAGTGCGGCGGATGTGTGGAATCTGCTGGAATCAAAGTGAAGCGGAGCGAAACACGTAAAGTTTAAATTATGTTAATCACGACCGCCATGACTTCCGTCTGGACTCCACACACTCACCGCCGATCACCGCGAGCGCCCACTAGCAACTCCCCGACGGCCCCAGGCGCCCAACCGACTTCCGCGCGCGCCTTTGTAACTGTAAGCCGACGAGGACGAAGGCGAAAGACACACTACTTTCACGCCATTCGGCCAGTACCCCTCGCGTCCTTGCCTTCCCCTCTGCAGCAGCGTCCGCCCATCGTTTTCACATGTGTTGCGGTTGCAGCTGACTTCCCTCGCCCACCCCTCCACCTCCTGGGAACCCAGTATCCTGACGTAGTTAAGCTGCTGCTGTTGTCGTTGTTGTTCAACCTCAACCTCGCATCGCTGCCGCCTCCTCGGCGCATCGCTGTGCACGACGACTTTAATGTACAAAATATTGAATTTTCGCAGACGGATTAACCTTGACTTTCACTTTCCATGTACGTCGTCGCGCACCCGTCGCCGTCGCCGTCGCCACTAAATGGCAGCAACAGCAGCAGCAGCACCAGCAACACTATTCGTCCTGTCAAAGGATAACGTTGCGCTGACACTGCTTCGCATGCACATTTGTATGGACGCCTCGCCTCAGCAAGTCGAGACGAACAGCCGGCTTTCAGTGCTGAATTCAGCTCAGCTCGCCCGCAACTGACAGCAAGAGGAGCAGCAGCAGCAGCAGCAGCAAGAGCAACAACGATGGCGGCAGCGTTTTTGTATTCCGCGCGTCGTTCGTCCTTGGCGCTTTTGGCTTTGGCTAAAAATTTTTGAATAATTCATATCGAGAAGCAGGACATTCAAAACACGCGATGCAATCTGAATAACAACGAAGCGAAGCCAGCCGGAGGGCGTGTGTGCGCGCCGATGTGTGTGTGTGTGTCGCTGAAGAGGGGTGGCTGGCTGCGTGTGTGTATGTGGCGCCGAGCACCAACACATTCACTCCAACAAACGCACACCACAGCGCATGTGAAAGCAGTGATACAGTCTCGTCTGCAGACGAGTAGAAAGTTTCGAAACTTTTTATTTCTGCTCCTTTTTTTGTCCTTTCGGTAGATGAGAGTTTTTTGCGCTCACTTCCGCAAAAGAGAATTCAGCGTTGCCAGTTCTAGGAAATAAAAACGGAAAAAACTCTACTTAAAATTAGTCAATTATTGAAAATTGATCTGAAAACTAAGTCAGAAATTTAATGAGAAGTGAAGACTGAAGACTTGGAAGTCGGATTATAAGCTGATTTCGAAAGCTGTATTGAAATCTTCATTACAAAATTGAAATCGAAATAATGAAAGGCTGAATTGAATTGAATTGAAGTTGGATTTGTATTTAATTAGAAGAAAACTGTGAAAATTGTATCGAAAGACCTCTCGAATATTGTGCTGAAGAAATCTGCTGTTTCATTGCCTTCTTTGCTCCCTATTTTCGTGGTCCCGCGTTGTTGCAGGTGTCAACACTTGACTCCACTCACCCCAGTCACCAGCAGCCGTCGCCACCATTCCAGCACGCGATGCCAGCGCCTGCGCATCTCACGTCGCCCCTACTTGCGAGCAGAGGAATTCGTCGTTGGCCGCTCCGTAGGTATCCGACGCGGCAAAGTGTTGGTAATCGGCGGGTGTAATCGGAAGGTATTTCGTATGCATGCACCGCTGTGAGAGCGCAAATACGAGCGTACAACAGAAACACACGGGCGATGGTGACTCCGCGGGATGAGGCAAATACAATGGCTGCCAGGATATCGAGTGTTCATCGGTCGCGCATTTTAACCTCGTTTATTGTGTCTGTATTTGTATGCATGCGTTGCACTCCGAGGACTGGTGTTTGTCTAGTGAGGTTCCATGTGCACAGGTCTGTGTGTGTGTGTGTGTGTGTGTGTGTCTACTCAGGAACATGCGTTGCCCAAGGATACGCTTACAAGTGAGGATATTTGTGTGTACGAAGTTTGGCTTGCTCGCAAGGTGAATGACATTTGACGCTGTTGTTGCCATCAGCGTTGTTTGATCACTTTTGAGGCCTGCGAGGGAGAACCCCTTCTATTGTTCAATCCTTTCCCTCGTTTCTTTTTCTTCACGCACCCTAAAGATGATTTCAGACTGAAATGCATTGAGTTTGTTCTCCTTCTTCTTAATTTATAGCATAGAAGACTCTCACACCTCCTCTTGGGACCAAACGACGCCTTTGTACTCACAGATCTCACAGATGCCTGCAAACACTTGTGAGATTTCATAGGTTTCACAACAAGCAGCGACAGGTTTCTCTCCCTTATTAAGATGAGGTGAACAAATACGAGGACTTTGTTTATTTCTCTTGAATCGAGGACTTTTGAATGGAGCGAAGGGGTTTTCTTGTGCAACCGAAGTCGTGTGAAGTTCTGTCAGTAGAGTATCTCGACTCGAACAGTTGACATGCCTTAAAAATGCGCAAAAACTACCGTTAGTAGTGATGATCCGAAGCGTGGGAACCGCGTCGTTCTGGTTACGCGAGAAGGAGGTTTTTTAAAATAAATAGAAAACGACAAGAATACTGAGTTTCCCCTTGATCACTCTGATATTTACCAAGTATTCTGAATTGTTTATTCAAAATTTGGAGGAGAAGCGCTTTTCGCTCACGCAACAACAGAGCCGAGCACCTGCAGTTGTGCCGAAAAAGACTCGCGTTGCCACACCACATTCCGGTCAAAACTTTACCGGTTACTTTGACCCCAACACTTGCTGTCCGTCGTCGGCGTTTATTTTTCCAAAGATATCAGCCAGATAGCATCAGTCGATACCTGCTGCTTTTCCCATTGCTGTTGTCGCTCAGCAGCGTCGCTGTTGCGTATCCACTTCACCACCGTGTCCACCCGGGACAGTGCGAGCCGCTTCGAACCAGTCTATAAAATAATACCCAACAACAAAATCAACAACTACGAAAACAATACAAAATCCGTTGTATCATTTTTCGAAATCCATACATATTTTTTACTTTATTCTTTTCGGTTCCTTTTATTGTGTGACATAATTTATGACGTCTTTTCCTGTTGTCTGTGGAGCATTGAAATTTGTTGTTGTTTTTAACATTTTTCTCGATTGCCTTCAGTTCCTGGTGTAGCTGTTGGTGTTTGTTTTCCAAAACCATCATCACCATACCCCTCATCTCTAACGTCAACGGCACTGTCGTTGTTATAGTCGTCATAATCATCGTCATTCCCATCACTAATATCGGCGCTTTCCTTGTTATCGTCATAACTATCGTCAGTTTCATCACCATTATCGTCACTAACATCACTGGCGTCATTGTCGCCATTGTAATGTGGTCGTTATTCCCTTAAATTCGGCAGAAGTCACCTCATCGTCGTTATTATCAGCGTCATCACGGTAGTCTTCAATACCATCATCGCAAACACCATTATCGTCATCATTCACGCTTTCAGAGTTACTATCATCACTACTTTCATGAATTTCTTATCATCATCACTCTCATCAAGATTAGCATCATCATCATCATCATCATCATCATCATCATCACCATCACCATCACCATCAGCATCATCATCACCATCAGTATCATAATTCACCATCATCAGTATCATCATCACAACCCAATGCTGGAATTTTAAACGAAAAGAAAGCAAATTCCGCAACCGTCTCATTCCATTCGGTTTCCTATCTTTATTTTTTGTCGGTCTAAACTTTTGATTAAAGAACAACAACAACAGTGACAACAACAACAACAGTGATAACAACAACAACAACAACGTGTCTTCCAGAGATCTCCACTGTTGCAACAAACATATAATTTGTTTGCATGAAGTCGCGGTCTGTCCAAATTAGTTGACTTACGAAAGGGCCACGAGGTGTTTTTTCCCAATATTCTGTGATTCTCAAGATACCTGACTGTTGTTTCCGTAACCTCGCATCTGTGTAGCTATCTGACCGACCCCACGTCGCTACTCCGACCCCACCGCCCCACTCCCTCCATCGCGCTCCATCCGATAAAAATAATGATCAGGTTGACCTGCTGTGGGTTTTCGGTTGTAATTTGAGTAGCTGAAAAAGTATCGAGTGCCCTTTGGATATTTCTTCTCTTTCGAGATGAGATTCTCTATTGTCGTCCTCAGGTGGCTGCATATCTGCGGAAAACGAAATAGAAAGAAAAACTTGTTTTTAATTTAAAGCTTTAATTTAGTTGCTGTCACAGATAGTAAATCTTACCACTCTTAACCTGTTCAGTCGTTTCTTCTTGCGGTGAACTGGGGAAAGTCGAACCTACATGACGAAGTGAAGTGACATGAGAAGATAATGAATTGCCAATCAGTAAATAGATTTCAAAACTTTTTATATATAAAGAAATCTTTTATACAGCGGAAATTATGTCTACTTTCAATAATATTTGTAGACATTCATTAATAGGTCGTTGAATAAAATCGCTAATTTATCGGTATCTCGCTGATGTATCTGAAAGTACCTTCAACGAAATGCCGCATCGTGACTCGTTTCTACTCGTGTGATTGTTGTTGCTGTCGTAGTCCCAATCATGTCGCCATTGGCTAATTTCGTCTGACTTTTATTAAGCGTTTTTTAATTACTATACTTAGCGGTAATACGTGGAACGTGTCGGTTAGATTTTGCATATCCACATTTCTGCGATTAGCAGTAAGCAGATTAGTATCGGCTTTTTGCGATCTCAGAATTCTCAATCCACAACAGTTAAGTATAGAAATTAATTCCCGTTCCTCAAATCAGTTGAGTTAGTCTCAGCTAATTGCAAATGTTATCGGAATCTTAGAGAATCTTACTGTTCCCTCTTAATAGCCATTGTATGGATTAATCAATTGCTGCGCGGATCTCAAGGAATCGCAGAATCGTAGACTATTATACCAAGTGAAATATGCAAATAGGTCTGAGGGCATGAAGGGCTTACATGAGGGAACAACATCAATATCATTCTGACGTTCTGACTTTCTAATCGTACCCCAGTCTTGTTTCTTCATCTATAGAGGTCCACAGCATACTGAACTTCTTTATAGAGGTCCACAGCATACTGAATCTTCATTTTTATAGAGGTCCACAGCATACTGAACTTATTGCGAGTCTTCAAGTAACCATCCCTACTTCTCGTCATGAAGAGTTAAAGAATGATTAACCAATGAACCGATTTTAAGAACCCCTTTATCCGAAGATTATTTCTTTTGCTGATAGTGCTATTAACTCAGCAGTAGTTCGAAAATATAGCAACAGAGGGCTCTGCGTTTAATTTTATGAGAAAATTGCTATATTTTTCATTCTTTGGTTTAATATATTGAAACTTTTCGAATTTAAAAGCTTACGAAATTTGACGGATTCAGTGGATGCAATGAAGTCTTTCTTTCTTCTCCTTTTTCGACTCCCTCTCTGGAGTACAAAGGAAGAGTACGAGTATTTTACTTTCGATCCTTTTATAACCTCATTCTTCCTCTCACCCTTTTCGCTCTGCCATCACAACGCTCGCCATCACCGAAGATCACCCACTAAAGAAGACTTCAATTCTTCTCCGAGCCATTCATGAATGGATCGTGCGGATCCAGTTGATTTGAAGACAAATTGGCTGCAATTTGTAAGAGTCCAACGCAACCACAACAACAACAACAGCAACAACGCCACGACTCGTGTTATTAAAAGTCGTCTAATGATCGCTTCGAATCCGATTTGGAGCGAAAATTAATTAACAGCAATCAGTCACAGACTCGCAACCAAAACGGCGAGAAGAGACGAAAACAAACCGTTTAACGAATTCCAAGAGTTGTTATGATGTGATTATGATCGAAGCGGAAGGGGCACCTGCTACCCTTCTACGCGCCTTCTGCGCGTCGCTTTGTTTGTTTTGGTAATGAAACTCATCCGTTCTGCGCTTGATTAGGTGCTGCCGCTGCTGTTGTTGCTGCTGCTGCGATTACTGCTGCGATTGCTGCCGTTGCTACAGCGCAGGCGCCACTTTATATGCAGAAATTAAAAGACGATCTGATGGTCTCGCCTGCAGTTGGTGACGCAAGGAGATCTCAAAATTCTAAACCGCAAAAAACTCCAAACGCGGTTGTGGAAGACAGCCGATTTTCGGCTGCAGCCACCTACTGCAACTTTAAATAGCCGGTTTTGGCTGCTGCTGACACCGGAAAAACGTTGCCGCTACCAAAAATCGATGATAATATTGAACACTTTGAATCTCTCTACAAATTTGATTCCTTTTTATTCCGCTTTTTCGCTACAGATCATTAGCGATTAATCAATCATTCCTTAAATACGCGCGCTGCTGATTCGTTCACTGAGTGCCGTATATGAAGTTGTACTTGCGTCGCGTTGACGACTCTCAACAAGACTCTCCAACGCGCTTCGCACAGCGGCAACCCAATGAGCTGATTGATTCACTCATTGATCGAGCGAATGAGTTCATGAATGAATGCGTACAAGTGATTAATTTGCGAATATTTATTATAAAATTAAACCGAAATCGGATTTTATCACTTCAGACTCGCAATCTTTTATGGATTCAATTTATTAATTAATGTTAAACATTTGCAAAGTTCAATTCAAACGTTCGTAAGACGAAGTAGAAAAAGCAGAAGAAGGAAATACAAGCGAATTAATTAAGTGTTGAAATATTCATTGCGTTGGTTTCGCTTTCAAGTGATCGCATTCTTAGATAAAAAAGTAAAAAGTAGATAAAGCAGCGCGTGGAGCGGCAATTCTTGCAAGTTGGAATTAGGAAGGACTCGAAATATTTTGAATAATTTTAATTTTCCTGAAAGTGCGTTTTAATCTGCTTTCTGTTCTAATTTAAATAAATTTTAAATTTTGAATTTCGCAACTCTTGTCAACTCCCCCCTCTGCCGTCTATCGTATCACGCCACTGATATTCTTAACCAACATTTATGACGTCTGCTGCGCATGCCCATCAAAGTCATCATCGAAGTCTCGAGAAGGATCTCGATGCCGCAGCGCACCCAAAAACTCGGCGTCGCGTCAAAATCGCTTCAAAAGAAAAAAACCCGCTCGCGTTCGCTTGCAAACCCAACCCATTGAAGGTGACAACAAATTCTTGAATGCACCCACACACTGCCACAACAACAACAACAGCAGCAGCAGCAATAACAAACGCCAAGAAATTAGTGCACACCTTCGAGCTCCGCAGAGGGGTTGGCAGAAAACAATAAAGTGCGTGGTTCGTCATCGCCGTCGCCGTTGCCGTCGCCGGTTTAACGTTCTGCACTTCAAGACGCATGTCATCCATCAACGTGCGGCGCGGCGCGGCGCGGTGCCGCGGACGGATGCTGGGCTGCGTTGAAATCGCACCCAAACACAGCAACGGAAACAATTTTCCAAACACCCGAAGATCAGACTGCTAAACTATAGCAAGGCAGACAGACAGACAGACAGACAGACAGACGGATGGCAGGCAGACAGACAGCTGCAGTTGGCATAAATCACTTGAATTGCAACGACTACAACAACAGCAACAGCAACAGCAGCAGCAACAGCAACAAAAGTCAAAACAGCATTTATTTCTTATTAAAAGGTTTTGTTGGCTCAGTGTTGCTGTTGCTGCTGTTGTAGTCGCCTTTTTGCGTGCGGTCCCAGTCACCCACATACGGAGCCGCGCAAACGGAGCTCGAGTTCGTGGCTGCTGCAACCGCCAGCTACCAGCTTGCAGCAGCTACTCAGCAAAAACATGCAAGGAGCCAACACATCATCAGCAACAACGGAATCGTCATCATCAGCATCAGCGTCAGCATCAGCGTCAGCATCAGCAACAGCGTCAGCATCAGCGTCAGCAACACGGTTAGCGTCAGCAACATTGCGGTCTCCGGCCTCATCATTACGCGGCGCAGTCAGTCGTCAGTTTTTAACGTCGTGTCCAAAAATGGACCTCCGCCAAAAAAGAGGAAGAAAACGGAGTCCTGTCTTCAAAAGTGATGGCATGAGGCCGCCCTGCAGCTGCCCCCGCTCCCCACCCGCGCGCCAACGGAACGACGACGCAACAAAGGACGACAAAAAGTTATTTGAACGCATCGTCGTTCCTGGGTTTCGAGGCTGTTTTGAATTATTTCTTGAATCGCAGCCAAGGCAGGCGCCTCCAGGGACGCTCACTGAACACCCATTATTTTTGCCATATAAGAAGTTAAGCGGGAGGGTTTCAGGAGGACCGGGGAGGGGAAGGCAACCTTAAGTTAGGTAAAGAAACTGCAGTTCAGCGAGGTTGGAAAGAAAAGTGAAAGTTGAGTATGACTTTTAGAATGCACTACATATCACACAATAGTCTGGAAGAAATTTCAGGAAGCAAGGTTAGAATTCAAGAATCCTTGACTGGATACTGCACAATAATGGCGGCATTTTTGTGGAACAAATTGACTGAATAAAAACTTCGCACATAAATTTACGCCAGGAAGATTTGATGATTCGTAGACCTATTTTCAAAATATTAATATTGATCTCTTCAATCTGCAAGTAACAATTCGGTTTCTTCAGCACTTCGAAAGAACTTTCAGTGTCATCAGACAATTGAACACTTTCAGGCAACAATTTTAACGCAGGACAATAATTCACTGTTATTAAAGCTCATAATTAGGCCTATTAGAGTGAAATTTTTTTGATAATTGATGAAACACCGATCAAATACTCTTAAGATTTGAGGCACTTTGTGAGGAATTTAAATTCCAATCTTGGTAAACACCAGGTCGTGTCTTTAAGCTCAGCATGGAAATATTAATTCATCATTTCGATGCTTCATCAACGTCAAAAGCGTAAAAATATCAATTAAATTGATTCGTTCGTTGGACGCAAAAACGTGTCCGTAAATACGATTCTCAGCGATTAGCAGAAAAACGTATTGGCTTAAACATTTAATCGGCTATTGAAATGCTTTTCAGCCGCTTTACCGAGACAACCAACACAGCACCAACAACTACAATGGTAATAATAGACATTATATTGCAATAATGAGGCGCAACCGTAGCTTCATCGTGCGCAGTTGCAGTGAATCCCCACGAAAATGAGTCAGTCATGTTTAAATATATAATAACTTCTCTTATTATTATTAAAAATGCAATCGAATGCATTATTGTTGCAGTTGTTGTTGTTTTTGTTGTTGCTACATGTATTGTTTGTCTGAAAAGCCTGATTCTGACTCTGTATGAGTGCATCTTTCTGTCTGTTTTCTGGATTTTTAGCCTTTTTTTCCTGTCTCTCGCTGTACACGGAGAGAAATCACTTATTGCAATTCGCAGAAAAAGTCTCAAGCCGGAAAATAATTTGAAAATTCATTAAAAACACAATATTTACAAGAAAAAACTCTTCCGTATGAAATATGAAAAATATAGCAAAAAGGAAAATATAGTGAAAAAAGTGAATGGGAAAACTCATGAGAAAAAAAATTAAAATTCCCATTAAAAATCTATTAATAGTAATTCAGAGTAAGCGTGAAATTATTCCAATGAATCTAATCGTGTATCGAATTTTACGATATTATTATCCCGATTTTCCATTCAACTTTGATTACTTTGCGAACATGTTATCAAACACTTCTCGTTCTTCTGTAATCGTAATTTTAACTGATTAATATATGAATTCCTTCTCGAGTCGGGACTGAAATCTTGAAAGCTATTTCTCTCTGTGTACCTGTAGTGCTTTTTACATGCATATCTGAGAGTATGCGGCATTCATTCGCTTGAGAAGAATTTTTAATTGAAATAATTGCAAGTTGAGTTAATTAAACGATAAATAATTTTTTTTGGATCTGTGAATTCATGCGCATGTATGTACTTCTGTGTGTTTGCGTGTTTGATACTCGGTCCCAACCCATTTGACACAGTGGTGTAGCAGCCAACCTGGTAGACCTCGACCATCGTCATTATTATCGTTGCAACCCACTACATCGCCTCATTTTTACACAAAACAATTGCTACGCCACTGCAACTCAATCATCAAACTGACAATCTAGCGAGTGCATTTTAACTAAAGGTTTTCACTGAGTATCCATCGCTTAATCTGTCTGTATATCCATCTATTTTTGTTCTCATGCTCATGTATCTGCATCTATGAGTAGGTGTCTGAGTATCTAAACAATTCCGTAATGATTTCCTATTAATCAAATTAAATTTATTTGATTTCCGAAAAAGTCTCTTCAGATGATTTACTTTTCCACCGATTGAATTCTTAATTATGAATGCGTGGGAAGAATCGCGACACACTCAGCTGCTTTTATCGACTGCAAATCGACGTTTGTGATTGCAATTCTGCTTCGAAATGATGCGAGACGATCGTTAATTTAAAAGCTGACTCGTGACATAAGCGATGAAACGCCGAAATATGCCAGAAAGACCAGAAATCTGGAAAAACGAAGGCAAAACGAAAGCGAATCAATAACGAAAACAGTAATTGCGTTGATACGTGTAATAACAGTCGTAAGAATTACAGTGATCAGAGTGAGTAACGATCGTAATGATTTAGTTGAAATGGCGTAAATGACGATCACGTAAAAACGACTTCCGCAGGAATTCAGTGATCGAATTCGAGACGAGATCGAGGTGACGACGACAGTTATGCCATCTCGTGCTTATTATTTCAGCAAAACCTGTGATTTGATGATAACCGCTTATTTAGTAAACTCACGATAATCACCACAAACTGGAACATAATAGCGCTCAAACGATTCCCTAATGCTGAAAGCAGTTTCTCCAACATTGTCACCGTATTTCTTTAATTTAATTTGCCTTGTAATCAAACGTTGCCAGTGCAGCGGAAGGACCAAAACAACAACCGACCAGCCAGAAAGTGGGAAACAACAGTTCGTGAAACAAGCAACATAAATAAACACAAGAACTCACAACAGCAGAACGACAACGCAAAGGGCAGCAGCAACAAGCCCAATTCATCGTCGAATGCAACAAGCAACAAGCACCACCTTCACCGTCGTCGACACCACAAAACTACCGCAAAACACAACGTGGACCTCCGACGCGTCGAGATATATGAGGCTGGAGGAGTGCATAAATCCTGCAGCAAACTGCAGACGAAGAAAGGGCTGAGGATGATGCAGCACTCACAGCAACAGCAACAGCAACATCCACAGCAACAGCAGCAACAAAAGTGAAAATCAACTGTTTATAAATAAATTATGACCAACATTTGAGGAAATCGTGTTTGATGTTTTCTGTTCGTAGTGTCTTTGCGGTGTTACAAGTTCTTGTTGTTGCTGTTGTTGTTGTTGTTGTCATTGCGTTCTTGTTGCTGTCTTCTTGGTTGATGTTGCTGTTGCTGGCGGTGGTGGTGGTGGTGGTGGTGGTGATTATGATGATGGTGGTGTTGTTAGTCTCTTTTTTTCTGCTTTTGGTGATTGTTGTTGATTATTTTTTAATGCAATTTTTACTGGCTTTTATTGCTGTTGGAAATGTTTGGATTGTTGCTGGCAGTGATTGCCATTAAAATTAAATATTAATGGGGAAAATACTTCTTCCTTTTTGGATTTTTGTTGCTTTTGTTAGTCTCACCCTTCGATCCACTCATTGATTATTCAGTTTTATTGAAATTTATTGCACTTAACTAAATTACGAACAAATTTATTAACCTGTTCGAGGCGACTGCTGGCCAATATGTTTTCGGTGTTGTTGCTGCTGTTGTCGTTGTTGCGGCAACAACACTAGTTGGTACTTTATTATGGCCAACAATTTTATTGCCAATCTGTATGGATTTTTCTTTGTACTTGTGTTGTGTTATCATTGTTGTTGTTTGTTGGTCTTGTTGTTCTTTGTTGTTGTTGTCATTGCATGCGGCCAACTATGTTTTTTTCGAGTTCGTATCTTACAGATTCTAGTTGTCTCTTTTGATGAATTTGCTTTCCTTAAACTCCAGAGATATTTGCAAAAAGTATTTAATTTCTAAAGTTTAAAATGCTTTTCGTAGATTTATTTTCCCTCAAATGAAATGACAAAACTTTTTCGAACCAACAAAGGATTCCAAAATCTTGAGAAATCGTCGAGACATCGATAGAAATTTTCACCAACAGCTACGTAGGTTGAATTTCTTCAATATCTACCACAGCAACAACAACAACATCTACAACGATATTGTTTACTACGTTGTCACCTGTAACGACAAATAAATATAAATTTCGAAATCTTAATCCGGCTTAATGGAATCCCGCGCTATCTTTCAAAGACTCGCCATCACCAAAATTCGGTTGATTGAGGTTTTTTCTGTTTTCCATTTCTAAGCCAAATTAACGAGCGATCACATGTGAGAGATAGCGACACCCAACAACAAGTACAACAACGGCAACGACGATCACGACAACAACAACAACACCAACAACAACAACAACAACAGCCACCAATAACAACTTTACTAATAGCCACGGAGCTCGTAAAAAAACTAACAAAAAAGTTAGGGAAAAAATTTTAGTGCGCTTTGAAAACTTTAACTGATGGTGCTGGTTTAGATCTTCTTTTGTTGCTAGTCTAATTTTTATAGTTGCTGTTGCTGTTGCTGTTGTTGCTGTTCGGCTAGCTGGTTAAATTTCTACAGTTTTTGAATCAAACCATCGAAACCTAAAAACCGACCCACCCAGTAGAAGAACCGCGGAATTCCGACGATCGCTTTAATGAGCTGAGTCGAGTCCATCGTCCATCGATCGGTCGTTCGATCCTCCGCGGTCTCGAGGGCCCGCGATCGGTGTCCACCGCACCAGATTCGGCGCGCACGCCGCGCGCGGCAGGAGCAGCGTTGATGATGAGTTATGCCGCGATGTGGGAAACCCAAGCTGCTGGAACTCAAAATTCGTGGCTCTCTTTCTTCTTCGGGTTCTTTATACGAGTTTTATGTGGGCTGCGCCAAATTTATTACAGCTCAGGTCCGGCCCAAGGGAGTCGAAGCTGCCACCACCACCACTGGATACGAGTTCGATTTCGATATTATAAAACAGAGACTCGCCTCTAGTTGGAGTTTTCTAATTTCTGTTTGAAAATTTATGTTTTCTCAAGTTGACAACCAGAAGAATAGAAACTAATAGCGACATATACCAGCAACAACAACAACAACAACAACCACAAATACAGCAACAACGGTAACCACAGCGCTAATCAGTTTCAGGAGAATGAAATCCGCTAAATTGGAAAGCGACATTTTTGCTGTATACACGACACTAAAAAGCACGATGTCGTCGTTGTGATCATAAAAGCGTTTGGTCAAAAATCACCTGCAGTTTTCTATAAAAAAATTTTATGGCAAGTGATTGAAAAATTATCATTTATTGTTTTTCAATCTGTATTTAAGGTTCCGAAATATTAATATTTATGCAATTTACAACGCTTCACAAGATTTTCAACTCAGAAAATATTTTCACTCACAAAATATAATATTTTTAGGTTAATATTAAATTTATTAACTTCTTTTATTAACTTCTTTTATTACTATTTGAAACTCATAACTAAAAATATTTATTACTGCCTACAGAATTAGTTTTCATTAAAACTCGACCGCCGGACCGATTAACGCGATTTCTGTATCCACCAAATTGTCGCCGCCACGATCCACTTTTATAGCATCGTTTTAAAATGTGTTTCTTTTTTATTCTAATCAATTTTTTAGATACCGTTTTTGGGTTTAAAGTTTTCATATGTTAATTTTATCGCTCTTGAGATAGTTTTAATTAATAGAGTTTCGGCAAATACGAGTTGGCAGCTTTTTCTTTTCGTTTTTGATTTAGTTGTAATCTAATTTTATGATTGCGGAAAAAATTTGCAAAAAACCGAAGCACATTGAAAGTTTTAAGTGGACTAGAAGACAGAATTTTAGAATTTATAATTATATTTATTTATGTATGTGCCACGTTTACGATTTAAGAACACTTAGTGAGATTTATTCGACTTAAATCTCCACTTTGTACGATTTAATACCGCTATCATGCATATTTAGGGAGACCACAAGAGCGAAAGAGGAATTTATTTTGACCGGAATTGTTTCGATTCTTGCTTTTTGCTTTGATGCTTGACATAAACATTTATGATATGATGTTGTTATTATATTATATGACAATAAAATAGTTTATTGCAGAGATAAGAAACTGTCGGTCTTAGTTAGCAGCAATACCACCTACTTTCTTCGCTAAGTTAAATGCGCTTCACCCCATTAGGTCTCAAATCGGAAACTCGAGACCTACAAATCATGTTACCAGAAGAGACCTTCTTGACAAAAACCTTTGAGAATGCGTGGGTTTGTAATAAAATATCGTAGTAAAGAGTGCTAATTGAACAGAATCCTATTGAAATAAAGATATAAAAACTATAACCGAAGTTTTTCCGGAAACCCATTTTCCCCTAACCTCTTGGGGAAATGTATGCCAGAAATCAAAAGGAAAATATATATTGGAGTATAGAGAATTAAGTAGGGCTATGAAGAAATAGAAAAGGGATTATATAGAAAAATGTATTAAGTCCTCACAGATATACGTAGGACATGGAGACTTTATGGAGATATTAGACGTAACTTAGCATACCCAATTTCCAGAGTACATAATTCAGAACTCTAACGCCTCGTATTGACCTACTTCTAGAAATACAGTGTCTCTCTTCACCGTGTCCATTGCAAAACTTTGGTAACCCAGCAGGTGACTACACAGCAACACCGCGTGTTATCGTTTCGAATCTTCGATGTGATCCCGCATGTTGAGCTTCGATTCGGTCACTTCAGCAGTACGTACGTCATTTGTTACCTTGATCAACAATTTTGTCCAGAGATATCTTCCTACTAATTGGCTCGAAACAAATTAACGCGGCAAAAACCACGAAGAATAATCAATTCACAAAAAAAATTAAGCATTTTTCTGTTCCTGTTAAGTTTAGTTTTCGAATTTGGTGTGGTTTAACCTTCGCTACAAAAACGCAGATCATAATTTATGGGCCATTATTGGAGCTACTTCTTCTTCTTCTTCTCCTTCTGCTCGCGCTCATTATGATCTCGCAGATTACTAACATAGATTTGAGTATCTAATATGTTAGAGTTGCCTCCGCAGTCGATTCCTAATGCCAAATTATAACGCGGTCGAGGGTCTTCCAGCCACCGCTGCTGTGGGTACCGTGGCGGGGTCATAAATTTCCGAAGAGATGACAATAAAAAAATGTCAAAGCTTGTTTGGAAAGATATCTTCGCCAGTTAGTCTCGTTTTCTTCGTTTTTTACCTGTTGCTGGGACGATCGAAGCGATAGTGTAACGCAGACACGTGCGATCGGTTTTGCGTTTGTCAGCGCAGCAACTTCTGTTCCTGACTCCAGCCATTCGCGGCATTTTGGCCTTCCGCAGACTTTCTATTTGCAGATCTTTTCATCTGCTGAGATCGAAGCTCGGAACTTCTGGCTCCGAACGGGGTTGGGCGCGCTACTTGGCCCACTTCTCAGTGGCAGTGGCTGGCAACGAAATGTCGCGCACAGGTTATCAATGCGCTGAAGCAACATCAGCAGTAACGTCATTGAAAGCACCTACAAATACGGCGCTCACGCTATGCACGCCTGGGGACGAAATAGTCAAAGTCAACTCGACCGAAAAACCGAAGGCGAAAACGTACAAGAACGGAGGAAAAAACAAACCAATAAATTGACCATAAAATGAAGTTTATGGCTGCGCGTGTACGCGGCGGGGCTGCTCAGCTCGGGCGCACCGCTAATGGGCGCTGGGAGCAGCAGATGAGCGCAGCGCGGGCCGCCGAGCTGCGATGGTCGCATTCAAGGCTTTTCGCCGCGCAGCCGACCACTCGGCAGTCGGGCGCGGAGCGGAAGGTGTTTCGGTTCAACCAAAACTTTTGAAAAGAAGGCAACTTCTGAAGGCCGCTTCTGACCGTGTTGTTCAACAACAAAAGAAACAACTGAGGGGACAAAATGAAAATCAAATATAAACTTAATATTTGGGAGAAAGTTTTTAACTGCTTTTGTAGCCTGAAATACAAATGAAATCAAAAGCAAAAGCCAATATTAGTTTACACGCGTATCGGCAAAAAGAAAAAGTTTTCTCGAAAGAAAATAAGCTTTTCAGTTAGAGTTCGATGTGACAGCGACACTTTTGAGAGGCTAACTTTTGAGAGCTAACTTTTGAGAGGAACTTTTTAAATTTAGCTCTTTAATTAGCAGTTGATTTGAAAAGTACACCGTATTATCTTGCCTTTTTTTGGTATTTATAGCCAATAATGGAGTCTCTGTATCGCAAAACATATCGAGCAAGCTGCATGTGACGATCAACTTCCACGTTCTTCCTTCCTTCTTCGAAGTTTAATACGAAATCTCTCTCTCCCACTTATTCGGGAGGAAGTTTCGCTTTCGTCAAGAAACAAGAACTCTTCCATAATTACATTTACAAAATAGTTATTCAGAATTCAATTGAAATGCGAGATGTACTCGTGTACTTGCTAAAAATTTCGTAGACCAAAATAGACCTTCGCCTTAATAATCTCTGGACCTTTTCTAAATATTCATGAATTACGGCGACTAACAAACCTCCAAGTGTCAAATTAATGACATTTAGGTGCACACAAATCACTGAAATCGGAAAAAGTATAAGTTTTCGAACTGAAAAGTTGTCGTTAAACATCAAAATGCAATAACAGCGAACACTTTTACTGACATTTTGTTTTATCGTTGTCTGTGCGACGGCATAAATATGAGCGGCTGTCATTTTGTTGTTGTGCGGTACGTGCATTCGTGCCGATAATAATTCAATGGCTTTGTTTTCTGTCTCTAATTATCAGTTTTAGAAATCGTTAGAGGTCTTTGTTGATAAATCTGTGCAATCTTGAGCGAAAAAAGGACTTAATTTGTATCTGGAGAACCTGATGTTTGCAGTTATTGCAGCTTTTCAACTTGCATCTCCGCATTTGAAATACAATTGATTTGCGCCTGTTGAAGGTTTTACTCTCCCGCTGACATCTGGCGGAGCGTCGGTCAGTCAGCTGTCGCCTCTGACCCACAACCGTTTGCACTCGTAACTCAACGTCAACCGCCGCCTCCAACAACCGCTGCCACCACCGCTTGATTGTGACTCGACTTGTCATGGTCTCGGGCAACTCATGGTGGACTCGGATACCGTGGATCCAGCAGCAACACAACTATAAACTCTCCAGTCCCCGTGAGCTTCGCGCGAGCGGCGCCACAGCATGCGCTGCATCTGAGGATGCGTGGGCGCGCCGGACTTGATTCTCTAAATCAAAATCTACTTGTAGGCAGGTCGTGCTCTGCTGGTAGTGCTTGTCGTTCGCTCTAAACTTGTAGCGCTCTTGGTCCCAGCAGAGTTTACAGTTTAACACGTTCGCCCCGATGATCGTTGAGTGGCTGGCTTGACTAGCCGAGCTGCTGATTGACTGACTGACTGACTGACTGGCCAACTGACCAACTGACTGACTGACCAACTGACCAACCGGCTGACTGACCAACGAGCCAACCGACCAACTAACCGATCGCGCAACTGAGTGTCTCCAGTTAATCACTTCAACCAAGCCAACGTCAGTGCCAGCGACCGTCATTAGAGTGAAATTTCGCTGCTGATCACCTCGATCGGTCTCGGCGTTCTGAGCTGGCTAAATATTAATTGCGTTTCATTAAGGCGGCTTGATTTATGGCTACCGCGTTGCTCTGGCTCGGAGGCAACCGATTTTCTTTAGCAAACGCTGCGTCTGTGCGTCCGCGCAATCGCATTTACGAGTATTTGCGTCCGTTTGCCTCACGAATGCGGCGCACAGTAGTCCACGTTAGCGGCTGCGGTCTCGGTCGCTGCCAGCTACCACTTTGCAGCGATGACTCAATATCTATTATAACGCAATGCTTAATGGAGCTTCGTAAATATTGGCTGAACTTGAGTTGCTAGAAGATGTACAGATTGCTGGAATTTTCGAAGAGAAGTCAACGGAACGAAAATGTTTACGACGGCCGCGTGATGACAAGTGTCATGTTCAGGAAATAAAAGGGAATTTTGCACATTCATTATCTTTCACAGTTCATCTATCTGAAATATTTGCAATCTTTCTCCTCCACGTGTTTTGGTGATGAATTCTTATTGTGATTTATGTGGTTCCGAAAGATTTTAACCTACAAAATCAAATGTATTTCTCTACTTCTCAATGGTGGACATGGTGTTTGCCTTCTCTGATATAACCTCACGATCTAGAACCCCTGGATGAACAAATCCTTAATGATCTCAATCAAACGTCGCCTTGATTCCATAATCTTGATATCATAATCGCGTGTTATCCATGGGACGTTTGGAGGCTATTCTCGGTTTCAACAATTAAAACGGGATATAATCTTCAATCCAGAGTCACGAATCTTACGAAAATTGTATGTTCAAGCTGATACGACTTTTGAGATCCAACTTGGCCCTCGATCCTCATTCCATCCCAATCTCGTTTTTCTATCTTTCAGCTGATTATTTTTCTAAAAGCTGACTTTAAGCCGTCTTATTCTGTTCACTGCCGCCCTGCTTTCCCCTCCAATTTCAGTCAAACAGGTCTTTAAATCCTCGAATAACAGCAGCAAGAGGGACGGGTGTTAATTTCAATTAAGTGTCTGCACGGTTCAATCAGCAAAAACAACAACGTCCAGAATTCCAGATGCCTCGTATAAAAGGAAAGCGAAAACGAAATCGAATTGGTAATGAAAGACGTTGCTGCACTTGCAGTCAGCTCGGAGTTCTTTCACTGCCATCTGCAGGCACAAATCATGCGTTTAACGCCTTCTTAACGTCCCCGATGACACAGCAGTGGAGAGGACAAACGATCAGCCAGTCGGCCAGCCACCAAGCCGAAAATCCAACCAATCAGCTCACCAGCAATCATCCAACCATCCTTCCACGCACACATTCCGTCATTCCGTCATGCCATCAGCCATTCAATCCCATCCTCATGCCATTCTCATCGCAGTAATCGAGCCAGGATACACTTGGCAAACCAGGAACCAGCAGTAAAAACTCCCTCCTCTCCCTCCGAATGGAGGAAACGAATGGACGATCGTCAGCATCACGCGACCGCCTGTCCGAGCGACTGAAGTGAATGAGTTTATAAAGATGTCAGCCAAATGATACTTAAGACTTAATCGCCTCACCTCGGCTCAACTTAACTGCGTTGCGCTTCAGCTCACTCGGTTCGCTCGCTGCACTCCCCGCTCACTGCCCAGCCCCCTCTTACCTTATCCGCCGCTCCGTTCGCTCCTTTAAATGATCAGCAGGCAGCGTTTGCAGCTCCGGCCCAGACGCGACGACCAGCAACCAACTTGTTAAGCACCAGACTGGCTGATCGTGCCGATCGTGCTTCAAGCGTTGCAGCCTTTCGCGCAATTACCCACTTTTTGTTGCCTCCGAACTGTCAGGAATCCCACAAAAGATGCGTTTAATGGCGCTGCACACACACGCATGCACACGCCGGCCGCCGCCGCCGCCGCCACCGCCGCCACAAAGCAAATACGATCGTTTTATTGACCACGTTAATGATGCATCGATAGAGAGCGAGATACGAGAATCTCCACTCAACAGCCGACGGCACTTGCTGCCGAATAATTTCGTGTTGATGAGTTCTTAAGCGGGGGGCGGTGAGGCGGGTGGGGGCGCGGCCTGAGGATCGTCCGCTGCAGAAGTGCAACGCGATCAAGATCGCAGGTGAGAGAACCGTAAACGCGAAGCCGTAAACTCCTCGGAGGAGAGCCGCCAGTGGAGCTGATTGACTTTGGCAGCCGCGAGACTCGGACACGAATGGCGTTCCGCGATTTGCATGCACGCAATAAAAGTGCAACGAAGGAGTTGAAACAATGAATGAACCGCCCGGCTGAATGGAAGGACAGGCGCGCTCGGCGCTGGACGGACTGCGCAACTGTTGCATTTCAATTAAGCTGGGAGAAGACGCAGTTAAGCGGTTCGAATACGCTCGACGATGCGATCGTTTTACGATCGCCACGGCCGAAATGCACGCGACGCGCGGAGAGGAAGAGATTCCAGGCAGGAATGAAATCTGAGATGTCAAGCGCGGCCGGGATTGAGTGCTCGGCACGCTCAATGCGGTCAGCGGCGCTGTAATCATGCGATCAATTATCACACCCCGGCTAAGCAAAAACAAACAAAGCGGATTTACGAGATCGCAGCTCAACGAGGTGCTAACAATTTACGAGCCAAACGATGAGACTGTGAAAAGCCGATCGCGCGAAAAATGCGCGCCAATTCGACGGAGAGAAAAGCGACAACCAGCGCTGCGCAGACGATCTGAGGAAAATAAAATTTAAATTATGCGTGCGTAAAAAGTTTAATTGGAATGATGGTTTCAAGTTAATTTAGTTAGCAAGGATGCCGAAAGATCGATGGTCGGGAAGAGTTTTGTAGAGGAAAACTAGTTTTATCCATCAAGGAAATCCATCTAGCGTAACTCTTAACTTTTAACGACGAGATGAGATACGATATCGAGACGACCGAAGAATAAGAAAAAGCAAGATTGCAAGCTGGAATCAAAATCGGTATAAAGTCACCCATAAAATCAATCATAAATAAATGAAATCCCCTTGTCGATACTTACTTCACTTCAGCGATATGCACGACCTCGATCTCGACCGTCCGTCGAGAGTGAAAAGACTGCCTGAATCTCTTCCTCCCGATTGAGAACCTGGTCTCGATTTCCAATGAAACAACCAAATCTCAATTAACGTCTGGATAAAAACGCCGTCTCGATGTCTAAAGTGCGAACTCGATTGCATCTTCTACTGAAACTGCTGTCTAGATCTCGATAGTCGCCTCGAATTCCATGGAAGGCTTAATCACGATGATCGTCACGACTGAAATCGTTTGCGATTATCGTCCCGACAGGAAAACTCGACTCCAGAATTAAACGAAAGTTAAAAGACAAAGAATGAATCGGGAACCGTCATCGAGTCGCTATCGAGATCAGTGTCGAGGGAGGAAATCGTTATTACCCCTCGATAAAACTTGATATCACGAAGTGGTATAATCGAAGTGGTGGTTGGTGGTTTCATTAAAAATCAAAACGCACTTTAAATAATCGAAAGGTGAGCAGAATTCCAGGATCGAATTCGACGGCCG
Source organism: Sicus ferrugineus (assembly GCA_922984085.1). Lineage (NCBI taxonomy): Eukaryota > Metazoa > Arthropoda > Insecta > Diptera > Conopidae > Sicus > Sicus ferrugineus. Next base: position 35,086,899 of record OV277350.1, on the reverse strand, counting down.
ATATCAAAATTCAACTTCGATATCCAATTCAAAGCGATCATTTGCGCTAAAATACCGAGTTATTTATTAGAAGGCATCTAAACTCGAACGGAGATTCCAGATCGAGTTTTGAAATTAAATTTTACAGCCACGAACGAGGAGCTCAAAATATCACACATTCTCCTCGATAAAAAATTCTTGTTAATAAAATCAGCACATCTGGATGATCATCACCGTTACGCCGCTGGTGTCACTAATCCTTCTATTCATCCTAAAGCTTCCTTTTTATTGCCGCCGCAGAGCTCCGCATCGCTGGAGCCATAAAATTTTAAAAGCGGAAGAGCAGAAATTAAGGCCAACTAAGTTGCGAAGCGGCAAATCCGCTCGCTGCCCTCCGATCTTGCCACTTGCCACAGACTCATTTTATGTCGCCTATCGCGCAAAGTTTTCCACGGCCAACTGACTGCTCGGCTGAAGCTCTAGAAATTAAACATCGAGCTTTGAATTGAGCTGAAAAGCCGAATTCGACGCGGGGGTTAATAGCGGGTAGGAAAACAGGGTTGCCTTCGAGTGACGGGACCTGTGAAATTCCACGGTTGTGCGGCGGCGCGTATTCGCCGACCAGTTTTGGCGAGAGATGCAGAAAACACTTAGCAACTTTGTTGGTTTACGAGATGCTGAGATAACGCAACTGTAGGCCAGGCAAGTGTGCATGCGCCGCCGACGGAGTGGAAGTCTGCGAGACTCGCCACGCGGCCCGGTGCGGCATTCGGCAAACGCGGCAAGGTCGCGTCGGACACTTTGGCGCGATTCGGCCAAGTCGACGGATTCGGTTTCGAGTTGAGATCTTTCGCATTTCGCTCGGACTGCATGCAGTGCGAACGGATTGCCTTCGGTTATGCAGGTGCAAAGTGAGTGTGAGTGTGAGTGTGAGTGTGAGTGTGAGTGTGAGTGTGAGTGCGAGTGCGAGTGCGAGTGTGAGTGTGTGTGTGTGTGTGTGTGTGCGCGCGTGTGTGTGTGTTGGTTCTGCTGAATCATGGTCAAGTGCAACGTTTTTGTTTGCATTTGAAAACTTTATTAAAATGCGTTGTCAGCTGCGGCATCTCGTCTTTATTTCTTTGGGCATCTTCGCCCTCCCTCTCTCTCTACCTCTCTCTCTCTCTCTCTCTCTCTCTTCCCCTCTCTCTCTCTCTTCCCCTATCTCTCCCCCTCTCTCTCTCTCTCTTGTATGAACGAGTTAATGAGAGAGCTACACAAACGCCAGCGGCTTTGATTCATTTAAGCCGCAAAGCAAAAAATCTGCGGATTGCATCCGAACAAAAAAGCAACGCAGCCCGTGTACGGCATTTGCTGCGCATGCACGCGCACGTGCTGCTGTCCGGCACTGAGATCGCGGTACAGCGATTTCGCATCCGCACGTTTTTGCAGCTCATGCAAGGAGGCGTGAGTGAAGCGCATCCGAAACGAACGCAACGAAATACGGATAATTTGCATTTCTAATTTAAGCCGCGAGCAGCAAGTATTTTGTGCCGCACGGCAAAGACTGTCGACTGGCGGCTGACTGACTCACTTAGTGGAGATGGATTGTGAAGATTGATTGAATAACTGACTGATAAACTGACGTCATAAACTGAAGCGTCAGACTCAAGCAGACATTAAGATTGGTACTGAGACCGAGACTGAGACAGTTTCTGTGATTGGGACTGCAATTGCGATTGTGACACTGACTGTGACTATGACTGCGATTGGGATTGGGATTGAGATTGGGATTGGGATTGAAATTGGGATTGGGATGGGGATTGAGATTGAAATTGAGATTGGGATTGAGAGTGAGATTGGGATTGAGAGTGAGATTGAGAGTGAGATTGAGATTGAGATTGAGATTGAGATTGATATTGAGATTGGTATTGGTATTGGGATTGAGATTGGGATTGGGATTGGGATTGGGATTGGGATTGGGATTGGGATTGGGATTGGGTTTGGGATTGGGATTGGGATTGGGATTGGGATTGGGATTGGGATTGGGATTGGGATTGGGATTGGGATTGGGATTGGGATTGCGATTGGGATTGCGATTGGGATTGCGATTGGGATTGGGATTGGGATTGGGATTGGGATTGGGATTGGGATTGGGATTGGGATTGGGATTGGGATTGGGATTGGGATTGGGATTGGGATTGGGATTGGGATTGGGATTGGGATTGGGATTGGGATTGTGATTATTATTGCTAATGTTTGGGATTGAGATTATGACCAAATGTGATCGCGACTCTTACTATGCCGTGATTGTGACTCTAACTGTGATTGTGGTTGTGATTGAATGTGATTGGGATGGCGATTGAATGCGATCGGGACTTAATTAAATATGACTGAGATTGGTATTGGAAAGGCGAATGTGATTTTTATTGCGGTTATGTGACTGCGATTTATTATGACTTGCGACGGCGAACGTGCGTATCAGTCAACAGACTGGTAATGAACTCTGAATGATAGCAAGATATTTAGATGGAGTTTGAAACTTAGTATGAAATGAAGTTAGAGAATCAGGATGCAATTCAAGTTAAATGACAAATTCTAAACTCCAAATTCACACTGATCGTGCAACTCTGATAATAAATGCGTCATCAGCCGGTTGCGGGATGAATGAATGAACAGTCGAAACACCGACTGACCACCTATTTGATTAACTCGCTCTGATCGCAGTAGCCCCGTAAATACAACATTCCACTTAACCTCACTGCCCACTTAGGAGACAAACAATCAGGTAGCCAACCGTACAACAGACACTCGAATCCGTTTTCGGGCTGCTGTGGCCAAATTTAAACTTCACTCCACTCATCTTCCCAGCAGCAGCTCCTCCGGTCGTGCCGATCGCGTTGACTCTTTTGATGCTTTTTGACCGTTTCAAGTTTTCCTTCTTCGGTTTTGTTGTATTTATCGGTCCATTTGTTTGCTTAAAGTTGTCAACACTTTCTGCTCTTCTCGACGCCACATTGTTAGCCAATTTTTTGCCGTTATCTCGTGTTTGTTCACAGTGACGAAAATAGCCTTCATCGCGAATTGTTGACCACTATTATTCGATGCAAATCGTTCGCTACGAATAGTTTGCATGAAGTGGATCGTTCGGTACGAATAGCTTACGAAGCGGAGACCATAGCGACCTGCTTACACATCCTCTTCTGCACGTAGAATAGTTCTATCCACAGTTTTCGCACACAAGCCCACTAGTTAATTGTTTCATATTCATACCCGTCACTGGAGCCCCTCCTTCAGTGGACATCGCCTACTCCGCTGAGTTGGCAACGCTTCAGTGGCTCAATGGCGTACCTCGATGCAGTGCCAGACGTGCGAATTGCCAACTACGCAGTTTTCTTGAGCACTTCAATCTGCAAAAAATTGTATCTTTCTGTGTGTCGCACTCCACGTCTACGTACACGCACACACAGATACATAATCCTAAGTATTTTGTATATTCAACCGTTCATTGATCGTATTAATTTTTTTTCTCATTTGAGCTATCAAATGCCGCAGCAAAAAAAATGCGATTTTAGATAGTTTTTCTTTTTGTTAAAATTTTCAATTTAAAATTTGAGTTTCTTTCGTTTTGAGCTTTTTATTTGCTCGGCACAGAAAATATTGTGTGGCAAGAAAAGAATGCGCGCGAATTCAAATACGCGCAACCCGCGAGCGCAGCTCGAAGTTGTTGACTTTGACACTGCCAACCGCGAGTACATAAATAAGTAGCGCTAACTATACAGCTAACTGTCTCTCTATCGGCGTGTTCGTCGAAGTGGTGAGGCAGTTTGTCGGTGAGGCAGTTTGTCGGTGAGGCAGTTTGTCGGTGAATCAGTTTGTCGGCGAATCAGTTTGTCGGCGAATCAGTTTGTCGGTCGGTTAGGTTGTCGTTCGATCTGAACGCCGGTCGATCAGATTGCCGCTTATTATTGTGCCTGGTTATTATATATCATTCGGTTGAACGGTCTGTCGTTTGGTCAATTTGTCTGTTCATCGGTCTCTCGGTTGCTCAGATTGTCTGTTGTTAAGTTTGTCGGTTGTTCAGTTTGTTAATCGGTTAGGTTATCGGTTGTCAGCTGATCAGTTTGTCGGTAGATCGGTCTGTCTGTTAATCCGTTTGTAGGTTGACGAGCTTGTTGGTTGATTGGTTGGTCCGTCTGTTAGTTTGTCGGTTGTTAAGTTTTTCGGTTGTTCATTTAGTCGGTTGACTAGTTCGTCGGATGATCAGTTTTTCGGATGATCAGTTTGTTGGTTGTTAACTTTGTCGGTCGACTAGTTCGTCGGATGATTAGTTTGTCGGTTGTTCACTTTGTCGGTCGACTAGTTCGTCGGATGATTAGTTCGTCGGAAGATCAGTTTGTCGGTTGTTCACTTTGTCAGTTAACTCGTTCGTCAGATGATCCTTTTATCGATTGTCAAGTTTGTCGGTTGTTCACTTTGACGGTTGACTAGTTCGTCGGATGATTAGTTCGTCGGATGATCAGTTTGTCGGTTGTTCACTTTGTCGGTCGACTAGTTCGTCGGATGATCAGTTTATCGATTGTCAAGTTTGTCGGTTGTTCACTTTGACGGTTGACTAGTTCGTCGGATGATTAGTTCGTCGGATGATCAGTTTGTCGGTTGTTCACTTTGTCGGTTAACTCGTTCGTCAGATGATCAGTTTATCGATTGTCAAGTTTGTCGGTCGACTAGGTCGTCGGTGAATCAGTTTGTCGGTGAATCAGTTTGTCGGTTGATCAGTTTTTCGCTGGACGGGCTTGTCGGCTGATTAGTTTGTTTCTCGGTTTGTGCCTGTAAATATCGCGGTCTGTGTATTTATTTTGCCTCCCTCTGGCACTCGATCGGTGTGTCTGGTACGTGTGGCTGGCGTGTTTGACAGCTTCTAGTGTCTGTGTGTTTGTCTCTCCATATGTCTGTCTGTACACCTCTTGATTTGTCAGTCTGTCTGTCTGTTTGTCTGCCTGTTGATCGTGCTTGGTGTGCATATTCAAGCTCAGGCTGAGGAAAAACTTAGGCGTTAGAAATATTAAGCATTGAAGAGAATTACTTACCTCTAATAACGCAATGTTGTCGCTAAATTTTTGTATTTCTGTTTCGTTGTTTGGTGTTGTTTTTTTTTTATTTTGCTATTTAGTTGAATGTCAAAACATGGGATTTGTTTGATATGTGCAGTTGTTGTTGTGACATTCATTTTAAGCGTGCCTGAGTGAGGGTTTCTTTTTTTTATTCGGTGTAATTTTATTATTTCTCAGAAATGATATTTCAGTGTAGGTGCGTGAGTGTGCGGATGCGTGCGCTTGTGTGTGTGTAGTTTGTCTTATGCAATTTCAATTTACATATACGAGTGTAAGACATTCCTCAGTAAGAAATATTCTTAGCTTTTAAGAAATGAAAATTGGCCTTCTACAAAGTTTCCCAGTGATTCTTAGAGTGGAGAAATGGTACCGTGTACCATTTAATTATCCTTACCCTGGAATCATTTCATATTTCTCTAGAACTTCGTTTGTCTAATAGAGAAATAACTGCTCAAACAAACGCTCAGTAAACAATGCGAACTACAATCATGTTCAACTTTCGGATAATTTTCTTGACGCATTAGGTGGTGTAAATTTCTTCGCATAGCTTTCGGCAGCCACTGACTGCCACGGTAAGTGTCGTGAATACCTCAAAAATGTTGAACAAGCGCACGAAAATCCCCTGAGAAACCATCATTCCGCCGACTTGGTTGCAGACACTCTGGAGGACGCCATTTTTGCTAATTCGACTGCTAGAGCTATTTTTTAGTTGCCAAGGCGCAGTTCTAAGTAATTGTTGTTGTCGTTGTTGCTGCTGCCGTGCTATTTGCCAGCAATCCCACGGGTAATTATTGACACGCTTGCTTGAGCGCGGCAACAATAACAACTTCTTCTTTTCAGGAAATAATACAGGAAAAATGAAGGCAAACGCGTACGCGTATCACCAACAACAACCCAGAACTAGAAACAACAACCACAATTACTTCGAGCTGCCTTACATGCTTACATTTTCAGCCCCATAGCATTTTACTTCGCATCCAGTGGCTTTTAATTACCTACTTTTGAGCGAGTGTTTTATTTTATCCAAAATGGTTTTCCTGGCATTTTCCTCTCCCTTCATGGCGTCAATAAGCGTTAATCGAAGCAGGGCAACTCCTGTCACTCCACTATATGATTTCCGCACCCTACGCACCCGCAGGGAGAATGTCCACCGCTTGTAATGCAGAGAAGGAGACAAGTTAGACATAGAAAAGCAGGCATATTCTTGCCCTCCTCCTCAGCGTCACCTCCTCAATTTATTTAGCCGTGTCCGTCCTCTCTGCGACTACAAAAGAACGAGCAGAGCTATAGGTATAAAATTTCACTCAAATATTCTCTGTTAAATAGAGTAGTTTGGGATTTAAAATGGGCGTAATCGGTTAGTAACCACACCTACTTTTTATACTAAATTTGCAAGCACCTAATTTTCAAAAATACTCCTACTTAAAACTGAATATCTTATAAACGGTTTGAGATATCAAGACGAAAAATTTCCTCCGGAATAATGAAACATTGTGAAATCTATTTCAATTGCAAAAAAATATGTAAAATTTGTTATTTTAAACGAATACCTCGAAATATCCCTACTTAACTGAGGTCTGTAAATTTTTAAATGGAATTGTTGTTCATTATCCTTCTATTATTTCCAGTGTATTCAACCTTATTGACCAACCGGCTCCAAAACTGACCCGATTAAAATCAACATCCTCAAAAGATTAGTATTTAAAAATCCCCATCTAACTCGTTCAGTTTTAATTGAGATCTGAATGCGCTTAACTGCGTTTTAATTCCTTTTTTTACTGTCATTCTTGTGCTTCTCGAACGATTGTACGTTAAGAATAAAATATTACGGTCAATCATGCAATACGGTTCACAGACAGTTTAACAGTTTTAAATATTTCGCGAAATAAGCTGATGCAACAGCGGCAACATATTGCATGTGTAAGCTGGTTTCTGCTGGGTTAAAATTTGCGAAATTAATTTTTAATAGAATAATTTATGCACAATTAATTTTAAAGGATTTTGTGACGAAATTAGCGTAACTTATAAAATTATGACGATTTCGGTGGAAATGAAAGAATAATTGAAAATAATTTAATGAATATAAGAGAGTTTTTATGTGGAAAATCCATTAGGTGAAGAAGATTTAAAATTAATTAGAGGAATCGAATTTTTGCTTATGCCAATTTTCTGAATTGTAGTTTTCTTCTCTTTTTTGAATTTCAGTTTTCCTCCCTTTTCGAATTTCAGTTTTCAAATCCCTTCCCTTTTTCAAATTTTAGTTATTTTCTCTATTTCAAATTTAAGTTTTCTTCTCTTTTTTGTATTTCAGTTTTCTTCTCTTTTTTGCATTTCAATTTTCCTTCATTTTCTACGCAGAAATAAAGTGAGACAAAAATGAGTTGGTATTTTTGAAATAATTTTTTATTTGGTTTTCATGGAATTTTATTTCATCTCGTTCCTGGCTGTTAATAATTTCATTTTATGGAATGTTTTTGCCTTGATTTCCTTGTTGTTTTCGTTTTCTATTCGCTCTCCTCAAATTTACACAAAGTTTTCAATTGCAGGAATGTTTTATTTTTGTCTTTTTCTGTCTCGTATTTATATATATATATAAATGTTTCACACGCATTTCTATTACTTACAATATAGTTTTCATTTGTATTTGCATCTCAGTGAACGTAATTACAGAGTGTAAAAAATAAAGTAAATTTCATTTAGATGCCTGTGTTTTCTACTAATTTTCTATACAACATTTTCTCCAAACAATCGCAATAATATCTAAATTAATAATAATAATAATGACAATAATAAAAAACATACAATTTTTCAGCGTGCAGCATTTTGAAAACAACAAAATGTACAAAATAATCAAGAAAACTAATTGTTGCTGCGCTGATGTTGTTGTTCTTCTTGTTAGAGTTGTTGTTATTTTTACAAGTTTTCGTTTTTTTCTTTTTTTTGAAAATAAAAGGCTTGAAAATTTAGCAAAATTTTATTTGAACTTTTCTTACTCAATAACGTTTTTCGTTTTCTCTTTTTAATTATTAAGCTTCTAATTTATCTAAAAAACTGTTTATTAGCCGCTATTTGTATCTGTTTGTGTAGAAGTGTGAGTGTGTGTGTGTTTGTGTGTGTGTGTGTGTGTAGGCTTGTGTTGTGTGCTACGGGAGAATCATACATTTCTATTTTCGATTTGTGTCTTCTACTTCTTAACTTATTCGATAGTTTTTCCTTTTTTTGTTCCTTTTCTATCATAGAAATCTAGAAGATTAAAGCTAGTGACTTAACTATTTACAAGATATATAAGATAAAATGTATCTAGCGGCGAACAAGTCCGCGTATTTTATATAAATCTAGACTTTTCGTTAGCTGTATTTATTCACGGCGTATTTCTGCAGCTGAAGTGTGGATTTCAGTTGTGGTGGTCGTGTATTCGGTACAGGGAGGGAGCTAGAAAGCACAGGACCAGCCGATGGACAGACGATGAGATGCGGAGAAAATAGAGGAAATATACAGGAAATAGACGAAAAACATCGAATGATCGAAACGTACGTAAATTAAAAACAAGATTCTCTACTGATCGCTGCGAAATCTTCATGTATAAACTGAATTTTTATTAGATCGGAGTATTTTTAAGTTCGGATTAGTTGGGATCCTTATAAACCGATCATATTTAGTTGCTAAGAAGCCATAAATTTAATTTATGAAATTACATTAATTTATTAAATGACATCTTCCAAGTTTCCTGTCGTTGTGGAAGTCTTTGATTGCTTACTTCTCACTAACTTCTCACTAATTTTCTCACAAATTTCAGTTATAATCAGTGAGAGTAATAGAGAGAATATTGAGTAATGAGAGCAATATAAAGACGATGGAAGAGGATTGAGGAGGATTGAAGAACAAAGAGAAACTAGAGAAACTCTAAAAATTGTGAAATCCCAGCTTCTTCATTTTCATCTCAAATTTTCGAATCAAATTCTAAGCTTCAGTCGCCATCCTTTTTTTCATTTTATTCGCGATCTTGTGCTTTTTGCTCCCTTGTTGTTGTGTTGTGTTGTGTTTTTCACTTTCTTTTGGCTTTACGAGCGTTTCAAAAAGTGCTAAAAAGTAAGGTTTTTCTTTTTTCTTTTCCAAAACTAGCATTCGAATTTGTTCAGTTTACAACTTCTTACATAAAACAACTAAATACAGAAATTGAAAAAGTTTTACCTTGTTGCACTTTCGTCCCCCGCCACCCGCTTCGCTTCGGTTGCTCGACGCCTACTTTTTAACGCTTTTTCGCTGCGCTGTCAACTATTTTCGTCAACTGTTGTGTCGCTAAACACTCGGGATGCGTGAATTCAGCCAACTTTTTGTGTGTTTTGTCCTTTCTTTCGTTCGCTTGTTTGACGGGCTTAATTATTGAATTAATTAATAATTTATTTAAGCTTCTAGTTTTCTCAAAAAATCACTCGGTTTCTTGTGTTTGATTTTCATTTCGTGTCCGCGCAAGTTTAAAACCTCCCCGTTCGCTTCCCTCCTCCGTTTTTAATCTCTAGCGTTTCTTATTTAGTTAAAAATTATTTACTTATTTCAATGTGTTTGTTTTCGTGTTTGTTGTTGCTGTTGCTGATGTTGTTCTGTCCCTGGCGGACTCTTAACTACGGTAACACAGATTGCGCACTGGTATAGCTGGCAAATGGCGTCCAAACGCACGTCCTCGTCCGTCCGTCCGTCCGTCCGTCCGTCCGTCCGACCGTCCGACCGTTCGTCTGTCCGTCCGTGAGTGTGTTTCTGTCCCTCGGTCCGTGTGTTCGTCGGTTTTTCTGCATACACTGAAGATTCTCGTTGCTTAAGTTGCAACTTAAGTTGGCCGGTCGGTTGTTGCTCGCGATTCAACTTGCAGCTTCTAAAACGCTTCCCGCTCCATTTCGCCCTCAGCCGTCCCTCCCTCCGTCCTCGCCACACATTTACGAAGAATCTTACGACGAATCTTACGACGAATCGTAGCCAAACCACGCCGCGGCCGCTGCGGCCGACGACGACGAATGCTATTCGCCGCCGCCGAAGGTGTTGAAGTGGCGCACCGCGCCGGGTGCCGCCGCCGCGCCGAACTGGAGGCTCCACTCGAAGAGGCGGCGCGCGTGCAGCTGCTGCTGCTGCTGCTGGTGGTGGTGCTGCTGGTGCTGGTGGTGGTGGTGCTGGTGCGCCAGCGAGTGCGGGTTGAGGTTGAGGTGGTGCATGCCGGCCGAGCCACCCACCCCCAGCACGGAGGACGCGGAGGAGGGCGACGTCGAGGAGGGCGCCTGCAACGCTCCGCCGCCGCCGCCGCCGCCTCCCGCTCCCGGCGACGGCGAGAGCTGCGGCTGCTGCGTGTGCAGCGTGTGCTGGTGGTGCGAGGCGGCGGCGGCGGGGTGCTGCAGCGCCGCGTGCTGCTGCTCGCTGGTGTGGAAGAGGTGCGGGTGGTGCGCCGGGTTCAGGTGCGGGTGCTGGTGGTGGTGCTGGTAGCGCATCGGGTCGATGTACATCGCCGCGGCTGCAGCGGCTGCGATCGAGGACGCTTGTTGCTGCTGCTGCTGCTGCTGCTGCTGCTGCTGTTGCTGCTGCTTCAGCTGCGCCACCTGAGACAGGGTATCCGCGTCGTTGTTGTTGTTGTTGTTGTTGTTGCTGCTGTTGTTGCTGGCGTTGTTGTTGTTGTTGTTGCCGCTGCCAGGTCCCGTGCCGCCGAGCGGACTCTGCGGCGACAACACATTCGTGGTCATCGTGGACGAGCCGGCCGACGAAGAGGGCGTCGTGGGCCCGTGGTGTTGTTGTTGTTGTTGTTGTTGCTGCTGCTGCTGCTGCTGGTGCTGCTGGTGCTGCTGCTGGTGCTGCTGCTGCTGCTGCTGCTGGTGGAGGGATGCAGGAGTCGAGGCGGCTGCCGCCGAATTCGACTCCTGGATCTCTGATTGCTAGTGGGCCGCGAGCTGGTGGCCCGCGGCCGCCTGCATGTTCTGCGGGCTCAGCAGGGGCGGGCTGTGGCTGTGGCTGTGGCTGTGGCTGTGCGCGCCCATCGGCGAGTCGTGCAGGTCGTGGTGCGGGTGGTAGCCGGCGTGCGCGTGCAGGTGGCCGGGCGGCAGGCCCTCCATCATGTCGCCGCCCAGCGTGTTGGGCGGCGTCATGCGCTTCTCCTTCTGGCGCCGGTTGCAGAACCACACGCGCACCACCTCCTTCTCCAGCTGCAGCGAGTCGGCCAGCGAGGTGATCTCCTGCGCCGACGGCTTCGGCTGCTTGTGGAAGTGCTGCTCCAGCGCGCCCTTCACGCTCACCTCGATGCTGGTGCGCTTCTTGCGCTTGCGGCCCTGCGCGGCGATCTTGTCGATGCTGGTGGGCGAGCCGGTCGTCGAGTCCGCCTCCTCCAGCCACTTCTGCAGCAGCGGCTTCAGCTTGCACATGTTCTTGAAGCTCAGCTGCAGCGCCTCGAAGCGGCAGATCGTCGTCTGCGAGAAGACGTTGCCGTACAGCGTGCCCAGCGCCAGGCCCACGTCGGCCTGCGTGAAGCCCAGCTTGATGCGGCGCTGCTTGAACTGCTTCGCGAACGCCTCCAGGTCGTCCGAGGTGGGCGTGTCCTCCTCGCCGCCGCTCACGTCGCGCTCGCCCTGCAGGTGGTGCGCGTGCAGGTGCAGCTGCGGCGACTCGCCGCGCAGCGCGTGGTGCACCTGGTGGTGCGCGGGGTGCGCGGGGTGCGCGGGGTGCGCGGGGTGCACCTGGTGCGCCGGGTGGCCCGCGTGGTGCAGCATGCCGTTCATGGCCGCGTGGTGGTACTGCAGCGGGGAGCCGCCGGCGGGCGCGTAGTGGGCGGCGGCGTGCACGGGCGCGTGCCAGGCGTGCGGCGACCCCATGCCCTGCTGCACGCGCGCCTGCTGCGTCAGGTGCTGCGACATCTCCTGCTTGACCGCGTCCGCGGGGTGCGTGTGGTGCGTGTGGTGCGGCTGCAGCGCCCACGGGTCGGTGGGGTGCAGCGCGGTCCACGGGTTGGCGCCCAGGCCGCCCGTGGGCGTCACCGAGCTGAGGCCGCCCGGTCCGCCACCGCCTGGGCCGCCGCCGCCGCCGCCGCCGCCAATCGCGTTCGGACTCGGCGACGAGGGCAGCTGGTGGTGCGCGGCGGCGTGCAGGTGGTGGTGGTGCTGCATGTACTTCATCTCGCCGGCGTCGGCGGCCGAGCGCGGCGACGAGGTGTGGTAGCCGCCGCCGCCCAGCGCCAGCTCGAGGTCGCCGCCGGAGGGCGTCATGTACGCGCTGGCGGCCATGCCCACCGCCCGCGGGCTGCTCAGGCCCTCCACGCTGGCGGCGTAGGGCTCCAAGTTGGGGCTCAGTTTAACGACCTTGAAGACCGACCTGTCGAAGGGAAGCCCGGGGTCCCGATGCTCATTCCACTCGAAGCGTGAGGCGACCGTCTTGAAGTCTTTGCGGGCGACGGCGCGGGCGAGAGGGGCGGCGGGCGGCTGGCGGCGGCGGCGGGCGGCGCCGGCTGCTGTGGCTGCTGCGGCTGCTGCGGCTGCTGCGGCTGGTGAGGCGCCGCGCGGCGGGCACTCGGCGACCGGGCGGCAGAGTCGCGGCGGACACTCGCGACTCGATCGGCGACTCGATCAGCGACTGCAGCGAGTGCGGCGGCTGCAGCGGCGCGATCGCAGGCGGCTCGGGAAGCCCGGCGGCAAATCGGAGTCGCACGCCGAAGAAGTTTGCGAGGCGGTGGTCGTCCGAGCGGCTGCGGACGAGCGGGCTGAAGTTCGTGTTGTCGCTGCGATTGAGGTGTTGCAGTTGTTGTTGTTGTCGGCGGTGGCGGCGGTGGAGTTCGAGTTCGAGTTGTAAGATCGCGACACTGCAGCGAAAAAGAGTTCGGAGGTGGCGGCCAGCGGCCAGTTTTCGCAGTTCAGTAGTTTTTCGAACTCCGACACAATGCGTTGCGTTTGTTGTTGCGTTTGTTGTTGCGTTTGTTCTGCTGCGCTTATCGCGGGCTGCGACTGCGAAGATTGCTGTTGTTGCTGTTGGCGTTTCAGCGCACACAGTTTGCACTAGAGAACACTTTTTAATTTTCTCGCATTTATGAATCTCGCAATTCTGATTTTATGATTTCTGCTTCCATTAATTCGATTTCGAGTGCTCACACACAGATCACTTGTCGCGCTGAAGACGTTTGCAATTTAAAACTGATTTTTTGTTACTTCTTGACAGCAAAGAGTTTTCCAGCCAGCCAGACAAACTTGGCGGAGAATAGAATTTCACGTGCAGACTCGCCGAGCGATCGAAGTCAACTAACGAGATTCACCAGCGGCGGCCGCTCGGAGAGCAGCAGCGCGAGCTCGCCGCACACAGCCAGTCAAACCAGAAGCGGCGGCAGCAGCAGCGCCAGGCGAGCAACCAGCCAGCAACACAGCGAAGGCAGCGAACAAGTTCTGCCGCGACTTCCAGTTCCACACAAGCGAGCACATGAAACGCAACGCGAGCGCCCCGCTGAGTGCGAGTGGTGCGAAGAGCGCAGACGATACTGAAACTCAGCACGGGCGTGACAGAGAGCCACCGAGTGCTGCCGCTCATTCCTTCACTGGAGTGCTTCGCAATGAGAATCGTTGGCTTCTCTCTGCGGCCGTGCGACGAGGATGACTGCAAGTTGCTGCTGCAAATCCTATTGGAATTTGCTTGCTCTTACTGCTGCTTCTGCTCAGCTCTGCTTGGAAGTTCGGTGCGACGATGGATGATGGAATGCAGTGCCAACAGAGCTCCGTGCGGATTGCGAGAGCCGCTCTGAACGCACAGCGCACAGCATTTGAGACTTCCAGTCTCGCTTGCCCCGCACGCACACACACTGCTGCTCCCTGCGCACTGCCACACGCATACTGTACGTGTGTGGGAACGCCTACCTGCCGCGTGGAGCGCACTGGAAGCTTAACATGGTCGACTGAGCGAGAACAAAGAGAGACGGCTGACTGCTGCTGCACTTCGATCTCCGAAGACAGTTGAAGTGCGGCGCTGGCAGACTGGAGGAGCGTGCGTCTCACTCGCTCGCTGGCTGAGGATGGCGCCACACACACACATGCCTGCCCGGCCGCCCACAAAAACACTCCGGCCGCCGGCCGACTGCTGAGAGTTGAGAGTTGAGCTCTCAACGTGCGGCGGCCGACCAACTCCTGCGACGTTCGCTGCGTCGCTTCAGTGGACACGTTGAGCGGTCGCTGATGCGCTCCTGTTTGGCGCTGCGGCACCCAGCAGACTGTCGCTCGCCCTTCTGAGTCGCACAGAAGTCGTCCAACTTTTGCTTTCGTTCGCCGAGGTTCTTCAGTTTGTATAACGGTAAATTTGCCACACCCCCCCCCTCCAAACCTCCCTCCCCCCCACCGCCCGCAAAATTACAGAATTTATCGGGACGCATCGCCGCTGAGTCCGCGTTTCCTCGTCAGCCGGACGCGCTGTCGACGCCACGAGAGGAAAACCCGCGCTCTGGAAGCAGCGAATGCAGTCGCAACGAGCCGCCTGTCAAACGCGCAGCGAGCAGCGAGCAGCGAGGACGACGCGCCGCTGCACGTTTGACAGGCAGCGACTAAAAATGACAGTCGTGGCGGCATCTGAAGGTGGTGGTGTTGTTGTTGTTCTTGTTGTTGTTGTTGTTGTTGTTGTTGTGTTGTTGCTTTGGAGGTTCGACTCTCTGTCAGGCGGGAGTTCCGTTTCTCGCTTTTGTTGCTGCCGTTGTTCTCGCTGCTGCTGCTGCTGCTGCTGCTGTCAACGTCGCAAATTAGAAAAAATGCGTCGAAGCTCGAAATTTGCATGCGAATAAAGTTGTTGTTCGATTAGAAGGAAGAAAAAGCGAAACGGCGCTGCTGTCGTTCGCTCTCTGCAGCCAGCGCCCAACATGCTCGCTGCCACTCCCTCCCCGCCCGCCCCCTCACCACAGCGAGCTCGACCGCCGATTGAATTTCACAGATTAAAATTTATCTCAGCGCAGTGAAGAGCGGGGCTGCCAGTGATTGCTGTGTCATTTTTTGTCAACTCTGCGTGTCGCTCTGCTGTCGCTGCTGCTGCTGCCGCTGCTGCTACTTGACAGCGAGCGAGTTGTCGCTCTGTGTGCGTGTGTGTGTTGGCGTTGCGATTTCGTTGTCGAGCTGAAAACCTTCGTTGGAATTTCCGTTGGCCTGCACGAGAAGCGGCAGCAAATTTCTCACCAACTTTCGAGCGACAGACCGACGAACTGAAGTCGCATCACTGAGCAGCTTCAGTGCGCGCAGGACAAACGCAGAATTTGTTGAATTTGTTGCATCTGCTGGCGCGCGGCCGTCATCGCCGTGTAAAACGACTGACACGATCTAATTTTCGAATCATCTTCTGCATCCTCATGAAGTTTATGATTGACACAACTGATTTCTTTCTGCTTTTGTTGTGTTTTAAATTTGTTTCGCTTTTTTTTCTGCTTTTAACCAAACGAAAAAAAACTCTCATGCAACAAGTTGGCGCTCGCATCTCGCGTCCTCGCTGCAGACGAACGAATCGAACGACGCTCGCGCTTCATTTTTCCGCTACTCGTCGTGTGTGAGCAGCAGCGAACGGGATTTCGAGCAACACAACAACAACAACAACTACTACTACACTACAACAACAAAAACAACACCATTTACTACTACTACAACAACAACAAATACTACTGACGAAAAAACAAAATTTCAAAGTTGCTACAAAAAAATTTATTCAAATTTCGTTTCTTATTTTAAAGTCGACAACAACAAACGACAACAACAAACGACAAAAAAACAACAACAACAACAGTGGAGAACTCGATCAGATCTGCGTAATTATCATCAAAATAAGGATCCGTCATCAGCCAGACTGAGTGTCTGTCTCTCTGTCTGTCTGTCTGTCTGTCTGTCTGTCTGTCTGTCTGTCTTCCTGACAACGTTGTTGTTGCTGTTGTTGGGCGTCCTTAAACTGCATAATTAGTCGCGTCATTTTTAGGGCGCCACACGTGGCCGCCGCATATTTAACTGTAATTTTATGCGCAGCAGCAACAGCAGAAACAACAGCAACAACAGTAGCAGCAACAACAACAACAACAACAACGACGGCAACAAGATCAACCGCACGTGGTGGTCACGAGTTTTGTTTTGCTGGTTTTTTCTCAACTTAACTGTTTTCATCATCATGTTGTTGTTGTTCTTGTTGTTGTTCTTGTTGTTGTTGCTATTGTTGTTGTAAAACCTTGTTGCTTGTTTTTTCTTTGCATAGTTTTAGGAAAATTTAAATAAATTATATAAAACCATCAGGAGGCAACAAAAAGAGCAACAACAACAACACAACAACAGCAGCAGCAACAACAACACGAGCACAAAAAAGATGACAAAAAAGATGAAAAAACAGCCAGCAAAAAAGGATGCTGACCTCGCTCAACAGATCGTCCTGGAACAGGATCAGTGGTGGGAAATCCTTCAGTTGGCTTCGAAGCAAGCAAAAATTAACAAAAAAATATTTTAATGAGATTCTTTCGCTGCTGCTGCTGCTGGTTGTTGTTGCTGGTTGTTGTTGCTGCTTCAGGCTGTTGCTGCTTCTTCTTCCTCCGTCGCTCCTGCTTAAATTTCTAGCTGTGTGGAGTCACCATTTTTATTGAAAACAGCGATTTTCTACAAGAAAAGCGAATCACGCGGGTTAAAAAGTCGCCAACGAATGCGCGACCGAGCGACCGCGCGACGACGCGACCGCGCGACAACGCGACCCCGCGACTGCGCGACTTCGTTTGCTGTGCGCTTCAATTTGCATCTGATTAATAATTAAACACTTTTTCCGCTGTCCTCGTTGTTGTTGCTCTTCCGCAAAACTCACGATCGCCGTCGTCGTCGTTTAATGAAATTCAAACACTTTTTTCATCGCTCGAGTTTTATCACTCGAATTTTCGATTTGCTTGCGATTTTTGAACTGCGATTGAGTTGTAGAAAGAAAAAAACAATTTTAAAGTCTTTTCTAGATTTTCGATTTAATAATTGGCGAGCTTCGACCGGCAGTAACAATTTGCGATGGTCGCCGAATCGCAGGATCGCAGGATCAACGCAGCAGATCGCTGAGCAGCTTTCAGGTTCGAGTTCAAGTTGAAATTCCAACGCGAAATAAAGCGGCGCAAATTTGCGAGAAACTTGGAGGAGAAAATCTGCGATTTAATCGCGCTGCGAGTGTGAAAGACAAGAAAAGACCGAGCAAACCAACGGAATTCGCAAATTTGCGCGATTTCAACGAGCGCAGAGCGAACAGCAGGGAAAGAATCGTCCTTCGGCGTGGCAATCCTTCCGGGTGACGGGTGACGGGGTCAGCGGTGACCCCTTCTGCCCTCCTCGTTCCCCGCCTCGCTGTTGCTGTTGCTGTCGCGTCTTCGCTCGTCTTCTGAGGCGACGGCGGCGGTGACGCGACACTCGACGATTTATCATTTCTGCGTTCCTCTTCTTCTTCCCCCGAAATCTGACAACGTAACGGTCGCTCTTCCGCGTCGGACTTGCAAGCCGATCTTCCGAATTTCCATTCCGCTCGCATCGTCGCGGTGCGATTTCGTGCTCCTGCCGGGATGCGTGGAGAATCCTTTCCCTTTCTTCGCTGGTAATTCAGTTACGCAAAAAATCTTTTGCGAAATTCCGTGACACACACACTCGCGCACACGCACACCACCTCAATATGCTAATTTTCTCGAAGTGATTAACAGGACGCGCCAGAATTTCGCGTGTGTGTGCGTTTCAAATTAGCAAATTGAAGTCTCTGTGGGGAAAAAATCGCCGCGAGACGCTTTCTGATGCGCAATTACAACTGCAACGGGTTGATATACCATGCCACAGCAACAACAACAATAACAACAACAACAACAACAGCAAGCGAACGAAGTGCACAATAACAATTTTTAACAACAAAAAGCGCTTCATCATCAATTTCGAGCGCTCGCACGGATTTGCTGTCCTTTTTTCGGTGCTGCGGTGATCAATGTGATCCTTAAATTTTGTCGGCGAACAAAAACTAGCAGCCGAAAAAAATGTCAGTCAGCCTGTATGTGGAAAAAAACGAGAAATATGCAAATTAGATGGATGTTTTTCGTTAATTTATCTGTGCCGCGCTGGCAGGGTGCGACTGCGGAGGGTGCGACTGCGGAAGGGTGAAAAAAGCGCCAGGAAGAAAAAAAACGCACGAAACTCTCACCTGGCGCGGAAAATAACGACGAAGAGGTTCGAAAAACCGCGATTCGAGTTTGAGAGTCGCAACTGTTCGGGAAACTCATGTTAAGTGCGATTTTTTCAATCCAAAATGTATGGAAATCCAAGAAGTATTGAAATTTTGAACTTTTTAAAAGCGGCGACTGTTTTGGAACGAAATAAATAATCTTGATTCGATTCTCTCAACTCGAAAAGTATTAAAATTCAACACGTATTGAAATTCACGACTGTTTGGGAACTAAGAAATCTCTGGTTTGATTTTCTCCATCCACGAAATAACGAAATTTCAAAATTATTGAAAACTGCGACTTTTCGCAATTTTCTATCTCAAGAAATGTAAATATTCATCAAACTTTTAGAATGAAAGCGAGCAAAATGTGATTATTTACCAAAAAAACAGCAGAATTTATAGAATGTCATAAATTTTTTTAGTTTAGAAAGAAAGTTCGAGTTGAAATTTGAATTCAATCAACAAAAAAACACATCGATGGACTACGAAATTAAAATTGACATTTGAAATGACAAAAACGACGCTAAAATTGCTAGCAGATGTTTCGCGTTGTTATTTCTATTGGGAAAATCTACAATAACAATAAAATAGCAAAATATTTCACTCTTTAATTGATTAGTTAATCCGAAACAATGAAGAAATCATTCGATTCTCGCGCAGACAACATATGAAAACTTGTGATAACTTGTGATAACGCAGAAATGCCGTGTCAGTGGGCAACTTTAACTCCATTAAAACACTTTAATTTGCATACTGAAGTCAAAAGGGTGGAATTTTATGAGTTCGTCTTTTTTCCTTCTCATTATCGCGCATTAATTTGGCCTTCAATGCGAGCGCGAGACGCGAGACGAGTGAAGGTGCGAAGCCTAAAAATATAAACTAAAAAAGAAAAAAAAGTACTTTAACCTCGTTACCCTCCGCACATACGGCGGCTATGAAAGAACGAAAAGAAGGAAAAAACGTATGTTTCCGCTCCATCTAACGATTGACAGGCGCGAGTTGCGCGGCGCACAGAAACCCAGCAAAAAACGAAAACAATCGATGACATGTAAGCGAGACCTTTGGAGTTCCGTACTTTAATCCGGGGTGCATCTAATTAAAGCCACTCAACGGACACAACAACACCAGCAACCACAGCAGCAACTGCGGCCGCCACTCGAGAACCACGCACAGCAAATGCTTTCGCTGGTCTAGAGTGGAAAAGTGCTAAAAAGCAGCAGCAGCTCGACATCAAAGTGCAGCATTAAATGCGACGAATTTACGAAGCCTGTAAAATGGAAGCGAAGAAAGGCGTTCGTGCGGCGTGCAACGAAACAGAAAACACAAAACAGCGCAGAAGTCAGAAGTCACAGACGCGGCGACACTCAACCTCGAAGCGAGCGGATAAATAGAGCAAAAATTACAATAAAAAATAGATAAAAATAAGAAATGAATAAAAGTTATTCAAAAACAAAGGAAACTCGGGCGTGACAAAGGAAACAAAGGGGGGAAAAAACGCAGAATTGAAGGGGAAGAGAATGCTGATCGAAGGATCGAAGGATCGAAGGATGTTTGGGGAGACAAAATAGAAAAACTCAGGTTACTTCAGGTGTGCTGTGGCTGCTCTCTCAGTTTCTCACAACTTGCTTTCAGTAGACATTTAAATGGGAAAACGGAAGTGACGTGCAGCCGCGTTTTCATCCCCTTCAACCCTTTCAACGGCAAAGAATTCTCGTGAGTTAGTGAAGGACTTTTAGTGTTTGCACGAACCGTGGCGCTGCAATCGTTGGGAAGGCGAACCTGAAAGAAGAGAGCGAGAGCGAGAGAAGGAGAGAGACCGCGTTTCAACCCCAACTCTCTGCGCTGGCAGACGGTCGAGTTTAGACCCTCAAAAAATCAACCCTTTTGCTGTCCTCACTTTTTTTCTTTCGACTTTGCATCTTCTTTTCAACAGCAATCTAGCGAGCAGCTGAAATCCAGCGAGTAGCAGAAATCTAGCGAGCAGTTGAAATCTAGCGAGCAGCTGAAATCTAGCGAGCAGCAGAAATCTAGCAAGCAGCAGAAATCTAGCGAGAAGCAGAAATCTAGCGAGTAGCTAAAATCTAGCGAGCTGCTGAAATCTAGCAAGCAGCAGAAATCTAGCGAGAAGCAGAAATCTAGCGAGTAGCTAAAATCTAGCGAGTAGATGAAATCTAGCGAGCAGCAGAAATCTAGCGAGCAGCTGAAATCTAGCGAGTAGCTAAAATCTAGCGAGTAGATGAAATCTAGCGAGCAGCAGAAATCTAGCGAGCAGTTGAAGTCTAGCGAGCGAGTTCAGTTCAGTTCGTTCGTTGCGTCGCGCTGCCTGTGTCTCTCAGTCAGGTTCGTTGCTTGAGTCTTTCGTTTCGCTTGTTGGAAAAGTTGAATTTTTCTTTTATTGTAATATTTGAATTCTTTTCCCTTTGCTTACATTTAACGCTCTATAATTCACTTTACAATCCGTGTAATTTACAAAAACGCTCGCAGCGAAGTGCCAACGAAGTCGCGCTCGCTCGCCTGCATGCGAGACGGCAATAAAATTGTTGCAGTTGCAGTTGAAGCTGCAACAGTGTTGTTGAAATTGATTATGGATGTGTGTCGGCGTGTGCGTGACGTGTGTGTGTGTGTGCGTGACGTGTGTGTGTGTGTGAGTGTGATTTCTTGAGAGGCTGATGCATCTTGAAATCTCTTTTTAATGAATTCCATAGCTTAAAATATCGTTTTTTCAACAAATTTCGCATTTCTAAAGCTCTTCGAAGTCTTCAGTTTCAACTTATTGGCTTTTTAATGATTCGCAATTCATTTCTAAACAGAAACAAAGTTGCAAAACGATTTCTTTTCGCGTTATAAATTCAAAGAAACAAAAATATTTATAAATTCAGAGAAACAAAAATATTTAGCTTGTGAAAACACATTTCATTCAGTTTGTTTCGTTCGTTTTCTAATTATTCTGCGCTGTTATTGCTATTAATTTGGTTTCGTTTGTCTTGCATGACGACTTCAGTTCGATTTCGTCGTCTTCGCGGGCTGCCAAAATGCTGTTTTTATTTATCGAAGCAATTAGGAAAACTCCAGCATGTTTTCCGCGCACATTAACGTGTCTGGTCAGCGCTGCAGCCGCTGGTTGCTGGTTGTTGTGTTCGCTGGTCGTCTGTTGGTCGTCAGGGTGTGCGAGGCGCGGCCGTCAGGAAGCTTGAATTCCCGGAAAATGCAATCCAGAGCAGTGCGAAGTTGCCAGTGTAAACGGAACCGACTTTTCATTTCAGCGCGTGCTGTAGAAATAAATAAATAAATAAATAAAATAATAAGAAATAAATAATTAAAAGTGGAGGAAGCTTTAATTTCCACTGCTGCCACTCGCACAAAAATTAATTACGTTGCCAGCGCCGCTAATTAATGCTGATAATTAATTTCCTCGTTGTTGAATTTTTTCTCACGCACTCAAACTCAACCCGCTGATTGAAGAAGGAAGCTAACGGACCAGTGAAGCGTGTGTGCGTGTGCGTGCGAGTGTGCGTGCGTGAGGCTCGACCATCATCGCCGAGCGCTGTGTTGTTGTTGGGTGGGTTGTTGGTTCGCGTTTTAGTTGAAAAGCAGAGCAGACGCGGCCTTTTATTGCCGCCGATCGATGATAAGCTAACCGTGTCAGCGTTTAATTCACAATTTAAGCTGTTATACGAAAATCGTGTCGCCATCAACAACAACAACAACAACAACAACACTCGGACGAAGGCGAAGACGAAGACGAAGACGAAGACGAAGCCGAAGACGAATGAAAGCGGTGACGTTGACTGAAATATAATTTGCTGAGCGACTTTTTTTGTTTTGCTAAAAACGCAAAAGATTTCGATTTGGTGACACAAAATCGATTTCAGGTTATTTTGTTATTTTTGTTGTTGTTGTTGCTAATGTTGTTGTTTATTTGTTTGTTGTGCGTGATGGCATGGAGGAGCAGCAAAAATAACCGCGATCTGTATTGGTGTGCGTGTGCGTGTGTGTGTGTGTGTGTGTGTTTATTTTTGAGAAGTTCTTTCTTCTTCCTCTCACGCTGCGAAGTGTGTGAGAAAAAAGTGTTGCACGAGTTGAAATCGTTTGATATAAAAAATTCAAGTTGCTGCCGACGTCGCGTCGGCTTCGACCGGCAATAAAATACACAAGTTGTTGTTGTCGTCCAACATTCCCAACCAGCGCGTGTGAGTGAGTGTGTGTGTGTGTGCAGCAAATAAAAGTTATAAAATTTTAAATATTTTAGCATTACGAATACATTAGCAGCAGATAAGATGAAATAACAGAAGCCACAACAACAGTAACAACAACAACAACAACAACAACAACAACAGCAACGGCAGTAAAACTCTAAAATATAAAAATTAGAAAAACGTGTGAGCACTCGAGTCGAGTCGACACTTTGTTGTTGTGGCGACCACCGCACAATCGACGGCTTCGACGGCTTCGACGGCTTCGACGGCTTCGACGGCTTCGACGGCTCCGCGGCTTCGACGGCTTCGACGGCTTCGACGTCATTCGTCGTCATTCGTCGTCATTCGTCGTCATTCGTCGTCATTCGTCGCTGAGTTTCTCAGTTTCGTTGTTTTCATCTCGGCTGCTTTTGTATTTTTACGACTCCCCTGCGAAGATCGTGACGCGACCCGAAGAGTACCCCAAAATACCCCAAAAAACACGATTACGAGTACAACTAATAAAAAGTTGAGTTTTATGATTTTTCCAAAATCAACACGATTTCGATTCCTGCACCCGCTGCCAGCCCCAGTATTTCGGTGTCGCAGCGGCTGCGAGTCGCACCAGTCGCTCGCAACGTGGAAGGACCTTCTGGTCTCCTCGATGACCTTCCGTCGCCGTTCTCGGGCACCGCAGACGAAGCGCGCCCTCTGAGCGCTCAAATCTGGAGCCGCGTTTAATATTCATGAGCTCGCACTTCCTTCTGGCCGCCCAGTCGATCGAGCGATCGATCGCCGATCAACAGATAGCCGCACACACACACACGCACGCACACACACACACACACACGCATTCTATTGAGCGATCGCGTCGGAGCGGCGGCCGCCTCGTGCTCGCGGAGGAAGCGAGCTCAATTAAATTGCGGAAGCAGCGTTCATTCTGAGAAAATGTGTTTCGTATCGAGCAGAGAAAAGGCAAACGCAAGGTAAATTTAAGAAAAAAAGGCGGCGAGTTTCTACGCGTGAAAAATGTGAAAAGTTACGAGAGACTGAGGCGCCAAAAACGAAAGACTCAAGACGCAAACCTGCTGCGCGGGGAGTCTCGTTGTCGGCAACAGGAAATCAAATGGAATTTGTAATGAAATGGAATTTGAAATGTAATGGAAATTAAGACAAATTAAATTAAATTAAATAAAATAATAATTTCAAAAAAACAACAACAACACCAGCCACACGTCAAAAAAAGTTCCGCAAACGCGCAAAAACCGTCACGAAAATGACTGCAACAGCGGCACTCAGCAGCTGGCAAGGCAACTCCGCGCCGCAAGTGACATTGGACAGCTCGAACCTCGCTAACCTGCAGCACGCATCGCCGTCAGCACTCTGAATTCGCAAGAAAGCAGCACGAGAACCTCGAAAAACCGAAAAACTTATGAATTCCGAGTGCAACACAGGGAATTCGGTCACCAGCGACCAACCAGCCAGCGAGCGACTGATCAGCCGACTTTTTAGCTGCACGCAGCGCAGAAAAGATTTTGCATGAAACTTTTTTTTTTGTTCTTTTTTTTTTGCTATATCAGAATTCAGGAGCTGCAGAATTTCAAAGCATTTTGTTCTGATAGCACGAGCTACTGTGAAGAGGGATGATAGTGGGAGGGCAGTGGAAGGTGTTTTCTTTGTTTTTGAAAGTTTATTTTTAGAGATTTTCTCACCCGGCTTCTTCACGAGCGTGTGTTTCGTCCTTTCCTGCCTTCCTTCCTTCCTTCCTTCCTTCCTTCCTTGCTTCCCTCCTTCTTTCCCTCCTTCCTTCCTTCCTTCCGCTCGCCCGCCGCCATCGCTTCTGCCAGCCAGCGACGTTTTTCTGCATCCATAACAGAAATCGCATTGACAGCGCCCTCTGGCAGGAATTAATGGCAGCACGCAACTCGGACAACAGCAGCAGCATCACAGAAAGCAACTGCCGAGGATGGTCATGGGCGTAGTAGAGGGGGTGGGGGGCTGGAGGGGGCGTCTCATGCTGCCGTTAATACTCGCGGGACGCTCAAGCTCACTTATCATTATTATTGGGTTTTGACAGCAACAACAGCAGCAGCAGCAGCAGCAGCAACACGAGAAGAAGGACACACAAAAATGAATGCTTGTTGTTGCTGTTGTTGTTGCTGTTGTTGTTGTTGTTGCTCTCTCCTCACTCTAAATTCTGGAGGGAGTTGCACTAATATGACCGCGAGGCGCTACAACTTCGACTCGAATTTGTCTTTGTTGCGGAGGCCTCGTGAAAGCTTGCATTCGAACGCCCCTCCACGCCCCTCCACGCCTTCTGCACCGAGTTCCCCCGCCGCCCCCTCGCGCCGCCCCTTTTTTCTCTTAAGATTTAATTGCTCGTTTTGTCTTTCTCGTTTATGTTTTCTCAGTTTTGCGAGAGTTTTTAAATCATGAATGAGAACAGCAGCGACTACGAAAAACCAGCGCAGCAACATCAACGTTGGAACCACCAACGCGATGAATTGGATTTTTCAAACGTTTAAAGGGATTTCACAATCTCTTCGTTTTCTACGTTTTTTCTTTCTCCTCTTAATTTCAACACGCGCTGGTGTCTCAATTCACGGCTGCGCATGCGTAACGCGCAGCCTTTTCTGCTCTCTTCGATAATCACAACAACAACAACAACAACGACGACAGCAACAACAATCACGGCTGGTGTGTCGCTTAATAATCTATTATTATCATTTTAGTTGAGAGCTCGTGGTTGTTGTTGCCAGGATCGCGCTACTGTTAAATGAGTGTCTGCGCAGCCGTCCAACGAGCAACCAGCCGTCCCGCCGTCCCGCCGTCCAGACGTCCAACCGTCCAATTGACCATCCCAACCCATTCCGACGCAGCGAGTGTCCACCGCCATCCATCCGCTGCGCTGGTCGAGCTTTGCAATGCGAGTCACGTCGCTCAGTTTATTAAAATAACTCGGCAACGTTGTGTTGCTGCTGCTGTTGCTGCTGTTGCTGCTGCGGTAGCCACGTCTGCTGCTGCTGCTGTTGTCGCAAACATGCTGCAGGTTTCTAGTCAGCGATCGGCGGTCGGCGAGCAGCGACAGTTTTGCTGCACAAAAATTAGTTTAATCAAAAAGTGGTCGGCAGGCTGCCTTCAGCTGAAGCGAGCGGCCACTGAGTCGACTGGGCTGCTGGTGACGATTAAAACAGCAGCAACAGCAGCAACACCAACAACAGCAACAACAACACCACCACCACCAACAACAACAACACTCACAAGCACAGCAATTCAGCTGAAAATGCTACCTGTTTTGAGCACCGTCGTCATTAAATGCGAATAAACAAGAAAAACACAAAATAATGAAATTAAAAGTACGAAAAAACCAACAGCAACAACAACAGGAGGGGAGGAGGAGGAGGAAGAGGAGGTGGAGGAGGAGGAGGAGGAGGAGGAGGAGGAGGAGGAGGAGGAGGAGGAAGCTATTATCTCCACCACGTTTAACCGTCGCACGTGAATATTTCGATCGCTCGGCGGGTCTCGTTGGCGGCTTTCGTAGATCGGGCGGCGATCGATTTGGCCGATAACACGCCCCTCCCGCGAGTGCTGGTGAGGGCGGCGGTAGTGATGGCGGCGGCTGCAGTTGCCGTTGCACCGCAGCCGTCGAGAGACGGACGGACGGACGGATGGTTGCGCTGTTTATCAGGTGTAGAACATCTTCACTGTACGCGTTGTTTGATTTTTCTCATTAAATTTTTCAAGATTTTCTCCTTTTTCTTCACTTCTGTTTAAGTGGCATCGTTTTTCTCCTGTTTTCTCCTCTTTGCACCTCTTTTCCCATCTTTTCCCATCTTTCTCGTCTTTGTTTATCTGCCTCTTGTTTTAAGCAGCATCTTTTTCATCCTCTTTTCTCCACTTTTCCCCTCTTTGCACCTCTTTAGCCTTCTTTTCCCAGCTTTTCCCAGCTTTTCCCTTCGTTTCCCCTCTTTCCCTTATTCTTCTTTCTCTTGAATATTTAACTCTTACCTTTAACAGATTTACTACCATTTTCCCTCGTTCTTTTCACTCCCTTTTCTACTCCTTTTTGTATTCTTCTTCTTCTTGCTTCTTCTTTACTTATGTGATTAATAATTCTTTTAAATAAATAATTCCCTCCCTTTTTCCACCCTCATACTACTCCGATTTCTACTCCTCTTTCTACTCCTCTTTCTACTCCTCTTTCTACTACTCTTTCTACTCCTCTTTCTACTACTTTTCCTACTACTAAGTCTATTTCTTCTTCCCTTATTTTCTGGGCATTTTTCAGCCATTGAATTACCACTTCTTGCACTCCTATTTTAATCTTTTGCTGGCTTTTTGTGAGCTCTCAACTCTTAATTCGTCGCTCACACATTCCGCGCTGCGTAATCAACGAAATATGCGACGTCAATTTGCTCGTTGCTCGCAGGCACCGCAGCAACTGCAGAACCGCGAAGCTGGAAGATCCAGACAACCGCAGAGGCTGCACTTCCCAGCCAAGGATGGCAACGACAACAACAACAGCGGCTCTGGCCAACAGCGGAGGGCGTTAAGAAGCCTGCGTCTGCAGCTTAAATAATAACAAAATAATGGGTTGGGCACGCGTACGCAACGTTAAAAAATCTCGAACAACTGCGAGCACACACACACGCGCACACACACACACACACACACACACCAGCCAGAGATCTCGTCGCCTATATAATTATAATTGAAATAAATTGATTTATTTAGCGCTGCAAACGATCAGCCGGCGAACGTTTCACTCGAGTTGAGTGCAGCAAACCAGCGGAGCGAAACCGACTCGCGCTCGCTGGCGTTTCTCTCGCCGTGAGTGCGGCGACTGGTTGCCCACGCCACCGCTGCTCTGCACCGCCGCTCCGTCGCAGCAGCAGCAGCAGCCGCAGCAGCAGGTCAGCCGCGAGTGTCAATGGAGAGCATAAATTCCAGGACGCCAAATAGAGATGCAATAATTTCCGCAGAGTACCGCGAGATAACTATAATTAAATACTCGCCTCCTCGGGTGCCTCGCTCGCCGCGCACACGAGTGCAAATTTATCAGCCACATGTGCGGCGTGTGTTCGACTCATAGAAAGGCAACAAAAACAAACACCAACAAAACGTCTTCAGTCGTGGAACTCCGGCCGGCCGGTACGAAGAGGAAGACTTAGAAAACAAACCTGCCTTGGAAGTTCTCGCTCCCTCCCTCTCTCGCTCTTTCTTTCGCCGCTTCAATTGTCAAATTCTTGGTTTTCCTTCTCCTCTCCAATTAATGTGCGCCTAATTAAGACAACAACAACGGCTACAGCTTAACTCATTAACTGCACACCACACACACACTTTTAACTGCATTTTATTATTTTATGGTTTCTTCTGCTCTTCTCGTGCGTGCGTGCGTTTCTTCCTCGTGCGTCGCGTTTCCATTCTGTCTGCGGTCGCCGTGTGCGCTCTCGCGTTGGTGTCTCTTTATTTGCTCTTGCGTCTGAGTGAGGAATTCGTTTTGTGTGGATTTCGTTCCACTCGCGAGTGGCTTCCCAATCCAAATTCCCGTTCTATCACGTGCACGTGTTTGTTGTTGTTGTTTTCTCGCTCCTCGTTCCCGACAACTTTATTTCTCTGCGCTTCTTTAATTTTACGCTGCCATGTTGGAATTATTGAAGGCGTTGTTGTTGTTGTTGCTTTTGCATTATTGTTAGTGGGTGTTGCTGTCTCTTGTTGTTGTTGCTGCTGCTGCTGTTGCTGCTGCTGCTGTAGCGGCTGCAGCAACGCCGGCCCACTGTTGCTGCAGGTGGCCGCTGCCGCGCCGCGTTCGACCGACCGACCGACCGACCGACCGACCGACCGACCGACCGACCCAACAGTCACTGAACTCGCGTGGCCGCACGAAGTTTTCGAATTATTTTTGGATTTTATTTCTATTTTTATGGCCTTCCACACCGCGTTGCCTTCCACTCGGCGTTGCCTTCCACTCGGCGTTGCCTTCCACGCTCTGCCGCTGCCGCGCCGTTGCCTCGCTGCGCCGCCCCACACGATTCGACTTCGTGCCGCGCAGCCGCTGAACGAGGCGTTCGAAGACGTTTCGAGTGATTTCGTGTGACTTCATTGTGATCGAGGAAATCGCTGCGAATGCGGTGAAATTTCCTAATCCGTTGGCTCGGCATTCAACGCACAGAAGCGCGCGCGATTCGCAGTCAAGTGCGGCGCGTTCGCACGCTTCAAGAAGATGGGCGGCGGCGCACTAAAGGCGGCCGCGCTTCTCGGTGGAGCGCAGTGCGACGACGCAGCAGAGCTTCTCGGAAAGTCGGAGGGGATCTCGGAGATTTCGGACGAGTGGTGGAAAATATAAATGGCAGGCAAACGCGACGCAACACAGCAACCGACGACTTGATTCGATCGACTGCTTTTAATTGCTTTCAGTTGCGTCACTTCAGTCGGATTCAGTTGGCTGTGATCGATCATTTGCTGGTGTCCGGAGCACCAAATTCGACTCTCTTGATCTTCGCTTCTGCCACGCCTGCCACGCCTGCCACCACCTGCTGCAGCGCGATCACACGCGATTCTTTCCATTCCAAATTCGACTCAAATTCTCTTGGAATTCGAAGTTTCTCGTGACGAGAATGTCACAGCAGTGATGCAGCAGAGCAGAGCAGCTGGCGTGCGACTTCCACGAGCGTTCGAAGTCTCTTCCCAAGCTTGTCTCTCCGGCGACCCGAGCTCATTCGTCTTCGTGCTGCCTGCCGAGCGCCGAACGCATCGATGCGGCGACGCAGTGCGACGCAGGGCGACGCAGTGCGACGGCTGCGGTGCGCGTTGACCATCGCATTCAATGCGATCCATCAACAGTCAAGTTTACAGCGGCCGTCTGTCGCTGACGATGCTTATCGGCCGTCAGGTCGATCAGTGGCCACGCATATAAAACGCCAGAGCAGGGAAACTCTAACTGACGAAACGAGCAGAGGGAGAGCGGGAGAGAGAGACAGACAGACTGTGGAGAGAGTAAAGCGCCTGAGACTTAAGCGACAAACTCGCGCAAATACATCCCGCCGAAGTTGGACGACAGAATTCGGCAAAAACGTTCGCTTCCGCTGTTGCGATCTGCGACGAGTTGTTGTTGCTCGCTCATTCGCGCATTCAGCGGCGGCGGCGGCAGCGTGCAGCCGGGACGAGCGAGATTTGCTTCGTTCGTTTGTTCGGTGGTTCGGTGGTTCGTTGGGTCGCTCGTCCGCTCGTCCGCCTCTCGTCGTCATGCAAAGCATTTCAACGACGCAGCCAGCGAACGCTGATATTTGTGGCCTTCAAAATTCCGCCATGCAGTGACCAACACCAACAACAACAACAACGACGAAGAACGAACGCCAGCGAATGTCAGCGAATTTCAGGGCAGCCGGCAAAAAGCAGCAGAAAAGAGAAAATATATTAAAATACACTTGTTGCGTTGCGTTGAGAATGTTGTTGTTGCTGCCTTTTTTCATTTTCCGTCCTCTACGCCAGCACGCAACATTCAGAAATCCATTTTTTCTTGACGAAGACAGAATAGTTTAACCTCCGAAATGGACGGCTTTTGAATTTCAAATGAAATTCGGCGAGTTTTTGTTTTTCGGCGAGTGAATGTTGTCGCTGCTGTTGCTGTTGCTGTTGTTGTTGTTGTTGTTGTTGCTAGTGATGTTGGTTGGCTGGCTGGTTGTCGCTTTAATTCCGATGACGACGCTTCTTCGCCCGCGCTGATGGTCGTCGGCTGTCGGCTGCTCGGTGTTGTTGTGAGTGCACGTTATTCGGTTGCAAAGCCATAAATTTCTCGATACTTTTTTCTCGTTGCTTTTTGCTTTTCTTTCAAAAAGGCTGCGTCTACTGTTGTTGTTGTTGGTGTTGGTGTTGGTGTTGGTGTTATTGTTGTTGTTGTTGTTTTCTGCTGCTCGATGTTATGTTAAAAATTACGTGCGATTTACTCGCCGAACAGTAGCGCTCACCAACTCGCCGCTCGCTGCTCGCTCATAATTTAGTCGAAGCAACAACCGGCCGGAGCAACAACTTCACTTGATGGTTAAAGCAGCAGCAACAACAGCAACAACAACAACAACACCACCCAGCAACAACACCAGCAGCGACACAATCTAAAAAAAGAAAGCAAAACAAACGCCGCACCAGTATAAATAAAATAATAGCAGCCATAAATTAGTTTTGCTTAAAATGACTTCAGTTGAAGTCGTTGCGGTGCGTTGCGGTGCGTTGCGGTTGTGCTTGCGGTTGCGGTTGCGCTTGCGGTTGCCGTGTGCGCGCCGCTATTTTGGTTGCCTGCGGTGTTCATAATTTGCTGCCGCGCTTTTTTGCAGGCCAGTTGAAGCGCAGCCAATTAACACTGAGGACTCCACTTAAATTCTCCGCCTTAACTGAGCTTTTCTTCGCTTTGCACTCTAGAAGTCTAACTGAAATTTTTCATTTTTTTTAAATCGAAAGATTTGTCATTTTTTTTAATTCTGACTTTTTTAAATACCACGAATTTCGTTAAATTTTAAGCATTCCTAGAGCTTCGAAAGCTTTGATGAAAAATCACTGAAGTTATTTTATTGTTTAGATTTTCCAGCTTTTTAAAATTTTAGTTTTTCTGTTTAGAACTGCAACACAGTTTGTTTCCTAAGTCTTTTATTTCAGGATGGCGCAAACTTGTGGAAAATAACTTGCAACGCTGATTTTTAAACTAATTCGAACCGTTATTCGTGCTTATCTTTCTCTCTCTCTCGCTCTCTCTCTCTCTCTCTCTCTCTCTCTCTCTCTCTACCCCTTCAGACTACACGGCCACATGATTTGGGTCGTGTGTGTGTGTGTGTGTGTGTGTGTGTGTGTGTGTGTGTGTCTGCTGAAAAGCACGTCTAGAAAGTCATTTTTCTGCAATTCCAGGGAAAATTCAGAAATTCAGGCATTTCACTTGAAAATAATTGCATGGCAACAATTTTTCACGCCTGTTGGTGAAGTTTGAACAGCAAGGGCAGCAGCAACAACAACTGTAATGGCGGCTCAGCCAAAGCAACAACAACTAAACACAGCAATAGCGGCAACAACAACTTAAACGCGGCCAAATTAAGTTGTTGTCGTTGTCGCGAAAATGTGAACTGTAAAGTAATTTGTTGCTGTTGTTGATAGATTTGTATGTGTATGTGTGTGTGTGTGTGTGTGTGCGTTGTTGTTGTTGTTGTTGTTGTTGCTTGGTTGGTGTGATTGCCGGTGGCTTTTTTATTTTCATTGTGGTGGTTTTCGGTTGTTGTACGCGTTGGTTGCTGTTGTTGTGTTATTTTTGTGTTCTTTTAGGTCGCTCGGTTCTCGATTGTTGTATTTGCGTTGTTATTGTTGCAGTTGTTGCTTTGCTGCAGCCGTCGTCGTCTTTTTCTCTGACGTTGTCATTGTTTTCTCTCTTCTTTTCGGTGATTCGTGCTCCGTTTTTCTAATATTATTAAATATCAAATTAAAATCTAAAAGGAAGTAAAATCAAAACACAATAAAACTCCTAAATTCCTCATTTAATTAATACCGCGCTCGAACTTTATATTTTCTCAATCAATTCCTTGCACGCATCCATGCAACTTTTAAATTATTAAACCGCAAAAGATACGTAAAAATCACATTAATCTTCGGAGTTGAATTCCATCTCATTTCGGCGATTCCAGAACTGTTAATTTCCACTCTTACTCACTGACTGGCAGCGAGGAGTTCCTTCAAATTGAATGCGATTGGATCGGCGTTGCGGCGTCAGTGTCGGCGCAGAACTTCGATTGTAACGACATAATAAACACTGAAATTCGTCCAGCCATCGACGGCGACACGCAACGGAGACACGCAACAACACATTTAATACCGTTATTAAAAAGTTACCGTTCTCCCCCGCCGCCTGGCCGACCTCCCCCCTCACCCGTCACCCCGTCACCCCGCCACCCCTCCCACGCCCCTCAAAATCACTCCACTGACAATCCAGCCAACGCAGGTCGCGTGCTACCGCAGTCGTCGCGTTGCTGCGCGTTGAAAATACATTTTTGTCAGTTCGGATTCCGTGATCGAAGCCGACTGGCGATCCATTGAAGACGAAATCCATTCAGTTTCATCAGCGAAGGCAAATCATTTGATGCCTGCAAGCTTTGCCTTCGATCAGACACAAGAAGAAAAAAAGGAATTTAATGCTGCCGCTGTTGTTCTCGCAAACGTTGCCGTTGTTTTCGTTGCCGTCGCCGGCGCTGCTGTTACCGCCGCCGTTGTTTCAGTTGCCGTCGCCACTGTTGCCGTCGCCGCCGCTGCTGTTGCCGCCGCTGCTGTTGGTCTTTCTAAGTCTTCACCAAAAAATCTTCAGCGGCCCAGAATTAGCAGCCGAAAAACTACAGCGAAGCGAGACTTTTTTGTGGGCTTCACTCTCAATTTCAGTCTTATAATTAGTGGGTCACAATCGAACCGCATCGTGACGAGGACGCCGTTGTTGTTGTTGCTGACACTGGTGATGTGATGCCCTCGCCGCAACGCAAGGAATGTGTGTTGTTGCTATTGTTGTTGTTGTTGTTGTTGTTGTTGTTGCTGTTCTGATTGTTCTGGTTCGTCTTTAATGCGCGTCTGTAGCTTGTGGCCATAAAATTGCTGCTGCTGCTGCTGTTGCCGCCGCCGTTGCTGCTGCTGTTCCTCCGCTGCTATGGTTGCCAACCCTCCTTTAAAATATAACGGAGCGTGTTGGCATTTTTTGGGTGCCTACTTCGAGGACGTCGTTGTTGTTGTCGCTTTGTTCTTTTCTGCCAGACATTCTGAGGAATTACCGATCTTCGCTGCTTCTCTCCTCTTCGAATGATGGATTGCGCTGTCAAACGTGCATCAAATGCTCGCGGTGACCCTTTCTGTGCCCGTCGCGGCTTCCTCGACCCGCCCTCCAGCTTTTCAGGCTTTTCGCTCGCATTTTAAAGCCTCGCCAGCAGCTTTGATTTCAACGCTGTTTTTCGCCTTTTCTACGCTGAAGAAGACACTTGCAGTGCTCAAGCGATCCGTCCGTCCCTCCGTCCGTCCCACCGTCCGTCCCTCCGTCCGTCCGTCCGTCCGTCCCTCCGTCCCTCCGTCTGTCGTCGGTGTCTCGAGGGCATTTCCAGAAATTTCGTTCCGAAATCGAAGCAGCAATTTCACGCAGAATATCGATTAAAGCGCTTCGATTAATTTGATGGATGCGTGCAGCGCGTTGCCGACGTCGATGCGGATGTTGACGGTCGCCTGGTTGAGCGATAACAACGCGTTATCAGCGATTTATATGAGAAAGTAGAACTTTTAGAGGAAAAAACGTCTCTTTTTAGATGTTAAATGTTGTGTTTTTTGTAATTGAAGAGATCAATTCATTGCTGGCTATCGATGCCCTCCGCCGTGATTATTTATGCCTGCGACATCTTCATGTGACGCGCGATCCGATTGAAATTCACTCCGAAAATGTTGGCGCAGAATTAACGGTGACAAAACGGAATTCGTTTTAAATTTAGAATTGCAAATTTAGGATTTTTTTCTCTTTTTTTTGTAGCATCGCGACTCAGTCTCTACTGCGTATTAATGTTGCTTCTGCTTAAACGACTGCTGGGATTCTCATTCTACAGATTGCGCATTCATTAATCGAATTCATTGCATAGCAATCACATTCCCGCCCTCGCAGTCGCAGTCGCTGACGCTCTGTCGGTGTCGGTGTCGGTGTCGGTGTCGCTTAAACGCTGTCGTTTGGCTGTCGCAGTTTTGGGAGCCGTTCGTCTCCATAACGATCGCTACGAAATAAAATGCAAGAATTGATATTCAGCGGCGGTTCGTCGCGTTGCGTTTAGACGAACAACACGTTTTCCTTAATCAAAATCGCGCTGTTCTACAACAATAAATCGTATTTACATTTGATCAGGAGCTGTCAACAGCGACAACAACAACCACCATCTCCTCCCCCCCAACCCTCATTCAAAATTGTAGCAAAACGCACAGAAAAATCAAGAGAATCTAATGAATTCCTTGAATGAATTAAAAGTACAGCGGTTAATGTTGTTGTAATTGTTGTCAAGCCGCCGTCATTTCAACACCATCTAACCAAATGTAAATCCCAACAACAACAACAACAACCACCGCCAACAACAAGAACAACACGTGTAGAATTGATACATAAATGTTTTTCAATGAATAACAACGAGCGACATCGCGTCGCAATGCAACGCATCGTTCGAATTTTCGCTTTCAATCGTCATCATCGCCGGCGCGCCATTGCTGTCGATCACCGCTCGGTCGCTGGATCGCTCGATCGCTGGTCGTCGATCATTATAATTGCAGATTTCTTGATTTGATTCGTTCGTCACCAATGCGGAGCAGAAGTCAGTCGTGCGGCCCGCTACTCGTCCAGCTACGCGGTCCGATCTGGTTACGTCGATCGGTGAGTTTCTTGCAACACACGCATCACATTGATGGCTCACCCGCGCGTGTGTGTGGGTGTGTGTGGTGTGTGTGTCTGCCGATCATTCTCGATCGATGCGGCGCGAGATCGATTGATCATCCCGATCGGGTGCGCAGTTTTTCTTCACTTCTAAAAGTTTTATTTAAATTTTTTTCGATTTCCTTTGCTCAGTTAAACAACTGTGAGGTGTTGTTGGTGTTGTTGTTGTTGCTGTAGCTATGGCAACACTTATGGCACCCCATTTGCAATCCCAAACACATTTCTTGCCTATTTATGCCATCATTTTGTGGCCGATTTTGATCTGTGAAAAGCGATCGCATCGAACACAATCGCCGCTCGACTCCATTTGCAGAGTTCGAGTCGCTGCTCAGCGGGATGGTGGGCGAGGGGCAGCTCGATTGGATTGATAGGTCACCGGATTGCTATTGTTGTGCGGAGTTGTTGCAGTTGTCGGCGACACCAACCAACACGATCATCGCACACCAAGCGACGATTTCTCGTCATCGTCCGTCGTCGATCGTCCACGATCGCGGCCTCTGATGGTGATCGTCACACAAAAAGTGTGAAACGTGACGTCAGCTAGAAATGGCGTCCATCATTAGACGATAATAACGCCTGTAGAGGGCGCTGCTGGTCTCATATGGTTGCGGAGGGCAAACGAGACGAGTTGGCAGCGAATATCACTTTCAATTTTATGGTTCTCCACAATAAATTCCTAATATTTGAAGCGCTTTTTACTGAAGAAAGTGGAGGCAAAATGGTACTCGCAGCCCCGCTCATCGCCGGTCCTGCTGGGTAGCGCTGACTTGATCTTCGATTGGCTTCGAGAATCGCGAATTCGTTCACTTCAACTGTTT
Organism: Sicus ferrugineus; assembly: GCA_922984085.1. Lineage (NCBI taxonomy): Eukaryota > Metazoa > Arthropoda > Insecta > Diptera > Conopidae > Sicus > Sicus ferrugineus. Next base: position 35,051,198 of record OV277350.1, on the reverse strand, counting down.
TTAAATCATGTGAAATGAAATGAAATCACTGAAGTGTTGCAGCAACAAGACGCTTCTTGCCTCTCGCAAATATGGCGTTCAACGCCGTGTCTGGGCGCTCAACGCCTCGACTGGCGTCAGCGATTTCTAAGGTTTTTGCTTGCCGAGGACTGCCTTCGCCGGTGCCTCGCAAACATGGCAACACTGGCGACGGACCTACTAATTGCACGTCAACGCACGAACGCAAAAAACGCGCGCTGACGATGATGAACGCATCAAAACGCTGGCTGGACGATTGAAGATGGCGATCGCAATATCAATGATGTTGCTGTTGCTGTTGTTGTTGCTGCTGCTGCTGATGTTGCTGTTGCAGCAGCTGGTGGTGACAAACCGAAAGGCGTAGCTGTGGCGTGTAACTTTTATGCGTTTTGACCATTTTGAGTCTTCCTTGAGAGAAATAAGGTAACAACAGCAACAACAACAACGATGACAAAAACAACAAGCCGAATGTTCAACAAAAAACCAAGAATAATATTAACAACAACAACAACAACAATCGATCATTGAATGCAATGAGAAATAGAAAAAAACAGAATTCTTGATTTATGATATTGAAGATGAAACGACCATAACAGCAACAACAACAACGACAACAGCAACAACAACAACAACACCAACACCAACACCAACAACAACAAAAACAACAAGTTTGATGACAACCACACCAACACCAACAACAACAACAACCAGAACAACAACGTTGATGAGATAAAAATCTGCTTACAGCTTTTCCTCCTTTTCTTTGTCGATATTAAACGTCGAGTCTGCCGCGCTCCCTCTGCCCGCTGCGACACCCAGTCCGCGCTGCGCCTGCCGTCCTCGCCGCCGGATACTCAGACCGAATTTATTGTCCGGAACGCAAGTAGTGGACGCGTTCGACGGAAGCGCTTTTTTAAGCGCATCCCTCGGCAGGATGACACGCGGCCGCGCTGAAGCCGTTCGGCAGCTTTGAAGCCGCCGCTGTCGCCCTAGCGGAAGTTTTTTTAGATCGACTTCCGGATCCTGCGAAGTAGTAGTGTTGCTGTTGTTGTTGTTGCTGCTGCTGCTGCTGCTGCCTGCCTGCATATTTGCCACCATCAGCCGGAATGATTTCGTTATTTATTTCTTGTTCGGCAGCCTAATGAAGATGTTCATCTCATGATCTCAGTTGCCAGCCTGCTGGGTGGGGGAGAAACCGGAAGAGCGCTCATAATTCATGTTCATCACACGTGAACATGATGAGTTGGTTGGGAGGGGTGGGGGGGGGGGGGGAGGTGAGGGACGCTGGAAGTTGCACATGCAGCGCTGCGTGTTTGCAACGACAGCCGCACGTCTTACGATGGGAAAATACAAGCTAAATTTGCAGAACTCGCCGATAATTAGAACTACAAATGAAAGTCCCTACTTGCTGCTCTCTCCCTCTCTCTCTCTCTCTCTCTCTCTCTTTCTATCTGTCTATCCCTCTCACTCGTCATCTCAATTGCTTTCTCAACGCCAGCGAAGCCAGAATGTTGACATCTTTGTTGTTGTCAGTGATAACAAAGAATATTTTAGGTTTTCCTTGTATGGTTTTTAAATGTTGTTGGTGTTGTTGTTGTTGTTGCTGTTGTTGCTTTCGATTCCAGTAATTCTGTTGCTGTTTCTCCTTGCTGCTGGTGTTGTTGTTGCTCGCTGTTGTAGTTGACTACTGTTAATGTTTGCAGTTGTTGTTGTTATTGTTGTTGTTCTTGGTAACATTATCATTTTTTCTTTATTTTTTGTGGGGTTTTTTGTCGTTTTTACTTCTAGCATTTCTGTTGTCGTTGCTGTTGTTGTTATTTTTCCCACTGTCGCTGCTGCTGCTCCTGCTGCTGCTGCTGCTGCTGCTGCTGCTCCTGCTGCTGCTGCTGCTCCTGCTGCTGCTGCTGCTGCTGCCATCTCAATTTTACTGCATTTAGCACTAATTTGTTGCCAGCAACACGTTGCGAGCAGAGCTTCTTTGTCCCGCCTGCTTACACTCAACACTGAATTTCAAGGCTTTAAACGCACATTTCGGCGACCTGCAGTTGCTGTTGTTGGTGACGTTTTTCCTGGCTTACGACTTCAGCTAACCAACGCCACCAATGCTGTTGTTGTTGCTGCTGCTGCTGCTTCTACTGTCGCCGGCTTTCGTTTGTCTTCGGTTGCATCGTGCTTATCAAGATTTGAGCCTGAAAATCGTGCAAACCTTTAGTTTTATATTATTTAACGCGCGTGCGCATCTTTAGAGACGCAGCAAGAAAAATGCAAGAAATTGCAAGTCTGTCGCTTTCATTTCGCCGCTTTTGAAAACTTTAAAAACTCGGCTGAACATCGTTAAGGACGCGAAAAGTGTGGAAAGAAGGGAAAATCAGAAGAAAAACAAGATTTTATTTAATATCTTGATTAATTCGAGGAATTACACTTTATGGAGAAACATAAAAACTCAACAAACATTTCTTGCACGTATGAATTATTGAATTTTTCCCTCTTCTTTTTCTCTTTTCCAATCAATCAAAGAATCACCTTTAGGAATTCTTAGCTCGGATTTCCAGAAAACCATCAAAATCCACAAACTTTGCTTTCCCCTCACTGAGGCGCCTGCGTATTTTGACTGAATTTTAATAACTCATCAGATCGGTGGCTCATTAGAATGCCAGCAATGAGGCAGCAATTTAAACAAACAAATAGTTGGCGATCGTAAAACAAATGACGATTTTTTTCTCGATTCTCGTAGGAATTCCAATTTTATTTTCAACTTTTTTTTACTTGAAAAAATGAAATTTTTAACATTTAGAAATTGAAGAAAGACAAAAAATGGGATTAAACGACAAATCAGGCAACGAACGACAGACAAAAAAAGGAGACGGAAAAGGAGAAAAAATTTACATTAATATTTTAGTTATTTTAAATATCTACTTATTTTCGTATTAAAAATTTAATCATCTAATATGTTTGAGTTTTCTTCTCAACAAAATTCTTGCTGAAGGATGAGCGGTTGTGCAACGAGTGTATATATACTCGTTGATAGCGGGTAATACTGGTAACAGCGAGTAACGCCCGTAATAGCAATTACCACTGCTCGTAAAAGCGAGTAATACTCGTAGTAGCGAGTGTCACTCATAACAGCGGGTACTGCACGTAATAACGAATACTACTCGTGATAGCGAGTAACAGTGGTAATAGCAACTGCTACTCGTAATATCGAGTAATTTAGCTAATAGTGAGCAATACTCGTAATAGCGAGTAATATTGATTATAGCGATTAATGCTCGTAATAGGAAGTAATAATCGTAGATGAGATTACCACTAAAAAACAGCGAGTACTACGCGTAATAGCGAGTACTATTCAAACGAGCGAGATTTTCGAAAATCTGTGTAATTTTTATTTCGCTTCTCGTCTCTAGTAGAAAGTGTCGTCTCGTCGTCGAGAACATAACGAAAATTGTTCCCTAATTTCATTTAATGACGTACATCATTAAATAAAACCAATAAAAATTCAATTTTTTATTTCCCCTCCTTCCATTTTATGTTAATAATTAAAAGAAAACAATTTCAAGCGTAGAAATAAAAACTAAATCTCAACTTTTCAATTCATTAACGTTGATGATGACGAATGAATGATATCATCAGTTTATTTCCTAATTATATCATTCTGAGAAGAGAACCTCGCTGTCGATCCTTCAAAGCTTTTTGCAACACGATGTTGGCAGGAATCTTTGCGCTTTTTGTCTTCCTCGACTCAAGACCTCAACTCGGTTATTTGTTAATTATTTTTATCCGATGCAAATTCTGTTAAAAGAAAAGCTCGCTGCTGCATCCGATCCTCTGTATCGATCATTATTAAAACTCGTGTCGTTTTTGCTCCCTCCATGCCATGTCTTCATTCTTCTTCTTCTTCCCCCTCCTCCTCTTCTTCTGCTCCTTGGTGTCCCTGTGACTGCCAGCGCTGGCTGTCCGCCGCGGCTCTCGCGGAGTGTAAATATCGACGGTGGTGGTCGCTCAAGCGATCGAACGACAATTGTTTGCACTTAAGATTTTTACACATGATTCGCTCCCGTGGCACCACCCGGCCAAAGGAGACGGCAAAAGTTACCGTAGGTCTTGCTGGCCGCCCCGCTGTCCGCGCCGCCGTGTCGGTCCTGCTGTCCGCTCTGTTGTCCGTCCTGCAGTCCGTCCTGCTGTCTGCTGCCCACCCGAAGCAGGAAAGAGAGAGCGAGACACACATCAGGACGGACAGATTTGCTTGCGATTTTAACTGGAAGCGTGCATGTGTGGCAGCAACAGCGATCGCAACAACAGCAGTGATGTCAGCAACGTCAGCGACCACGGCAGAAATCTATCTGATTCAATAACCAAAAAGTTCGCATTTAGCGTTGAACTCTGCGTGTTTTTGTGTTGCTGTTACTGATGCTGGTGCTTTTGCTGTTGCTGTTGTTGTTGCTGTTGCTGTTGTTGTTGCTGTTGCTGCTGTAGCTGTTGCCGCGTCTGTTGCTGTCGCTGATATGCGCGGACAGACATTCGTTCCCTTGTCTATCCGTTTACATTCAGGAAGCCCCGGGCCTTCGCCACACCACTCAGTGGGTCCCTTCCATCCAAGCCAACAGCTACAGCAGCCACTCCACTCAATTGCGAAGGACAGACCGACAGACAGACAGACAGACAGACCGACCGATCGACCACTCAGCCGCCGATCGCGTACTGCTTCCAGTGCAGCAGTCATTGCGATCCGAAAACGAATCAAGTGAGCGAGAAGCTGCAACGTTTTCTGGGATGAAATCATTTTGCTTGAATCTGAATTGATGACGACGATGACGGCGACGACGACGACGACGACGGACGTCCTCCACATCCGACAGCCCCTGAGTTACGCTGGAGCGAAGGAACATCGCATCGGTGCTCCGAAAACAACGCCAACAGCAACAACAACAGCAGTAACAACACCTTAAAAGTTTGTAGTGGCAGAACCTCAACAACTGAATCTGATAAAAATCGCTCTTCAACGTCGCGATTGCTGTGTTTGTATGCGTGTGTGTGTGTGTATGTGTGCATGAGGGGTTCTGTGGATGTGACAAACAGCCATACAATAACAACAACAACTACTACAACAACAGAAATACCATCACCAGCAAGTGCAGCAACAAATGCTGTCACATGTTAAAAACGAAAAATGTTGACGATTGCGTTGACACTTTTGTAGGATAGAAGAAGGGGGGAGGAAGGGGAGCGGGAGGGGTTGTCCACACGAAACATACTTGGACCTCCCCTCTCCCCAACACACCCAACAACAATGATAGCAACAACCGCAACCCCACACAACAACAACAGCATCAGAAATTCTCGTGACATTAACAAATTTCTGCAGTGTTCTACATTGTAAAACTGCTTGCATCACCACTTACGTCCTCGACGATCCTTACCTACGTCTCTCTCACTCACTCACTCGCTCTCCCTCTCTCTCGAAGTCATTGAGGCTCCTCTCTCTCGAAGTCATTGTGTCTCTTTGCATTCATTCATCCAAGAATTGCATGATTTTGCAAAATTCGAAGTCCAGTTTTTTGCCATGTTAATTCATCATCCCGCCAGCCAGCGATCGGCGGCACAATCGCGGGGAGGACACAACCGATGCCACGGATCGCACTGAGGCAAAACGATCGTCAAGAGCGCCGGAACGCGATGGAATTCAGTAGCGCTTCCTTGCCGCCGCACTTCCTCGCGAGTGCACTCGACGGCGCGCTCGAGTAGACAGCAGAAGGACACGATGCGCCGAGATGAGATGCAAACGCTCGTTTCGTGCCTTGGGTGCGCCTGCCTGGAAGCCTCTCGACGAAGCCTCGGCGCGACCATGTCTGCCTACAGCTCCCTGCTCACTCGCTGCACTCCTGCGCGATCAAAACGTATGCAAAACAGATCAATCGAGCGTGAGTTCGCGAGCAGCGCATGCGCTCAAAACCAGTAGCACATCAGCAAGCAGGACAGAAGTGGTTGCGGTGATAAAGAATTCCTTCAATGGCCATCACGACCTCAAGACGGCCAAGTTTACCATATCAATAAATTTCGAGAAGGCAAGGAGCTCTGGAGTCCTTGAGATGTGGAATGTAAATTACAGAAAGTTGAGCGAGCAACAGTTGCCAAATCTGCTGGCAGCAATTTGTCCTTATCAACTCTTACAGAGGAATTCAATCGATCAAAACGGTCGTTGAATCACTAACTGTATTCGCTGAATGATGATCGTGCGGATGATCGAATGTTTTGTCATAACAAACAAAGAATTCGTTCAAATGAACGAATGTGTTTGTCATTACAACAGAGAGTTCATTCCAACGGACGGATAAGTTTGTCAACGCAACACAGAATTCATTTTTCTTTACAGCGCTCACTTAATTTGATTGATTGATCATTAAAAGGCCGCTAAAAAAGGACACGAATTCCCGGACTTCGATTTCCGTATCAGATTCGTTTGATCTGCTTTTTCCTTTGAGATCCGGAGACGGTAAGCGAGCGCAGATGATCTGCGCCTTCCTTTTGATTATCCGAGGCGGCGGCCAAGAAAAAGCAACATTAACACCGCATAAATTGTAATAAATTACAACTTCGATCCGTAACACGATCGCCACCGTGGGGCATCGCGCTTCCTTACAAAGCGCGGTTTTATCTAGAATATGGAACACAAAACCATCGTCGTTATCAGCGTCATCATTACGCATGCGCAAACGTCTTCGTCGCTCAAATCTTACGATCGCTACTGTGGTCCATCCTGCCGCATACTCAATGAGTTGATCGCGTCGGTCGATCGCTCTCTGTCGATGCATTTTGAAAACTGTTTGTGTTGATCACAACAATCAAAATATTCCTTTGATTCGTTTTCAATCGTGGATCGGGCAAATGTTCAGTGTCGACGATCGTTTAGAAAATCGTTTGTCTTGAAAATGTCGTCGTTAAGAAAATCATTATCATGGAAATGGATTCGGGAAGCAAGCTGAAGAGAAACAAAGACTACTGGAGGCTTTGGATCACTGTGAATTGATAATCATGTACTTTGAAAATATTAAGCGATCTCTACTCTCGCTGCAAACGTGTCAGATGATCGTCTTCTAACTGAACTGGGAATAATGGGGACATTTCACTGTGAAGAGGTTGGAGTTTTCGAAAAATGAAGTTATTTTTAGGAAATAAATTCACAATCAAATAAATCAACTTCAAAAACCTCCTCCCTCGTCCTCATCCCCCCTGCGAGAGTCACATCTTGATCTCCGTCGTGCTCTCGCCAACCAGCACGATCACCACTCAACCCGTAGCTGCAGATGACAACCATAAAAATCAAAACAAACGACACCCAAGGCACAAACTAGAATTTATGATACCTGGAGTGGCGCCACTGGACCTCCACCTGCTGCATATCCTGTCGTGCAAGTCATGTCGTGCAAGTAGCGCCGACGATCCTTCGTGGTCGACACTTTCGCTCTCGTTGCGTACGAGAATTCCTTGAATTCTCCAAAGTAGTTGAGACAAGTGAGACAAGTGTAGCAGGTCTAAAAGTCCTGAAAATCTTTTCACACGTGCAGTTCAAGGAACTGAAAGGTGTCACACACGCACACACGCACACAAACATTTTGAAATCTTGTTGTTTTCAGTTTTATAGGATTCTTTTGTTAAAGTTTCGGGTTGTATTTCGAACGTGTTAATGATGAAATGTCGCTGATATCCACAAACTGTCACGATTGCAATAAAATTGTGCGTGTGATTTTTATTACTGCTATTGTTGCTACTATTGTTGTTGTTGCTGATCTTGTTGTTGTTGTTGTTGTTGTTGTTGTTGTTGTTGTTGTTGCAACCACGCAAACCTTCTCTGATTCCCTGTAAATTGAGTTGTCAGTCACACAATTAAAAGCACTGAAGATCCTTTCAAGAATCTTCGAATTCAAGTGTTTCATTGTTGTAGTACATGTTGTTGTTGTTGTTGTTGTTGTTGTTGTCGTTGTTGTTCATGCAGTGACGCAACGCAAGACCTTCTCATTTTGAAACTGCTAACTTGTGGTCAATTGTTGAGAATTTCTTGTATTTTCACCGATATACATAATGTGAAATGTGGCTCCACAAGTGAGCAACAGAAACACAACAACAACAACAACAACAAGCAACAAAATCCTAGCGTTTAGGATTTGAGAATATCCTGCGCAACCACATCGATGAGAATTCTATTGCGTTTGTGACTATTGACAGTTTCGCTTTTAATGCGTGTGTGTATTGTTGTTGTTGCTTGTGCTTTTGTTCCACCCTTCAGAATGGTGTTGCCATCCCGCACGAATGCATAATTAATTCCTTCAGCTTGTGGTGAATACGATTTGCAGCTCATAATTGAGTGGCTACGATGCAGCAGCAGCAGCAGCATTCAGCATTCCTTCTTCGAGGAAAAGGAATTCAAATTTCATCCTGTTCTCCCAACTCCTCCACCGCTTTACTCAACAAAACTCTCACAAAAAAACTCAATGAACTCCACCTCAAAATTCGAATGCTTGCAGAGATTCTAAGCGAATCGTAAATTACGTATTCACTCCGAACCGAAATTTAAATGTTGTGAACCACATTTTTCAATCAAAGATTTGTTGCAACGAATAAAGTTGAAGAGATTCAATTAAACTGGGAATTAAAGTTTCTCCTTTAATTAACAGTGAAATGTCAGTAACAGTGGAGTAACTCTAAAAATCCCTAAATGGAAAGGATCTTGAAGGAAAATTGGAATTGTTGTGCTTGAACGTTTTTCTTATTTCTTTGCGTTTGCCTTTCTTTCCCTTGTTTTTCTGCATAATTGTTTCAAATGATTAACGCAACCCTGCGATTATCTGAAACTCAGACTCCCGATCTGATGCGATCCTCGCTGGTGTCAATCACGTTGTGATCAAATTGCTCGATTATCTCTGTCCACGATCCTGTTTCGAGTTGAAAATTCAAAGGAATCGCAGTCTGCCACACCTTCGTGGATGTCCTTTCTTCCGTGGAAAGAGAATCGCCTCACGCGGTGCCCCTTGTTATCTCGACAAATGATCTTGTTGGCCTTCACAGAATAATGAAGGTTCAGCACAGTGCTCGTGTACCGTGTGATTTGCTCACAATTTTATGGCAATTCTTAGTAAGTTTTCGTTAAATTTGAAAGTATTTATTAGATGAAATTAGTGTAACTCCATTAAATAGGGACGAGACGATAGAGTTTCATTTATTCGAGCTCATCAAATGCAAATTTCAATCGCCTTTCTACGTTGAAACTTTCATCTAAAGATCTTTTCACTCTATAAAAACCTTTTTGAAAACACAAGCAGCCCACAAACGCCATTCAAGTCGACGCCGTTCCCGATCACCGAGTCACACGTCAGCTAGGTGATCAGTCACCCCCGATAACCGGGTGCAATTCTGGCATTCATGGAACTCCATGGCTGACCAGCATTTATTGTGCGTGTGGGCCGACGATCCGACATCATTAGCAACTGTCGCTGTTGTTTACCCCAACAACAGAACTCATTTGACAGCAATCGTCGTCGTCGTCGTCGTCGTTCTTCGTATTTTGCACTCAACTGTTAGAAATTAACACCCCCATTAACAATACAAACAGCAACAACAACAATAACAACAACAGCAAGGCAATGCAACAATGACAACAGCGAAAACATTAGCATGACAATGACGACAACGACAACAACAGCAACAACAATTAGCTGCCATCGAGTGCGCGTATCGCAAACGTCATCAAAGTCGAGGTCATTCTAAGAAAAGAGGTTTTCCTCGGTCGCCGCTCCACGCAAGTCCATGTCATGGAAACCCTTGTTCAACAGGAAGCTACGAAGGATTCTAACGCTTCCCGTAATGATTTCTTGCTGTTGTTGTTTTTGTCGCACCGTGTGCTACATCAGTGATTCCTGGCCTGCATGTTTAAATAAACAAATTGATTTTTCCCACTCTTAAACGCCTTCTTCGCTTTCATTTACCCAACTTTTCACGTCTTTTTATTTCTGTGTTCTCATGCATGGAGTCGTCAGCGTCGTCGTCCGTAGTTATCGTCAGCGTGCGTGCGTCCGCCATCCATCGTCAGCGTGCGGCGATGCGTTTCTTTGAATTTTGACGCGTGTCCGAACCGCCAATCGCGGCGTTGCATTGAGATTTTCTTATTGTTTGCATTTTGATGGTGATGCTGATGTAGATGTTATTGTTGTTGTTGTGTTTACTATTACTGATGCTTGATGATGAGTTGTCATGGTTTTTGTTTTTGTTGTCACTGTTCCTGTTAATGTTCTTGTTGCATTTGTCATTGTTTTTGTTTCAAAAACGTTAGTTTTCAAAAACTTTTTCATTAAAAATGAAGTTAGTAATTCAAATAGGTAAATTTTAAATATAGTTTTGTTAATTAATGCCATAGTTTCTTCTAAAACCGGTGCACGCCGCACACTACAGCGCAGACACGAACCTTAGTCACGCGCACCATCTAGCGGTGAGTAGCCATGACACTTAAACCTTCGGTGGAAAGTTCTTCACCAGAGTATTGTAAAGCAGAAACTCAACATAATCCACCATTTTTAGGGGCATATGAACAAATTTCTTTATACTATTTTTTTTATTTATAAATTAAAGCTCTTCTTCTTCTTCTTTTGCTATTCCTTAGTTTACATTTTTTTCGGGAAATGACAGATTTTGTGTTTTGTCCGGTTGCAAAACTTCATACTTTTTTGTCTACTTTTTGTGTACTTTGGATGGTAGTAGTGTGCGTACTTTCCCAAATGCGAATCTTTCTATACGAATTTACAAATGCAAATAAAAAATTACCAAAACTACCAAAATTATTATTATTATTATAATTTAATTAATTTCATTAATTAATTTAATTGTTATTATTTTATTATTTTCCAAATTACCTGTCAGTGTTAAAAATGCATCTCTACGCAAGCAAGAGCAACAGTCTTAAATTCCTATGGAAACAATAGTTTGTTTATCTGTCAGTGTTTATTTACCAAAACGACTTGCAACTTGCAATATTTTAACACCGTATTTACGCCAAATTTTACTGTAAGGATTAATTAAATAAACAATAAATTGCGAAATATTATAAATTAAGTTATAATAATCACTAAAGAATAGAATACAAATTGGATTAAAGCAAAAATGAAACGATATTTCGTGCAGCAAGAATTTGAAACTCAGAAATTTCTTAAACAAGTGACTCTCAAAGAATAAACTTTTTCAACTCAGTGAAGTAAGAAATTTCTGCCAAAAACCGACTTACAATTTAAAAATTAAAATCAGGAATATTCTCCCTTTACAAAAGAAATTTATTTGCTTACTTTTATTAACCCTTGAAACTTTTTTTCAAACCCAAATGCCAACGATATCATCACGTAATCTGTCGCGTCCTAAGAGACGGAGTGATGACGGGCGCGGTGAACCGCTACTGCCAGAGATACGCCCGGACGTCGTGGACATCGAGCTGAAGTGGACGTCGGGCATGCGGCGCTGCGAGGCGCCACCCTGCAAGCAGTCCTTCTGGTGGGCATCTCAGCCTAAAACCATGAACTGCAAAAAAGGAGCCAAAGCGCGAAAGTGAGTTAAAGTAGTCGTAATCTAGGTATTTTCTACAGTTCATATATCTACATATATCTCCTCAATATGTCCGCTAGTTTTGTTTTTGTTTCGTTCGACCTCTGATAACCTCTGTTACCACGTTTTCCCACAACCTTCGGTAACTGATTCGAAGGTCACCTGAGTTCACTGTCAAGTATAAGGAGAATGACGCCATTAAACCCAATTCTAACTTTATTCCCCCTCTCTTCCCCCTTCTTTTATTCATCCCTTTAATAGCCTTCCCTTGCCACTCTTATTTTGCCATTCGCGATAAAGTTATCACGTTATTAAAACTCAATACAACGTGGAAGGAACCGTCAAAATTCTTCATTCTCTTGAAACAAAAGAAAATTACATTAAAATATGAAATCATGTTTTCGGTGGTCAAATAATACGACGCCATTATTAACCGAAATAGAAAAGTCAATTAGAAAGTGAGCTTAAGTATGTATGAAGTACAGAAAACTGAGGTGTGAAATGGAGGTTGTATATAGAAGACGATATTATAGGTTGACGGGTTTGTTAAAGAACGAAAAGTTTAGTTGGTTCGGCTCAGTTAAAAGGTTCCAATAAAAGACTGGAAGACTATAAATGAAGAGAGAACCCGAGAACAGCGAGGACCCCAAGAAACCTTAAGCGAGATCATGAAAAAGCTTCATAGAACGAAGGGTTTCAAGAAGGTCATGGTGTTTACATCTATTCTTAATTACTGATCCATTCTAATTTGATTGTGCTTGTATAGATTTGAAATCTTTTAGAAGTATTGTATAACCAATTAAAAAAGCTACTTCTCACCACGTTATCGCTATCATGTCGCATTCCCATTCATACCCAGAAAGGCTTTCGTGCGTCCGAATACCTTCAACCGAAAACTAATTCCTCGAGGTTCTCTCCACCTCGAACTTTTCGCTCCATCTACGTTGGCTTTCCGTCTCTAGCAAAGTAGCTTTTATACTACCAATATTGTTAACAGCTGTTAGACTGGCTATACTCCTCGACCCACACGCGCCCCACTCTCCACCCACGTCACCTTTATGGTCTCCACCAACTTGTGTTGACCACTCGTTGGCGCCCCTCGTGGAGTGCAGCTTTCAGCTGTTTTCGCTCGAACTTCGAGCGGCTTCGTATGTTTTGGTCATTCCGTTACTGAGTGTCGTCCTTGCGACAAGTCCCTGCGGCTTGGTCCGTTTCGTTATTCGTGGAGTGTTTGGAAAACCAAAAAAAAAAAAGAAATAATTATCGATTCTCTTATAATGTTGGCAAATATTTAGTGAGGTTTTTAGTGTTTTTTTCGTGAGTGCACGCGAGTAGCAGCGAATTGGACTGCAACGACGATATTTGAAAATATGGAATTCATAACGGCCTCTCTGCCTACATAAATAATGCAAAGTTCGACAATCCACGTGGAAAACCATCTCAACACCATACCAGAGCACCTCACCAGCAACCCAGCACCTCACACTGCATCCGACTCAGATCCTGCTACAGCCTCCTTGACCACAGAATGCCCACAAAACTTGTCCTTCTCCTCCGCCTACACGGCCAGTCGTCTGGGCAGCAGCGGCACTCATTTTAGCCTGATTAGCGACCGTTCTGAATCGAATCCCATCACCTCCTTCACGGTGCTGAACTTGGACGATTTGGCAACCACAGCCTACCGTGCAAAACCGAACGCCATAGTGCGCCCCTTTCGATGTCCGGAGCAGCCGGGAACGCTGCGGCGAAGTGAGTCCGAGGCGAGCAGCCTCAATCAATCGCGTCGCCAAGCATCGGAGTCTTCAGCAGCACGATATGGCCGAAATCTACGAATGGATGCTGTGGACGAACGGAGTTTTGCCGAAGAGCTGAAAAGGAAGCTTAGGTTCCTGCATGCAAGGACATCACCAGATTCAGGGACGAAATCGCGTATTTCTCCTAAAAATGTAGGATTTTTAGTAGGACGAAAAGAGGACAGAGTGGTGTGGGGATTGGAGTAGCGGATTATTTCGCTATAATGAATTTTGTTGGGAAAGATTTCAAGAAATTTAAAACCCTGTAGCAATTTTTTATTAGGGTTTTCCTTTCTCTTTTTTATTTACCTATTTCATTTTGAGTAATTTTTCTTTTGCATGCTTTAATTTTAAGTGTTCGTTAAAATGCAAAGGGATTTCTTCTAGTTATTCTTATTTTCCTTCTGTAATCCTTGGCAGGGAAATTCTTACGTGAAATTTATGTATATTTTAGCGAAATTTTCCACTCTTAACCCAGTCTTAAAAATAAAAAACGCAACAAACTTCACGCGAACTTTAATGAGCCGAAAATAATAAATTCTTTCTGCAATTTCTCCCTTTCTCTTCCTTTCCATCTCCCTCTCACAACCCCATTCCGTCTCTCTTTGCCACGGTCTTTCTATCTACCTCTTTCTGTCTCTCTACCTCATTCCCTTTCTCCTCCCTCTCTCTCTCTCTCTTTCTATCTCTCTCTCCTTCTCTCTATCTCTCCCTCTCTCTCTTTCTCCCTATCTCTCTCTCTCTCTCTCACTCCCTCTCTGCTTCTCTCGCTCTCACACATGCATCCCTTCACTGCTGAAGGCTAACAATCAGCAATCGGTCAACAAACGTCCACGTTTCATTACCACGGTGCCCACTGGGATTTTTCTACCACCGGCTAGAGAGTCACCGTCGCCAACAGCACTGCGACGCCGCCTCTACGCGTACTCTTCGCATCCTGTAGTTCTTGATAGTAGCTACAATGGTTCTAACAATCTATACAACAACAACAACAACAACAACAACAACCCCACTCTTACACACAAAAACAATAAAAAGAATTCTCAGTTTTCCAAGGACAAACCAAGTAACACCGCACCTCCGCCGATCGGTGTTGATGATAAGGAATGCATGACACAAATGAAAAAGTCAACCTGTACTCTGAGTGTACGAGGTGTTAGTGGTGGTAGCGAGGGCGGTGGTGTTGGGGGTCCTGGTGTTAACGAAAATAGAGGAACAATAAGAGGCTCAGTAGCTCACGACACACATACACCTCGCGGCGGAGTACAAAATGCCTCACAACAACAGAGCTCCCAACAAATACAATCGCTTCGAGGAAGAAGGTAATTAAAAAATCGGTCACACTTGATGCGACTTTCCCCAGTTGCCACTTACGAGTATATTTAAGAGTCACTTCAAGAGTCAAAGGACTCGTGACTCCCAAAATCAGAACGGAAGTTTAATTATCGTTAAAAGAAGGGACGAGGCAAGTGGAGAAAAAGTTTTTTATGCCCGATTTTACTCAAAATTTAATTGGTTCCAGGCTAATAGCATTAATTTGGAAAAAGTCTTTTAAGTTCGTAAGCTTGTAACGAATTCTTTTGGTAGATGAGGCGGCGACAAGACGAAGTGTAGCCGACTTCGCTTCCTTACTACCCCGTCTACCTGGTTTCCTGGAAAACTACTTGTTGTATGTTGTGACCTTTTTCTGGTAGTCAGGATAAATGTTGCAAATAAAGCCGCAGCCGATTTTCCTCCTTGTTTCTCTAACACATGTCTTCTCCAATCCGTCTTTCTAATTCGATCTTGTTGAATTTAGATGCGATAACGATCTCCTCAGAAAAAATGTTGATTGTCTTGTTTCCTTCTGTGAGGTAACCAGATAATGATTACCATAATGATCCCACTACAATGGGACCATTGCGAGGACTAGAATATAACTTCCTATTTTAATCTTTATTCAGGACTTGCTTATAATATTTAGCCCAAGATATGTACAATGTACCTTTTTTTCTTTTAACTAGTCTACGAAGTTTTTGTATTCGATGTCATGATAATTTCAATAATGTGAAAAACAAACTTTCGGTTGTATTTTTAATGCATCATTATGTAAGCCAAGACTTACTAATATGAACTCTGACTCAAATAGAAGATATTCTGACTCAGCTCTCAAAAATTGTTTGCTTTATGGTTGTTAGTAAAATGTCGCCATTATCGGTTATCGTAATGAATTTACACGAAAAAAGTTTGACAACAAAATTGCAGATAACAGGGAGCCCCTGAAATCTTCTGTCCTAAACTGAAAACTAAGAATACAGTCTTAAAAAATTGATTTTTTGTGTTTACGCAGGGTGACTGCGTGGTAAAAGGGACAACAGCTACCAAACCCCCAGCAGTCAAACACAACAGTCAAACTCCACATCTTCCGCTTCTGTGCTCCACCGCAATGTTGCAACCTCACAGAGGATGTAGGCAGGGAAAAACATGCATAGGTCACGAGTTCAGGTTCTTTGAGGTGGGTTGACTGCGAGTATTTACGACGGTACACTTTCTAGCTATTGTTAAGGTGCTCCACAACAAATCACAGGGCGAGACTAGCTGGGGTCAAGTGCGAACTCTGATAACAATAGATTTGGAATAGAATAGAACTCTGATAACATATTTGGAGCTCGACTTAGCGTTCATTTGGTTCATTAATACTTAATATCAATTTGAAATAGTTCATTTTAGAAACTACCTCTATATTTCACTTCCATCTCAACTATCTGCTGTAAACTCCATACTAAAAGCAATTTCGCACTAAATTATACACTTCAGACATTAATTTGTCGTCATGTATGTACATTCATTTATATACAAATTTATTTACGCTTGCAGAGAGGCACCAGTAGAGCCGTATAAAAACGTCATGTATGATCGACGCGTAATACGAGGCCCTATGTTCGGAAACGCAGAGTTATTGGTAAGCGAAAAAACACAGTGTCACGTCATCTGCGAAGATAGGAGCGCATATGGAATGCATGTGATAAAACGCAGAAATAATTTGTAGGTAAACTGTACTGAAATCGCCGTTGTACACGATTTTTGACATTACAGTAGCCTTTAAAAGCTACAACGAAACACGATTTTCTGGCATTCCTCATCCAGTAAAATGTTAACCGACACTTGCTGGCCATGAACCGCAGATACTTAGATATTAGCTGCCAGTTAGTACTTAAACGTAGTTGGTAAATTTTAAATTGGCCGCCATTACTATTCTACAATAGTAAGAACATCATCATAACACCGATTCATCAGATTAGTTATCAGAAACTTTTAAAGTAATTTTCATATGACTTCAGACACTTTGAAAGCTCATTTCCATACGTTTTAATGAGCTTACTTAAGCTTTTGAACGCTCTTTCACTCTCCCATATCTCGTCATACTTTTTACTATTGAATACAAAACTTATAATAGGTCTACTAACCTCTACTTTTTCGAGTAACTAGATTAAATAGATCAATGACTACATGAAATAGACCTACATACACATTTATTAAAGGCCCTCTGTTTATATAAACACCTTCTGTTTAGGCCGATAACGATCCCTTCGATAGAGCCTCCGAAATCCGTCGAAGCAAAGCATTGCGCAGAATTGCTCAAGCTCGAAACCCTCGCAACGTGATTGGTACTCCGCCACCAGTCAAGGGTCGTTGCCACGAAGTCGTACAGACCGAAAAGTATCTGGAGGAGTTGTTTGAGCGACCCCCCGAATGTACCGTGGATACACAAACCGATTTGTTCCTCGAGCGGCCACCCACACCGCCCTACATACCAGCCAAGATTGGAGTGGATGTAGCCACCGAAATTGGCGAGGGCGAACTATTCCACTTCGATGCCGAGGCGCAGCCCATCATTGACATCCTCGTGGACTCCTGCATCGAGCAAAGTATGCTTGAGGTGGTGCACGAACAAGAAATCGATGCGCTACGCAAGAAACAAGAAGAGTACGTTTCGGCCGACCATATTAATTTGAGTACAACATTCTTATCCTTTGTCTCTGCTTCTTAAAGATTCCTTGCTCAGAGGGAAGCGGAGCTGGCCGAACTACGTCGCCTGGAGGCCGAAGAGATCCGCCTGCAGGCCGAGAAGGTACGCCGCCTACGGCAAGATGCCATCGCCAAGGAACTGGACGACGAGATGCAGAAGGGCGTCACGGCGGCCAAATTACTGCAAGGACACATTGCCAGCCTGCTGCCTGAAGTGCTGGAGAACCTCGAACCGGCTACTGATACTGTTAAGAAGGAGAAACTCATGAGAACCATCTGCCCGTGGCTGAGTGCTGAAGTGGCTAACGAAGTTGGCAGCATTGTGGACTCGCGCGAAATCCTAACGGCCATCATACAAGAAATCATTAAACAGCGCGCCGCCATTTACGCGGGCTACAAGGAGGACAGCGCATCCGCAGGAGCACGCGAACCACCATGCTATGAGGACGAAGATCAGGGCGAGGCAGAGCTTGAATGCTGCACATGTCATTCGGAGGAGAGTGAAGGATGTCCACCGCTACCAAACGAAGTAGAAACGAAGAAGATGACGATTTAATAGTCCTTGCTTCTTCTTAGCTGAGTAATTCTTGGCTGCGTCTTTATGATTGAATGAAAATTACATCGAAGCGAAACAGATTTAATAATTATATGAGTGAAAAATAATGGTGCATATTCATGGACAAAAGTGATCTGGAACTTAAAAATAAAGTCGACTTTCTAACCAAAATCTCTATGGAGGAGTTGATTTTAATTTTAAGCTCTAGTTTAATTTTTTTACGAATGTGCGCCTTTGTCAAAATTTTAACTGATATATCAGGAAAATCAGTACATATTGAGGAATTTCACGACAGATCAAAATTCAAAAGCACTCTTCAATATTTGTTATATATTTTTGTTAATTTATATGAAATCAATCAAATAAAATTGTAAATATTGGTCTTTCATTTTTAAATGGGTGTGATATATGATCAGTACATCATTGATGACCTATAAATATTTGCTGGCCGAAACTTGAATCCTTTAAAAAAGAAGTAAAGAAAGTAATAATAAAAAGTAGCAACAAGATTAAAGACGAGAATCTCCTACTTGTACAAATTTTTTCCGATTTTTCATAAATGTGTATATTTAAATAAAGCATAAATGACTCAAATATCGAATAAGATAAAACTAAATAAATCTTGGTAATTAAAAGCATAAATGAAGAAATATATATTTATATGAGTTCTTATGTTAAATTAGTATTCAGAATTTTATCCTCTTCCACCATGATTCTGATTATTCACCTTTGCGAACGCGCCTCAACGTAAGCAATTCAGACGTAAGCGCTGAACGTCGCAATTCAGACGTCAGTCTGGTGTCACGTAGTTAGCAAATGTTTGTTTTGCTTCTCCAATCAGTTCTGAATTCCTGTTAAAGTAATCGCGTGGGCTCAATATGTCTAAAATCTTCACGCCTACAAATCAAATACGCCTCACAAACGTAGCGATTGTGCGACTGAAGAAGGGAGGGAAGCGTTTCGAAATCGCTTGTTATAAAAACAAAGTGCTGTCCTGGCGGAACAACAGGTAGGTATTCCACATATGGATCAGAGGGCGTAAATATATCGAGTCCCTTTATGTTTGCGCTTGGACATCGACTTTATACGGCCACATTCCCTTTTATAGTGAAAAGGATATCGACGAAGTACTTCAAACCCACACGGTCTTCACGAATGTCTCCAAGGGCCAGGCTGCCAAAAAGGAAGAACTCGTTACGGCCTTCGGCAACTCGAACGAAACGGAAATATGCAAGGTTATTCTGGCCAAGGGCGAGCTTCAAGTGTCGGAGAAGGAACGCCACTCCATGTTGGACACGCAGTTGAACAGCATTGTAAACAGCGTGGCTGCGCTCTGTGTAAATCCGGAAACGCGTCGACCCTACTCTGCGACCATGATTGAAAAGTCGTTGAAGGATGCTCACTTCTCGGTCAAAATGAATAAAAATGCCAAGCAGCAAACGCTGGAAGCAATTAAGCTGCTCAAGGAACACATGCCGATTGAGCGGTCGCGTATGAAGCTCCGCGTCTCCTTCAACGGTAAAGAAAGTGCCAAGCTGAAGGAATCTGTGGCGAAATTGGCAACCAGCGTCGAGCACGAAGAGTGGGAGGAGGCTTCGTTGAACATGACATTACTAATCGACCCGGGCAACTATCGTGCCATCGACGAACTGGTACGTAGCGAAACCAAGGGGAAGGGGTTGGTGGAGCTGCTTGAGCTGAAAGAGGTGGTCGAGAGCGAGGAGATCTTTTGAATGCTGTTATTCTATGTAGTTATTAGCTTATAACAATAAAGTTTATTTAAAATAATGGATTGAACAATAATAATCACTTTATACATTTATAACTTAACTCTTTAAACTTGCATATTTGAAGTATCATATGTATGTAAGCATTAACGCATTTCCATATAACCAGAATTCACTATTTGAAAGCCTGCAACTCCATTAGATTCAGCGATAAATACTCTTGTCTTCAGCGCTTCTTTAGATTAGCAAAGCGGCGAGATAAATCTTCGAAATCGATTTCATCATCGTTATTAGGCTTGGTGTGTTCTTCGCCTGGAATGTCTGGCAAGTCGGATGGAACGCTTGGAAGGTTCGGTATGTCTGAATTAACAGGTGGAGCGCTGGGATTGTTGAGTCCAGTTGATGGTGGGGGCATCTTTAAGCGGGGTTGCGGTGTCGGTTTGTTGGCATCCTAAGGAAGAGATTAACTTATTACAAGGTTCCCTGCCGATCGTAAACTAGTTTAAAAAATGCAGCCTTCTAGAGATCTTCAAGGAATTATTTAGAACAATTTATTATTTTTTATGAAATCTGGAAATATACACCAATTTTCCGAAAAATGTGGATTACTAAATTGTTCATTCCCTTTGGTAGAATTTTTGGTTGCATTCTTTAAAAACTCTGAAATACAATACACAAGTTTTTAGAGAATTTCAAATTATATAATATTTATGTAAGGTGCTACGTTTTTTTATTTGGTTTCTACCTGTGAATTGTGCGGGTTAATATACGAGTACCGTGGCGGAGGATCAAGAAATTTTGCATTCTAAATTAAAATCGAAAAAAGTAAAAAGTTCAAAATAAAAATTCAAAGTAAAACAAAGAAGAGGAATACAGAACAAAATATATAACAACCGACGATATAGTTGTAATTATAATACAATTAAAAATTACTGATCCCAATCCCATTCGATTATAACTAATGGAACCAACTATTTCTGGAACAACTTTTTCTCCTAATCCATATTTATTGGTTTTTATTGCGCACCAAATTTTAGTTTAGCAGTCTACGTTTCTAATTTATTTGATCGCAGTTAATTTTAGAATACACATACCTATTTTTCGACATTTACCACAAGTGTACATAAATATTTTAAATTATATAAGTGGGAGAGACAACAACAAGCATATGCGTGACACTTAGATACTTACACATCAAGAAATTCAATCATATTTTAGCAAAAAGGACAGGAAAAGATTAACAGATTTCAACATGCAATTAAGATCAAACATACCAAATTATTATCGTCAGGGCTTCCATTAGGCGAGGAAGGGGATGCAGATAAACTATTGGTTTCTTCCTACGTTAATACAAATAATGCATTTTCAAAAGAAATCACATCAATTATGGAGATTTAAAAAATTTCAAAGCAAAAACAAAAATAATTTAATTATCTCCTCATTTTACAGAACCTTGTCTAAACTCACGTTTATAAAGTTCGTATTGGTGCTTAGATCATTTGCACTGGCAGCAGAGTATGGAGTATTGGATCGTAGGTTGTACCCAGGATGCGGAGCACCTCCACCGCCAGCGTTTCCACCAAATGGCGGCGGATAACTGAAAGGCTTGTTTGCTGGTGGCTGCTGTATCGGCGGCAGCGGTGGCATTAAGGGATAACCAATGAAGCCCATCTGTGGCGGTGCTCCAGCACCGCCTGGATTACTTTTGTCCCCTAAGTCAATCAGAAAGTCATCTGTAAAGATTTATGGCACTTAAAAAGTGATATATTGCAGTATCTTTAAAAAAAACCTTGCCTACCTTTATTGTCGTCCTTCATCACTTGTGGATCTGGCTCATACTCAATGTTGTAATTTTTGGCGATCTCTATCAAGTACTTCTCCACAAGTAACTTTGGAGGAGCTTGCAACTGCAACTTGTGCATCAATTTCTCAGATACGTTGTGCTCTCCGGTAGCAGTGCGCGAATATTCTGCAAACTGTGGCCCATATTTCTGAATGAATATGTCTGACATTACCTTCAGCTCGGGAATATCGCTCTGCAAACGTGGGCACACCCAGACCAGGCTGGAAACAGCCTCTGAAATTCCTTCGTCCAACTCCTTCATCTGAGTAACCAAACCAAACCTGGCAAGCAGCAGATCACAGTACATCTCTACGATTTCCATGGCTTCCACCAGGTAGTCCTCGCTATTATTCAGAGGGTTAATCTAAGACTCTTGAATCTCAGTCGAGATCTTTCTCACCGAATTATATGCTCCACTCTTATCCGCGCTCGTTCGATCTTGTTTGTGGCCAAATAGTCAGCGATCTCTTTCCGAGCCTTCTGTGCCAGCTCAGCCTTCTTCTTCTCCAGCAATTTAAGCCGGTTCAACGCGAGTCGTATGTTAGTTTTAAGTTTAGTATAATTAGGCCCACTCGAAAACATTTCCCGATTTTATGAAAGAGGTTTCTTTAAATTCCAAGGACCAGGAAGTTGCGTGACTCAAATACTCAAACAAGAAACTTTTGTGAGTCATTGAAAAAGTGAAAGAAACAGGGATTCGAACTCAGTGGTGAAAATTCGTGGTGGCATAGTTATTTATAGTTAGAGTGACGTATTCGATATAGGAAAAATCGGTTTACGGACGTTGCTGTATGATTTCAATATATTGAAATATATCTCATATTATAACTTACTGTCATTTATAAATTCGTCTCTGATTTAATGTGTAAAAATCGACGACTTTAAGAATCAGCTTGAAGGTCTTACAACATATTAAAAAAGCTCAAGATTCTCTAGTATTTTAATTAAACCTAAATCTCACCTTCTAGAATTTCCTTATAAGGTTTAACGCAGCGATTTACAAAACTACAAAATTTAATCCGGAAGCAGGATTATATAAGCATTCCACACAACTAGAAAATATGGGTTTATTGATTTTTTTTAATATTCTCTAAATATACATTTCATTTTTCGTATATAATTTTTTCAATAGCTTGAGTTTAAAAAAGATTAAATATTATTAAGCCGTGTTTTGGAACAGCATTACATATTAATTGTGTTTATGAGTGTACTCTTTAAATGTAGCTAAATCCCTCTTTTTGTTTATTATAAAAATCATGTTTACACCACATCTGACTTCACCACGGCGGAATACAACAACAGCCTTTCGCTGTC
Organism: Sicus ferrugineus; assembly: GCA_922984085.1. Taxonomy (NCBI): domain Eukaryota; kingdom Metazoa; phylum Arthropoda; class Insecta; order Diptera; family Conopidae; genus Sicus; species Sicus ferrugineus. Next base: position 35,028,362 of record OV277350.1, on the reverse strand, counting down.
AAATTCAATTGACAAGTAGAACCAACAACAAATGAAACAACCAAATCAACTACTTAAGCCACGCTGGAGGGGTGTGCTACTTTGCTGTCGTTTAAGTTCGCTGGATTTAAATAAGTAAAGTAAAAGTCGTGGAAAACTAATTTTCGATACAATTACTACGAGTGGAAGAAAAGTGGAAATTAATTGCATGAATAAATTTCAGTGAAAAGGTTTTCCTAAGTATGTAAAACCAATATTAAAGCTTAGTGGTACCATTAAAAATAGAAAAACGTTCTTCAAAAACACTTGTGGTACCACCCGTTCGAAGTGTAAACAAACGACAGCAGCGGCAGATGTCAAAATGGCCAGCTGTTTGTGGTATTTAATAGGGGCCAACTGTCAACAGAGGGCGCCTGTGTGGCAAGAACGCAATCGAATTTCGAAGTATTGCCATCACGGACAAGTATTCGGGTTGATTGTCATCTTGGAGTTCGGCTGAAATGAAGAAGATGGAGCGCAGTAGCAATACTCCACGCCATATTTAATTTTGAGCTGGGAAAATAAATTTTCCATTCTGGCAGAATTTGATATTACTGTCTTTTGTGAAGTAAAATAAATGTTTAAGCTTCAATTTAAGCAGAAGTCACACATGCGAGTGTAGTTTAATTCGACCCAGGACAGGATTGAAACCCTTGACGTAAGTTTTATTCCTAATTTGCATTGTATAATTTTGTAGTAGACTTGCTGGTAGATTCAGTTCCATACGCTGCAATTTTTCTCTTGTGTTCATTCAACGTTGATTGTGGTGATCTGAGGAGGGTTGCTCGACCGTTTGGTCAATGGTGGAAATGTGATTTAAAGCTATTGCCATGAAGGATGTGTTCAGAAGCACCATAAAATTGCATCCCCCTCCATCCTTTATTGAATTCCTCTGCTTTCATTCCTACAAGATGGTGCCTTTCTGGACTACTAAACGATCCTTGTAGTTTTTTAAGGATTGATAGATCGCTTTTGACTTGTGCTAGTAGCATAAATGGAATAGCGATGCGACCGATTTTTGCCGATTGATTTCTCCCAATTTTTGTTGTATTTCCCACTTTTTCAATTGTGTTTTTTTGCAAATGAACTTTAGGTACTCGTGCTACGATTTGGAATTTGTTAAATTTTCATCAGTAAAATTCTAACGAGGTATGTGGATGCCCATAATTAAACTAAAGTTTTCCAATTGAACTTGGAAATTCATGGTAAAATACAATTATAAAAATAACCTCATTCCAGCATTCGCAAACTTTTTACTGTCGGGTTTTTATTTTGACAGAAGATTTTTCCTACTCACAATGCTAATGTAGTTTGCTGTCATTTTTTCGAGCCACTCAAGAATTTTTCTCTCCTTAAAACTCAAATAAGCAGAACTAGTTCAGTACAGATTTAAGTGGCCAATTTTTCATTAGTCTGCTATTGCAAAAAGAACTCTCGCTGGACTTAAGAGGTAAACGCTGTTAGTGCCTTAGTATTACGATCGTTAATCTATAAATAAATAAATAGATAAATATCTAATACAGTAAATTCAAAATTCAGTTCTTTCGTGGAATTTAAATCTTACTCATGTAGTACCCCAAGAACTGTTAGTAGTCCTCCTAAGTTAAAGAGGTTTCAACCTGCAAGGAGCACTGTTACTCTACTTGGCGTTCTCTCCGGAGTTGATTAAATAAATAGACTGAAAATATCTCTATTGTCCATATATTGGAGTTTTAATATACCAAACGTTTCACAAGTGTACGGTAAAAGTAGGAGGGACTTTATAAAGTACAATTTTCGTACCTTAGTAAAATTTCTAAACTACTATATAGTTTAACTTCTATGCAATATGTGAAGGTTATAACTACGGAAATTCTGCAAACTGTAGTGTTTATATGGAATACATTATTAATGCTGTCTGTTTCTATCATGGTGCGAATATTAGTATGACTCAGATAAAATAACTATGTAATTTAATAAAACCCTGCTACCTGCACACCACATCAGATTTTTTTTACTGTACAAAATTTTTAATTTCTGAAGATTATTCAGCTTTTACTTATTTGTCTCCTCGTTAAAAAACTCGAACAGTCAGTTGTAATTCCCGAAACTTTTACAAACGTATTGTTTTAAGTGTGAATGGTAGAATAAGTGATTTGTGTAAGAAATAAGACTTAAATTATTGTTATTATTCCAACAATGTTAATTTCACGAATCTACAAACGCTTTACAGATCCATCAATGGCCCAGTACTACCAGATGAATTTCGATGAGCTGAAGCAGATCTACCCCGACATACAACTCGTGAATGTTGCCAGCGACGATGTTGGTGTTAGTAATCACAGTCGATCACAGGTTCATAGATTTAAATAGCTTAATTTTAAGAGTGCATTGTTAAATCTTGGAATCTGGGATGAGAAATAATAACTAATTACAATGTTTGCGTTCTACTTTCTTTTTTATTTTACTCTTATGTGTTCACTTTATTTGTTATGTTTTTATTTTTATGTGTTTCGTTTGTTTTTTCTTGTGTATTGCAGCAGTTGTTACTGCAAGACGACCAGCTTATATTGAATGAGGGACAACAGGTCGTTTACCACACAACAACCGCTAATCAACCTCAGTATCAGCAACAAGCAGCGCCAACTCACTACATCGTTGGAGATGAAATCGTGCAACAGCAACAACAGCAGCATCAGCAAGTGATGTTGCAACAACAACATCAGCAACAAATGGACCACCAGCAACAAGTTGTTCAACAGCAGCAGCCACATTATCACCAAGATGCTCAGCATCAAGAAGTGCAGCAGCAACAACAGCAGCAGGTTGCTCAACAGGATCATCAGATGCAGCATGTTCAGCAACAGCAACAAACACCCCAGCAACAAATCTACTACACAACTGATCAGATTCTACAATCCAACACTATCGTTCAGCATCCTTCGCAGGAGCAGCAGGATATGCAGCAACAGCAGCAGCAACAACAGCAGTTGCATGTCCAACAGCAACAGCAGCATCAACAACACATACAGCAGCAGCAACAAATGATGCATCAGCAGCACGCAATTCAGCAGCAGCAAACGCATCCACAACAAGTTCAGCAGCAACAGCAGACACAGCAGCAGATCGTGTACCGCATGCAGCCCCCGCAGCAGCCATCTGCTATATCGCAGCAAGCGCAACAGATCCTCAACAACGCGCAAGTAATAGTTCAGCCCAACGGCCAACAGGTGCTCATTCAGTCGCCGCAGCATCAGGAGATCATCATGCGCCAGCCGATTCAGCAACAACGCATTATCTATAACCCGAACCGCATCCTCTACTCGCCCCAGCAACAATCCCAGCAGCAGGCGTTACTGCAGCAGCAGCCACAGCAGGCCCATCAGCAGCCACAGCAACACATTCAGCTTCAAACCAATCCCATACATGCTCAAGCACGTCTCGTGCAGTCACGTGTAACTCAACAGGTTCAACAACAACAACAAATGCAGACTGCCAATCAAAGTGTCGTGTTCCACCAGGTGCCAGGTGTCGCCAACCAACAAGTGCAGAAGTCGGCGCCGCAGCAACAAATACAGCTGCAAGTTCAGCCACAGCTGATTGCTGCTGCTGGCATCCGGAATGCAATTCGTGGAAAAATGCCTCGCGGAGCGATGGCTGGTTCGTCCACTCTGATCGCCAGGATGCCGATGGCACGCGGTGGTATTCGTGGCGGCTTGACGCAAATTGTTGGTGGTCAAACTCTGAAGACGCCACGCCCACGCACCACGCCAGCAGCTGGTGGAACCAGGTCCCGAGGGGGAGCTCGTGGTGGCAGAGGTGGCCTTAGCAATATAGCTGGACGAGGCATCGTGGCAGCAGCCGCTTCCTGCACAAGCCCTGCAAACGTTCAAGGCTTGAGTCAGCAGATGGCTGTTCAGCAGACGAAGAACGTAACGGTTACAGCCATCAGCCAACAGGGCCAAGTGAAGCAAGTCTATCGCACCCAGGTTGTCGATACCGCCGGTGTTGCTCAACAGCAACAGCAACTGCATTTGATACAAACGCAGCCGAGATCAATGGCGCAAAGCAGTGGCCAGTCGGGCATCGGCATCCAGGGGGCTCAACGCTTCCGGTCGACATCAAGTGAAACTCCACCCCAATCCCAGCCGCCGTCCTCTCCTCCAGCAGGAAGCGGCAATTTTGATATGGACTTGGAAGATAGCATCCAAGCCGTCGTTGTGAAGAAGGGAAACGAGCAGCAAAAGCCGGCTGCTCCTACCTCTGCTGCGCAAAGTCCAGCCAACACAACCACACTGACCACTTACTACACGAAGGACAACAACGATGACGACAACCGACTCGTGCGCACGCAGAACGGAACCTGCATGACTCTCACCGAGTACAAGAAACGCCAACAAGCAGCACCAGCCATGGCCATGGGTCCCATGAAACCAGCAGCTGTGCCGGTGCGGTCTGCCCCACCCACCCCAGTAGCAGCGACACCGAAGATTCAGCTGCCAGCTGCTGGACAGAATAGTTTATCCACCGTGCCAGTAGCACGCGTTGCACCTCAAAAAGTGGCTACGCCGCAGCAGCCACCCATGGAGACTCCTGCTCCAACTCCAACTCCACCCTCTTCAATACACCGCACGTCACACAACAACTACGAGATCCAGACACAACACGTTTTGCAGAATCGCAGCGGCCAGCAGATGGCCGAGAAGGACAGAAACAGCGCCAAGATGCTCGTCATCCTCGCTTCCGGAGAACAGCGTCTCATCACATTCACCCTCCCACGGGAGTCGTGCACCGTACAAGACCTGCTCGAACAGGTGGGTGTGCCTTTCGACAGCAGTACTACAATACGTTGTGTAGAGAATCCTGGAGCGAATATTGACTTCGTGGTTACGGTGGGCTTCTCGGTGCAGGAGTCCGCCAGTGAACTCATCTCTCGTGCCGAGCAGAGCTTGCAGATGAGCAGGCAGCAAGAGAGTAGCAGCAGCCTTGCCTCTGCAGCACCCACGACTAACGCTTCAACTTCCACGAGCAGCCATTCAGGAGCTGAAACTACTGCGTCACCAACCATTGCTACACCTGCAGCAACTACTGCCTCCCAAAGCACGCAGGCGACTGCTGCAACCTCGACAGCCACCGACGACTCGAATAAAGGTTCCATTTCAACTGCGACCACCACCAGCAAGCCAGTTGACGAAGTTCCTCAGAAAATTGTACAAGGTTACTACGCCATCTGCCAGAGTTGCGGATTCAGCGGTTACGACCACGCCAAGTGTGAGAGGTAACGGTATTCCACAGAGTGTATATAGCGACAGTGAATTGAACACTTCCTCTTCCCTTCTATTTATTCTTATGCAGATGCAAACGCGTTTTCCTCGAACCACCCAAGCGAGTGCCCTGCATCAAGTCGAATGCCTCTGCAGCCCATGCGGGATGCGGAAGCGATTCTTCTATTCATACCAAGATAGGAAACGATAAACGGCTGTCTGATCTGCAAGGACGCAGTTGTAAGTCCACCGTTGCACCGTACACTCCCACTGCTGGACGTGGACGTGCCAGCCATTCCGCAGGCCGTGGAAGAACCAGGAGTGGGCGCAGAGCAGTTGAGTCCGAGCCGGTTATTCTGACTCTAAGCAGCGACGAAGACGACGACGATGAGAATTCTAATAAAGCATTCACAAATGTAAGTGTTCTCCTCCTCCAATACTGACATTTGGGAGTGGCGATTAATAATATAAACATTCCCAGGCTTCTACTTCTAATTTGGGTAACAATTACGGCGTCACAGCTGCTTTGAGTAGGCCATTGCCATTTGAACCAGTGATACCAGAAAAAGATGAAACTCTAATTTATGCTGGTAAGTTTTTCGGGTTTCACCATTGCTCTCACGGGAAACATTTTCGGAATCAGAGGGGACGGTACTCCGTAACTGTAATCGGACAGATGTAAAATTAAGGCAAATCTACGAAATTCGTACGAATAATTAAAGGAATAGTTATTCAGGTCTTATCAGTTGACATTGCAAATATATTTCATGGTGAAATTATCTTTTGAGAAACGCCGGGAAGATAAGCACGATCACGCACGATATCGCTTGCTTGGTTGACTAGCCGCGAATCGCCAAGGAGACTACTAGGTGATTCGCCCAGAACACTCTACGAATCACCGAGACTAGTGTCAAGCAACTCGATGGTTCGACTCGTTTACGAGTCGTTTAACGGAATGTTAGACGCTTTTATATAAAATAAACCAATTTATAAAAACTTCTATTTTCATACCCGAAGGGAGTAGGATATATTCACTTTGTTCTTCCGTTTGTAACGCAGAGAAGGAGACGAGATAGATATAGAAAAGTACATATATTCTTGCTCAGCGTCACCTCCTGAATGGATTTAGCCCTGTCCGTCCGTCTGTCTGTCTGTTGAAATCACGATTACGGGAGAACGAAAAGAGATATCGCAATGCAATTTGACACAAATATTCTTTGTTATGTAAAGCAGTTTGGTAAAGGGCGGCAGTTTGGTATTGAAAATATCGGTTAACCACGCCTACTTTACATACGGAATGTAAAGGCACCTTGTTTTAAACAATGTTTTAATTTGAATATTTCATAAACCGGGCGAGATATTGAGGTATAATTTTATTCCGGAATATATAATGCCATTACTAAAATATTTGCCAAAAATGGGCGAGGTCTTCCCCCTTCTACAAAAGTTAAGTGGCGAAATTATAATTTTTCTTAGTTCCTCGAGTGTAGGGTATTTAGAATTGGGCCCGGCCAAAAACAACACTTGTTATCCTTCGTCTCTATACCAGAAAGTGGTCGTTAATGTCATTTATAAAAGAAGCGAAGAAATAAGCAAAACAAAAATCCCACAATGTCATCAGGCTTACCATATTTGATTCTATCTATGGTAAGTCTCGGAGATGCTACTGTCTGTACCATGATTATATCATGATTTTGTCATGCTCTTAAACAGACTGCAACTTCTTTCTTCTTTCCTTTTTTTTTTTACTATAAATTTTGGATACTTGCTGCTTAGTGACATCAGCTATAGAAATCCTACGAATTCTCATCGCTGTGTACCGATACTATGCGATACTCGAACGGATTTTGTCCATTTTATTAAGGCACTCGGGTGTTCTCAAAAACTATATTTATACTCAAGGTGGAATTCGACCCATTACATACTTGTCAGTGCGATGCATATTGTACCATGAAAAACTTACGCTTGTTAAAGCCAACTAATATTATATTAATACAATTGAAAAACTCCAATACGATAATCAGTAAAGCGAAAGATAATGTTAACAAAACAGTAATAATCACGAAACCTATGGATTGTGCCTAAATATTTCCTTTTTGCCGCTTTACTTTAAAGTAGCTAAACAGGTAGAAAATTCTATTTTTAAGATAGTTTCTAGTCTGAAAATACTTTAAAATTTATAATTAAAGCGCCATGAATACATACAAATGCATAGTATTGAAATTCGACGTTCATTTATAAAGTACATTCAAAATAGTTTTTTTGGGTTCGGGCGCTAAACTTCAGTTACACTTTTTTATTGCAATTTTAATGCTCTGCTTAATTTACGGACATTGACTAACTATTTCTTTTGTAAAAAATTAGTTTTATTAGAAATGAAACTAAATTAAAATTTTCAGTAAAATTTCTAGTAAAGTTTTAAATTAATTGTATTTTAAAAGTACTAAGTTCGTAAAAGTACAATTAGTAAAAGTACTAAAGTCGAAATCTGCTGATATTTTAGAATACACTATCGCTTATGGAATGAAATTCACTGTCACTGCCAGCAGTGAAAAAGGCAGACAACTACAAAAAAGACAATTGCAGCCAAATTCTAGTTGAAATGTCGTTTTTTTCGCTTATGTTGCTCGTTCGCTTGCTTTTGAAAATAATTGTTTCATTTAGAATGGAAGAAAAACTAAAAGAATTTATAATATTAACTTTTAATATATGCCTTGATAAGAAACCATGATTATCTCGTTCCTCCCCAGTATATTTCTATATTTGTATTCCTTCTAACTTTTTATATGCGAAGTACAACTTAAGAACTTAAACCAAGTCTAACGCTTGTTAAAGCCTTCATCAATCAAATCAAATGTGGAAGCGAAAAGCCGAAATGCCAAAATATACTGCCATTGCTACATTGTAATTACTACGGCTGTGAATAAGCTCAGTTCAGCGCAATGAACAGCTGATCGATTTCACTGCCACCGCCACTGCTGCATTTTAATTTGGGCTTTATGAGCAGCTTATCCAAACCACTATCAATAAAATTCACAAAAATGAACACTTAACTTCCCTGGATTAAACTTTTTCAACTGGCAATGCTGCTGTAGCAAGGCTGGTCTAACTTCGAATTCAGCTGTCAGCTACTCGCCGATGGAGGCGCTTGTGTAGCTACTCGCCATCGCATCATTCGACTGTGTGATTACATTGATTTGGCTAAATTCTAAGTTGTTTGTGTGATTTTAGAAATATTTATTCATGAGGAAGTTAACAATATCTTAACCAAAAAAATTCAAAGTGAAAAAATGGAAACAGGTTAGAATATATGACGTGTGTATGGAAGAGAGATCCGCCGCAAGCGTCAACACTCTGGAACGTGTTGCAAACCCGCGATACACACGCAGACTTCACGCGACCCTCCGGCTTTATTAGCATTTAACATGATTTTATCGGCTCCATTAGTTCCTTCCGTAAAGTAGTTGACAAAAATTCTTCTCCATTACAGATTTTAAGCGGACCGACGTCACCGACCTGTCCGACTCCTCCGACAAACTGAAAACATCGATGCAGTGTAAGCTCGTACGCATCGGGACGTACCGTTTCGAGCCTTCGGAGAATGTAAGTGGATGCATTTGATTAGGGTTACATTCTGGGACTCATTTTGCATTGTTATCTGTAGGTAATTTTCACCTCGAAGGGTATTTGCATCGTGGCTCCGTTGTATGGAAATCCGGATCAATCCTTCGCACTGCAAATTCACAAGAAGGAAGTGGTGAAGATCATCGCTCACTTCTCCACGATCTCTGACTCCATGCTGTGCTTCTATACGTTGCGTAACTGCGCCCGCTACATCAAAGCAAACCTGGGCCTGCAGGAATCTGTTCCGGCAGATGGCTGTAAGCAGTCCAATTTCTCCATATAATATTTGAATTGAGAGTATTTGTTTTGTGGCAGCATCCTTTTACTTTTCAGCGAATGGTCCGTATCAAATGCGCAAAATAATTCTGCTCTTCGAGCACATCTCGGAGCAGTCGATGAGTGTGATCCGGTCGATTTGGGAGTACTTCGACGAGATCTCATTTACGGATGCTCAAGATTTGCTGCAGCGGGCTGCGCAAGCTGACCGTCAACTAGCTGGAAAGAACGAGTAAGTGTCGCGCCGAATGAAGTAACAGTCACAACTTAACGGTATGCTTTCCTTCCAGTGAATCTCATTCAACTACGACGCACTTGAACCCCAATGAGATTCGTCAACTGCTTATCTACCCGCCGGGTAAAGGTGGTATATCCATTAATACTGAGGACTACATGTGCTTAGCTACGGAGCAATATTTGAACGACATTATTATCGAATTCTATCTGAAATGGATTTACAACAACATCATTCCGGAGAACCAGCGTGAGAAGACGTTTATCTTCAGCACGTTCTTCTACAAGCGGTTAACTACCATGTCGCGTCATACGCACCACGACAAAGAGGTCAAGCAGACTGCTGCTCAGAAGCGTCACGCACGTGTGCAGAACTGGACCAAAAATGTAAACATCTTCGACAAGGACTTCATCATAATACCCATCAACGAGCAGTCGCACTGGTTCCTGGCCATAATTTGCTTTCCCAAGCTGAAGGGCCCTGTAACGTTCGACACAAATATTCCCGTTGCTCCACAGCAAATAAAGAAGCAAAGTAAGTGGTTGCCTCGAGTGTGAACCCTTTACTGAGTACTGACCTTTATTCTCGTTACCCAGGAGGTAAAAAGGTTGCTCTTCAGATTGGCAACACGACGATAACCGCGCTTTCGAAACGGGATAGCGCAGCAAATGCGTTAGCTGAGATCTGTGGCGTCGGCGACGAGGACAGCGAACGTGACGAGGCCGAAGGTGACGAAAGCGACTTGGCCTCGGACGACAGCGACTTCGACAACAATGTGAATATCAGCTCTCAGCCTGATGCGAATAATTCGCAAACGCAGGCCATCAAACAGCCCCTCATCCTCATCTTCGACTCGCTTGCTGGCGCGTCGCGCAGCCGCGTGGTAGCCACATTGAGGGATTACCTCACATGTGAATACAAAGTCAAGATGCCCGAGAGCAACGGCCCGCACGTCTTCAACAAGGACAACATGCCGGGCCATTGTGTGAAGGTGCCTCAGCAGAACAACTTCACCGACTGCGGCCTCTACTTGCTGCAGTACGTGGAGCACTTCTTCAAGGAACCCATTCGAGACTACAGACTGCCCATCAAACAGTTGAGCAACTGGTTCGACACCATTGTCGTTACGCGCAAGCGCGAAGACATCTCAATACTTCTGCAGAAACTAATGAACGAGAAGAACGGCTCCAACCAGGTGATTCTGCCGAAGATTCCGTTCCCTACGTTGGACGGGGTACTTGTGGAGCCGCCGCCTGATGCGGAGGAGAGCTTCAACGAAGAGCAGGTGGAATTCGAAGAAGAGGACATGGAGGAGGAGGCTGTTGAAGAGGTCTGTACACACACCCACCCACACATGGGAGCAGCAGCCTTATTTTCTCGCTATCTCGTTTTGCAGGAAGACGAGCTTAATGCCGGTGAAGTCGATATGGACAGCCCGCCTGAGGAGCAGGGTTTCAGAGCGAGTTCAGGCACAGCGCCTGCATTGGTGCCAACACAGGGCCGAAAAATAGTTGTGAAGAGGCGGGTGCAGACGCCTGGCGCCGACACGCCGCTGACCAGCTTGCGCAATAGCCAGCTAAAAATAAGAAAAATTGAACAGTGAACTAAGATTCCAGTAGAGATTACTAAATATACAACATCATGCATTTGTAATTAAAACGGGAAAGAAGTTACGAACGATGATTCTTAGTCACTAAGAAGCGGATGGAGGGGAGGCATATTTTTAAGCAATTGCTATTAAATCTTCGGAGTTTTTTTGTATTAAGGTTTTTTTCTGTTTTCATCATTACCAATTTGGCAACTGCATACTAAATACTTGCATTCATTAGAGCTTTGTTAATTTGTATGAGAACTGTATTCCTTAGATATTCATATAATGTAAATATTATAATTAATCTGCATCAATGCGTTGCTGCTCACATGTCTAATAAAACGGATTCCTCACAAACTCCAGTGCTTTTGAATTGAGTCGTGCGGTAGGTTGAGACGGATTGTTTGATTAGAAACTAATGTGTGTTTGAATGCTTAGATGTTTGATACTTCATATACAGTTTCGAGAAGTGGCCAGAAGGGGTAGTTTTATGCTTTCAAAATATTTATTTTTACACTTCTCCGTTGAAATCTCTTCATTTAAAATACTTGGTGCGAGAAATCAAATATGTGTAATAAAATCCCAAGATTCAGATTTCTTAAAGTGATAAAGACGTGAATTTGAATTGGGCTTCTACAATTAAAAGTTAAAACTGAGAAAGTTTCTTCAGCGAAAATTATGTAAATAAATAACTTCTGTCAGTCCAAGTGGCTCTCCGCACTCGAAGTTCCACCCCTTTGCGAGCCACTAAGATAACCTAAGCGGAGACTATCATGTAGGTCTGAGTTTTTGAGTTTCGTAAGCAAAAGATTGTTGTGCCCACTTCCACTTCCTCCTTAAACTTCTCTTTGTAGACTTCAGCTCATTAACATCGCTTATTAGAATTCAAACTGATGCCCACTCTACTTTGACGTCCTCCATGTATGTATGGTTAAATAATTACACTAACAACACGCTGTGATCAACATAGCGTTGAAAAAATGCTGATACGTTTTTTCAACGTATACATACATGCCATGTATGAATGAAGTATGGAAAGTCTCGCAGGCTTCAGTTACTGCATAGCTTTGCCAAATACCTCTGTGTGTTGTATTCATAGACAGGAAAATATCCTCAACCATAGACAGGAAATATCTATTTATAAATCAAAGTATGTATATATATTCGCGATTTCATTCTTATTCAATCACAGCGTGGTTATGTTTGGTTAATTGTACGTACATGACCTCAGTTCATGGCAGCATGTTGACATGTAAGTTTCGCAGAGTTTTTTTAAGTGAGGTTAAGTCTGAAAATCGTCTGAAAAAAGCAAAAGAAAAGTGGCGTAATGTCAGGCTGCTCTCTGAAGTGTTAAGGTGGATGTTGCTTCGAATCACAACACATTTGATTGTGTTCACCATAGTGGGTTGGGTAACGGAGGCTTTTGAGGTGCCCTACTGGAGTTGTTTTTTCCGTACATAAATTTAGAAAAAGCAGGAATTGACGGGATTAATTTGATAACGTTCACAACCTTTTAATATGTGGTAGAAGGATATGCATGGCTTAGTGAAATTTTATTTTGGAGATTTAGATACTATTTAACATTTTATAATTTTTGTCATAAACATTTCCTTATGTTTAACACAAAACGGATGAATTTTTTCATTCGGAAGCGTTTTTCCCCAACATTTAAATCTTAAACGATATTCAAATATTTTTTATTAACACTTTATTTATAACAAGTTATACGGTTAGTGTTTTAACAATCCCAAGACAATCAGAGTACATGACTCTAACCTTAGTTCTGAGTGCTTTTTGCTGCTTTGTACGATTTTTAACTTCCCGCACAAATGTTTGCTTCAGCATTGTGTTTTAATCTTTTATATGTATTCCTTGATAAGCGACAAATATCTGCGATGCTCCGTTCGCTCAGCTTCCTTTCTATTAATTTTTGCGATACCCTTTTGATCGCATAGTTCAAAACCATCCATGGGGTCCCAAGTGTGTATAAATAAACCAACACCATTGAGCTTAAATATCGTCCATCACTACATCCTATCTTCGATTTTCTGCCCCCAATGAGTGGCGCCTTATCTGTGATTCTGGTCGCCGGCTGATTGAACGCTGATTTCGTTCGAAGCGCTGCTGCCGTCATTTATTCTTGTGCAGTGTTTAGAAGTGAACGGTCTGCAACGAAGAGACGTGGAAATGGTTTTGGTGACGAACACCATTCGTAGTGGTTTCAATCTGGTGGTCAGCTGCTCTACACGCCACCTGAGGAAGGCATCAGTGAGCCAGTGGAAGAGGAATTTCAGCGTAAGCGCCGCCTGTGATGCAGGTATGAGACTTGAAATTTTTATTTATGGAATTCATGCAATTCTCTTAGCTGCACGCCATTCACGATTACTGCGAATTTTTTCCAGTGCCTCTTAAATCATTAGTCGTAATTACACAGGGTAAACAGAAGGTTTTATGCTGCATGCAGGTTGATTTAATCTTGACTGTGTGAATGTGTTAATTTTTTTTAAATCTAAAAAAATTTGTTTTTTAAAATCGAAATTTGTGATCGCGCGAGGAGGCACTTAATTACGCAAGGCATAGCATGAATGTTTTGAAATTATTATTATATATTCATACCTATTATATTCAAACTTCCAATACAAAGGCAATACTGGTTACTTTTTCCTGTTCCAGGACGTCGCTATACAGATAAACACGAATGGGTGTCCGTTGAGGGTTCAATCGGTGTAATTGGCATCTCCAAGTACGCCCAGGAAGCACTGGGTGATATAGTATTCGCACAGTTACCCGATCCTGGTACGGCGTTAAAGCAGAATGATGAATGCGGCGCTCTGGAAAGCGTGAAGGCTGCCAGTGAAGTGTATTCGCCAGTAAGTGGAAAAGTAACCGAGAAGAATTCGGAAGTCGAAGATTCACCAGCGTTAGTCAACACTAATTGTTACGACAAAGGTAGGGAGAAATTTTACATTTAATAACTTATTGCATATTTACAGTTAATAACTAATTGCAAATTTTTGACAATGAATTGTCCATTTTTCTGCTGACATATTTAGGTTGGCTCTTCAAATTAACTCTCAGCGACCCCAAAGAGATCGAGAAACTTATGACTGAAGAACAGTATCAGGATTTCCTTAAAGCGGAAGGACATTAGCTGGATAGTGTTCGCAAAGCTTTCAGTGTTGCTCACAACACAACCACTACGTAGACAATATTGTTATAGACGTGTGACTTTATTTTTACTTAATTCACGTTGTACGAACGGGTACAAGCCAGTATAATGTGCTATAAGTTTGTTAGATCTTGTTTTAGTGTTGTTTTCCTTAACTACTTTACACATTTCTAAGTTTGTTTTAACACTAGGAAGTTGAAATCATATTTTTGTTCAAATATTAATGAAAATGAAAATGGCAAATGTGTTTCTTATCAGTTATATGTGTCGTATCTCTCGGAAGAAGTCGGAAGCATTGTGACCCCGTGTACCACTGTCTGTGTTGATCATCAAGAGCTTATCGGTGAATGAGAATTTTCGAACGCTGTGTTGCTCAAATGAATATATGTTGCGGACCAAGGAATGCATGTTTCTTTTTGTGTGGATCAAATAGACGAACAAAGGACTTCGCGATTAAATGAAGGGGTTCCGAAAGGTTACCTAACTCCACTGTTTGAAAAGTTTACACGTGTTATCACAACATCACATTACGAAAGAGGAAATAGGAGTAAATATATGTCATTACCCAAGAAATGTAAAAACCTGAGGATAGTTATATTACAATTTGTGGAATAGTTTTCTTTAGTTCTTGAAGAATTCTTGGATGTCTTTTGGTTCTAGAATTTGTAATGAAGAAAGAATTAATGGTATTTATCTCACTCCCCAGAAGAAAAATCTAGATACAATGATTGATATTCTTATGGGTTTAATATAAAATAACGGTTGTATGAATGATTGACATGCTATTTGTTCAGTTTTCGATATCTCGTTTTGTTTGAAGATATTGCAAAATTAAAGTAGGCCTTTTTAATCCGTCTTCAGAATTTCACCTACTTCTATATTGATATCCCATATCCCATAATCTGCAGTGACATCTGGAGTCAGAGATCATCAACTTGTACGATAGTGATATTACACGATCTTCTTTTCCGCTATTCTAAATTTGAAGTATATTTTCCGGTTGCAACTAACTACTTTTTCAAAAGACTGTTTTTTGTTAAATTTTTCACCTTATTCAGCTGAAATTATATTATTGATATTTAAAATATTCCCGGTGCATACTTTTAGGCTCACTATAAACAATACTAATCTAAATTATATTTTCTACTAATTTTGCCGTGGCATTTGTTTCTATCTGATAAACAAATGCCACGGCAAAACGGCTGATAAAGGATTTCAGCGCATCCCAATTAGCTTTCTTATAAAGCCATACTATCCGCTTCGAGCTGGTGAGCAGATTGAAGAGTAGAATAGGGGAGGGTAGCAGAAATTTTAGTGTGGTCCGAATTTCCACGAGATGCATCGTACATCGCCACAACATTGCGTGTAAAAAGAACATTCGCGTAGCTTTCATATCTTAAAATATTATTAAAATATTACCGAAGCTTACAATATATATTTAATATCCGAAGAGAATATTTGATCTCTTAAATGTTTTAAATGCCCTTATTATATTAAAAAGCAAGAAAGAATGGATCTAAATTAATGAACCCATTTTCTGTGACTATTGCGAAATAGGCGCAGAAAATATCTTGAGATGCAATTGCAATTTTAATTTAGAAATCATTACTAGTTAATTGTTGAGATAATTGAAAGATTGGTGGGCAATAATTTTGACCGATGGCCAGACCAAAAGGTCTTTTTGGAAAAGAGAGAGTAGTCAGATTTTAAATCTGTAATAGTGAACTCTAGATTATATTTTCGTATGCATTCTCTGGACGCGTGTCATTTTGCGATAAGAGAATAGAAGTCGCTTAAATCGTCCCAAGAATTCCTATTTGAACAGCAATTTGAATTTGCATGTCACGCTATCATTGAGGGCAACGGAATAACTTTTGGTTGTCAATTAAATAAATAATTTAAAATAAAAGTATATTTTTAATCTCTAACTGTTGCATAATCATGTTTTATAAATATAAATACAACACTATATAAATACAATACAGGGATGGAAAAAGCACCAATATAAAGTGTAAGGATAAAAATTTTAAAAGTAATTCGTGTGAATGAAGTTGTGATTATTTGAGCAACTTTTCTCACTTCTATTTAGCAAGTAATGAAAAAGTAATGAAAATGCCATCTTTTTGATTATATAGGGCGACAAAATTTTAAGCCAGAAACGAAATTATACTTTTTCGAAGGTTTTTGACTTACTGAATTCGAATCCGATGTAACATAACCTCAAATGTAGGACGTAAACGCGTGTTTCGTAGATTTGGTTAGGATATCTCAAAAGCTATATTCAAATCAAACGTGTTTCTTAAAGTTCATAAGCACGAAAAATTGCTGTGTTTAATTTAATAATAAATAATCTTTTATTAGTTAGTATATCAATTACGATTTCAAATATTTTAACATTTCTACAAAGCTTAACAAAAAACGAACTTAATAACTCCCATGGGATTTAGAGAGTGAGAACTTGAGATTAGAGCATTAAAAAAGCTGTGCCAAATGTTTGCTTCTCTGCCTCTCTCTGCGAGCAATAAATAAATCATAGCAGCTGTTAAAGCTTTTCTTCAGCGTCCGTCGAAATGTATCGAAATCGGAAGTCGGGAGCAGGGAGCAGGCTTCTGTTAGGTGGCGGCCCTCCAGCATTTCGTGCTGCGAATGTTGAGTGAAAAGGGAGAATTTTTATTCAGCGAAAGTTTAGTACGCGAGTTAAATTCAGTTCGACTGGACGTTACAAATCAATACAGAAAAGAAAAATTGGAAAACAATAAATTAAATTGCTATACAATAGATTTAAAATTATAGTTCTGAATATTGAATCCTTAGAGTGCGGGCGCTTGAATTTATAATTAATTGACAGTTTATTATTTCAATTGAATAGAGCAAAACTTAAAGTCATTTAAATATAACGAATTTTCGCAATACACGATATGCCAGCAGAAAAATCAATTTATAAACCTAATCCGGCCTTTAGCCGAAATGCCTACATATCTAGCATGGAGGAGTACAAGAAATTCTATGAGGAGTCCTTGGAGAATCCGGAGGAGTTCTGGTCTCGGGTGGCCAAGCAGTTCCACTGGGAAACTCCTGCCTTTCCAAAGAAGTTTCTGCAATATAATTTCGACGTAACGAAAGGCCCCGTCTCCATCAAGTGGATGGAAGGAGCGTCTACAAATATTTGCTACAATCTGCTGGATCGCAATGTTCGCAATGGTCTGGGAGACACCATCGCTTATTACTGGTAGGCATAAATCAAATGGACGTTTCGAAGGAATCCTTGCACAACTCTTTCTATCTGCAGTGACTCATTCCATTGTGTTTGCTGCAAATTTCGCTTTTATTGATTGATGCATATTTTACTGTGCCTTTTCCTTGCACAAGTGTTTCGTCCTTGTGATGCTGTTACGAAATCCTGGCCGCAAGGCGCATGTCTGAAGAATAAGACGTTTAAAGCGTGGAGTAAACAACATTTTAGTGTGATGAATGGTTTTGTTATGCCTAATTCCGATGCTAGTTTTACCTATTATAGGGTTCTTCACAATTTCATTGCCATTCCAATTGCTTTTGAAAAAATGTGCTCTATTTTCACCCTATTACACAATCATGAAGAACCCTTATATTCATTTGTTTTTCAAGATTCATTTGTTCTTTTCATTTTCTCAAGGCGATGAATCTTCTTTTACTTTCATGGACATTCCGCGTCCTTCCTTGCAGGTTTTGTCCTTTTCAATCTTATTTTTCCATTTCTTCCCTTTTTATCTAACTTTCTAACCATCTCGTGAATACACACCACACACCATCTCGTGTATTACACACCTTATCGGTGTACCTTGAATTGTAAAACTAGGATATTCTTTTATTTTTCCTTTTTGCAAGAAGCAGCAAAAAATTCGCAATTCACTACTGTTTTTGGATTTTTCAAAGCTTTTAAGTGAGAGTGTAATTGTTATCCTTGGCCCATAATATGGCATAATAAATCCTTTGCAATGATGACATCAATCAATGATCAATAATTTTGAAAATAATGAAATTTCTGAAGGCGTTTGTTCTATAAAATATAATTTTCTTCTATTTAAAAGGAAGATTATAAACTTTATTAAGTTTCAATATTTGAAGCTTACAAAATTAAGGAGATTTTTACCCTTTTCTGTCAAATTTAAGTGGCTGTCGAAAGGATAAGAAAACTTTACACTAAAAACCTTTATATCACTTTAACATCAATTTCTACTAAACTTATCAGATTTGTACTGTTTTTATGAAGAAACATGTGTGTTTATTGTTTTTCAACTTCTGTTATTCAATTATTAATGACTTTACATACGTCATAATGACCACTTAGCTTATAATGATTACTTAAATGCTTCTGTTTCAAACGCGCTTCCTATTTTCTTCCTAATAAACAGCTTGTTGTTTTGCATCTTCTTCTGCTGTTTTGAAAACTGCTGGCCATTCTGTATCTTCAGTTGTTTTGGAATTCCTCAGGAATGTACGATATTTTTTTTTTAATTTAACCTTTCGGGTTTTTACGGTTAATAAATTCGCAAATATTTTAAAAACGGAATAGATATTTATTTGATTCGTTCTCTGTCTTAACTTCTTCATTATATAAGTGTGAAATAGAATTTTGTAAATGTAATCGAAGAAACGAATGTAATTTTGTTTATTGCTACGAATCAATTTGAATAAATATGATCGTCAATACAGCAATATAAAATAGCATTTTTATCTGTAATTATATAATATCCAGTGTAAGCCATTCACTTCAGTGGTATTGACGTTCGTAAAAATTGTAAAATGTGTAAAATAGTAAAAGAAAAAGTTACAAAAACAGTAAAAATAATTAATCGTGGTAACAGTTTAGAAGAATAAATATAATTATAAATAATAAGATTTATATCGTAAAAGTTTAATAACTTGCCTCTCATATCAGACTGCATTGAAATGCTGAAATTAACAAATTTTCCTATTAAGCATACTTTCGAGAAGAATCACGCGATCGCTATCACCTCATAATTCTTTGCCAATTACGGTGCAGTTAGCCTATCACTGAAAGCTTAGCATTAAATTGTTGCACTTAAAGGAAGGTTAGAATTGTTTCTAGGCGAGAATTAATAACGAATATTTAGGATTGTTTTAAATATTGCAGAATATGATATAAACAATTAATATTTAGAATCTGAAGGCTGGGAAAATGATAAGAGAAAGAACCTCCGATATCTTTATTATTTTTAAGAAACATCATAAAAATTCATTTTTACTGCTCAACCAAAATTGAATACAACCCACCAAGTTCATGACCGAATCAATCTGAAGAATCATAAAAAGATTAAACTGGTTTATTGTGGAACTCTCAAAAATATTACCTAGTATCTTATCTAGTTCTGTTTTCCTTTAATCTTTCAACTCTTTGCTAATAATAAATCTTAATATATCGTTTATTTCAATGAAAGAAGGAAACCTTGAAAGTCTTATAAATAAAAGTCGACAGGGCTTCGTTCAAGGGCAGTGACTACTCGAAAGTTCAAAGGATAACATTTCTATGAGACTTTCAAGAAGAAACCGACTGGTGAGAAAAATAATCTGCGGTCTCATCTGATTTTGGAGTTATATGATTGCAAAGCTTGATATTTGCCAGCTTATATCTCCTACAGTTTAGAGGCTATCTGAATATTATAGCTATAGTTTGACAGTTTTTGAAAATCTTTAATTTATGTAATACTCGTATAAAATTTTACGTAAACATTTTGAGAAAACTTTTTGAGAAAAATGCATTTTTTAGGTTTCACTTATTTTTATATTATTTGTAAATTTATTTTTATATTGTAATATTTGTTTCTCTTTTAAATTGTTTAAGTTTATAATTTATTTGTTTACTTTATTTACTTACTTCATTTTTATTTACTGCATTTAGTTACAAACTTCATTTCTGAAAGCTTTGTTTCGGTAGCAATCTAAATACTGGAAATAGTTCCTGTGACTCTATAAACTGTTAAAAAACTCAATTGACAAGTGAACAGCGTTTGATAAATTATAGTTGTCTACATTTTATACCATTCTATTGACATACAATAAACAAATAAAATACTTCCGACAGCACAGTCTTTTATTTTGTTCGATTCTTTTAGAATTTTAAATGCTTGTTTATGTTAAATATGCTAATAAGAAAAAAACATTTCTTAAGCAAGCTGCTTGCAATGAACTTGAATTCATTCAGGAAAGAATTCGCAATTAGATATCGAACGATATGATTTATTTGTCTGTGTGTCGTATCTCGTATGTCTGTAATACTGACCTCTGTACCTTCACACTAAATTTGAATGTGTTTCAACTCAAATAAACCAAACGAACGATACTAAACGAAATGATCCGATTTAAAATGTTCACTGATCTCACGATAAAAATCTGAAAACCCTGTAGATCACTTGTTAATCTTCAGTTTAAATTATATTTACTTTCTATTATTTTAGTGAATTTTGAAAGTAGAACACATTTTCTCTTTACTTTCAGTTACATTTTGTAATTTTATGTTTCCATTCAAATTTTCACTCCGCCTCCTTGCAGGGAGGGCAACCATCCGGATGACTACTCTCGCGGTCTCACCTATCGCAAGCTCCTGGAAGAGGTGTGCCGTTTCGCCAATGTCCTCAAGGATCATGGTGTTCAGAAGGGTGATCGTGTCTCGATCTACATGCCCATGATTTTGGAGTTACCCATCGCCATGTTGGCTTGTGCTCGCATCGGTGCTGTACATTCCATTGTATTTGCTGGTTTTTCATCTGATTCGTTGGCCGAACGCATGTTCGACTGTAAGGCGAAAATCCTGCTAACTGCGGATGGTGCCTGGCGAGGAGAGAAACCGCTGTACCTGAAGGCTTTGTGCGATGTAGCACTGGAGAAGGCCGAGGCTATGGGACACACGGTGGATAAGTGCATCGTGGTGTCGCATCTAAAGCGTGTCACACCCTGCCAGGAGAACCACATCGAACAGGAGATTCCATGGACTGATGATCGAGACTTCTGGTGGCACGAAGAAATGGAAGACAAGGAGCCCGCATGCTATCCCGAGTGGATGGATGCTGAGGATCCGCTATTCATGCTGTACACCAGCGGCTCGACGGGTAAGCCGAAGGGGGTTCTGCACACCACAGCTGGTTACTTGCTGTATGCGGCGACCACATTTAAAATCGTCTTCGACTACAAGCCGGGAGATGTTTTTTGGTGCACTGCCGATATTGGCTGGATCACCGGCCATACTTACGTCGTGTTCGGACCGCTGGCCAATGGTGCCTCTTCTGTTATGGTGGGTTTGATAGATAGCAATCTAAATAATTATCAGAGTCCCATTGTCTGATTGGTTTGCAGTTTGAAGGTACACCTTTCTACCCTGATAACGATCGCTACTGGCAAGTGATCGACAAGTACGGAGTCACGCAATTCTATACAGCACCGACTGCTATACGAGCTCTAATGAAATTCGGAGAAGGTCCGGTACTGAAACACAATCTCAACAAACTTAAGTGAGTTTAATGTTCCTCAGAAGGGAATAAATCTATAGAGCGATGAATTTATAGGGTTTTGGGCAGCGTTGGAGAACCCATCAATCCAGAGGCCTGGCTGTGGTACTACCGCTATATTGGCAAGGAGAAATGCTCGATTGTAGACACCTTTTGGCAGACAGAGACCGGCGGCCATGTCATCACCCCAATACCGGGTGCTACGCCCATGAAGCCCGGATCTGCAGTAAGTGTTATCATCTCGTTCAGTCATATCATCTGTCATATCATCTGTCATATCATCTAATATTATATCGTTCACAGTCATTTCCCTTCTTCGGCGTCAAACCCATATTGCTGGATGAGAGTGGTTCTGAAATCAAAGGCGAAGGCGAAGGCTACCTGGTTTTCGCTCAACCCTGGCCGGGCATGATGCGCACACTATTCAACAACCACGATCGCTTCGAAAACACTTACTTTTCCAAATTCCCGGGTTACTATTGCACTGGAGACGGTGAGCTCGACATGTGGTACTGTATCGATCTAATTCTTGGTCCTCAACCGAAACAGGAGCTCGTCGTGATGCTGATGGGTACCTCTGGATTACTGGACGCGTCGATGATATGCTAAACGTTTCCGGTCATCTCATGTCTACCGCTGAAGTGGAGGCTGTATTAACCGAGCATTCACGGGTCGCCGAATCGGCGGTCGTCTCCCGTCCACATCCGGTCAAAGGCGAGTGTTTATACTGCTTTATAACACCGAACGAG
Source organism: Sicus ferrugineus (assembly GCA_922984085.1). Taxonomy (NCBI): domain Eukaryota; kingdom Metazoa; phylum Arthropoda; class Insecta; order Diptera; family Conopidae; genus Sicus; species Sicus ferrugineus. The sequence goes on along the minus strand of OV277350.1, from coordinate 35,005,955 downwards.
AATGAGACGTTCGATCCAAAGCTGGTAGCTGAGCTAAAGAAGTTGGTGCGAGAACGTATCGGACCTTTCGCTATGCCGGATGTGGTACAGTATGCACCTGGCTTGCCGAAAACGCGTTCGGGTAAAATAATGCGTCGTGTACTGCGCAAGGTGGCGATTAACGATCGGGAAGTGGGTGATGTCTCGACTTTGGCAGACGAAGGTGTGGTGGAGCAATTGTTTGCGAATCGGCCACAGGAGGCTAAGTAGAGAGAACAAAAGGGAATGTTAAAGACTCGATGAAGATGACTTTGAGGTTCTTGTGTCAAGGGATTAAAAATGAAATTAGGGATGACACAATAGAAGACCTATGAAATATAATAGGAATATTTTAAGTTGTAGAATTTGGTAGTTATAAATTTCCTAAATAACTACAAAATTCACAAATTTGTAACTTTTGGTAGAGCCTGAAGAGTGAACACAAGCTATGGAAGACCTCTTTTAATATTCGGTTGTCGTTTTCAACGAAGGCTCATTACACTAAAATGACTCGTTTAGCATGTAATACGAGTCAATGGCTCGAAGCTATAATTGCAACAAAATCAGCTCAAGGATAAATTGATTTCTTGTAAATTAAGAGGATAGACCGTTGTCTGCCTTACTTTTAAATACCCGAAAGCGTTTCATCCCCAAAACACTGAAATTATTTCAGTTTTTGTTACTTTATGAGGTTATAATTCACTGTCTAGTTTTTTAAGTGTAGAAAAAGTAGTTTAGTTGCACTTGCAATCCTCATAAGTCTCATAAACTTCATAGCTAAACTGACGACTGGAAAACTGGCTCTCACTTTTTTCAAATTCAAAGCATTTTAGCTCGTGTTATATTTGTGCTTCTTTGTAGACTGTAATTAGTGTAGATGGAAGTTGTCGTTTTTTTAAATTCAGTGTTTTCTTGTTGTTCACGCCGGAGCTGTAAATGATTGCAATTGTTTCGAAAAATGTTCTCAAGTCTGCTTTAACTTAATCAGGAAAATAAATAAACACTTTTTTACGGCAGTTTACTTAGTTTATCGTGAATGAACACACTGCATTCTTTGACAGCTCTGTGCTTTTGAAGCTAAGTTGACGCATGTAGTTTTTATATTGTTTTATTTTTAATATATTGCAATTAGTTTTTTTCTATATAAGCTAACTTTTAAAAGCTCCCATTGTGATCAATTTGTTTATACACAAATTTTTGTTAGAGAAGTTAAAATATATTAATCAATTAACAAAATATATTATATATATTTCAAATTTCAAATACGTAAAAAATTTTGTTTGTTTGAATTGCTTGACGTCCAGTAGATTTTTGGAACTCGATGTCGGTTAGATTTAGAAATGAATTGTTCGAAGATGAACGAACCGGGTAAGTTTTGTAGCTGGCACAAATTTCTGCACACTTTCAAATCATCCACTTATACTTTCAAGTTAGAAACCAAATTTATTTTCTGATTTCTTAAGCTGTAACAATTTTAGTCTTAATTTAATTAAAAGATTTGGTGCTTGAAAAACATATCAAATTTTACAAAAGACTTCCGGCAACACAAACATATCAATGAATTATTAAAGGGACATTTTTAGATGTAATGAAGCAGCATTAATTGTAGAAAATACCAAGGAAAATAACGATTTGAACAAACTGAAAATTCTAAATGTAAATTTTACGAGTTTTTATCTCGCTGAGTAATATTGGGCTTAAACATACAAATGGGCTTGCACGATTTGTTCCGCCCAATTATATACGTAGGTATGAAGAAATGCATCAACGATGTAAAGCTATCAATATGTAAAGCTAAATCAAATTCCTTCTTGAAGTAGTAAAGTTTGTTGAAGAATTTATAGAGCAAAAATTAAAGAATGTAAAAATAAAATGCTGTCATTACTGTTTTATGTATATACGTATCTACATATATGATTATAGATGTACATAAATAATAATTCAATAACTAAAAAGTTGGATTTTAATTTTTTCATGGCTTTGTAGGTTCGGTTTACGAATTATAGTTTCGATAGACACGGGGGCAAAACTTCAAATATTTGTAAAAATAAATTTAAAATATGTGCATCAAAATCTCTAGAACTGTGAACACCGCGTATAGGTGGGTCTAATAATATTATGCTTTTTACAGCAATTTTTCCACATTTTCGCACAAGGCGACCTTTTTTAATAATAAGTTTAAACTAATTTATTCTTGCAAATCGAACACAATAGAGTTTTGCTCAATCTACGTTCCAAAATAAAATTTACTTAAAAACTGATTCTTGATTTAGCATAACATCCGCATTGAATTAACTGTGCAATCAGAATTAAACTAAACATTTGGAAAGATCTGAAAACACCTCTTCGTTGTTTCAATTCTGCCAGCGCAGTTCGTTTCTTTATCCAGTGTATATTGTTCGAGCTTGTTCAAATTTGAGAAGCATTGCAATTCGTTCGCCAAAAACCAATTGGAAGTAGACATATTGTGAATGGATATTTTTTGTGGTAAAGTCTTGTTCGTTCGATAACAAAAAAGAAACTTGCAGTAATTCGTACACTATCATCCAAATGTCTATCTGTCACATTTTTTCTTCTGTGGTTCTTCTGGACAACAACAAAATCAAATAAGAAAACAAGTAAAAGTGTTGTCTTCGGCAAGGCTGAAGTCGAAATACTCTACACCCGGCTAGCTAAAAAATAATGATTTCGCCAGATGACAGCTCTTGTAAAATAAAAATATAAAAACAAATTAATAATAATGTGACATCAGCAAAATATAATTACTGGTTGTTTGTTATCCAAAAACAAATTTTTTTTTGCAGTTGAATTAGTTACTGTTTAAAACTTTGGATACTCTCTACATAAAATCTCTCTGCTTGAATATAAGGAATCGGCCGCAAATTTTTTCGCCGACATTTAATGGTTAGTTTGCCTTCGTTGTGTTCTTATCGCTAATTAAGTTAGACTTGGTAGCATATAAATAAAAATCCAGTTGTTCACTATTTCATTTGTGGGTCTTCCATTCTTCTGGTTTGCACAGTTGCTGAAAAATCTTCGGAAAACGATTATCAGACCTCTGCTTGAATCCGCACTCAAAGAAAAAGCCCTCCACTTGCGTACAAGGTGCTTCAGAAGGATGGGTGACACCGCCGACCGGGATCTGGACAAGTGCTTTCAAGTTATTAATGAAGTGATCGACAAGGCTGGAGAGGTATACTAACCAGCTTTCTGTGGTTACTTGTTTATCTTATGTTCATCCTTCGCTATACAGATAATTCAAAGCAAAAATGAGACACGGCAAGAATTCCAACAGAAGCAAGGTGATATCGATTTGGTTACGGAAACCGATAAGGAAGTCGAGCAGTTGTTGATCAACACGCTCCAGCAAAAGTTTCCCAGTCACAAGTGGCATTTAATTGCCTTCACTCGTATGTCCCGATTAATTCCGCTTCCCTTGCAGATTTATTGGTGAAGAAGAGAGCAGCGAGGGTGGTGCACCCAAAAAACTTACAGACGCACCCACCTGGATCATTGATCCCGTCGATGGCACCATGAATTTCGTCCATGCCTTCCCCCACTCCTGCATTTCGGTAGGACTCGTCGTGGACAAAGTCACCGAGATCGGTGTAGTCTACAATCCGCTGTTGAAGCAACGGTTCACCGCGCGCCGGGGTCAGGGTGCCTTCTATAATGGCTGCCGAATTCGAACCAGCGGCCAGAAAGAGTTGCCGAAAGCCTTGATAGCTACTGAGTTCGGAACTTCACGCGATCCTGAGAAATTACAGGTGGTCATGGAGAACTTCAAAAAGATGGTGGGCAAAGCACACGGGTGGGTTAATGAGTTTGAGGAAGTCTATGAATCACTGAATTGCTGTAATTATTACTTGTAGCATTCGCTGCCTGGGCTCGGCTGCTCTCAACATGGCGATGGTAGCGATGGGCGCTGCAGATGCTAACTACGAGTTCGGTATTCATTCCTGGGATGTGTGTGCAGCTGAGTTGATTGTACGCGAGGCTGGCGGAGTGGTTATCGATCCAGCTGGCGGTGAATTTGACTTGATGTCGCGGCGTATACTTGCCGCCGCTACGCCTGAACTGGCGCAGGAAATTGCTAAAACATTAACTCAGTACTTCCCGGAACCAAGAGATGATTAGTGGGCTGTAGAGGTGTGGAGTGAGATACTTATGACCTCTGAGATTGCGGCGATGACCGCTGATGAGCAGTCAGCAGAAATAATTACTTAACTTTGTTCCAAAACTATATGTTGTTAAAAAAATAAATGTTGCAAAATTAAATGCGTTAAATCGTCTGAGTACGTCGCCAATTCTAACAAATCCACCACACCAAGTTGAGACGACCTGACTCGTAATTAAGCAAACTGTAACCAGCATCTCACTATCTAATATTCAGCATTAAGAATACTTTTAAGGAAAAAATACTCTGTTTGCCATAGGATTTCACACCAAGGAACCTGGACTTGGAACGCTGTTCTCGGCACTCCACTCCAATCCTGGTACCATTGGAGAGTTTTTACTGTAGAAGCCAAGCGGGAATTAAACGAAATTGATTTGATTTTTGATAATATCTCTTGATATTTATTTGATGTGTTTTATTTATATCGTTAAATAATAAACGGATATCTCTATCTTGTATATACTATTGCGCCTCGCATCAGTGCATGCGTTTCTCATAGCTTTCGTAGTTTTTGTGTAACCGATTTTCGAATCGCAACGATATCTGCAATGTTATCGTGTGCGCTATCTGAGAATTCACTGCTTCTCGTACGTACTCGTATATAAATATTTAAGTTCAAGTTAAACAGTTACAAAGCGAGTTTCAAGTGATTTCTGTATCTGTAGGTAGTTTTAGACTGCTTCATGTGTCCAGTTTTGTGTGAGAAGAGTAGCGTAGTCTTAGGAGGTTTGAGAGTTTGCTTCATATCTGTTGCAATATAGTAGTTTTGCTGCTGCTTGATTACCTATATCGATATATATGTACGTGGTTTTTATTGCGCATAGATTGGGATGTTTCTAAAATATTTAATTTGCTAGCAATTTCGACTAACTTCTCTAGTCCTTCAGCTAATTTGTCCTATTCACATACTTGGATGTTTTAGTTGTAGTTTTGAGAAAATTTGACACTTTAATTTTAGCTATACTTCGATTAGTATTCGTACGTGTAAAAAGTTAATAAAAAATTGGAAAATTACAAACTAAGTTTTGTTTTGTTCTTGTTTCTGTTTTCAAATTCTACTATTTGATATCGTTTTGCTAAAATCTAGGAGAAACTATTAATTATAAATTGAATCTCTTCTAATTATGCGTACGTTTGAATTCAGTTTGTAGTTGCAAATTTTCTATACTTAAAACAGCGTTTAGTGAATCCTTCATTTCGGAAACTTGTAACTACACGAGATGAAACGAATTTTCTAGAAGACAACTAATCGTAATCAGCTTGGCTTTAAGGTACACGAGGAGTATTCGAATGGGAGAACCATATTTAAACATACTTTTAAATGTTAAAACTGCTTTGTGTTAATTGTCACTTAGGTGGAGACGAAATTTAGTGATCTTCAAAGCTTCTTCTTTGAACTTAAGCTGCAATTAGCACCAATTAATTCAAATAATGCAACACAAGTCATGATTGTACAGTTTGTAATTATAATTACTTAGTTCTTAATTTTACTAACTACGTATTAACTTATTTGCATTTAATTTGCACGAATTCAAGACACTCTTTAATGCGTTCGAAGGATTTGATTCTGTTTCTAGAATTTCAAATAAATATTAGTTTGCAGCAAGACATAAATAAAATACACAAAAAGAATTAAAAGGTAAAATGAAAAATTAAAAACCACACTAATTGATAATAAAGAATAAAACAACAGAAGACTGCATTGCAATTATACTATATAATTACATAAAGAAATTAAATTAAGTAAGAAAAAATGAAAGAAATATAAATCTGCTGTGCGTTTTGAAAACTAGAATTTTTTTCATAAAAGAAAACCTAATAATGAAAGCAGACAAAACGGAAAGAAGAAAAGAGTGATTGGAATTCAAATATAACATCTCAAATATTCATAAAAGTTTAAACAAAAACATCAACTCAAAACAAACATTTCAACAATTGCATGTTTTCGATTATGATTTTCATTAAATATATAATTAAATACATATTGTCATCTACAACTATTCCTAACAGAATTAAATTAGACAGTTGAAGAAACAGATTAAGTATTTTAAGATTTAAGTAATTTAAGATTTAAAAGATGGGAGATCAAAAACTGGTCAATAAATTTAACTTGTTTTCTTGCCAGGGATCATTTTTAATTTTTTTTCAATTCTCGCTTAACAAAAAAGCGGATTTTCATATTGTCTAATAATTTTAATAAAAAAGAAATAACGCTAAATACATGTGAATTGGCGTCCAGTTCACGTTTTTTAGCCAAACTATCGAGGTCTATTAGCTTACTAAATGCTTTTTAAAATATAAATAAAACCAGAAAAGTAAAAACGTCTCAGCAACTAATAAAATTAAAACATTATCAGTTTGAAAGCCTACGAAATGTTCATGCAAGTTTCTTTCCTGATGTTTTATTGAGTTGATAATATAAAATTCAAGTCTCCAAATAGGTTTCGTCGCTCTCGCTCAGTTATGAATAATAAAAAATTACGAATACAAATAACAGACTTACGTGTAGATAAATATTTACATATATTAGTAATTTTCAGAATACGCAAAATATTTCATATTTTCAGTTTCATTTCCATTTTAATTCATATCATACAAGGTCTTTTTTTCAGTTCAACATTATAATTAGAGATAAATTTGAAAAGTAGAAGAACACAAGAATGGAAAACGATTTTGCTGCTTTTTTATAATATAAAATTTGGATTTTTGTTTAAAAACTGTTGGTTTTATTAGCGATGTGTGTAAAATTCTCAAGTAACTCAACTTGCTTTTTTATTTTTTTAATTAATCCTTTTATCTTTAAGTAACTCAGTTTATATTTAAATTAATCGTTTAGTTGATTTGATTTTTGTTACTCCACCGATTAATTATTTGTATGCGAAGATGAAGTTTGAAGTGAGAAAAAAAATATATATAAAACTGATATGTTAAGTTTTGTTCGCAATAGTGTCAAAAAAGCAGAGAAAACATTCTTGTGTGTGTAAAATAAAATAGGTTTAATTTATTTAGACTAATTTGGGAGCGATCATCAGATTTAAGATTTCTGTGGAGTTACTTTCACCGCAATTAAGTTTGCATTCTGTTTTTACTGAAATGCAATTTGAAGTGTTTGATTTAAGTTTTCAAAGTCCCTCCGTCACAGATAAAATGCTACCAATCGTTCTATTCTTCACTTAACATTGAAAGTTCTGTATAAAATCAAAAATGAGATGGTAAAAATCAAATTAAAACTGAAGAGATTTCAAATTCTTACGTTAAATTTGTCCATTCCAATTATTAGTTATTGCACAGTATTGAGAACTGATGACAAATAAAATCTTCTTTCTACGTTAAAGTTTAAATTAAACTGAAAAATGATTGTTTTTCTCTTTCAATTTTATAAAAAAGTTTTCTTTTGAAATACAAATGTCAGTGTAGCTCTTCGTTTTTTTGTTCTTTTTTCAATTGAATGTTTTTTGAATTCTATTGAATTATTAATGAAATTTTTTCCGGATATTTTTATGGAGTATTTTAAAATATCGCGTCTTATTCAATGCCATTCATTAGGTTTCTAAGCCTTAAAATACAGCTGTCGTGTAATAAATCTCGCATTACAATTCTTTCTCCTGCGATCAATGTGATTCCATTGTATTGCAGAGTATTTTTCAGCTCTTAATTTTATTCATTTATAATTAAAGATCTCTGTGTAGTTATTTGTATGCATGTATTTAGGTGTGTATGTACGAGATGAGTTGGAAAAGTAGGATAGTGTTCACATTTTTGTTCAACGCTTTGTTCAATCACAATTTTTTCCGCTTTTTCTCTCATAGTTTCGAAAATTTCTTCTATTCTTAGTTTCGCGTATATAATGTTTGATTTGCTAGATTTTAAAATAGACATCATTATTCGGTACGTAACGTGCTTTAATGTTGCCTGCTATTATTGCCTGTTAGTAGTTTTCTTCACACTTAGATTTCGTTCTATTAAAACAGCTAAAATGCGGCTTAATACGTTTAAATGCCGCTCGGATCTCGACGCTGATTTTTCGCTAGCTACACCTCACGTTTTCTCACGCTTAAATTTAACTTACGAATAAAAAAGTCTAACTACAGAAGGACATCGAAGTGTGTGTGTGTGTGTTGTAAAGTTGTAAATCTTGTAAATAAGTGTAACAGTACGCGGAGGAAGGGAGACAGACGACGTTCTTAAAATACTTGAATTGCATGTTGGTTGCCTTTATTGCGTTAAATTACTTCCTTAGCTAAAACTCGGAACTTACAGCTACCGCTACGCTTGCTTGCTTTGTGTCCTCCACGCTTCCGGCTTAGATTAAACGCGTATCTTAATTTCTTAAAGAGTTTGTTACTCATTGCAGCCTTTCGTAGTTTTTCTCGTTCTTCACTTTCACTTTCCGCCATTTTGTCTTATTAACAATTCCGCCTCATATCCTGCCAACGTCCTTTCGCGGCCGCTCAGCTCTAGAGGTCGTCTTCCGGCTTGGGGATGTCGAAGATCTCTGCGAAGAGTGGCGGCAGCCGTTGCTTCGTCCAGTTCATTCGCAGCCAGTCCAGGTGTGAGAAGTGCTTGGCTCCCAGGGCTCGCAGTTCGGGTATCTTAGCCTCGAGTGCTGGCATCAGTTGCAGCGCTTGAGCGGAGCCGGGACGCGAGCGCACGATCTGCACGCGCAGCGCCTCGGCAATGCGCTCGCGTGCCCTCGCTATCACTTTGTGCTCGGTGATGCCGGCGCGATCGGAGGCGAGCAGAACCATGGCGGAGAAGAGGCCGATTTCCGTGTCGCTGAGGCCGTAAGCGTTCACGGTGTTGGCGAAGTTGATCAGGGCGATAACGAAGTCACTCTGGAAGGAAGGGATTTCATGAAAATAACACTTGTGTACGCAGTTTTCAAGACATTCTGATCTGAATTCCTTCAGTCGCGAGAATTCCTTTGTAAAATAACGTGCTGATTCCGAAAAAATGTGGTCCAAAAAGCTTCCTGTTGCACCATCTTTGCGGTGTCGACGGAGGAGTTACTAATTTTTGGACTCAGCTTGCTATTTTATCCAGGAAGTGATCATTAATTGATTCAGATCAGAATTGCTGCGCTTGTTAACTCTGCTTTTACGGGAAGAGAAGGAAAAGCTGAAAAGTATGCATCTGTAATTGTTTCACAGACTTCAACTGAGTTTTCACTGCTAATTTCTAATAATTATTAAGAGGATTACAGCTTTAACTCTTCCCTCTACTTACATCGTACAGTATTTCGAGCTGTTGTCGCGTTAGATAAGCGCCGTCGTCGAATGTCAGCGTCGAGTCGGTGACCATGCGAGCCACTTGGCTGAGCCACACCTCGAAGAAGCCCAGTTTGATGAGAATCAGCTGATCGTCTTGCGTGAAATCACAGAATCCAGGTACACGTTTGGCAAACTCGACAATGCGCTGAACGCCTGGCGTGATGCGTGCGGAATACTGTTGCCAGAGCCAAATTTTCTGGAACTCCAAAGTCTCAGCCATGGAGTTGGCGATCTATTTCGATGAGTTCGAGGGGAAGGGAAGCGATTAGAAAGCGATCGTAATAATATTCTAGTCCAATGGAGGTCAGAGAGATCGAGAGGTTCTCTCTATCGCCACCCGTCTCACTCTTTATTTCACCTTCTTTGTGTGTCTCCCTCTTTCTCTTTCTCTACCCCTTCTTCTCGCTCTCTCTCTCTCTCTGTCTTTCTCTCTCTCTTTCTCTCTTTCTCTCTCGCCATCCCTCACACCCCTGTTGCTCTCGTCCTGCGTCTTTCTCCCTGTCATTCTCTCTTATATCTCTCTTATCTCTCTCTCTCTCTTCCCCCTATTCCCCCTATTCCAGTCTATCTCTCTTTATTTTGCTCACTCTCCCCCTCTCATGATGATGCACATCACTAACCCATCCGCTGATCCCCTCCCTCCCTCCCTCCCTCTCCACCACGCCTACTGCTTTTCTACTCACTCCATTCTGTGGCACCGTGATCGGGATGCGCATCAACTCGCGCGTCTGTTCCTCCGTGTAAGTGCAGTGCATGCGATGCGCTTGCGAAACGCAGAAAATCACATCGTAGACGGTCAAGTCGGCTGCCGTTCCAGGTACCTCAGCATCTGTGGACAGCTGGGCGTTGCAACCCATTTCGGCTGGGGAGGCAACGGAACACATTTGCGGCGTTTGCGGTGTGTTGGGGGTGCCCGGTGTGCTCACGCGTATGTTGGGATCGTCCGTCGAGGAGGGTGTGCTGTTCAGCTCACGTGAACGTTTTGGAACGCGACCATAACGTACAGCTGAAGAGAGAAAAGAAAAGCTTCGATTAATTTCTAGATTGATTTTTAGAGGAACGCAATTTAGGCAGGAATGTTAAAAAGAGCATTTTGAAAATACTGAAACTTATTTCAATTTAACATTTAACTTCACTGAATCTACATAAAGCTGGTTAACCGATATTAACTGAGCTGATCTGATATCAGCTTTTTAATCCTACTAAAACTCGCAGGAATTTAAGATGGTTTTCCGTTTACCATGATTTTTTCATATTGAAGTAAACTTTCTGTTCTTTTTAAATAAAAACTGATATTTCCTGTACATTTTTGACATCTTAATTAATTAATTATTAATATCTTCTTATATGAAAACGCATTCTTAAGCGTGCCATGTTAAAAACTGAAGAGAACAAATCGTATTAATTGTATTTCAAAACTCTTGAAGTATGACAACAAGTAAGCAATAATAAAATGTACAACACAACAACAACATCAAAGGCTCCCTCATCGACCCCAACTTGAGCCACTCGAGAGCCTTTTCATTGTAGTACTCAACAAAAAACGCTCTTGACGCATCAGATAAGTGTGAATGCAAGCTTGGAAAAGTTATTCAACAGCATTCAACTTGATACGGAATCTATAGCAACAGCAACAGCAACAGCAACAGCAACACGTTTGTAGACTGAACATTCAAAATACATAATTGATGCTCGGCCTGTATAAAAAAATTCAGTTTGATTTATGGTGACATTCAAAATTGTGACGCACACGACGTGTATCACCTCTTCAGCGTGGAAAAGAAAACAAGTTGAATTGAAATTATTGAACTTTTTGGTTAAAAAATTTCGTCGGAAAAATGCTAATCATCTTGGCTTCTCTTTTGAAAAATAGTTCCTGCTGTTTGGTTCACATTTCTTTGGTATTTTATTCAAGTTTTTGCTATTTTTAGTCTAATTTTGTAGCATTTCATTAATTTGCGTGTCTTCAAAAGTGTTTCCTCCACCTTCCCCACTTATTTCTCTGTTTAGCTTCCTGGGAACGTATGAATGTTGGATTTCTGACTTTTTCCATCCAGCTCTTCCTCCCGCATACGTGACATTTGTTTGAGGTCAACAACATTTCAGCAGCTTTTAAAATTCGGCAGCTGCTCGCATTAAATATGTTATTTTATACTGCCGTTGTTGTTGTTGTTGTTGTTTTTGCTAATGTTGGCGTGGCTGTTGTTGGTCTTGTTGTTGTTGTTGTTGTCGTCGTCGTCGTCGTTGTTGTACCTTATTTATTTTAGTTTATGTGCTTCCTAATCATCGTGATATAAATTTAAAATTAAAAGTAACTAATAATTTGCGCTATTTGATGTTGATGTTGATGTTGATGTTGTTTGTTATGTGTTAAGCAATTTTTTACTACAAATCGTGTATTAATGAGCTTTTAATTAAAATTAGGAACAAAATAAAATATATTCAGAGGTCCCGATTACGATTACTTTTTTTTAGTATTACTAAGTAATCGCATTTTAATCTTTTAGATTATGATTACGTCTAATTTTTTAGGTTACGATTATAGACGCAAAAAAGTGGTCTGATTAATTCGATTGCTTGATTATTTGTGATTGCTGAGAAACAATCAAAAGTAATTCTTTCTTGATTATATTTATTTTGATTATATGAGTAAGTTTTCTCAATTCATTGATATTACTGAAGCTAATCAAGAAAAAATATATAAATTTCGTTTGCTGAAATTCTTTAGATTACTTAAAAGTAAGGAAAAGTAATCTAAAAATTATCAAATAACGAAATTTAGATAATTATCTGATTACTTTGCAATATGTAATCTATAAATAATTGAACGAGTTTTATAGTCACTTGATAATTTGTGAGTTTATTTGTAATCGTAGTTCGAATATTTCATGAGGACAGAAGTAATGATTACTTATGTTCAAAATAATTAACAAAAATATATAAATAACGTTTTCAATTTGTTTTCATACTGTTTATAATTGAGGAAAGTAATCCGAAGATAATTAGAATAGCAAAATTTAGATTACTTGGGAAATGTTTTGTTTATGTTCGAAAATTGTAGTTTATTTGACCTAAAAAATGGAAGTTTATTTGATTAGAAATTATCAAAAGAGAACAACTAGATTCTGCTTTAGACTTCGCTAATAATCTTGGGATCTTTTTCTTTGCCGACTACTTTTTACGGTTAGTGGCAACCCTGGTTTCAGCATCCAAAGCAAGTTTAGCGCTAGCGTGCTAATAGTACGCGTCGTTCGTTAGGAAATGCTTTTGACACGTTTTGGAGTTGCGAGCAGAGAGATAAAATCACTGGCGAACAGTGTGAAAAATTTGCTACAACTCTTTGCTGCGCTCATTTCGCAAACATGCCTCGCTCGCACCGCGTCTCCTTCCGCTGACGCAGCGTTTTTAGTTATTATGTCAGAATTAATTCAGGTCAATTAACGCCCAAACGACACTGAGAGTGCGTAAAATGAGCCGCAAATACAATTACTGCGCGCGCGGGTAATTAAATTAGCATCAAGGCTTGAAATTCTGACGGTTTGAAAACCGTTTTTCATTGCGAGAACTAAATTGAAATCGGAGGAAAAATTTTAATGACCTCTGAATTGAGGTTTGCTGAACACAATTAAGTATGAAATGTCATAAATTTAGTTATTTTTATTGCTGGGATCCAACGCTCAATGACAATGAAATTCGCTTCTTTTAACTGCATTTTCGATCGACATTCGGTCGATTTTCCTTTTGAAATCCCCTCTTTCGAGTTGCCAGTTTTAATGAACTCACGTAAAATGCACGCTTAATATAAAAAGTAGCTGGGTTTCCGCATTCACCGCGTACGCTCGATTTACTTATTTAATGCTTACAAAATAAATCACATTCCCGCAACACGAATGAAAAATCAACCGAAACGCCGAAAATTGTCCACCAAAGTCCTTCACTTCACAATTGGCTGCGAAAATCGGCTAATGAACTTTGAAATATTCAAACAAAAATCATGCACGAAAACGAATTCGTTCACGAGCCGCACTCATTAAGAAATGCATGCGTGCACTCAAAGACGGTCCACGCAACTCATGGCGATCGCGTATGTTGGCGATGCAGACAGACAGTCGGGCGTGCGGACGGACGACCAGCTGAATGCAGGAGGAACGCCTGCGAAACGTTGGCAGCCTAACAATTTTTTTAGAGAATCCCATTTTTATTTGCTTTAAAAAGTAATTAATAGCATGCATTTGTTTTCAGTAAAATTAAAACATTATTTCGATTATTTTGTCAAGTTGCTGAAACAATTTTTCATTCACTCGATGACATTGGTAATAAATTATTAGGCAAAAACTTAACTTTGCTTTGTATTTAAAAATTCACATTAGTTTCACACTGATTAGTCTGAAATGCGATAAACATTTATTGTCTATTCATAATTGGTTTTCATCACTGGCTTATTGAAAAATTGCCCACAAATCACTCCATAAATCACTTCTTTGCTCTAGTTTCCTCAATAATTATTGCGGACAGGAACCAATAACTCGAAAAGTATGCAGATAAACGCCGCAGCAATACGAATTTGGATTTTTTCCAAACAATGAGAAGTGAAATAGGAAAGTAAATGTTTTTTGAGTGGAAAGAAAGCAAAAGAATCTGAATTAACTTTTATTTTTTTGTCGTTGTTTAATTATAAATGTTGGAAGAAAGCGTTCAGTGCCTTCAAAACTATTTAAATTCATGGGATGTTTGGAAAGCACTGCATTAAGTGTGAACAACTCCATTTGCTGCAAAAGTGTATTAAAATACACACAAAATAACATTTTACACACACATTTTAATACCGCAAGCATTATTTCAGTGCCTTTGCAAATGTTTAATAACACTAGCAACAACGATAACCTTTGTTGTTGTTCCCTCAGTGCATCAAAGTGTCACGTAAGCTGCATCGTCGGCTGTGTGTTGATTCATCAAGATTCTTGAACCCACGGTCGACCTTCCCGCTCGATCTGCCACATAAATTTGCAATAAATTTAAATTAACAATAAAGTCAACTATTAGCAAAACTAACGCGATAGAGAAAAGCAACAGAAATACCAAAAAAAAAAACAACCTTAAAAGCATGAAAATTAGAGGAATTTTTTTCTTGAAAACACTGAAAACTTTTGAAAAAGTTACATTTTACCAGAAAACGACAATTAAAAAAGAGTGAGATAGAAAAAAGAAAGGAAAACAGAAAGAGAAACAAACATTTGACAAATTTAAAAAACAAAAACAAAAACAACAATCTGTGGCAATCAATGCGTTTAAATGCGTCCCTTGAATAATTTGTCGGTCAAGCAACTTTTGTTGACCAACGATAACACCAGCAACACCAACAACGATAGTAACAAATGAGCAGCCATAAGAGAAAGAAGAAACAACAACACAACAGCTTTAAACAATACAAATTGTGCTCTGCATATTTATTGTGCTGCAACAATCACAGCTACAACATGCACGACAACCACATCAACGTGTGGGTTGGTTGGTTGCCATCACAATTCCCAACTAGCCATTTAAAAATCCATTTTTCCACACATAACGAATTGCAAATTCTTACTGAAACTCTAATTCAATCTTTTGTATTTAAAATTTAATTTGCTGCGTCTCACACTCAACCTCTTGTACTTCAAATTCAACTCTTTGTACCTTAAATTTGTTTCTGTACATTTTGTCAAATCAACTTTCCACATTTCAAATTAAAAGTTTTAATTTTAAAATTCCTTTTTATTCCAAAAAATCACAGTTTACTAGCTTTTTAATAGCGAAACTTAATAATTTATATAAGACAAATATATAATAATAAAAAGTTCATATTAAATCCAAACCAAGTCTCGGAAAAATGTTCCGAAAAAATATGTTCCGATTTATTTGAAAATCCCATTCAAAATCCCAAGAGGAAATTTTCCCCAGACTTTGGTAACTCAGCGTGGGGCGTTTAAAAAACAATTGCTTCTTCAACAACAAAACTTACCTACTTTTGCAACAATTATAAAAGAATTTTTCAGCACGCAATTCGGCCAACTTAGTTGGCAGACCGTTTCAGATACCAACCGCAACAGCAGGTGGCTAGCAATGGAAATCGGCACCGGCAACAACTGCAACTCGGTCGTTTCAACTTTCACTGCACGCGTTCAAGAAGCGCCGTCCGAAACACGGTGACCAACTTTGAGACGACTAACGAAACAAACATTCTAATGAATACCGCCAAATTAAAGTGGAGATTAAAAGAAGAAAATAACAAAAATAGTGGAGTTGGGTGTAGAAATTAAAATGCTTCCTCGTGTTGCCACTAACGAAGAAAAGAGGTGATGGAAGCGTTGCCAACTCAACGCAAATGCAAGCGAACGGAACTAAGGAACGAAGGAACGAACGACCTCAAATTAGGCCAACAACAACTAACGAATGCATGTGAGGTGAACACATTTAACTGTGGTGAAGCAACAGCAACCAGCGACGACAAACGATCCGGTCACCAACCTGTCGCAGCGCCGCGTAGTGCTGGGTTCGCAACGCATGCGGACCGCATAAAAAACAAAATGCAGCAGCAACAAAAACGCTTGAATGACAGCAGCCAACATTGGTTGACCAACACAACACACAACACAACGGACGACGCTGCACTGGAGAGATGATCACCTCAGCAGAGGGGAGCATCAATTCACGGGCGCAGGAGGGTGATTGTTGCACGATGTTGGTCGAGTGGAGGGGTTGGGGGATGAAGACAAAAGAAACAGCTTGGTTGCACGATGACCCACTTTATTTTATGGCTGCGGCGACACAACCGAGCAGCGTCTGCGATGGACGCCAGATAACGTCTGAAATGCATTTTCAATCGGATTAAAGCGGGATTGTTGGCGGACGGACGGCTGACAGCTAGTGGGGGTTGTGAGAAGGGAAGGGAATTCCAATTTAATTCATTTTTTAAAGTGTCGTTGATGCGAGCAGTGTTTTCACTACCCCATCGTGTCCCCTCCACCCCTCTTTCAACATTCAGTAGGTACAACCAGCAAAGTGATTAATTTGCATTTAGTGCAACAGTCACAATGAGTGGACTGACGGACTGATAAACATTTAAATACAAAGATTGATTTGCAATTGGTTAGCTAGTTTGTACTGAAAGCAACGACGCAGAGGGACGGAGGGGGAGGAAGGAGCGCCGGTCGTGGGAGAAGCAGGGGGAGGACGGAATGTATTTATTTATTTTAGCTCTTGCAATAAATAGAAGAGCTAAAACTGGAGAATGAAGAAAGACGACGACGATTAATTTCTTCCATTCCAAGGCTTACCGCCGTCACTCCTTTTTAATACGGTCACCAATTCCTGGCCAACTGCCGTCCTCACCACGCTGCTTCCATCGCCGCCAGCACCACCAGCCGCTGCCACCACCGTCGAATTCGAAGCAAGAGCTGAGGCTTCGGAAATTCTCTTCGCAGAAGCAGTTGCATCAATTTGAGCTTCAATTATATTTTCAGCCTCCTTGTTATTCATTTCAATATCACTTTTCAGTCGATTTTGTTTCTCCGATACACTCATTTTTATTTCACTCCGTGGAAATTCGATTTGAAATCATACTAAAATGCTTTTTAATTTCGAGCGATTGCTGAAAACGTGCTTCTTGAAACGGGAACTTTTGCTAAATGTTTGTTTTTGTGTACTCAGTGCACACAAACATACAACACTCAAGGAGAAAGGTTGGTACACAATATGAGAAATGAGTACAAGGTGCAGAAAGAAATAAGTAGAAGTGACTGTGTGAAGCTGAGGGGTAAAATATGGGATTTCGTCTCCACTAAAAAAGTGTCGTCACAATCTCGATGCTCGTTTCGAGTTGAAAAAGCTGCCGTGTCGATTCTCGTAGACGAAATCCAGATGAAGACAAGAATTATCTCGTGTCGTCGTGCGCATCACTGAGGAAACCCTAATTTAGTCGAGACAAGAACCGACACTCAGTCTTCTAGGGAGAATTCTAATTATTCTGGTTATTTGGATTTCTGTGCCGGCTTCTTTATTTTGTCCCACTTTCCGTTGCTGTAACATTCTGCCGTTACTGAGCGAGTTTCTTCTGTGGTTGTCGGCATCTTTATTTATTTATTTCTTTATCTCTCCTCTGCAATCTCATTCTTTGTGAGTGGAAAAAGCAGAGATGACTTGTGAGAAAGTTCTGTCTAATTAACTAACAAATAATGTTAATATTTGTTGTACAAATATTATTAAATAACTAACAAATAATGTTAATAAATTAACTAACAAATAATGTTAATATTTGTTAGTTAATTTTTTTAGTTATATCCGACCAGCTGAAGGGAGTAAAGAATTTGAAAAAATCTTCACAAACATGCTCGTGAGCATCCATCAAAATGTGTTTTCACTCTTGTCTTTTGCACTCGTATAAGTTTGTTTCTACTCGAGAGTTTGGAAGAAATCAATTGAGTCCACTGGGTCAATGTCCAGCCGCGACTGATAACCACCGCACAGCATATCGTCCGTCCCACCGCGCACATCTGGCTGTCCGTGGCGCTATTCATCCATTCAGTCCTCTCATCCGTCATGGGTTTGTTTGTTTTTTTTTTGAGTAGTCAGTCAGAGCATTCATTCGAAGTCGAGTCTCTCCAGCAGAGTCTTGAGAAATCTCATTATTTCTCGCTTGATTTGGAGCGAAGTTTCAAAACACACGATGCAGTCCAGAGTGAAGACAATGCAAGCCATCAGCATCACGAAAGGCCAACCAGCTTTACAAGGTTACAAACAAACTAGTTTCACGTGTAACTAGTTCTCAGGCTTACTAGTTCCCATTCGTGTTACTAGTTACTAGTTACTAGTTCTCATTACATGTTACATGTTACATGTTACTAGTTACTAGTTCTCATTCTCAATAAAAACTTGGAGAAACTCTCACAAACCAAGAGAAACTTTTATCCTTCGGATTGAAGGGCAGTGTGTTGTATTTGGTGTTGTTGTTTTCGTTGTTGCTGTTGTCATATTTAGCATAATTTCGCCTTCAACATTAAAAGTAGCGATTTGCCATACTAACGTTTTTAATGGCCATTCAAGCCAAGCCAAGCTAAACGAACCTCGGAGTGGCCAGCAAATCGAGCGCACTAAAAGATTGACAGCAAAACGCACCATTCAACACAATTACACACTTAATTCTTACACACTTAATTCTTACACACACACACACACACACGTACACACACTTCCTCATACACTCACAGAGGCACACAAGCAAACATCGAGAGGCCTCCGTTGCCGCCTCTGGGTCAACGCACGCGTTTCTCTGTTTTCCGCCTCATTTTCTTTTTCCTTCTTGCCTGCGTATTTCTTTAGTTCGCATAACTGGGCGATATTAAATCTGTTAGTTGGCACTGTTTCGGCTGTGATTTTTTATGCCTTCTTCGCGTTATAAATTTTGTTCTTAACTTTTTTTGGAGTTCTTTCTCTCTTTTTTAATGTCAAGTGAATGAATTCTACTAAAGCGGTTTTTGCAAGCAATTTTAATCAGGAAGTTTTAAATTACAATCCTCAAATTAACCTACTTACGAGATGACCTGAGCTGAAAAAGGAAGATGACGAAGAAGAAGAAGAAGAAGAGGAAGCCAAGAAACCCAAACTCGTAGAGTTAAAAACAGTGCTGAAAATGGTATTCGTGACAACAAGTTGGACTCGATGCTCAGAATGAGCTCATTTCACTATCTAATTATAGCAATGATTAAAAAAACACTGATAACATATCAGTGCAGATATCGAGGTACAAAACTATATAAAAGAAGGCCCACTTTTTATCCAGTTATCTAATATATATAACTGTATCATCAAGAGAGTGTAACAGTTAAAGTAATGAAAGAATTTAATCTACACAGAAATCGAAAGTAATTCAAAGTGTTTAAAAATTCACAAACTCACGAGCGTTTCTAATATTTTCTCATGTTCAGTCTTTACATAGTTTATAATAAAGCAACAACAACAACAACAACACCAACAACAACAACCACAAACACTATATTCTCCTAACTCACTTGGAAACTTCGGACAAGCGACATTTTTGGAGCATCGCTACGAGAACTGGAACGTTATCGAGCGCCGAGCTTTTGTCGCCCAAACTGTTGATGTCGTCCGAGTGCTCGACCTCGTTGGCTGGCCGACTGCCTGGCAGCCTGAATACCAGCCTCGTCGTACCTAAGCCAGCGAAGCGGGATGAATGGCCTTAATTTGTTCTGAATGCCTGCCTAACGGTCCGATGCCCCGTGCATAGCGTTGAAGCCCAAGCTGCTATACTAGGCGGTGCGATCTGGCGCACTTCTTTGCTGAGAGTTCTGAGAATTTCGAGCTTTTCTTCGTTTTTCTAGAGCTCACAAAAAGGTTATTGTTGCTGTTAATAATGTGTTGCTGCTGCTGCCCGTGGAAGATTTGGGTTAATTTCGTTTCTACTTCTATCGTGCCGAACTTTGTAGTCACCGTTGTGATTTTCTTCACTTCTCCCTCTAAAGTTTGAACAAATTGAGCGCATTTTCCCCGAAGAAGTCGGCGAATTCCGAAGTGCTTTTATTTCTAAAACGGAACCCCCACCCTTCCGAGCAGTGAAATAGGTTGGAAAACCGACTTGATGAAATCTTCATCCTCAGTTCTTTTTATTTCTCTTTTGCTCTGTTATTTTCGTAGTTGTTATTTTGATTGCGTTTTATAATTTCGCGTGGAATATCGCGATGTATTTTGTCGTATCTTCTAGTATAATGAAATCAAGTTTGATTCCATAAAGAAAAACTTTTCTCCGCTAAACAATTCATTATTGAAATAACAAGATATATAATAAAAGTGTAGCAAAAATGCAAAGTTTCATTATCTCTAAACTCATTTAATTGACTCCATAGCTAACGATAGCCGACTTCCAGATCTGGTTTAGAATTTAACGATTTTTAACTTGCTACAAAAAATTTTAGTAACGTGATTTTGTAATCTGATATCCTTTTTTCTCCTAACCCGCTGTTTAGCTTTTCCTGCTTTTCTCGTTTGTTTCTCTCTTGCTGCAGACACCATTTAGAGTTGCACCAGCAATCATAAAAAGTTCGCCCCACATGTCGGAACACCTATTTCGCTTTGATATTGATGGTGTTCATTTTAAAATTTTCAAAATTGTAATTAAGAGTATAAAAAAGTGGGATGATGATGAGGGGAGTAGGAAAAGGGGGGAGAAGAGTGTGATGAGAAGGAGGGAGGAGGAGATGATGTGGAGGTGATGACAAGAGTGGTGGTGGACAAGGGCGGTGGAGAAGGGATCGAGAAAAGCGGAGGAGAGAAAGAAGTGGTGGTGAAGAAGGATGAGAAGGAGGTGTGCAGTAAATGGGTTGAGAGGAGAAGGAGAGGAGAATAAGAGCTGAAGAAAAGAATGAGGAGTGTAGAAAGAGGGGAGAAGGAAAGAACAGGAGAGGAGAGAGATGAAGGGATGCAGCAGGAGCAGGAGAAGTGGGAGGAGTAGGAGAAAATGAGGGTGAAGCAGAAGATGAAGGAGCAGGAGAATGGGTGGTGAAGGAAGGGGAGAAGAATAAGGACAAGAAAAGGCAGAAGGACAAGGAGAAGGAGGAATACAATAACAAGGAGATGGAGAATAACACGAGGAGTTGTCAGCGAAGAAGGAGGAGGACAACGAGAAGGAGGCGGAAGAGCTGCAGGTGGTGGAAGCGGAGGAGGAGAAGGAGCTCTACGCAATTTAACCTAACATTTTATTTTATCCATAGAAACCGAGGCGTCAGCTTACTTTTATCACTCAGTGAAATGCTGTCACACAGCAGACTCGTCGGCAGGTCGCACTGCATGCTGCTGGCGGCGATGTTGGCGACTGTTTTCGGCGATGGCAAAGGCGATGATGAGGTTGGACGATGATTAACATAATACAAACCGCCTCGGGTATCCAGATTTGAGTGCGATAATACGAGGAAAGGGGGCGACGCACCGATACGTGATGCGAAATGAAACGGATTCACTTTTCAACACGAACTTCTTGTTCCAAGAATCTTTTAGATACTTGAATGAAATTTTGTTTGTTTCTCCGTTTTTTTTTCTGCTTTCTTTTTTCTTCCGAAATCTCTGCTAAATTTTAAATGCAAATATTTGGCTGAAACGATGCACTTCACTTCCTTTTGGCGGATTTCGAGTTTATCTTTTTAATTATATTTTAATAAAATTGCATTCACTTTCTTACTCATTTCTCGCACATGTTTGCCTGTCTGTCTGTCGGTTTGCTTGTTTGTTTGCCTTGTTGTACCTTTTAAATTGTTACTCGTTCTGTGCGGTGAACTCGTATGCAAATCATTAAATTTGGTAACATCAGCGAAACGCAAAAAATCAACAAAACAAAGAACGAACTGGAACTGAAAAAATTCATTATTCTGCATTAATAATTCGGTTCTGAGGTGAATGTTGTCTTTGTTGTTATTGTTGTTGTCAGCAGTAGCTAAGGTAACAACAGCAACAACAACAACAACCACGTGCAGCTATTAAAAAAGCCATTGACACCAACAAAAGAAACACTTGAAGAACCGAATTAAGCTGAGAGAAAAAAGATTAAAAAGTTCCCAACATCGATTTTTCGTTCATTCGCAGCCGCGCATTTTTCTTCCGCCTTCAATTTGTTTCGCTCCCCCGCCACCCCACCTCCCCTTGACACCCACGACTGCAGGCATTTCAGTTATTTTTAAATGTATCTTCGCTGCCAAGATGCAGGGAAGAAGCTAGCTGTCAGATACAAAGATACTCCATTTAGATAAGCGTTCAATTCAATTAAATCGCTCGCTTTTAACGCATAAAGATCGAGATAAAAATAAATTTTTACAAATTACAAAAAAATTCCTAACTTAGAGCAGAGAAAAATCTTTAAGTGGAACGAGTCGACACGGAGATCATTGATCCGTAGGAATTTGTATCTGCAGCTAATGAGAAATCGATACGAACTCTTTGAATTGGCCTACAAATTGTTGGCTCAGAGCTGGCGATGGAGTATCGCTCGAACGAAGAGGATCGTTAGGAGAGAAATCGATTGAAAATCGGTTATACTGGATGGTGAAGATTCTGTTGGAAGTCTGAGGGATGGAACCTTTCATACTCGGGAACTGGAAAGCATTTTAACTACACAAAACTCGAAGCCTCTTATAAATTTCCGAACACGATCGATTTAGTGTAGCTCAAGAAAGTCAACGACAAGGAAACAACAAGAACAGAAAAGAACAACAGCAACCACAGGAGTGACAATATGACTCCCACTTCAAACACCATAATCAGCGCGTATTTCGTCCACAGTGAGAACGACGTTGAGATTCTCTTGAGAATCGCGAGAGGCCGCAACAGTGAGTCACATCGTGCAGAAAGTGTGACTCCGACTTCGGGCGATCATCGTCCATCACTTGGTGCGTCAATTTAGCGAGCTAGCAAACAGGATGCGGTGCCGTGCTGAGGCTGAGACCGCAGCTAGCGGTCCACATCTACTTAACCGCCTAACATGCTGGGTGTGCCGTCCCATTGAAGGGCTGAGAAAGTGAAGACACTAAAAGTGCCAGCGATCACTGGTGCTGACAACCGGCGACAGTTTGTCTTCCGAGTTGATTAGTCGCTTCCGGACGCATGATGAATGACGGAGACAATAATGGCATCGTCGCGAGAAGCGGAGGGAGGATTTCTCTTTTCGGATTCCATTAGGTTGGTTGATGGTTTCCGAATTCATCTGCAATTTGATATTCTTTCTTCTCATTCACTCTGTTGATGAGGCGATTAACAGGTGACTTTTCCAGTCTTTCCACATGACGAGAGTGAATGAGTGAAGGAGAGTGAGTGTCCGCCGAATTTTGACGGACTCTTCGACGGAAAATATCAGTAGGTTGGTCTTATTATCCATGTCGAAAATGTTCCTGAGCGGTATTATCATTCGTCATCATTATTTCAGATGATAAGTTCGGTTTCGTGAACATTGCGATTTCTCATGATGGTCAAGAAAGGATTTCGAGTATTTGTGTCGAACCAACTGGGATATCAGCGATATTTACAGAGAAGCCCATGCGTCGTGGTGCCATTATCGAGGAAATATCGCTGCACACAAGACACATCTTTCTAATAAAGTATCTCTGTACTTTTCTATCTTGTCCCTCACTTCCATGACTGTGTAACCGTCTCCAGAAAATCATAGCCTCTCTTCATCCTGAGAGCTGATCGCCCATTTTATACTTCATTGCGAGGATAATCCTCGGACTTAATTGTATGACTGCTTTTCACTGAGTCTTGAAATCTTCGATCGGTCTCGAGTACTTTAAACTCTCTCCCGATAATTCGTTCAGCTACAGCTTGAAAAATGTTCCACATGCTCTCCAGCTACAAACTCCTCACAACACCGGTTAAGTCGCTCCGGCCGGCAACTCGGAACTAGTTTCGCTACTCAAGCAAAAAATGCCTTGTTTGTCCACTCAATCGCCGACGAAGAACGCAACACTTCCGGCTTCTGCCGGCTCGAGGTCCTCAGCACACTGCGTGTTTTATTGCTGCCTCTGGAACGTGACTCTAATCTTAATAAATGAATGGCCACCGTCTTCGGCGTTCTTGTGGAGGCTGAAGGTGCAGCCGGTCCTCTTCTCGCGCCGCATCCCGTTCGATTGGAAACCCGACACCCGTCCTGGTCCTGATTGCTCCCGTTTTGTCCCGTCTGCCCAACCAACATTCATTAAGTCAACTTTCGCACCCTGCACCGCTTCTGTTGCTCTTCCACTCACCCTTACTACCTCCTGCGCCGATCATTTCGCGATACCTCTGCGCTTGAATCTCGTCTCGCTTTCGCGTTCGTTGCAATAAAAATAATCATCGAAATGAAGAGTTCATTCGCTTCGGAGCCTCTGGCGATGTACCTCCATCATCGTGCTTCCCGCTCCACGTACATCTAACCCACTCACCACTCACCACGCCCCCCGCCCCTCTCCCTCCTCCACGACGCGTTCGGCGCGGCAAACACGTAGTTATCATTTTTTAGCACGGGTTGGCTATCTTCTCTTGTTGTTGTTGCTGCAATGACGACTCCTCACCAAGGACCCTAAGCGGTGCCGATCGGTCCATCGAGTGCCATAAAAGCGAAAATAACGACAACAACAGCAGCAACAACAACAGCAACAACAACAGCAACAACAACAACAACAACGGAGAAGAATTCGCAGTCGCTACATAGTTCATTGCTCGCTGTTGATCGTTAAGGAAGAAGAAGAAGAAGAAGAAGAGGACGAGGATGAAGAGGAGGCAGAAGACTGGCTGCAAATGCATAATCAACGGCACGTCGCCGATGCCATGCTGGAGCACCCCGCCCGTCTGTCTCCGCTGAACGACGATGACGGCGACGGCGACGGCGACGGCGACTCGCCGCTTTCTTCGTTAGAGTTGAACTCGTCGCTTGAGAGCGGCGGCGGCGGCGGCACACGATCGAAGTGATGATCGTCTCCCAAAGGTTGGCCGCCCATTCGCGGCATTTGACGTCGTGCGATGAGCTGCTTTGGCTTGACATCATGAACGTGCACTCTCTCTCTCTCTCTCTCTCTCTCGCTCTCTATCTCCTTCGTTCTGATCTCTCTGGGAGGAGAACAACTTCGAGTACGAGACCCTGGAATTCTTGAGATTCTGGTTCTGGCTGCGGTTGTGGCTGCTTTTCCTTTTTCGTTCTCGTTGCTGTGGCCGCCTCTCCGTGATGCCAACATAAATTGAAACAGCATCGCCGCACTCTCGGCGGCGGCGGCGATGTCATTGCACTTGTTTGTCCGCCTCCCGTCTCTCTGCCTCGCCCCCCCCCCCCCCGCCCAACAAACACATCTTCTCTGTGCGTACCAAAGTCTCCAGAGTCGTTCGTTGCCGCAAAATGGTGGCGTGGCTGCAGCTGAAGAAGATCTGAGAATCGAACGAGCCGCACTTCCACCTCCTCAACTCTTTGGTCCCCTCGGCGCTTCTTGGTTGAACGTCTTTCTAATGGTTTCGTTGGTTTTCAATGTCGAAATGCAGGCGGCTGGCGCGCATGTTGTAGCTTGCTGTGCCATCGCAGCATGCAGGGAACCGCCAACCGCCATCTCCGCCTCGCGTACACTTCAATGTGCTCGAAGGAGTCAAGTATTTCGGTGCACCTCGCAGTCCTCCACTTGCTTTTGACCTCCCTGAACTGACAGCGAAGCATTGCATCCATTCTTTCGATGAAGTCGTGCCGGGTTCCTCGCTGCCGGAAGCGTATTTCGACACTCGGCGCGAGGTGAGGCCGACCGAGTCGGTGCTTTTTTGCTTCCTTCTTTTGTCCGACAAAAAGCCTTCAAGCTGAACTTCGTCGAGAGACACCAAGTGAGAGATTTGCATTGAGAACTCATTACGTTGTAATTAAAGTTGAAGTTCGGCTCCGGAAGTATTCTGAGAACTCGGAAGAGTTCTTTGCAGCCGGAAGAGATTTATGAAATCCGCTCGATTTTTATGAGTTCAGAGAAGGTAACACTGTTGAGCGGTGCTTCGCTGTGTTCAAAGGATTTGCTTGATAACGCGGAGCGTTTCATGGTTCCAAGGAGCTTTTGAAGTCTTAATGTTGCATAAGGGAATTATAAATTCGAAATACGAAAGGACATTCAATACTTTGAGACCGATTAAGACTTGTGAAAGTACCTGGATGGGATTTTCTTAATTTGAACTCCAAGTGCTCGAAACGAGTTCATCACGACTCGGAGCATTTTTACCCTCCATCGCCATCTACGCTGAAGATACGCCCCCTTCCCCCTCCCTCCCCGTTTCGCTTCCAGCTGCTTCGTCATGCATTTCATTGACGTTCTGTGCCAAGAATTTCGTACAGATCGCTAGATTGCACGGTCGGATAGCCAGCCATGCGCTCATTTCGATAAAGCGAAAAAACAAAACGAAAAAACAAGAAACAACCTGCTATATTTAGTATAAAATGTTGCCAACATAAAATGCTGTGGCTGCTGCTGCAGAATACGTTGATTGCGAATGTATAGCGAGGCAGAGGCGACCTCCAGCTGAAGTTGTTGGCCACCACCGGACGGCAATCCGGCTCGAGAGACATTTGAACCGCCACAGTGACAAGTACGGATGGCACCACCAGCATCACCACCACCAGCCAGCGGCAGCCAAGTCATCTCTCAGCAACATCGAGAAAATCGGACGTGTTGAAACAACAGATAAATGAAATCAGTCGGTGACTCTCCACGCCTGAGGTGAAGAGCTCAGCAAGGGTCTGCAGGTACGCGCAGTTGACCTTAAGAGCCGCCGAGTCAAAGAAGGCGACCGATGAAGACGGCGACGAAGGCGATGACGAGACGGGATGGGTTGTCGAGGTTGGCACCTCGGAGGAGTCAACAGAGTATCGCATAAAAGTGCGAACGTACAGTCGGCAGACACTGACGATGCAGCCGCCACAACACGAAAAGTAGAGTACGCGAGATACACGTACTCGTAGATGCGAGTACGTATAAAGATGCGGCCGCCACAGCAGCAGCAGCAGCACAAGAGTGGTTTTGTATGAATTGTTAAAAAGTTGAGCGTGGAGGGGATTGCAAAAGTGGCTGCATATGTAGCGCGCAGATACGAAACAAGAAAACAGATACAAAAACTGTACCACATAAACGAGCACACGAGTGAAATACGTACAAATATGTAGGTCAATCTGGCAATAAAAAAGGTAGGGGGAAAACTAAATGAAATAACGATGCGAAACGTAAAGGAGAAGCGAAGCCGTGAAGAGTTTACGAGTCTCTAGTAGTGGTAACACGATGCTCGGAACTTGAGCAATACAAAACGTCTGCAGTATCTGCAGATCCGACTGGAATGTTTGGCTGACTGCGTTCTGCGCTCCACACTTCGGTTGTGTTGCAAGAAGAGGCATTTTAAGAGACTCAGATACAATTTGTGGTTTAGTTTGGAGCGACTGTTATAAACGAGAGGATTGTTGATGAGGAGGAGGATGAGGAGAAGGAGGAGGTGGGGAAGGAATCTTTTAGTACAGAACTATATAAAAATAAACCTCAAAGTGTAAGGAAGTTGCAGTTCCTTGCTTTGTATCTGCGAGCACCTGAAATCCTATAACTTCTTTTAAATTGTATTTCTTAGAAGGTTTCCGTGGCCCACCGTAAAGCTTTAAGTTGTAAGCCACCTAATATTTCATATTTAAGTTGAACTTGTGATCTTCAAAGTTTAAAAAGCGTTTTATCCGGATACTTTTGATGTTGGATTTCCTTTTTCTCGGGGAAAGTAGGGGGAAACTTTAAATTCTTTCCGACTCATCTCTGATAATTGCTAATAAACAATGATAAATCCTTCAAGTTTAACTTAGTCATCAGTATGTTATTCCTCTTCATCACCATCATCGGCATCGCCTGGTTGGAGATTCCGTTGAACTCTTGCAACTCTTATTCCTCTCTTGTAACTGTTGTTCCCTCCTTGCAACTGTTGCTTCCCAAGTTGCAGGAGCAGCAACAAGAACAACAATATCATCGTCATTAGCAAAAACCAACAGAACCAACAACAATAAAGCGAAGTATCAATCAATAGCGGTGGCAACATTAACAAAGAGCATCGAAACACAACCTGAACAACATCAACAGCCCCATCACCCGAAACAACAACAAAAACAGCTTCTCAAGCCTTGAACTGATTGCTTCGTTCTCAACGCAACGCTTGCGTTGGCCAGTTTTTGCTGCTGCTGCAGCTGTTTATGTTGCCGTAGCCGCTGCCGTTGCCGTTGCCGTAGCCGCTGCCGTTGCCGTAGCCGCTGCCGTTGCCGCTGCTGTTGCTGTTACTGCCAACACCGTTGATGCTGTTTTACTACGATTACCGCTTGCTGTTAGCGGTGCTTTTTAACTGCCCGTTGTAAGTTCTGCTATTCGCACCTTTGTAAGTTACGCGTTCCGTCAACGTCAACGTCAGCGGCCGCACGCGCCGCACGAAGATTGTGTGGATACGCGTTGCTATAAAAAGATCTCTTGCATCGTCGCGCTTGCCCTGTGCTGTCAATAAACTTAAAGAAATCGTTTTGCGGAAACGTTCGCAAAAATCGCTTATCTGCTCGTCTCGCCCGTCCCGCGCTCCGCGATCGCTTTTATCGGCTTAATCGTTCCGTTGACCTTGAAGTGCGTGCACAACTCAAATCCAAGATTCAGATACTCTCGGCAGCGCCCGGGCGGAGGCGGCGGCGTCAGTGACTGAGCTGCGAGTATCCGTATCTGTGTATCTGCGCGGAATATGTAATTCCATGCGTAGCACAAGCGTTTCCATTGTTGCCTCGTTGTTGTAGCTGTTGTTGCTGTTGTTGCTTTGCTTATCCCACACATTTTGTTCGACTTTTCCGCCGTTGTTGCTGTGACTGTTGCTGCTGCTGGTGCTGCTGTTGCGGGCCGAATCGCTTTTGGCTTAAATATCTCTTCGCTCGATGGCTACATACAAACGCGTTTACTCAATTTTATTTCGATTTTTTGCCGGTGCTTCTTTGCCACTCGTGTCGCTGGTGCTCGGCCCGCCGCACCGCCAGCCGACCAGCCAACCGACCAACAAGGACACCCAAAATGCTAATGAACTCAGTCGCGGCGCTGAATTTTATTGCAAATAATTCGCTAACGCTACGCGAAGAAGGCAAACAGAAGAGTTGAGCGTGTTTATTGGATTGGAAGAATCTGAAATTCGCTTGCTCGTCTGTCTGTCTGTCCGTCTGTCGGTCCGTCTGTCAGGCCAGGTGAAGCGGCACTCGCAAGTTAGCATTCAGAATTCACGGAGGAGGTTCGGCATCGTGGCGTTGGCTTTTCTTATTTATTCAAAGCCTTCTTCAGACGCTAAGCTGGCTCGGTGTTCCAAGGTATTCGGTATTCGAGCGGAGCGCGAGCATCAAGCGAACGAAAGAAACACAAAACCATAGACTTGTGACTTCGTTCCACGTTAATCCACGCTGGAAATTCAAGCCGTGACCTCTCAACCTCTGGAGTGGCACAATATTTTCCAATTTGATTTCTCAACTTGAAGCTAAACCATCATCATCGTCGGATGTTTGTTGGGTGGTCGCGGCTTCAGGATGGGTGATGCAAACGGGCGAGTTGTGGGCGTCGAAAAGGGTGCGGAAAGAATTACGGAAGGAGAAACAAAGAAAGGCGACAACGGAAATCGCAAACTAGGGCAGGATATTGTTGAGGGCAGCTTCTTCTTTTGCTTTCTGCTAAGCAAAAATTTAGGATCGGACTTGTTTAAGGATTTCATTTTCTGTTGTTACGTTATCCTCAAGTTTATTAACATAAAGTCGGGTTGTACAAGAGGGGATTCTACAATAGTATCTCCGCACATATGATTCTGAACTCCATTCCTGAATTTTAAGGATGTCAGTCGTTGTTAATGAGAGTGTTGCGAAGTCCTTTCGAGGGACGACAAGTTAGGATGACAGAAAGCTACAAAGCACAATCAGGAGTTCAAAGAGCAATCGGGAGCTACACAATGCTATCGGAAAGTACGCTCGGCTCAAGATCCAGTGAGACACATGATCCGATAAGACCAGATTCTGAGTGAAAACAAGCAATGGCTCTTCTGGGAATTGAAAACAGGACAGTAGTTACGTATCATTTAAAGTTTCCGACACAATTTAAGGTCTCTCTCAAGGACTATTGAGTCTCAAGGTGATCACAGAGTGATCAGGTCTCATTGAGAGGTTAATTGTGGCCGCCAAGCTACGTAGAATGATAGAGAACTACAAAAAGCCTATTTTGAGTTACAGAAACTACCGAAAACTATGCGAAATAACATCGATAATCACATCCATAGTAACGATTCATTCTGAGGATGAAAAAAGCCTTTCAAACCATCATTCGGGATCGGGAAATAGGAAGACCAGGCACGCTGAAGGACAAACTTAGAGTGACCAGATGTAATACGTCGGCAAACATGATGTAAATTAAGCCTGCTCGACAAGTCAGCAAACCAATGCGAATACAATAATTCGCAAGTGTTTGTGGACTTTGGGAGCTAATATTGGGAGGTTTTTGATGTCTAGAAAAACCTGTCGATAGCTATGTATGTACAGGATATTTCTCAGAATTCCGCTAGACGTATAGAACACGGATCATAATCTCCGGATATGATTTAGAGGGATAATGAAGGAACTCCTACTGGAATGATTAACTTGTGGAAGAGTCGCTACTTTTGTATTACTGCAGGATACACTTGTGTAGGGTGTGTGATATATATTTCGTGTAGGGGGTGTGTGATATATATTTCGACCTATTCCCCTGTGAGGTGTCCCTAGATTAACCGGGGATTCAGATGAACTCCAACTTATGTTGACCTTTCGAAGTACTTCAAGATTCTTGATGAGATCTCAATTTATTCGATGTTGATATTTGTCGTCAAAAACCCTTCCCCCAGCCCCCCCCCCCCCCCGCCATTTGCTCTCTTCCCACTGACCCACTCGTATTGCACGCAAGAAGACCCAAGGGTAAAAACAGATTGGATTGGGGACTCGAGAAAACGAAGACTTCTGCAAATCAAAAGTAATGTAATTTCAAATCTTTTGATTTTTGAGATTGCAAACGAGTGTTCCGGGCGTGTGTGGAATCCTGTATCTCGGGTCGTGTGGTGAGGAGTGCGTGTTGTGTTGTTGTTAAAACGAAACTAACGAAGAAACTTTTTACGTATTTCAACGAAAAGTCTCTTTCGTTTGGGAAAGCAATGACCTCTTTTCCAGCTACTTGCTGTATCTGTTGAATCCATCTGTGTGGCACTCGAGTATCTCAAGAGCAGAAGCATGCAACAATTTCACTAATTGGCAGCATTTGGTTGCTGCTGCTGCTGCTGCCGCATGTGGCATTCAGCGACTTTGAGAAATTTTAAATTTTCGAGCCAATCGAAAAGGGGAAACGATGTATCTGCAGCTTTTTGGGATGCAATGGGGAAAAAGTTCATCTGTCTTTCTTTGTTCTCGTCATTTTGAGATGGTTTGCTGTTGTTGTTGTTGTTATTGTTCTTACAAGTGATTTCTTTGCGTTTACCTTGACGTTTTCAGGCGGGTTCTCAACACTTTAACTCTAGTCGTAGTTTTTTTTTAGTGAACTAATGCAGTACAGATACTTTAAACTTAACTGTAGATACTTTTTAAAATCCGTACTTTTCTGCTACTTGTTGTTCCTGTTGCAAGCACTGTTCACGCTGGTAGACAACAGATTTGTAATTCAAATCGCAAGAAGCAAGAAGACTTTTTTCACACGTAGCACGTTTGAGGAGAAAATGTTTGTCTTGTTTCTCGGTTTTGGGTTTCGTAAAAGATCGCCGTCACTTTGCGTAAAACCGTCCGTCCCGACGGACGCTGCAGCACGAAGAAGAGGAAGCTGAAAACACTGCGCGACGCTGCAAATACGAAAAATCAGCCGCAACCGTTGCAGAAGGCAGTGAGTGTTGCAGCAATCAATGCGGGTTTTGTTTGCTACCTTGCCGCGCCGCGTTGCGAGACACAAAACAACGACGGCTTGCCGAACCAGCAACTCAACCAGCAGCTCAACCAGCAAACGTGCCGCTTGCGCTGAGAATCCAAAGATAACTGCGGACGGCACGGCAACGACGAGCTCAGCAGATACAAAGTTGAACAAAGTCAACAATTGGGAGCGCCAGCAGCAGCAGCAGCAGCAGCAGCGGCAGCGGAGGCAGCAACAAAATCAACAACATTAGTGAGCAACATGAATGCAAAGAGCGAGAGAGAGCGAGAGAGAGAGAGAGAGAGGGATTTGGTTGCTGCGCAGAGAGTGGGAAGCTCAGAATCGGCAAAAGCCGAATTGAATGCAGCGCGCACTGCGGAGCTCGCGAGGAAAGAGAGAGAATGAGAGAGAATGAGAGAATGCGCGAGCGATAGAAGTGGAAATGGGGACCAAAACCGACTTAGATAACAGATACAAACAGCCGCGGATACTTCGGCAGATACATTGCGGCCTCAGCAAGTCGATGCAATGAAATGCAATCGCTGGCGAAGGAAAAACACAGAGAGAGGCAGCACTGTGCTCCGCGCGAAAGGGAAGTGTTGAGAGAGAGCGCGGGAAGGGACGACTGGTTTGGTGGGGGGACAGTGAGAGAGCGGCGAGCTCTGAGAGTTGACGCGCTCCAACTGCGTCGCGATGTGAGCGCGAACTCGCTCTCTCGTTTCGGTGTCTACAACGAATGGCCGCAGAATGCGAGAAGGCGAATGAAAATAAAGACAAAAACAAAACCTCGGAAACAAAAACAAAATCGTGCCGATTAGATTATGTTTGCAAAATCGCGGTGGCAACCATATGTGAGCGCTGGCGTGTGTGTGTGTGTGTGTGCGAGTGTGCGTGTGTGTTGGTGCTCGAATCTCTAATGGATAAATGGCGCTGCAGTTACAGCAACAACGCTCTATCGCTCGCAGCTAAAACAACAACAACAACAGCAACAACAACAATCGCCGTTCGTGCTGCAATCGGTTGTTGCGTTGGCAACCCACTGGGACGCGACTGCCACTTGGGGCAACTTTGGTCAACTTTGGGCTGCAAGTCGATTGCGCTACCGACGACGTTGTTGCTGTGATGTTGCTGTTGCTGCTGCTGCTGCTGCTGTAGTTGCTGTGCTGTTGAAAATTGTATTTCCCTCCCCCACTGCCAGCCCCCTTAACCAACCGGGATAAAATTCTGCTTACGCCCCTGGATGTTACTGGTCTGTAGTTGCTGGTGCTGCCGCTTGACGTTCCTTTTTTATGTTCCTCCATTACCAAATTTTCCTTGTGCCATCGTGCAGACACACACACGCACACATACACACACCCACACACCCACACACCCACACACCCACACACCCACACACCCACACAGTCGCGCACACAGCCGCACTAACAAACGCGCTGCAGTCGAAAGATGGCGCTCAAGATGGCGGTCGTAGCGTGTGGATGCTTTACTAGTTCCAGCGTTGTTGTTGTTGCTGTTGTTGCAATCGTCATCATTGTGATTATGTAACCCGTATTTTTCGTATTTCCTTTTACCTCAAATTTTGTTGTTGTTGTTGTTGTGGTCGCATTGATTGAAAAGCGTCTTGAAGAAGGAAAACGATTTTCTTTTCTAATCGACATTTAGTTCACGTAAAAGTTGTTGCCGCTCTTCGAGAAAAGCTGTGGGATGAAATGCAATAATTTTCCATCCTTTTCGTCGCCCTTTTCTGCCTTCTGATTGTTAAACGAAAACTACTAAAATGAAAAGTCTGCAATATTTTGCAAAAAGATGCATTTCAAGAATCTCTAAAGAGATTTTTATTAATTTCACGAAGCTTTAGATGTATTTTTAAATTTTTCATTAATAAATTATTAATAAAAATTTACAATTTTTCCATTTCCTAATTACATTCCTTCTGAACTTGATTTTCCAACTCGAATTCTTTATCTTTCCATCGTGAGAAGAGAAACCCGAAGAAGTGCGAGTTTAGCATGCAAAATGTTGAGGTCGTTAATCTCAGTCCTACCACATCATTTGGAGTCCCTCTTCTCTTCTCCAACCACATCCGAGAAGAAAAGCCTTTCGAGACACATATTTGTGCGGCGAAATCTACTCGCAACAATTAAATTTTCATTTCAAGCAGAGGCAAAAAATCACACACAGCATAAAAGCGAATGCAAATGGAGAAAATTTGCATACCTACGTAGAGATCTTCGTCCACTCCCCCCCTTCCCCTCCCTCCACGTCACCTCACCCTCTTCCACTCGGCAACCTGTGAAGCAGGTAATAAAAATGCGGAAGGCGTCAGAAGTGTTGCAGCGAAGTACGTCGCTGGCAAACGCGTACTCGGTGCAGGTTAATGCAAATTAAGGTACAGCGTGGAAACGAGGCGGCGGTGGTGCACCGCGAACAGGCTCCACATATTCAAGACGCGGCGGCGACGGTCGCGGCGGTGCTCAGGGAGAGACTCGGCAGTAAGTGAGACATAAATAAAAAGCTAGACAGACATTTAGTAGGGACATCTTTACGTGAAGGGTTGGCCGAGGTTGATCGGGGGAGGAGGAGGTGGAGTAGGAGGAGGTGGAGGAGGAGGAGCAGGAAGAGAAGGAGGAGCAGGAAGAGAAGGAGGAGCAGGAAGAGAAGGAGGAGCAGGAAGAGAAGGAGGAGCAGGAGGAGCAGGAGTAAGAGGAGGCGGTGGAGGCGGTGGAGGAGTAGGAAGTGTAGGAGGCGGTGGAGGTGGCGGAGGAGTAGGAGGAGGATGAGGAGGAGAAGGCGGAGGAGGAGGCGGCGGAGTAGGAGGCGGCGGAGTAGGAAGAGGATGAGGAGGAGGAGGAGGAGGAGGAGGCGGAAGAGGAGGCGGAGAGAAAGGCAAATAATAACTTTTGCACTGCATTGTGTTATTTAGTGGTTAGTAGAGTCGCCTCTGACGGTGGGCTTCTGACGGAGCCAGGAAGGGTCAGTTAGGAGGTAGGAGTGAATTGTGTTCTGTAAGCAGAAAACGATTCCACAGAAACGTGATTCCACGGTGAGAATGGTTTAAATTAGCAGCGCGTAAAGCGGAGGACAGAAATTATCTCGAAAATCTCTATAAAAACCTCTCGCGACTGTCGACAAGATCGATATCTCGATCTGCGTCTGTTGTCTCGACTGTGGAAGTCGGCTGAAGAAGTCGTCCCGATGTCGTCTTTCAATGAGCCTCTCGAAGACTCAGTCTCGCAATCGGAATCATCTTCTCAGTCTCAATTATCGTCTCGATCGCAATGCGAGGTCAGGGAGTGAATCATCTGGAAGGCTGGAAGAGACGCTTCGACTGGAAAACCCTCACAAATTCCGATAATCGCTTTGAATTTCTAGAGTGTCCTCTTGATCTAAATTACCATCAAATACGCCATCTCAATCACGTTTCTCGTCTTGTGGCTGGAAAAAAGGCGCCTCGATCTCGATTCCTATCTCGACTGAAAAAGTCGTCTCGACGATCTCGATACTCGCCTCAAATCCGAGACGAGAAGAAGGCGAAAAAGACTGCAAAGATCTCGATTCTCGTATCGTTTACAAAACGAACACATGAGCGCTACACTGCAACTTGGAATCTTTTAATTGTTCGTAATTGTAATTCCGAGTCTACGCATCTCATCGTAGTTCATGCGAGACCGAAACTTCATTTTTATTATCTGAGTGAAGTGCTTCCGGGGCGATAAACTGCGAAGACGTCGTAAAATCGGGCAGGAGAAGCAGTAAAAAGCGAAATGAAGTTCTCTCCGCACCAGCTAATTAAATGAAGACTGAAGACTGAAGACTGAAGAAGAAGAAGTAAAGGTAGAAGAAGAAGAAGAAGGAGAAGGAGAGGAAGGAGAGGAAGCACCTGCACTTTCCAAGATTCACTTTCCAGCCTTTAGCATTCACCTCGCGAATGATTACGTGAAGATTTAATTTGCGAGACTTCGTTCTGCCGACGCGTCGTCGACACACACTAATTTGCATTTGCAGTCGCACACAAGCGCGTCTTCCTGCACTTAATGCGATTTCATATCTATGAGGCTGCGTTTAAATGCATTTTCATTGCCGTCAATTAATGTCGTAAACTCCCCACGCCCCCCCACCCTCTCCACGCCCCTCTCCACACACTCCGCCCGCGTCCACCCCACCAGCGCAGAAGTTCTTGACGTTTCTTGCAGCCTGCGTGCAAAATCATGCAATTTTATGCAAAATGTTTTATAATGTGATTAAAAGAGGAAATACTAAAACTGTTTTAACATACAACAGCAACAACGACGACAACGACAACAGCAACGACACGACAACAGCAACGACAACAACAACGACAACAGCAACGACAACAACAACGACAACATCAACGACAACATCAACGACAACATCAACGACAACGACAACGACAACGACAACGACAACAACATCAGCTACCAGGGACGTTTTGAGCCGAAGGAGTCCGCGAATTGTAGACGGAGCCCCACAATTTAATTTCATTTTAATTTAAATTTAAATTTCATTCGGAAATAATCGACAATTTGCTATTATTGTAATTTAATTCCATATTAAATAGAAGACATCAGCTGAGTTGGGAATTTAACGTTCAATCGTCGGTTTGAGATGTCGAGACTCAAACTGCGCGGCAGACAGACAGTTGTATTGAGTTGCAATCTGGATGTAATCTGACCGAAGACGCATCCAGTCTTTAAACAACAATTTCGCCCCTCCGTGACGCGGCGCCCGACTTGTTTTCGGCCTCGGGCCTCAAAAGCGTTCGATGCGGTCCTGCCAACAACTGCAGCGGCCGCTTGATACTGAATAGATTCCTGTTTAGATGGTGGGTACGTCTGTCTGTCCGTCTGTCTGTCTGTCCGTCTGTCAGTATGTTTGTCTGCCTGTCCGTCTGTCTGTCTGTCTGTTTGTTTTACTGCTGCTGCTGCTGCTGTCGCCTCTTTTAAATCGCGCGCTGTATGCAGTTCGAGCTGCAGCAACTGCAGCGACAGCAACAAACGCGGCCTCTAACTTGCAATGCGTACAAATTCACTTTTTATGCTGTCGCTGTTGTTGCTGTTGCTGTTGCTGTTGCTGTTGCTGTTGCTGTCGCTTTAAATGTTTGCTGCTGTTGTTGTGTTTGTCCTTCTATCAGTCTGCCTGTCCGTCCCTTCCGTTGTGCATCCGTCTGCTTGTCCCCCCTCGCCAATCCACACACCCGCCACCCGGCACTCTGTCTGTCTAACTGTTTTTTCATGCAGCAAAAGAGAACAAAAAAAACAAACGAGGAAAACCAGCAACCAACGAGAGCTCCACCGAGAGGTCAACGAATTCTGCTGCCAGTGTTGCCAGCAGCCTAACAGTCTGAACGCTGCTGCAGCTCCACTTTCACTCTGCGCCACTCCACGCAGGCTGCAGTTCAGTTCCGCCACCTCGTCTGCCTCCAGCCGCCGCCGCCACCGCCACCGCCGCCGACGGACAGCAGCAACGGCGCAGTAGGAAACAAAAGTAACTGTTTCGCTAACAGCTTCGCGTTTGTTGTTGCCATTCATGTTACTCGTTGCATGCCGCTCCAGTCGGTGAGGTAACAGTTGTCGGTGTTGTTGGTGTTGTTGCTGTTGTCGGTTGCATGATCTGGTCGGCAGATTTTCGCTTCCTCTTCCTCTTTTCACTGCTTAGTCTCACTTTTATTGCCTCTTATTTTCGCATCCAGTGTTGTTGTTTCTGTCTTCTGATTGCCGCTATTGTTGGCTGCTTCCTCGCCTGCTGCCGCTGCTGCTGCTGCCGCTGCTGCTGTGCTGTCGATTGCCGTCGATTGCTGTGTTTCCTTCCGTTTCAATTCAGTTTTTAACTCTGGAGAGAAGCAACGGGTTGCTTTATTTTTTCCCCGTCCACTTCCGCCGCCTCTTCTTGTTTTGATATCTCCCTTCCTTCCTTCCTTCCATCCTTCCTTCCTTCCTTCTTCCTCTTCTTTTTCTTCTTCCTCTTCTTCTTTTTCTTCTTCTTCTTCCTCTTCATCTTCTTCTTCCTCTTAACTGTTCCCGGATTGCGTGTTTCGCCAGGTTTTCGCACTGAATCGCCGCTAACGAGCAACATAAATCGCCCGCAGCGCCAGTGTTGCCAACGACACACGGAAAACAGCGAGTGGGGTAATCAGTCGAATGAGCAGATTTCAAGTTGTTGTTGTTGTTGTGTTGTTGTTGTTGTTGTACTAACACGTTGCAACAACTTCCTTTTATACTCCACATCAAGTAAAATGAAAGTAAATTGATGAGCAAAAAAAAAACTTCAAATTAAAGCGACGCCAAAATGTTCCTCGCACTGCACGACGCAACTTTGTAACACAACAGCAGCAACACAACAACTCAGTTTATATTGCTGAGCTTGTTGAAGCAATTCACGAATTTTTAAACTCCTGTTGCTGCTGCTGCTGCTGTTGCTGCTGTTGTCTACAGAACGAGCAACAGCAATCAGGGATCAGCAATCATTCGCTGCGTGTTTGCAGAACCAAAATATCTGCTGCTGTCGCTGTTGTTGTTCCTCTTAATTTTAATATGTTGCTGCTGCTTCTCTGCTGTCGCAGATGTTGTTTGCTTTCGCGTACAAACAGCAGCAACCAGCAGCGACACCAGCAACTTATCTAAAAAAACAGCAGCAGCAGCAGCAGCAGCAGCGGCGGAGTCAATAAATTTTAATGCAACGCAGCGACGCATCTGAACGCATGGCGCGCACAAGTGCGTTGACCTGCAGTAAGAAGTCTGCTGTGGGGCTGCAGTTGTGAGCGGCGTCGTCGTCGTCGTCGTCGACGTCCTCCTCCTCCTCGTCCCCCTCCGCATTACGGTCGCTTTTGTTGTTGCTTCCACATTACTGTTGCTGGGTGGGTAGCGTGCTGTACGCGTCTCACATGTTCGTCGTACGCATTCAGCGTCGTCGACGGGTTGTTGTTGCCGAGCGTTGCTGGGAGAGGAGTTGAAAAAGTGGCAAACTTATTTCTCTTTTTTTTGAGTTCCTCATTTTATTAGGAATTATTTTGCATTTTCCATTTTATTGTCATTTTTTAGTTCTCTCTGGCGTTTCAGCGTTTCG
This sequence comes from Sicus ferrugineus, assembly GCA_922984085.1. Taxonomy (NCBI): domain Eukaryota; kingdom Metazoa; phylum Arthropoda; class Insecta; order Diptera; family Conopidae; genus Sicus; species Sicus ferrugineus. Next base: position 34,966,941 of record OV277350.1, on the reverse strand, counting down.
TTACGCTGCGTCTTCGAAGGCTTTAATGCAGCAGACAAACAACGACAACGACGACGACGACAACAACAACAACAACAACAACAACAATGATAGTAAAGGTAAAACGTCAAAATTATCAATAATTCTAGTAACAATAACAACAACAACAACAGCAACAACAACAACTTCACCAATAGAAGCTGCAACCACAATCGCGTCAACAGTAACAACAACAACAACAACAACAACAACACGATGTGTGTACGAATACGTGGTCAGCATTTTTGCGTTTGAATGCAAAAATTGAGCATCGCGTAACAAGCAGTAGCAGCAGCAGCAGCAGCGGTGGCGGCAGCGGCAACGGCAGCAGCAACGGCAGCAGCAACATTTTCGTTTGATTGAATAAACGTTTGAATTTGTGGTGCTCGAGCTGCAAGCGAGTTGCTGGACTGCCTGTTGCTCGCTGGGCTGCCTGTTGCTGGCAGGCTGTCGGGTTGTCGTTGTTGTTGCGCGGATTTTTATTGTGCATTCATTGCTTGCGCTTCCTAAATCTCGTGGCAACTTTAATGAAGCAGCAACGATTGTCGCTTCCAAGAATCGCTGTTCGCGTGGTCGTCGCACCGACGATGACTTGCAGTGGCTAAGAAAAAACTGTACTTGGTTGGGATCTTAATCACCGTTAGTTATTTGAAAACGAAAAAAAAAAGAAAAACAAAACAGAGAGTGAAAATTCGAGTTTTCGATATTTCAAAACTTTACATTTTCATTCGATTCTCCAAAAGTTCATCCGCTGAGATTGCAATTTTTCCCCACACTATTTTCGATGATTACTTGAATAATTAGTTAAATAACTTGTTGAATAATTAGTTGAACTACTAGTTGAAAAATTACTTAAATAACTAGTTGAATAATTAGTTGAAAAACCAGTTGAAAAATTACTTGAATAACTAGTTGAATAATTAGTTGAATAATTAGTTGATTGACTAGTTGAGTAACTAGTTGACTGACTAGTTGAGTAACTAGTTCAATAACTAGTGGAATAATTAGTTGAGTAATTAGTTGAATAACGAATTAGAAACTTAGTAAATCTTTGCAGTGACCAAGTTGCTCAACAAGCAGGTCGACGACTCATTTTTTCGTCTGCTGAACTTCGAAATTAAAAATCTAAAAGTCTTCCATAAAAATGCGACGAAAAATACAAAAACCCAGTATTTTGTTTTCTTAATAAAAAAACTCAAAGAAGTGAAAGAAAAAACAACAAATTTATGCATTCTTCAAATCGTTCCGTTGCCGTTCTTTCCGAAAAAGAAACAAGAAACCACAAAAAATCACAAAAGCAAAATAAATAAATAATAACAAGAACAACAACAACAACAAGAATAACAAGAAGAAGAATAACAGAAACTTGCCAATCGCATTGCAAGTCGGCTGAAAACACGAGCGTCATTCATGCGCTGCAGTCATCGCACTGTTGGCAGCCGCGCCGCAGACGCAGTCGCAGCAGTTGCAGCAGCAACAACACGGCAGAACTTAAAGCGGCAAACCAACACGGCAGACAGTCGCACGAATAACAGAAGAAGCACAACAACGACACCAGCAACAACCTCGTTCACCGACTCAGTGGAGATCGTTGAATGCTCGTGGAGGCGACGAAGAGCCACTCGGTCGCGGTCGCCGGTGTCGCAATCGCGTCAGCAAACGCGAGTCGCGCGCAAATCGCACGCTGAAATTTCGCAAGCAATTCTAAATGCGCATTCAGTGTTGTGGGTTGCTAGTTGTTGTTGGTTGATGTTTGTTGTTGTTGTTGTTGTTGCTATGGTTGTTGCTGTTGTTATTTTGTTTAGGTCACCGATGATCCCGGTCGCGAGTGTTGCAATCGCGTGAATCGCTGAAATTTCGTATGTAATTCCAAATGCGCACTCAGAGTTGTTCGTTGTTGTTTGTTGTTGTTGTTGTTGCCTTTTGTATGGTTTTATTTGTTTTTTTTTTTCAAAAAATCTCTTATTTTTCCTAATTATTAATTTAATTTATTTTATCGCTCCTCCGACGATTTCTCGCTAACGATGTGTTAATTAAGCATAAAACGATACAACAAACAAACGGCAGCAGCAACAGCAGCAACAACAATTCATTGCAACAACAACAACAACGCCAACGCATGCGTAACTTACAATTTACTTGATTGCAACTCGCGCACACGAGTATTTAAACGTGTGAAATCAAAACAACAACAGCAACAGCAACAACAGCAACAAATTAAATCAACAACAATGAATTTCAAACAGTTGCTTTTATTATAAACAATAAGTAAAATTTTGTTGTTGTTATTGTTTCTTTTCGGCGATCTTTTTTAATTTGTGAAAAAAAAACATTTAATTTGAATTACAAAGCGACACCGCTGGCGACAGGCGACGCCGTGCCGCGTCGCTTCTAAACTGCGGCAGCTGCTGCGACGCTGCACACACCAGCGAGTCAAGTGACGTCACGAGAACTGCATCCATTAATTTATCTGGAAGATACTGCTGGCGCGTTGATTGTCTCTAGTTGTTGTTGTTGTTGTTGTTGTGCTACTGGAATTAATTGATTAAAGCGTTCTTGTTGTTGTGGTTCATGTAATACGAGCGGTCGGTCGGTCGCGGAAAGCGACGCGACGCGACGCGGCCAATGAACTCGTTTTGCTATTTTTCTAGATTTACATTTTTGCAGCAGTTTGCAGTTGTTGTGATTGTGAATTTATTGCATTTGTTGCTGTGATTTTCAAGGGAATAAATTTTGACTTAAAGTCAGTCGGCTGTTGGAATTTTTCTTTAATTCAACGCATTCATTAAAATTCGGAAGTGCGGCAGAAGAAATCGTGAAGAAGAACTCGATGCTATAAACAAAAACAAGTAAAAGTCGCTCTTCTCTCACGCTGAATACAAATACAACGAGAATTAAAAGAGTTGGAAGTTGATGGAAAATCCAGCGACGAGAACAAAGTGAATACAAATACATGAATAAATACGAATGAATGCCATTCACTGATTCATTCGCAGAGACGTCTTCGCAAGTGTTTGAATCTCTTTCGTGAATCATTTGCAGCAACATCAGCATCGACGAAGGAGCGGCACGAAATATGTTGTTGCTGTAAATGCGAGTTGCATTTATGTTGTTCCATCAATTGAAATTAATTGCTTTAAGTACAACAACAACAACAACAACAACAACAACAACAACAACAATTAGCCAAAAGTAGTTAAAGTTTATTGATGAGCAAATTAAAATCGGTAGCCGCCACCTGGCGACGGTGACCGACATCGCCAGCGCGACTTTTAAATGCAAGAGGTGAGCAGAGCAGCAGCAGGTGTGCAGCTGCAATTGTTGTTGACGCTTTTTTGAGTTGCCGCTTTAAATTTGTTTTTTGGTTTTTTTTGTAATGCAAAGCTTAGAAAACCTAGAAAAACACACGGGTTGTCTTACTAATTTTGGAAAACAACAGCAACAACAGCAACAACAACAACAACAACCTCAACAACGATGAAGAGGCCAAAATTGTCTTATTTTTTCTCGTAAAATAGTTGGAACCCACTGTGGAAAGATGCATATGTGTGTGTGTGTGTGTGTGTGTGTGTGTGTGTAAAGTGTAAATTATTTATTTACTCATTGTTGTTTTCGTTGTGTTGTTGCTTTTATTTGTGCGCTTTTTGCCTCATTTTCAGGTCAGTAGGCTGACGACTGAAACTCGGCGAGTAGCGTGAGTTGTTGCTGTTGTTGTTGTAATTTTTCTGTTGTTAACTCTTTTGTTGTTGCCAGAGACACGCCGATAATGTAGTGAGTGAACACGAACACACGAACACACGCACACACACACACACACACACACACACACCTTTCGATACGACAGCCAGTCAGTTGCAGCGCGCGCGACTTTCGGTATCCAGCAGATGCAGGCAACAAAAGCAAATTGCGCGTTAATTCAAATAACAACGACAACAACAACCACAACAACAACCACAACAACAACATATGTAGTTTGTTTGCTGCCATTAATTCGATGATTGTTGGTTTCTGCTGTTTGTTCTGAAATGTTGAACCGCAGCTCGTTCATTCGTCTGCAGCGCGTCAGCATCGTCAGCGTTTGCTGCTGGTTTTGGTTTTTCTTCGGTTTTTGTTTCGTTGTAAATGAATGTTTTTCCAAAAAATGCCATGAGCCCCAGCCACTCCCCCACTCCACCACTCGCCCCCTCCCCCACTCACCCACACTCACGCCCACATCTCACATGCACTCATGCGTCTCACGCTGTGCCACCGCACGTCATCGTCGCTGCCGTTGTCGCTCGTCTGTCGCTCGTCGAATTTGGGTCACTCAGCTGCCGCCAGCGATTGCTGCAAACAATCGCCTGCCTCTCATGGATGGAGCGGCTGTGTTGGCCTACGTGAGCGCCAGCGGTGTGTGTGTGTGTGTCTCTGTGTGTGTGTGTGTGTGTGTGTGCGTGCTGTCGGCCACATGCTCCACAATCAGTTCAACGCGCTCGTTTGTGTTACAAGATCGCAAGTTTTTTTTCCGTTTTTGTAACGCGAACTCAATTATTTCTCTTCACCATTCAGTTTACAGCTCGAACAAGAACCGCACAGTGGGGCAAAACTACACCAGAGACGAGATAAAATAAATTTCTTTGTATTGAAGTTTGCATTAATCGAAATGTATTGAAACTTGTAGAAGTGTTTCAATTTTTCATAACATTCACTCCTCAGAAGTCAAAAAATCTCGATATCTCTACAGTCACCTTCGTCGGTGTTACAACTGTTCACCAGATGCAACAGATCACCTCACCTTTAATGCAACCACTGAATCTTCAAGCTCAGCAGTCATGACATTTCTTTGTGTGTCAATTGTGTCACCCTGACCACCCATCACCATCTAATTATTCACTGAATTTCAATACTCGATACTCACAGCGCTCTCAGTGTGTCACCTTCGTCACTCGAGTCACCCAATGTAAATCAGCCAATACGACCTGAAACCTCAACACACATGACTATCGCGTTGTGATAGTCACTCTTTTCTCCAACGTCACTCATCGTCTTCAAGTTAAGAATTGCCAACCATGTCACCACTATCACCCCATCAGCTCCGTCATATCACCACCTCCATCTCATCACCACCTCCGTCACATCACCACCTCCGTCACATCATCACCTCCGTCACATCATCAGCTCCGCCACTTCATGATCTCCATCAGCCTGCGATGTCCGTCACTCCTTCGCCCCGCCATCCATCATCAAAATTAATCACCGAATCATCGTAAACGAAGCGCGCAGTTTGCTCTGATTATTGAGGTCGCAACTCCTAATTTCACTTTTATTTTATGTAACTCATTTGAAAGCAATGATTGACATTCCGTCCCTCCATCCCTCCATCCCTCCATCACCCCTCCCCTTCCCCTTCAACCATCACTCTCCACCCCTAATTATCTGATAAACTAAAAGAAAAGTTGTTATTCTTCATTACGTCTGTGTGGTTATCAGGTTTTTATATTTCTTTTTAACTTTTCCTTTCATATTTTAACGATGCTGAGGTGACGATGAAAATTATTTCGACGATGATGAAGATGGCGACAATGATGTTGATGACAATAATGAGGATGTTTAAAATGATGTTGGCTGAGATGATGATGAAAGTATTGAATCTGATTCGATGGTGATGATAATGCTAATGATGATGATAATGATGATTATGATGATGATAATGACAATGGTCACGACGATAATGATGATGATGATGATAATGATAATAATTATAACGTTTATAACGATGATGATAATAGTGATGAGGATGATTATGATGATGATGATGATACTGTAGATGATGATGATGATGATATTGATGATGATGATGATTATGATGATGGTCATGACAATGGTGATGATGGTGATGAGGACGATGATGATGGGCATGATAATGATGATGATGATACTAATGATAATATTTACAACGATGAGAATGCTAATGATGATGATAATGATGATTATGATGATGATAATGACAATGGTCACGACGATAATGATGATGATGATGATAATGATAATAATTATAACGTTTATAACGATGATGATAATAGTGATGAGGGTGATTATGATAATGATGATGATACTGTTGATGATGATAATGATGATATTGATGATGATGATGATTATGAGGATGGTCATGACAATGGTGATGATGGTGATGAGGACGATGATGATGGGCATGATAATGATGATGATGATACTAATGATAATATTTACAACGATGAGAATGATGATGATGATGATGGTGATGATTATGGTGATGAAACAATGATGATGACAATCATTATGATGATGTTGATTATGACGATTGTAAACGAAACCGTGTCAGTGAAACGAAGTCCACGGAACTGAATGAGGTCACCATCACGCCGACAGCTTTAAAAATTAAAACCGAACCTTCATGCGGCTGCGACAACGCGAACTTTTCGCTGCTCGTCTTTATCGCGATTCGCGGCGACTGGCTGGCTGTCATTCACTGTCTGCATGCAGCCATCGTAGCATCATCAAAATTAACCGACTTTAAATATTCAAGGATGCCAGAATAAAAAAAAGCGATTTCAACGCCTTTTACCTGAGAAAGTGTCGTTCAAATGAGCAGCTTTTATGAGATGGAGAGTCATGTAATGGTCACTCCCTCCACGCGGAACCCTTTTTTTGTCTCACATTTTGCGTTGAAAACGAAATCATTGAGTTTAGAAAGCAATTCAAAATGTTTTCATCAAAGATTTTAATTAGTCTTGACTTTTAATCGCTCCATACTCAATCTTGTTTTTGTTACCTGATTACTTTGTCAGTCCCTTAAGGGTTAATATGAGTTTCTTGAATGAATTCCACTGAAATATCTTGTAGATTCCATCATCATTCCAGCAGCATCAATAATAATGATAAAAAATTACAGAAACTTACGTCAATTCATCTCATGACAAATTAAATTTATATCTGGGGAGAGCAACAGATGTTGGAAGAGAGCGACGGATGTTGTAAGAGAGCAACAGATGTTGCGAGAGAGTAACAGATGTTAGAAGAGAGTAACTGATACTGTAATAGAGCTGCAGATGTTGTAAATGAGCAACTGATGTCGGAAGAGAGCAACAGCTGCCAAAAGCAAAAGTATTTACAACTTCTAGATAGAAAAATGATTACTTCAAATAATACGAATCATAAATGGGCATTAAAGGGTTAAGACTGCTTCACGCACACTGCTGCAGCGACATCTGTGGACTCCTAATTGTGGACGAATGTCACCGGTAAGAAGCTCAACTTGGACTGCCTCGTGGACCGCCGCCCCGCTTGCAACGAAGGAGGTCCACCGAAAAAGGAGCCACTAAACTTGAAGAGACCACAGTTAAACTAAATTATTGTTAAAAGTCAGCTGAGCAACTTTAATTGCGTGCATGTGTGTGTCTGCAAGATGGCAGCAGCAGCAGCAGCATCAACGACAAGCAACGATTGCCAAGCGAGGCAGATAAAAGTTGCCAACTTAAAGAGGGCGATGAAATAAAACCACAAAGGCAACAACAACCACAACAACACAATCATCACCATCATCATCATCATCGTTGCTGACATCGTTGCTGACATCGTTGCTGCTTGCGGAGGCGCACTCAAGCGCTGCTGACGACTGCACCCAAGCAATAAAGTTGCCAACAAAATTGCGGCACGAATTTATGTTGCAAGCGTTTTCTTGCAAAAAAGTCAGAGACCACGAGGCACGATGGCAAAATAGAAGAAGAAGCAGAAATAGCAGGGGCGTGCGAATTGGAGGTGAAGGAGAACAAATGGGCGGCCCTCCCTCTTCGATTAAAATAAAGAAAAAATAAAATAGTAAAATGCGCAATTTTCTACACTTCAAAAAACAACTTCTTTACAATTTAAGAAATTCGTTATTTCTCACTCTGAAAATACTGGATTCCCTGAAGAAAAAAACCTGCGTGCGCCCATTAGAGGAGAGTAATTTTGAAAAGCCAGTTCAACTCGTACGTGCAACACATGTGGGCGTGTCACAACGTTGCAACATGTTGTGTGACGGACGGGCAACCAAACGAGGAAGCAACGAGTGCGCGTTACAAGTTTGCGGTTCGAATGCAGAAAACCAGCGATGTTTAGCCATGTTGTTGCTTTTTAGTTTGTTGTCGTTGTGTTGTCGTTATGTTGTTGTTGTTTCTGTTGTTGTTTCTGTTGTTGTTGTTGTTGTTGTAGTTGTTGTTGCTCCACACTCTTCTGGTTGCCACACACCTTCCACTTTCTGACAAACGAAAGCCGCAGTTGTGTCGTGTGGTCGACACACACGATGAGACGAACATCGAAGGTGGGCGGCGTTGCATGCCACAACCAACGCTTGCTGCTCGGCGTTTGTCTTAAACTCGTCGCTGTATTTGAATTTCTAATCAAGCTAAATGAATTAATAATGCAGACGATAGCAATCAATGAGGTCGATCGTCAGCTGAACTGACTGATTGTCGCCTCGCGGCTCGAATTCGCCTTCATTGTGTTGCAGGAAAATTCCAAAGAGGTCTGAAATTTCAGCAGTGAAACGAAAAAATCAACCATAACAAAAACAACAACAACAAGCAATAACACTTGCAACATTTGAAATACAAAGTTGTAAAAAATGAAGCGCCTCATTTTGCGCGCGCTTTTATTGCAACAACTTTTTTCGAGTGAATTCTATTGTTTTCTTGTTTTTGCTGGTGTTTTATTAATTTTGTTGTTGTTGTTAGTCTTGGTTTCTGTAATGTGTTGTTGTTGTTGTTGTTTCACTTGCAACAGAGAAGCCTGTAGGCCTGTTTTTTCTGAAATATCAAATTTTTTTTTCTGCGTCGACCTTCTTCTTCGTCTTCAACTTCGTTTCGTTTCTGTTGTGGTTGTTGTTCCTGTTGTTGTTCCTGTTGTTGTTGTTCCTGTTGTTGTTGTTCTTGTTGTTGCTGTATCAGTAGAGTTATTCGTAACTGCCAACTAATCGTCTTGCCACCTCAAATCCCGCCTACAGCTCGCTGTTCACAGCCAGCCACACTTACATCACCGCAAAAATGTTGCAATCTGCGCGAAATTCAAATTCATACAAAATGCAAGCATTCAGTTTTTGAGGCCGGAGCACACTGCAGACCACCACACACTTGGCCGCTCAGTTGGCTGCGAAAAAACAAATCATTTGCTGCGAATAAATCCTCGTTTTACACATGGTTGCCACATCAAGCAAACATGCTGCCGATGCCGCTTTTCGCATCAGCGTGGGCCGACGCGTCATTCGAGTTGCGCTTGTGGCGAATAAAGTGGGCTTGCCAATCATTGGATTCCGTGATTTACGATTTCTCTCTATTCTCAGCTAACATCCGCGGGGGAGTGAAGTTTGCAGGATTCTATCAGGATTCTAAGTGGTTTTTTTATGCTGATGAGTTCTTCCCTTCTTGCGGGACGTAGTCAAGTAATGGAGGCATTTTGGGCGCGAATTTCTGCTCAAATTGCTGGCCGACTAGAGAGGCAGAGGGAGCTGGCGATCAACAGAGACCGAGGAAGTTTCAAGAATATTCCTCAGCATCGATTAAATATTAATTTTTTAATGCCTCTTCACCTCTTTCCACATCAATTGTTACCGGAGTTTTCTTTAAAAATTTGAATTCATACCGAATTTCAATACCTCGTGTATTAAGCGCGTACTGAAACCGGGGTGTTTTAAATAAATTCACCACAAAAAAGTCTGCTTAAATATGAAGAGCATATAAAATGTTTCAAAAAGAGAACAGCAATTGTGTGCAATTTAATTTTAACAATCAGCAATAATTTTTGGTTTCTAATTATTAACAAACGGTACCATTACGTCTTGATTGTGAGAATTAAAACCCAAATTTAAGACGCAAATTTAATGAGATCCAAACTTACTTGCGATTGTTAGAGCAAAATGTTGTCATAAACCAGCAATAATAATATTAAATTGAATTTCAATTTTCAAAGAACAACAAGGAATTGAAAGCAACAGAACGATGTAGACTACATTGGCGCCAACAACAACAACAACAACAACAACAACAACAACAACAACAACAACAACAACAACGACGGTGACAACAACAACAATGCTAAAAGAGCAATAAAAAAGCAATATTAATACTTTGCAATATTAGGATTTTAACTTTTAAAAAATAGAGACACATATCGGGTGGGCCATCAGTTGGTTTCTTTTTCGCCATGGTCACCGAGCAGCTGTGAATATTTTGTTGCTGAAAGGATAGTCTACTCGGCCAAGTCGCTTGTGGTGGAATGCATTGCAACAGATTGGATTTTCTATAGCAATTTCAAAAAGAAACTAACTAATGGCCCACCCTATATTTTGGCCAATAGATTGTTTGTGCTAAACTGACAAAAAGTATGAGTAACTCCATAGAATTTTATACTAAAAATACTAAAATTTATTTCGGTCGGTCACACTGTTCGTCGCTCTAAAATTAAATTGGGTCTTGAAGTACAATACATAATTTGCCATCATTATTGCTGTTGTAATAGGTGTTGTTGTTGTTGTTGTTGTTATTGTTGTTGCTGTTCTTAATGCTACCATTCCCTTAACCGTCTGATTTTACTACAAAACTGTACCGACTGCATGAAAACAGATTTCAAAGCGCGCGAGAGAGCGGCGTGAATCACCGCCGATTTCAGTTTTCGATTTTTTGCATCCAGCTGCCAACTGCAAAGCAAGAACGTGCTTGCGGTATTAAATGGCAGCAGGCAGCAGTACAAGCGCCCTCTACCGTCAGCGATGCACCGATAGAGACCGCAGAAATGATTGCAACAATGCAATGAATGCATTTGAACGAGCAACAATCACTTCCTCCCCTCGGAAAGGAAGACGATGACGTTAATTTTTTGCTTCGCTGATTTTCGAAATCTTTTGTTGCTGCAAGTTGCGAATCGCAATTTATGCGATTTAACAGTTTAACACATTCATGCTTAAAAATTACTTCGTTCTGCTTGAGTTTTGGGGGAAAAAAAAAGGATTTTGTGGGGGAAAAACTCGAAGTTCTGCTTCGTGCGCTACTTACAGTCGCGGCTCATTCCAGCGGAGAGGCATTTCTTGAAGCGACAGTACTGACATCTGTTGCGGTTCAAACGAATCACCAGACACTTGCCGTCCCGCAAGCAACGGTACTCGATTTGTTTCTGTATGCTGCGGCGAAAGAAACCCTAAATTTGCAGGGCTGTGTGTGAGTAGAGAGCTTTTGCGGGGTGGGTTGGGGAGGGGTGGGGTGGGGGTGGAGGGCCTCCTACCTTGCAACCCTCACAGGAAGTCACTCCATAATGGTAGCCGGACGCTTTGTCGCCGCACACCTTGCAGGGCACGAACGATTTGGAGACGTTGTTGGTGTTGGAGTCCGCTATGGCAAATTGTTGTTGATCTGCGAAGAAACGAAGAGAAGAAGAGAGCGCGTTGAGTAGGAGAGAACACTGGAGGGCGGCGAGAAGGCGGTGAGGCGGCCTTGCTTGTCGATCAAATTTAAATCTTTAAATCGTTATAAAATTTGCGAATAATCATTGAAAAGAAACTGTCGACTGAGAAGTCGACTTCTCATCCAATTGTTTATAAAACGTGTCTGCAAAAGTCGACTTCTCATTTTTACACCCGCTTAAATCTTTCTATCAATATTTTTGTATGATATTTTCGTTTTTTAAATAAAATCCCACTCCACAAAAATTGTTGCAAGCAACAAATTCTGAAAAATGGGCGTGCTTCAGCAACTTGTAATATCAATTTGAACAAAATGGAAAGTTTAAATCGCTGAAATCGTTTATATTCGAAATATAATGGAAATTAAGGTGTTGAAAAACCCAGAAACTTCAAATTTACTTTGTTGTTTTCACTCAAGGAAACAAGAGTGACAAATTATTGCCGCTCGGGGCGTATGAGGAACATTAAATTCACGTTGCTAGCCTATTTTAACCCTTTAAAGCCTTCCTTCGTGCAACTCTTAAGCACTCGAAATTTAACTTCTAAAAACACAAAAAAAGAAGAAAAACTCTAATCCGATTTTACACAGATCGGATCTTAAAATTTATCATTTGTTATCTGTTTCTGTTAATATTAATCATCTCAATTATCATTTCGTTCCCATTTTATCTTCTATGAAAACTGAAAGCTTATTTTCGCAATCGCAATCACTGGTGAAGAGTGACATTTTAGCCGCAAACGAATAATGACAGCTATCAGCGTAGTTAGCTGACTGGTTAGTTGAGTAGCAAGAAAATGTTTCCTTATATTTTATTATTTCCTTATATTTTATCTGTGGATTTGTAGAGGGGAGAAAAAAAAAGAAAAAAGAGGCTGCGAAAAATACGTTGCATGGAAAACAGGAATCTAAAAGCTGCAGCATGTGACGACAGCCAACTCACGACGACGCGTTCGCAGCGGTGTTGGTGTTGAAAGTAAGTGTAACTTGCAACAACTGGTTGCACGACGGTAAAGAAAGACAAGCAACGAAAACGACGACGACGACCACAACAACAACAAAAGCAACAATAAAACTGAAAGCAATTGCAGCAGCAAAGCAGCAACAACGGCTACCAAAAAGTTGTGGAAACGTTTCCATCAAAACTACTGAAAGAACAACAACAGCAACGACAACAACAACAAAAACAACAACAAGAACTGCTACTATTATTACAATGACAACTACTAAGGCGACTGCAATCAAATGAAACCAGTTAAGAAGATTTACTAGTTTCACAACTAGTTTGAACAACAAGTAGTTTTTTCGAGGATATTATCAAATTTCAAATAAGTAAAATAAATCGATTTTCTATCTTCGTAAACATTTGAAAATGTTAATTAGAATTAACGAGTGAGCTACAAATTCCGTTGATCAGAAAATTTCTGGTTTAAGTATTTCCTACAGGGTAGCTGAAGTGACTCGCTGGGAAACAAATACAATTCGATTTTGTTGCTACCACCAGCACACTTTTGTTGCTGTTGTTTTTCGTATCGCTTGACTTGCCACCGGTAAGATTTCGTTTTACGCGCGATTATTTTTTTTATTTTATATTGAATTTTTTTTTTTTGAATCTGCGGTTTTTGTGATGCCGTTGAATTCAGGTCAGCAGCAGCAATTGGTTGCAACAAAATTTAGTGCAGCAATTTGCTGTAACTCGAGACGTCAGACACACTCGCGACTACGAATGACTCAAAATAATTCGACGCTCGAAAAAGAAATCGTAAAAAGCTTGAGAAATCAATTGGAATTCACTGAACTCATTAAATTACTCGTCATACATCGTGCAACAGTTAGGAGTACTCGTTGCATACGCGGAAACTAACGAGTTGTGAAAATCGGAATATTATTGAAAATCAGGGATCGAACAAGGGGATCCCTGAAATAATGGAAATAGATAATTTGAATTAATTTTCCTCTAGCGGCGTTTCTGGAATTGAAGACTAGTTTAGAAACTAGTTTTGTAACTAGTATAGTAACTAGTTTAGTGACTAGTGTAGTGACTAATTTAGTGACTAATTTAGTGATTAGTTCGGTGACAAGTTTAGTGACTAGTTGAGTGAATTGTTTAGTGACTAGTTTGGTGAGTACTTTAGTGACTAGTATAGTAACTACTTTAGTGACTAGTATATTGACCACTTTGGTGTCTAGTACAGTGACTACTTTAGAGAATAGTTTACATAATAGTTTAGTGAGTAGTTTAGTGACTATTATAGTGACTAGTTAAGTGACTAGTATAGTGACTACTTTAGTAACTAGTTTGGTGACTAGTTTAGTGAATTCTTTACTCGTTGTATAAGAACTTTCTAGAAAACGAAAAAGAAACGATTAAAAAGAGAAAAATTCTCTCTCAACTCTACGCCGAAATAAATTGCGTTGCCTCGAGGCGTTCATGGAACTTAATAAAACTTTTCATTTGTAGTGCCATTTGATGCAGTTGCAATAACTCGTCGTCATTCTTCTGTGGGCCTGAAGCGACTTCATTTGAAAAGCAATGAAACTCGGTGGAAAAACAATTCAAAATTGATGGGAAAAACCCGAAAGACAAACCAAGTGAAAAGAGGGAAATAAAATCGATGGTCAATCACATTTCTCTTCAAGCATTCAACCACAAAAAAGCAAAAAGATTTGCGATTCTGTTTGTCATTCATTTTCCTCACTCATTTTATCGTTGCAACCGGAAGAGTAAAAGAAAAAATAAGCTAAAATGACAAATAAAAGATGTCATTATCAGAGTGTAAAACATCAACAAGACAAACAGAAGAAAAATAACTTTTCATCGCTATTACAATTTTCAGTGGCTAATCAAACGTTTGGAAGAATTGAAAAGTCATCAATTTAATTTCTCAGCAACTTTACGTGAAGTTAATTTAATTTTTATACCAATGAGCAGTTGTAACTTTCCAGTTATTTGCTGGAATATCATGACTTGTTGCCTCCCTGTTGCTACTCATCGAAATAACGAAGAGTTTATTGATTAATTCTATCGATTACAGGGTAGCAGCTACCGGTTTTTCTGCTGCCAACGACGATTTTTCCCCAGAAGAAACTAAGAAGAACTCAGTAGCAGCAACAACAGCAGAGTTGCAGCCGTACATAACTTTTGAGAAGAATTTTAAGCCGAGCTTAAGTGAGGATAGAAGACGAAATTACTTTTTAGCATAGCAGAAGTTGCCACCTTTTCACACTCACTAGAAAAGCAGTAAATCGCACAGTAAATTTATGATACTTTTTAGTTTCTTTTACGTCAGCTTTGGTTGTTGTCGTCCTTTTATTATCTCCGCACGAAATGAGTGACATTAAAGAAGAAGTGAAGTGCTGTGAAAAAAGCTAAGAAAAAAGTGCTATTTTGCAGAACTTTACTGCAAGAAATAAAAATTTCTAATAATACAGTGGAATACAGCTGAGAAATTGGTGATAAAATATCACTAAGAACAGAACGTCAAGGAAGCAAAGTCAGCGATGACATCACGGATTATATCACGGGAATTTCGTTGGTGACTAAAAATCACAAAGTTTGGATAGAAAATATCACTTGGATGGCGAAATATCACTGATGAAATATCACTGATGAAGTATCACTGATAAAATATCACTCATATAATTACACTGATAAAATATCAGTGATGAAATATCACTGTCAAAATATCACTGATAAAATATCACTGATAAAATAACACTGATAAAATATCACTGATAAAATATCACTGATAAAATATCACTGATAAAATATCACTGACAAAATTTCACTGGTGAAATATCAGTGATAAAATATCACTGTCAAAATATCACTGATAAAATATCACTGATAAAATGTCTCGCCATCAAAAAGAGGCGCAGCTCGCAACGCTTCCTGGTTTTGTCACGCAGTCGTCAAGTCGTTGTGATGGTAGTTGTTGTAGTTGTTTTTCCTGTTGCTGTTGGTGTTATTTAAATTTATATAACATTCAGCTAAATGTCGCTTTTTTCCTGGAGTTTTGAAACAGACAGACAGACAGACAGAGGCAAAGCAAAAACAAAACTCTACACTTTCGAAAAAAAATCGGAGAGAAAAAAGGCAGGAAAGGCGAAAATGTGAGGAAATCCATCACCAACTCAGTACGAGTTGCACGCAACACACGAGCAACAAAAGGCTGAAATTGTAGCCAAAAATAATGACAGTCGCTGCCCACTCGCTAAAAATTGCATTCAAACTAACGGCCAACTACAGCAGCAGCAAAACCAACAACAACAAAAACAACAACAACAACAATGATTGTGCAATGAAGCAACTCACCGCGAAAACACGAACAGCAGCAGAAACAACACGAAGCAAGCAGCAGCCAGCAAATGCTGCCGCTCGTAGGTGTGGCCGACACAAAAACCCAACTGAAAATGCAGCAGTAAAATAGTTTGCAGTCTCGGGTTCGAATTTCCCTTCAGATGTATTTGAGAAAAAATTGAAAATGTTTCTCCCCCGCCGCGCCCTGCCACTTCAACGAGTACGCTGAAGTCTTGCGGGCGCAGAAAAACTGTTTGGAGCGGCGCACGAAACCCTTTCAGTCCACCCACCAGCCGCTTCATCGCTCACAATGTGAAGACACAAAATTGAGTTGCTGTTGCTGTTGCTGTCGCTGCTGCTGTCGCTGCTGCTGCTGTCGCTGCTCCATTGTTAGATAACAGCAACCAAACGTCGCTGGTGCTGTGTTGTGAGGTTGGAGTTAATAATTGTGGCTTCAAATCAAATTTGAGTCTCGACCTACTTTGGCCGCCGTGGAAATCGCAGTGTGCGCGCTCAATTTTCGCACAACCGACAGCCGCGCAGCAGCGACGGCAACAACGACGTCAACAACGACGTCGTATTAAGGCATCAACCGCAAGTTTAGAGACACAACGTGTGCTGCATGTTGCACGTTGTACAAATTATGAGCCGCAACTTAATCAGTGACACGAATTTCGCTGTTTATGAAGCGCGGCTGAGGACAGAAAAAGGCAGCAGCAGCAGCAACAGCACCAGCAAAACCAAAAGTAATAACAACAACAGAAACAACAACAACAACAACAACAACAATGAGAACAACAACAACTACGAGAACAACAACATCTGCATCAGTGACACCGAAAACATGAAGTCAACCAATGCAATGCACACCACTGACGAGTTCGCTGCTGTTGATCGCCATTTTGCAGCAACATGCAGCTCGTGAAGGATTGCCTGCTGCCGCGAATGAATTACGATAAAATCAGCTGCGAGTGCAGCAGGCAGCAACCGCAACATGTGGCAACCAGCTCGCGTACAGGAAGGGAAATTTTTTAAGCCGGGCCAATAATTGCTGAGGCGAATTTTCCATTGTAAACGAAATCAACATGCGAATTAAATAATTTAATTTAAATGAAAAATAAAAATAAAACATAAAATGAAATTTAATAATACTGAAATAAAGCTGAAATAAAATTGAAATGAAATTGAAGTGAAATTGAAATGAAACTGAAATAAAACTGAAATGAAATTGAAATGAAATCGAAATGAAATTGAAATGAAATCGAAATGAAATTTAAATGAAATTTAAATAAAATTTTAATGAAATCTAAATAAAATTTTAATGAAATCGAAATGAAATTGAAATGAAATGGAAATGAGATTGAAATGAAATTAAAATGAAATTGAAATGAAATTGAAATGAAATGGAAATGAGATTGAAATGAAATAGACAAGAAATTGATGTGAAATTGAAAATTAAAAATAAAATTGAAGTGAAACAGAAATGAAATTGAAAAGAAATTGTAATGAAATTGAAAATGAATTGAAAACTACAATTAAAATTCGTTCCTAACCAAGAAACTTTTCCCCGATATCAAAATTGAGTGTTTCTTCAGCAACAATAATTGCAAGAAGTTGCAGTGGTATTCAATCTGCGTCTGGCAATAAGTACGCCAACAACAACCACAACAACACCAACTTGCGGCAGCACTTGAAGCCTTTCGCTTCGGAGTTCAATAAACTTGTTATAAATAAAAATAAACGCCAACTCGTCTTTTTTCCTTTCTTTCCTCCTTCTAACGCTCACCGACACCATCGCGCCAGCACACTTCACACACACGAACACACGCAGCGCCATCGCGCCGCGCACACCAGCCGAAGGTCTCACTTAATGTCGTCAACAGCAGCGCTGCTGCAATCGATCGTGTGCTTCAGTTGCAGCGGCCGCCGCCGCCGCCGCCGCCGCCGCCGCCGCCGCCGCGTTCGTTGCTCGGGTGCTCGAGTGCTGAAGCAAAATCAAAAGCAGAACAAAAGCAAAAGCAAACCAAACACACAGGCGACGTTGGCAGCAGCGGCAGCAGCGGCAGCAGCGGCGGCAGCAGCAACAACTGCAATATCACCGGTGGGAGCAGCAGCAACAGCCAGCTTGCAGCGAGCAACACAAGGAAGCAAAATATTTATGAATCTTCCGTATGCAGATAGCGTGCCGATTACTTCAAGGCGCAGTAGCAGCAGCAGCAGCAGCAGCAGCAACAGCAACAACAACAGCAACAACAACAGCCACAGTAACATTGTCGTCATCAATTGCGTCGTTCGCGTCCGCATTATTGTTGGTGTTGCTGGCGCTGCTGCTTCATTTGCCGTGCTTGATGTTGCCATTAATGACTGGCGGTGGGAGTTGCAATTGCAATCGTTGCTGCTGCTGTCAGTAACAACTCACTGACAATAACAACTTCAAATTCAGCTGCGACTTGTCAACCTTCGGTTGTGTTGGTCGTGGTGTTGTTGTTGTTGTCGAACTCTTACTTCTGATATTGACGATCCCGTCACATTTTTCTACTTTTGTTTCAACTGTACTTCGTGAAAACTTCAATCTAAAATTCACTTTTTATTGATTCCCTCCACTTTCTCACTCTTAGAAGTTGTAATTAATTTTCAAGAACTCCCTCCCCCACCCCCACACCCCCAAAAACCCCACCCTCACCGTGCCAGCATTCACGTTATCGGTGACTGTGAAGGACGAAGAAATCCCTTCGTTTAATCCTCTCAGCTCGAATCCTCGATGCTTGTTCTACATACCTTGTTTCAGCTTCACATGTGCCAACGACGTTGCTGCTGCTGCTGCTGCTGTTGCTGCTGCGGCTGCGGCTGCTGCTGCTGCTGCTGCTGCTGCTGTTGTTGTGGTCGAAGCACTTGCTGCTGAGTGATTGGTGCTGCCAACAAAATGCTCAACACCCAGCGCCGGTCCTGCTGCTGCTGCTCCTGCTGCTGCTGTCCCTGCTCCTCCTCCCACTCCTCCTCCCCCCGCTGAACCACATCCACCGCCGCTGCCGCCGCCGCCGCCGCCGCCGCCACCGGAAGAGGAAGACGTGGATGAGCAGCCGGACGAGGAGGAGGACGAATGCGAGGGATTGTATGGGTTGCGACAGCCCTGGGCGTACAGAGCGCCTCCACCATGGCCGAGTGCGAGTGAAGAGGCGGCGGCCGCTGCGGCTGCACAACCCTCGCCGCCCTCGACGATGCCGGCGAGGTCAATGCAATCGGTAAAATCGGTGGTCGCTGCTGCTGCGGACGATGAGGATGCTGGTGCAGCTGCTGTTATCTCTGCAGTGCTGCTTCTCGTTGCTGCCTTCGAAGTTGCCGCTTCGCTGTATGACGAACAATTTGCATGCAATGACGAGGCTGCGTTGCTGTTGCTGTTGTTGTGGTTGTTGCTGCTTCCGAAGCCAACACCGCCGCCACAAGCGCCTGCCAGCAAATGCAGTGAATCGGCGTCGTGGCAGGCGGCAAGGAATTGCTGCTGCGATGCGGGAGGCGTGGGCGGCTCCAGCGACTCGGACCCCACCGAGCCGGGATCACTGAATCCTCCCTGCGTGGACGAGTCGTCGGGCGTGTCGAAGAAGTGCAGGTTGAAGTCGGAGTTGGCGTCGAAGCTGACCTCCGGTATGAGTTCCTCCTCCTCGTCGACGGCGTCGCCGCCGGCACGCGCACGCGCGTTTGCCTGCTCTACCACGAGACTCGAACGGATGTGCGACTGATCCAGATCTAATTTGAAGACGTCCATGTTTCGCTGACATCCATCATCGCCGATGGTGCCATTTGATGACGGGCGCCACCGCTAAGCCGCGGAAAACGTGGCCGCCTTCTGCGGTGCAGACGATGTTGAGGCTGCTGATGGGGAGAGCAAAAGCGGGAACGCTGATGACGTCGGCCACGATGATGATGATGATGATGTTGCTGCTGATATTGGCGGCAATTCGCTTATAATTGTCACTTGCAGCGACGACTGGCCGCATTATAATCAAAAAGTGGCGAGCATCGAAAAGATTTCAATGCACTTCAATTGTCACTTCACTTGCACGATTCAGCTTTTTACTAGTTTGTCGCAGATAAAAACTCGAACGCGCTGATCAGGATCGAAGTTCAAAACGGTTTTAACTCTGGAAATTGTTGACCTTGAGGAGTTCTTCAGATACAAGCGGGATTTGATGAGTTTTTTATTAACAACACTCGAATTACACCGAATTTCACACCGGCCTATCAGGCGAATCCTGACTGCAGGACGAAACTTACTTGAAAATCTCGGAAGCGACGAAGTGGAACTTGATTGGCGATGTGAAGGTGGACAATTGTGTGAATAATTCGGTGATATTTTCAACTATGAGATATAATATGGCAACTTTATATGCGAAATTTCGAAATGTACTTCGAGCTGTAATAGCGCTGCAATGACAAGGAATCACTTGTAATTCAGAGAAGTTATTTCGCAGCGTATCACACGATAAAAGTGTCCTGGAAGAAACGTTAACGATGTCCTTAAAAAACGGAAGGAATGATCACGTTATAGAAAAAAGAGACGGATATTCAGTTGGCGGTGCGACCGAGATACGGGCGATCTCGATCTCGGTTCGCGTCTCAGCTGGAGAGGGCCGCGTCTCGATCTCGCTCTCCCCGCAGACTTCATCAGCGAGACCTTTTATAAGGAATTCGAGATTCATATGCGGGACAAAAGTCAACATCGCAGTCGACATTCTGAAATTTCTTCAAATTCAAAGATTGTTTCTTGTGCTTTGAAGGATTTGCACCCATTTTGATTCGCCAAACTTGGAATTTGACGTGTGTGACACATTAAGAAGTGAGTAAGTGGAATTTTGCACTCCTCGAAATAACAAAAACGTTAATTTTCACTTTTCTGAGTATGTAAAGAAAGTAATTGTCTGGAAAACAGGACAGAGACGCAATAGAGGGTAGCAAAGAGAAACACCACGTCCTTCAACAGTGACACTTTTTTCAAAAAAAAAAAAAAAAAAAAAAAAAAAAAAAAAAAAAAAATCTGAGATCGAAAAACCGTCGACGGAACAAAATTAATGGGAATCTTCTGAAGAGGATAATAATCTCAAATCAATCAATCGAGCAGATCAAATGTCGATCCAATCGATCTAATAAAAAATCCATCACTTCCGTGTTTCACTATTTCTTGTTGCAAATGAAGTCTCCTGTGAATGCGGCACGAGATTCAGGATCTCTGAATGCAGAGCTTCCTTCGCGTATTTCCGGTCGTCTGGCGGCCACGCACACACACACGCGTAACCACGCACACGCGCGTACACACTCAACGCGCACTGAAACGCGCACGCGCACGTCTAAAATTCGAACGCGCGTGTCTAACGTCGTCGCATCGAAGCCGTAAAATCAAAACTGATTCTCGCCAGCCGGACGACAGGAGCGCGCCGGCGAAGAAACCGCTTGCGAGGCTCGAGAATTCAGCGAGTTCAGCTGCTCCAGAAAGTCACACGAGTCGCGGCGCAGAAATGCGCCATCGCACGGCTGCAGCAGCAAACAGCACGAGTCGTCGAACGTCGATCGTCGAACGTCGATGGTCGATGGTCGATCGCCGAGTTTGCCAAGCGTTCTTTGCGTCCAGCGTTCCCGGCGCACCAGCGACGAAATCCAAACCAAACCGTAGAACCTTCCAACCAGAACAAGAACTCCCGGCGAGCGCAAGAGCACTTCAAGACTTCGACTTGCCGTGGACTTCAGTCGTCGTCGTCGTCGTCGTCGTCGTCGTCGTCGGCGGCGGCGGCTTCATCATCATGTTGCGTTGCGCGCGGCGCTCGTTCCCGGTTGCTGTTGTTGCTGTTGTTGTTGGTGGTGGTGGTGGCGTTGTTGTTGTGTTTCTATCGTTCTAATCTATTTACAATTTTGCCAGGAAAACACAAACCGCTGCCTCCCAACGCGCCCCTCGCCCACCCACCACCAGGAACGCGACGGGAATAGAAAACCAACCAACGACTGTTGCACTCTCCCTCTCTCTCTCTCTCGGGCGCTCTCTCTCGGGCGCTCTCTCTCGGGCGCTCTCTCGCCCTCGCTCTCTTTCTGCAGGGAGTTTTCCTGGTTTGCTTTTCTTGTATTAAGTTTTTCTTTTTCTTTGTGCGATTTTCCCGTTTTTCTTCATTTTTCATTGCATTTCTTTTCATTTCGTTGCAGCAACGAAGACGATCGGCAGTTGTTGTCGTTGTTGTTTTTGCTAGTCTTTTCATTTTCTATTCGCAACAACAGCCGACACAACAACAACAACAACAACTACTACTACAACAACTACAACAACAATAACAATAAAATCCAGTAATAGCAGATAACAGAAGAAACGAGTGAAAGAAGCGAAAAAAGTGCCATCAAGACTCAAGATCAAGACTCACACATACACACAAGCACACGCAGAAGTGAGAAACACACACACACACACACATGTATATGCACACATACACACACATACACACACTCAGCGATTACCATTCTTCTCTTCGGACCGTTAGTGCGAGTGGGTCGGGAAGGCGCTACAAACTTCAGTATCGCGAGCAGAAGCCAAGCGTAGAAAGTGGAAGAATCAAAAAAAAAAAAAAAAACAAATCGAAGAGAACAAGAGAGAAATAACACGCATGATTTCTGTAGTGAATGGCGGGGAAAAGTGGTGGTTCATTAATCACTTTCGCGTTAAATTTGCAAAGTCTCCTCAACTCCATCTCTTCAACTTGTAGCCTCACGCAGAATTATATAATTTTGGCTTAAATGTAACGGAAGCAAGAGAAGACCATTTTCAGCTAACTACGGATCATCGAAGTGAAAGGCCAAGAAAACTCACCGAACACCACGAAAAAGATTTTCAGCTATTACAACTACAACGACGGAGAGGACAACGAAGTCGCCGGCATCGCCATCACCATCGCCATCGCCGCCAGGAACACTCGAGCACTCATTAGAGCGCCCGGCTTTCAATGAGGAAACACAAACTCTTCCTCATTCGAGGCTGCAATTTTTTCCTCCGCCTCAACCCACACGTCATCGCCGCTACGGAGAGGCCGCTGCGGAGAGAGAAAGAGAGAGAGAGAGAGAGAGAGAGAGAGAGAGAGAGAGAACGCGAGTTCCAGAGCGAGCCACTTTCCTTGCGACTCATTGCCATGGCCGTAATTAAAGAAAAACACACGACAACAACAGCAACATCAAGAAAGACAACAACAACAACAACAGCAACAACAACAAAACTAACAGCAATCACAGCAACCGTATAAAAAATTAACCACAAAAATGGGAAACAAGTAGGGGGAAAAGTAAGGAAAACATGAGTGCAACTCGATTAGAAAACAACAAAACACACTCGCTCACTTTTCCGCATTTGAAAAGAAAAGGATGAAGAAGCATTCGTTGCAATTACAACAACAACAACAACAACAACAACAACCTTATCGGCAGCTAGTGGGGAAAGAGAGAAAACGCAAAACGGTTGTAGTGAAAATTTTACCGTTCTTTTTGCAGAATAAAGCAAGAATACTGAAATACAGAACAACTTCTCTTTCTCTCCCTCTTTCTCTCCCTCTTTCTCTCCCTCTTTCTCTCTCTCCCTCTCTCTCCCTCTCCCACTCTCCCTCTCTCTCTCTCTCACTCTCTCTGTCTCCCGGAGTGAGTAGTTGAAAGCCAAACGGGAAAAGTCAACGATCAGCAAGCAAGTCGAGTTGAGGAAATGAGAAGAAAACAGTAAAAAAATCACGACGCGAAAGCGAATTTCTTTGTACTCGAGAGATACTGTAATGTCATGCCTCCAAACTACTATAAGAACAACAACAACATCAGCAGAAAAAGAAAAACTGCAACACAGCAACAACAACAACAACTACTAAAAATAGAAAACAACAACAAGACACTCACTACTGATATAACTGACTGCATGACGGTCTCGGCCGATGTCGCTAAACCAGGAAGAGAAATAGTTATGTCGTCGGCTGATGGCTGCGGTGGAGCGCGGTGATGGCGAGGGGGGTGGAGAGGGGATGTGGGGAGGGGAGGGGCGGAGGGAGGCTGAAGTGGGCCCCGAGTGCTGGGAACGGTTTACGATGCGATCAAAATAACAGCAACAAGAAGAGTTTCAGCAACGTTCTTTGCTGTCTTTGCTGGGAGAAGCGAAAAAAACTCTCTAATGATGAGAGGCAAGAGAGTGAAGAAACGCAGTTACACGGAGAGGGGACGGACGGACGGGCGGACGGACGGGTGGACGGACAGGCGGATGGGTGGACGAACGGGCGGACGGGTGGTCGGACAGGCGGATGGGTGGACGAACGGGCGGACGGACGGGCGGACGGGTGGTCGGACGGACGGGCGGACGGACTGACGGACAAACGGTTAGATATGCAGATAGACAGACAATCAAAGAGATGAATGGACTAATAAAAGGATGGATTGAGAGCGGCGAGGACAAGAAGCAACACGGAAATGAGTTCTTCACGGCTATAAAATCCACAGCACTTTCGCGAACAAAGCGGTGATTTCTTGAATTCATCAATCAGCCGAATGTGGAAACTTGAAGTGAGAGGAAGGCCTGAAATTCGAACACCTGCTGAAAATGTGTCAGACTTGCACCGTTCTACAGCAACAACTTGTCGGACTGTCCGTCGTCCTCCGCTTCGGAGCGCTTAGAACGTTCGCCTCTCCGCAGCTGGATCTCCGCCGCAGCGAAGGGTTCGTTGACCGCAGCGCAGCGTCATGCGCGCCGTCTGACGTCTGAATGCGGATGCATCTCGCTGCTGGCTTCGTTGTTGATGCTCTTGATGCTCGTGCGGTGGCTCTGCGTGGCTCTGCTTGATTGCACGAAGAGGAAGCAGCTGAAGAAGTGGAAATGTAAACGAACAACGAGCAGCCGAGATAGTGAAGTGGAGTAAGCAGTTCTCGAGATGCTGCTGCGGCGGTGGCGGCGGTGGCGGCGGCGGCTGCTGGCTGCACCCACAAATCAGGAGGAACGCAGAGAACTCGATATTATGGCGAATTATTTGCTGGGTGGTACTCGCGGATCGCGCGTGTTCGGGAGGCGGGAGCAGCACGGAGGAATTCCTAGCGAACGCGGTAATAACTTCCTTCTTTCGGCAGTCATGACTGCAGAGCGGAATTGGGAATCACATTCCACATTCAGGGAACCCTTAATGAAACCGGCGAGGGGAGGAGCGGACCGGCACCGCTTCTTCTCCCAATTCATTTCTACCTTTCTGTGCAATTTTAATAATATTAATAATAATATTTCTGTGATTGTTGTTCTTGCTATTTAAAGTAGTTGTTGTTGCACTTAGGGTAGCAATTATTGTTGTTGATTTTTGTTATTGTTCTCTGTTGTTGCCGTGTTGTTGTCAACGGTTAGTCACGTCACTGTCGGGTTGCTGGTAATTGCACGAGTATTGTTGTTCTCCCAGTTATCGGTGCGATTGTTGTTCTTGTACTTGTTGTTGTTGTTGTTGTTGAACTTTTTGTTGAAGAAGTCATTTGTCGCTCTGGCTTCTCCTGTCTGCACACGACAACCACGCGCACACGGGATTCTTCTTCTTTTTCTTCTTCTTCTTCTTCTTCTTCGTCTTCTTCTCCTTCTTCTTCTTTCTCATAAACTATTTTCGCTATAATTTACTTTCTTCCTGATTTTATTTATAGTTCAGCATGTGCGGTTGTCTTTGTTGTTATTGTTGTTGTTGTTGTTGCGGTTGTGCTAAGTTTACGCCGTCCGAAAATTGCTGCGCCATCAAAATTAGAAGACATCAACACCAACACAACAACAACAACAACGAGAACAACAACAACAACGAGATCATGACCCAGGAAAAGTCGTGAACATTTTTCGGCGGTTGTTGGCATTCGCTTCGCAGCGGTCGGTCGGTTGGTCGGTCGGTCGGTCGGCCGGTCCGGGCGGACGGACGGATGTACAGCGATGAGCAGACAGCGCGGCACGACAGCCAGCGAGCGGTCAGTCGGGCGGGTGGGCGGTAGAGTGGACTGCACTGCACGCACACTACAACGTGTCGAGTTTACTTCGAGCTGAATTCGCTCAGCTGAATTCGTTCGGCGGCGCTCAGTTAAGACGTTTTTATCGGTGGGTTGAGTGGAATCTCACTGAACTGAGTCAACTTCGCTCAGCGGTATTTTAAAAACACACAAGAAAAAATTTATTGCACTTTTAATTTCAAACTTTCTTTCCCATTCTTTCCTCTCTGATGAAATTGACTGTGTGAGTCAATGAGTGATTCTTCGCTCACTTTTCCTCACACACACACGCGTGTTCATCTCTCACTCGACACCGTCACACGAAAGCCGTGTTAAACAGACTTTTTGCCCAAAATTTACTATTAAAAGGAGATTTTTCAATCGCAGCTTAAACGTGGATTTAATTAAACCTGAGAAAATTGTTGAAACCAACTGCCGCAAGTCCAATTTGCACTTACAACACGCTTTAAATTTATCATTCGAGCAAAAACATCAGCTGTGAAAACTCACCCGATGTCGTGTCACTCGAACCCGTTGAGCTCACTGACGACGTGTGACCGTCAGGACTTTGAGGCTCGCATGGACTGATTGGCGTTGGAGGAGTTAAAGCTGGTGATGATATTCTGCACGCGGCAGTAGTTGGTGTTGGCGTTGTTGTTGGTGTTGGCGTTGTTGCTGGCGTTGTTGTTGTAATTATTGCCGGTGAATCTGCTAATGCTATTGTTGCCCTTGTTGTTGTTGTTGTTGCTGTTGTTGTTCTCGTTGTGTATGTTGTGCTGTCACTGAATTCATCGGCTTCACGTTTCAAATGAAAGCCGCGTGGAAGCGATGAGTTGGCCAGGACATTTCTGAAAATGGAAAATAGATTTTAATGAAATTTCTTATTTAAAAATAAACAAGTGAGATAAATTTTAAGAAGAATTTAGAAGATTAATTGGCTTCTCAATTAGCTTGCAATTATAAACGCTTATGGAAGAAGAAGAATTTTATTGAAGACGGAAATCATTTTTAAGTGAAAACGTCGTCGTCGGCGTTGTTGTTGTTACTTTATCCTCACCCAACCACCGTTAATATGAACCGCAAAATAACCGCATTAAATCCAGCTTAGAATCGCAGCGTTCTTGGATCCGCTGAGTTCAATATTTCGTTTCCAGTTCAATATTTGCAATTTGCCGCTTCATTGCTGCCGACATTGAGTTCGCACTCACATTCAAATGTTTCCTCTGCTCGCCCGCACACCTCCACACGACTACCGTCTCGCCAAAATGCAACCATCTGTCACGCTCTCGTTCTCTCTCGCTTCCTCACGCTATCAACGCAGCAGAGTGTAGTGAACTCGAACAAAGTCAAAGTCAGCGAGTAACGATTGAGTCGCTTATTGATTCTCCTCTTTTTCACCCACGCTCTCTCTCGCCATCTCTCGCTCTCCCCCATCACTCGCTCTCCCCCATCACTCGCTCTCCCTCAACCACTCACTCTCTCACACAGTACCGTTCTAACGCACAGATAGTCGGCTAATCAACTAGTGAGGCCAATTATTGACTGATGGAGGCCCAACAACAACTACAACAACTCGAGGACTGCCAATACTTCTGCGTGGCAATTCACATCCTCTCAGCAGCGACGTCGCGGTCCCAGCAAAGTCGACCGCCAGCTTCGCCGTTCTGCATATCAACGCCTGTCGATCTCAATTAATGGAAAAACTTACTAGATTGGAAAATGCGTGGCATGCAGCAATCAATTCAGTGGCAGCAGGAATTTATTGCATGTCGTGCTGGCCAATGACGGGTGCTGCCGCCACCAACAAGGACTGAGTAAACGGCGCGGAGAGAAACGGCGAGGAGAGAAGAGGCTAGCAGAAGACACTCATGATAATTTGTATGAGTTTTTGCGATGAGTTCTTGTAATTGGATTTTCTTATTTTTTCCCTAGTTTTCTTAAAGTTGATTTCATCATAAAGGCAACGAAAATAGCATTTAATTCTCTCTGTTTGAATTTCACGGAGGACGATTCGCAGAGGTCATGACCTGTGTTTGGATGACAGTTAAACTCGTCCACGCTTATGCGAGCACAGAGACGGAGAGTGACAAACACGTGAAATCGGCGAAGTGGGCGTTGGGAGAGGCAGAGGTGTGGCTGGAAGGGTGGGAAAGTTTGGAAGGGAAGCCGAAGAAGAGAGGTGAACGACCTCCATCATCGCTTTCCTCGCGTGAAAGGAATTTCCAGAAAACTTTACGCCATTTCTTCTTCATCCCTTCCTTGTAAAACTTACTTTGTTCCCTTGCGAACAGAAGAGATGACAATAATAATAAAACTTAACTTATTTTCACTTTATTATTCGTATCCTCGACTTCAGTTATTATTGGCGTCCTTATTTTGTTGCGGTTAATGGGGAGAAAAAGGTCGAATCTCAATTTTCTACGTTCGCATAAGTGAAATTACAACTCAACTATAAAAATAACAGCATAAAATAGCGTCTTATTTTTCCTAGAATGTAAATAATTATTGTAATTTGTATTAATCACACTCAGACTAGTTAATTTTCCATTCTTAATTAGTTAACAAGCTTTACATCGACTTCGTATTGCTGCGATTTCAAGCAGAGAGAGAAGTTGTAGAGAGTCTCCAAAGTTGTAACTCGTTAATTGTTAGTTAGTAACGAGTGTGTCTACTCGTTACAACTTTGAATACTCTCTAAATAGCTACTCTCTGCTATTGTTGTGATTTCAAGCAGAGAGCGCTTTTGTAAAGAGTCTCCAAAGTTATGACTCGTTAGTCGGTAATTAGTAGCAAGTGTGTCTACTCGTTACAACTTTGAATACTCTCTACATACTCTCTCTTTCTCTCTCTCTCTCTCTCTCTCTCTCTCTCTGGTTCAAATGGCTTTCTTCCTTTAAAAAAGCTTTCAATGAAATCTCCACAACAACAAGGACTAAATTGCAACTTCAACTAACGAACCAGCATAATTAAGTCTTCATTTAAACAGAAAAATTTAATCCTCTCATGCAACTGAAGTTGCATTACTACGAATAGCAAGAAAGGAGAAAAATCGTATAGTAAATATAAAAAGTTGCTCCGTTTTTAGAGCAGAAATTTCAAATGTGTTGAAGAAATAAGTTGAAAGATGTTCGTCCTAGAAAAAGTCCTTCCGTTTTCTCTCTTTTTTTTACACTGATTTAGGTCAGTAGGCAGTAGAAGTGGTACAGAGTTGGCTGATGTTGACGCGGGTGTGGGGGAGGCAGTGAAACCGAGTGGGTGAAAGTGGAGAGAAATTTCTAATTAAACTTTACGCATTTTTTTTAATTAACAATTAAATTTTAAAATAAGGCTAAAGCCAATACAAGTAAATTAAATTCAACGAAACTACATTAAAATAAATTAGGCAAAATTTTAGTAAAAGCGAGCGACACACCGAGCAACACAACGAGTGTCACAACGAGCAACACAACGAGCACCACAACGAGCAACACAACGAGCAACACAACGAGCAACACAACGAGCACCACAACGAGCGCCACAACGAGCAACACAACGAGCAACACAACGAGCGCCACAACGAGCAACACAACGAGCAACACAACGAGCAACACAACGAGCGCCACAACGAGAAACACAACGAGCAACACAACGTGCAACACAACGTGCAACACAACGAGCACCACAACGAGCACCACGAACAGCGAAGGAACGACCTGCAACAACACTTGGCTGCCACACTTGGCTACAACAAGAGAAGCAACAACCGTTTGGTCGGAGGGGGTACGGAATTCCACGCCCCACTACGTCAACATGAAGGCCGTGTTGCCAACTTCAAGTGGCGGCGACCTCATTTCAGCACATGCTTGCTGCAGTCGACCTGCGGCAGCCGCAAGCACGCTTCAGCACATGCAGCGAGCTGCAGAGTTGGTTTCTGTTTTAATTTCGGTTTCCTGACAAGATCAAACATCAGCTGGCGGCTGCAGATGCTTGAAGAGCCCGGTAGAGTCGGCTTAAGCGTTCGGTTTGGTTTAGTTTTGTGTTGTTTGAAGAGCGGCTGCTGATGCACCCACCTGTTCGCGTCCGTGACAGCTGAACTAGAAGACGCCGGGAACTCCATGTGTCGCCGGCCCTCGACGGGGCTGGCCAGGACCGTCGACAGCGCTAAAACTCATTTAAGCTGCAGCAGTGACAGCTTCGATACGGAAAAATAAATTCGAAATAAATGTGAGAACCGACAACTAAATATTATGAATTTATTTCTTCAGCTGTTTCCGAGCAATCAAATCGTCTGTTTTTCACTTTCGCAGCAATCGAACAATCGCAAAAAATCCTATTTAATTTAGTTTAAACTTTGCAGTGACTTATTTTTTCTCTTATCTCCAACTTTTTCTGACTGTTCGTCAAGTTTGACGTCGTTGTTTTGCGGCTTTTTTTGCTCTCTTTGTTTTTTCGGCTTTTTTGAAGTCACTAGTTTCTGATTTTTATTGGAATTGATTCGACTTGAAGAAGAAGCCGAAGCTTCTAAAGCTTAAAAAAACACACCCACTTTGAAGTGTTTTAATGCACTTTGCCGGGATGCAGCTGTAAGTGCATGTGTGCGTGTGTGTGTGTGTGTGCGCGATGTCCACCGAACACTCGGCATTCGAGCGAGCTTTTGCTCTTTAACGGGCTGCCACACACGCACACAGAAACGCTGAGAAACGAAGAAAATGTGCAGCAATTTAATGAAGAAATTTAAAAACTGCGTGAAAAAGTCTTTTTTAATGTTTTTCTATGCTCACAGAAAATATTTTAAAATCAAATCCTTAATATTTAAATAATTCTTTTAACACTTTCATCATTTCAATTTTTATTTCAACTTTATAATTCACTTTTATTGGTTTTCGGCTCCACTTCCAACTGAAAAAATTACACACACTTTTTATCACGATTCTGAAAGGATTTACTTTAAAACTTTAATGCAACCGCAACTTTTTTCTATTGTTTCTTTTTATTTCAAGTTAACAATTGCGTTGCCTTCAGTAGTCTTGCCGTTTTTCTTCGCCAACTCGCTCGATATTCGCCATGCGGAAGTTTAGAAACTGAAACTGAACTGAAGCGTGTTTTAAAGTCTGCAGAACAATGACTGGGCCAATAAACTGAAAGCTGCAGTGGAAGCCAACAACTGGCGGAGGAGAGCACGTTAAGCGTGTTAAGCTGAAAAAAGGACACAACTGGCAACAACAAACAGCTGCAGCATTCGAGGCAGAAAGGATGGCGCAAACTTGTAGTTTCACACAAACAAAAAAGTTCAGAGAGGAAGCCTAACGAGAGAAAGATAGAGAGAGAGAGAGAGGTTGATAATTTATCCTCGTGATTATTCTGCATTTTCTTACACGTTTTCTTAACTAAATTCCGCACATTTGCTGTCAACACTCAGGTTTCTCACGAGCATCACACGACGTATGAGTAACGGTTAAATTTCTAGTTACCCACACTCGCTGCCACAACGGTTAAATTTCTAGTTACCCACACTCGCTGCCACTCGCACGGTAGGCATTTTCTTCCTGGTTTTCCATCAAATCAGAAAGAACTTATTTTGCATTCCCTAAAAATTCAGTGGCAACATTTTAAAGCTGAGCCGCCAAATTAAAACTGCAACTTTAAGCACCTCGCCACGAAGCTTTCTGCAGTTTAAACGTGCCAACCAGCCAGCCAGCCAGCAGGCGAACGGGGCCGCCAGGTACGAGCCGACAGCAGCCGACAATAGCAGCCTGGAAACTCTTCCTCTTTTGCGCTTGAGACACTTTTCGCTCAAGTAGGTCAGGGCCGGCGTGCTCACTGCAATCGTTGCACTCTCAACGCGCAGTTGAGACGGCAGAAAAGCGCTGCACACGTTCTTTCTAGAAGCTCAGTTCTCAGTTAAGCTCAACTGCAGAAGCAACAGCAACAACCACGCAGTATTGCATCAGAGAGTCATTCTCCATCTCTTAGGGTTGGTTGAATGTGGTTGGGGGAGCAAAAAGAAGCACGTGACCGGCAACAAACAACTATAAAATGCAACCAGAAGCCGCTGACATGCGCAGCTCTGTCAGCGTTTGCGGTTTCTGTGTGACTGAGAGCAAACCGCAGATTGCTTTCTCATTAAAAAATGCAGCATTGCATTAAAAATTGACGAAATTGATTGAAAAATGGATTGAAAGTCTGCTTAACACTTCTAAGATGCACCCAACATTTGTGGAAAAAATCAACACTATTGAGGAACATCATAAAGTTACAGGTTCAGATAAACAGGTACAGTTTTTCCACTGATGGTTTTTGTTTTTGGTTTCCTTTGTGCGTTTTGATCCATTTCAGTTCTCAATGATGTCCTTGCCGGTGGTCTTGAAAATTTTGAAATCATTGAAACCAACTCCTCCTCCTACTCAGCCTCCTCCTCAACAGTTTCGAGACCAACGTGAATAACTAATTTAAATTTGGACAGCATATCGTAGTTTCTAAAATACGTTCTGATAAAACAAAGAGATTATTAAATAAAATATAAGAAAATAAAATAAGTTAAATTAAGTAAAACAAAACATGTGCTTATTAAATCCTTCTAATAATCCAAAGAAGACGATTTATTAAATCTTTCAAGGCCTCTGAAGGATTGGATTTGCTTTATAAAAATTTACTACCGCTTATTAGTAGTTTTAACAGTTACAAAAATACACACACAACCATAAATTAGTAGCTGCATAGAAAACTGCATTTGTTAGCGCAAATAAACACTTAAAACTAACTTGTTACGTATTGCAGTTCAGAAAAATTAGTGACTCCCTCGACATTAGAATTAAACTAACTAATTATTAATGCATTAAAGATTAAAACCTGTCATTCGAAACCTCAAGGCACTTCCGAGTTTCCTTAAAATCTACTTAAAATTAGTAAAAAGTATTAAATTCTTGGTTCGAGTTCCACTTCAACGCTTCATCTTCTCCAGTATGGGAACGACCATATCGAACTTGGGACGCTTGCCCGGATCCTCATTCATGCAGATGTTTATCAGCTTCGCCATGTGCGGCGAAGTACCCGGTGGTATTTTCACGCGCAAGCCTTCGAGCGCGATCTTCATGCCGCACTCCATGGGCGACCATTCAGCGAAGGGCACTTCGCGCGTGGTCAACTCCCAGATTAACACAGCGAAGCTCCACATGTCGCACGCTTCCCAGTTGCGATCGGCAGGCTTGCGCTGCAGAGCTTCGGGCGACATCCAAGCCGGCTGATAAATGCGTCCCTTCTCCTGGAACGAGAACTTCGCATCGCCCATGTTGATGCGCGCTGTCAAATCCTCATCAATCTGGAAATTAGGGGGGGTTCAAATTATTTGAGCAAAAGTGATGAGAAGCGATTACGCACCATCACGTGGTGGCTATTGAGGTGGTAGGTGGGGATAATACGTTCCAGCGAGTGCAAGTACGCCATACCACGTGCGATATCCAAAGCAAAGCGTACAGCTTGAGAGGTGTCGACGACGACGCCGGTGGCGCCATGCAGCAGGTTGAACAGAGAGCCGCGCGGCATGTACTGCAAAGCAAAAGACACGATTTAGTTGGTGGTTCATAAAACTTGGATGCATTTACAATATCAAAAGAAATTGAAGCTATTAATGATGATTTCAAAGGCTTGATTGGTAACCCTCTTACCTGACTGATGACGATTAAATTCGGTGGCGAATTGCAAGCGCCAATGATGGGCAAGATATTTGGATGCGAAAATATACGCAGTTTTGGAAATTCCTCATTGAAATCACGCGATATACGTGACGTGCATTGACGAACGGCAAGAATCTGAGTTTAATTTCGAGTATACAAAATGAGAAGATTCTACGAAAATCTAATCAACTACCTTCGCAATCACATCGTTTTTCTGCCATCGCCCCCGCCACGTTTCACCCGATGGCGTCGCTGCAACTTTACTATGCAAGTCCAAGTCGCCCATGTTGATGCCTTTGAATCGCGACAGCGTAGCATCTCGTGAGCGCGTCTTCATTCCCAACCAGCTCTGGTCCTTGAAGCTAATTTTCTTCATATCCTGGCCATTCTTCTCAGCCAGATCTAGCAACCGTCTAGCTAAGCTTGGCTTTGCCTTATTCAACGGGGTGTCGTCATCTTTGTTGGCAATGGAGACGAGCGAACCGTTGTTGACCAGATCTTCGCAGATCATGTCGTAGCCCCAGAAGCACGCGTAGTGAAGGGGTGTGTTTCCATGCTCGTTGGTGGCATTTACATCCGATCGCTCACGTAGCAACTGAACGAATTAAGTATAAATTACAAGTCATGAATGGTACGATTTAAGCTACCGACCAGCTGAACTACATCGCGATGGCCATGAGCAGCAGCCAGATGCAGCGGTATGTCGTCGCCCATGTTGGTAGCGTTGACGCGTGCACCACGATGCAGCAGCATTTCAACCAGTTTTGTGTGACCTTCTTTAGCACACCAGTGCAGCGGGCTGAAGCCATGATCATCGCTGAAATAAAATAGAGAATATTTTGAATTTAGTGGTTCTCCCGTTCGTTAATTTAATTGAGAGAACTAATTTTAGGCCATTTTAAGATTGAATAATTTCGAGAATTCATAAATAACGAATGACGTCATCGGCGAATAGGAACAAGAGTGCCCTTCATGTAACTCGAATCTGACTCTTATAGCCTAATTGCGGCTTATATTCAACATTCTCACTTAACTAACCATTTCATTTCATCAATAACACAACTGAAATTCATCTACTTTGATTACGCACCCTTGATTCATATCATGCTCGGTGTCTTCCAGCCACAGACGCACTTGAATGGAGTTGCCTTCGCGGCACCAGTGGAAAATGTCTTCCATATTTTGGCTTCTTTACAGTCTTACAATTTTAGGATTCCTGTATTTTCGTAAAATTCCAAGTATTAATTTCTCTCGGCAGTAAATTTTTATTTCAAATGCATTGAATTATTGGCTATTTCAAATAAAATTGGCACAGCTTGGCAAACTACAAAATCTACTCCTACAAAATCAAAAAACTTTGCTCTGGTGAATTACGAGGTGAATTCAATCCACTGGTAAAATCTCAAGGTATTGCCAGAATGACAATTTTATGTTGAAGAGGAGATTTTCTCAAGTGATATTATTTCCTCTCCAGATGAGAGTTAATAATAATATTTAATATTTAACAACAATCAAATGTCTATCAGTCACGTTGTCGTGTTGTTTGTTTTTCAGTACTAGCGTTACTATCACTCAATAGACTGATATTGTAACACCCCACATATTTGGATTATGTAATTGGTTGTGGGAAATGCATGCACTTTATTGCCGAGACATGAAAATCGCATGAAACATTATGAGAGAACTTTATCATCAGCGACGGTTACCTTAATCAACGTCGGTTACCTTGATTAACGTCGGTTACCTTTATAAATTATATATAACAACAGCACCCACGACATCTGTTTTATCTACTTGAGTTTCTGCTGGTTCTTCAAATTCAGTAACCAAAGTTCTAGTGTTAATAAGAAAAACTATACAAACGTATGTAAATAGAGAAAAGAGAGCACATTGCCGTTGTCAAATTAGAAATAGATCTAACTGCTTCTTCCCATCGAAACAATAACTCCCCAAGTACCAGGTACCGGATATCGGACTCCAATTTTTTAATGTTTTTATGCTTTGTGAAAATTGTACACTTTTGAGTGATATAGATGGTATTTATGGCGAGATCCTTAGATTTCTTAGAAACGCTGTTTTATACTTGGATTCTACAAATGTTTATGGAATTTTTTAGCTAGTATAATTTGTGCAGCTACTTAGGCTTTATGCAGGAAATATAACTAGGAATTTTCTCTTCAAAACTGTATCATTAGATTATAAAAACTAGCGTTTGGTAATTTTTTAAAATTTTCAAAATCTATTTTTAGGATTGCATTACACAAGCTGTGGATGATGGTGTAAACTACCCTAGATCATTCCTAATTTTCGTAGGTGGCGTATTTGTCGTCAAATAAAAACTTTCTCATTCCCATAGCAACCGGTGTATTTCGACATTTCGGTTTTTTCATTTATCGTTCGCTTGCCGTCCTAGTCGGAGTCGGAATTTATTACTGGTGCTAGTCGAAACTTATTACTGGTCCTATTTGTATTTAATCGCTGGTTGAAAGTATTGTATTTAACAAATTAATACAAGTGCGTAATAAACTGATAATTTGCTTAAAAATCCTCAAAATGAAACTGTCTGTATATAACATTTTCACTGCCAGTATTATACGTGGAGAAATGACTGGGTCTCTTATGAAATTGACGGTGAGTCCTTCATTCCATTCAAAATTGCTGAATAAATTCAAAATTGTTAAATTATTGGTAAATAACTTTTTTCCTTTTACTTCAAAGGTCTTCAAAACGAAAGCCGAACACGTTGAATACAATCCCATTTTAATTGAGAACATTATACCCAAATTGGATTGGCCGACTATGTTCTTGACCGCACAAGAGGTTCGTATCGTATTTAAAATCGGATTTTATTAACTAAGCTAAACTAAAACATTCTTAAATCTTTAAATTTCTTTTATATACACTTTGCAACCTCCTCAAGGTTGGTTATACTGATGGCATTCCCTCAGAGCAACCCACCAGCATCTCGGGAAACGACGACCTGCTGCGAAAACTGCATCATTTGTTGTTCGAAATCATTGTGGTGGAAGGTGCGCTCAAAGGCCAAAGATGCGGCGTTTTCATAAGAAATGGCCACCGTGCGGAATCCTTCATCAGTAACGAAGATGAATATTAAATCTGATTTGTGATCATTAATAAGTAGATGATGTTGTGCACGAACGTGTCACACACACAAGACGCTGGCAGTGGAAGATCAACCTTTCTTAATCAGCCATATTTTTAACTCAAAATTGTTCCTTAATAAGGTTTCTCCAGATGAAGAATGTACTCTATCCAATCAAATAAATATTTAATCACCTAATTTCGTTATTTCTTATTCTATACTGCCTTCGCAATCACTCAATCGACTGGTTGTGACGCCTCACATAGCAATTGTACGATTTTTTAATTATTGGTTGTAAAAACGGTAGTTTTTGTGGGATGGTGTTGGTTATCTGGAACGACATTAACTAATAACTAATATGGGTTTCAAAACTTTAAAATTAAATTTAAAAATTTGCTAGCTAGCGTTTTAGTGCTGAGACATAACTAATCGCATGAAACATTTTTATACAGCATGCGAGAACTTTATCTTCAGCTGTTAAGTTGTCAAAATTGTGTTTGTTTGCACTGAAAGGCGAAACGTGGTGCTGAGAAGTGTTGTATTTAATAAATTAATAATAGAGTATAATAAACTGAAACTTTGTTTGAAGTTCCTCAAAATGAAACTGAGTACATATAATTTTCTCACATCCAAAGCAATACGTGGAGTTAAAGTTGGATATCCTTTGAAGCTGACTGTGTGTCTTACATCCCGTTCAAAATGCTTGAATAAGAGGAATGTATATAATTCCTCCTTCTTTTACTTTAAAGGTCACCAAAAAGGAAGAAGTTGAAGCCGAATTTAATCCCACTTTCATTGAGCGCCTGCTGCCAAAATTGGATTGGTCGACGGTGCACTTGGCCGCACAAGTGGTTCGTACCGTTTATAAAACTGAATTTTAACATTATACACTTAAATCTTCGCATTTCTTTTATATACACTCTGCAACCTCTGCAAGGTTAATTATGCTGATGGCATTCCCGCAGAGCAGCCCACCAGCGTCTCCGAAAACGAGGACCTGCTGAAGAAACTGCATCATTTGTTGTTGGAAATCGATGTGCTCGAAGGTCAGCTAGAATGTCCAGAAACGGGTCGTATTTTCCCCATAACGGACGGCATTCCGAACATGCTGCTTAACGAAGATGAAGTTTAAATCGTATTAGTGATGGATAAAATGTGGACTATGTTATGCACGAACGTGTCACACTCACAAGATGCGAGCAGAGGAAGCATTCCATTTAATTTAAAAAAAATCTCATTGCATTAATTAGAATCGGATATTTAATTAACCAGATTTTTAACTCAGAATTGTTCCTTTTGTCAATAGTTACACATGGATTCTTTTGAATGGAATGGCTACACGA
Source organism: Sicus ferrugineus (assembly GCA_922984085.1). Classification (NCBI taxonomy): domain Eukaryota; kingdom Metazoa; phylum Arthropoda; class Insecta; order Diptera; family Conopidae; genus Sicus; species Sicus ferrugineus. The sequence continues at coordinate 34,929,088 of OV277350.1, read as the reverse complement.
GGATTCTTTTGAATGTGGTTTCAAAGTTACTTTGTCAAGAGGGGAGATGAGAAAAATTAAAAGTTTCCAAAGTGAATTCAAATGTAGAGATTTTTTAAGCCAAAATTCTATCGGAATCTCGGTTCCTCTTATGCACAATTAAACAGTTGGTGCACGAATCAGTTTTTCAACATGGTTTGCGAAACGTAAATTTCACTCACACAATTGCACGTCTTTTAACAACAAACTCGAAACTAAGTGTAGCCACGAATTCTTCCAAGAGACCAGATTCAAGAATCGGATTCTAGAATCCATGTGTAAGCATGATTTTTAAGGGTTAATACGTTACCGCATAACACCATCCAAGTAGATTGCTTTCTCTTTTAATAACTAAGTCACGATTTTATATACATATATGGGGATCCATTCATAAATATATTTATTAAGCAAAATATATTAGAAGCATTTTTATTAAACAAAAATATTGTTACATTTCGATTAAATTACTTAAATTATACACTTTTTGGTGGTTATCAGTATTGTAACTTACGAATTTGCAAGAAAACCTGCGATAAAAGAAAATGGAAAAAGATTTCAGTACGATATGGACGATAAGACTTCAGAGATATTTAGGGCATCCAAATAAACTAATGCATAATAAATACATGAACTTCAATATGTATTAACATAGCCACAAATTATTAAATTTGGCACATTTAATTTAAACTTAATACTAAGCTATTTCTTCACATTCAAGTACCCATTAGACTAAACGTACCACGATGGAAAGAAACACACTTCTTTGGTTTAAGAGATATGAATTCAGAAATAGGAGTAAGTACTCTGGAAAAATAACTCTTCGACAAATACAGAAGAATAAAGAATGCTATCAATTCATACGCTGATATATATTGTTTGCGTATTTCGTGTAAGATGAAAATTATTTGAGAACTGTTTTCGAACAACTCTTAGCAAGATGTTTGCCTTTAGTTGCACTTTATGTTGGCCACCGCTGCTGCTAACTGAGCATAAATGCTGCCCTTTGCTAAGCCAGGTTTTGGTCCTTTGCACAGCTCGGGGTTGCGTCCGGCGGCTACACAACTACGTTCACTCAGGAGAGCAGCATCAGCTCCTGCTGCCAACTGCTTTTGACCCAGAGAAATGCTCGGATTAGCGCCGTTCCAAGTGACATAATCAGCACTGTGAATATAATAGAAAACTTGTCAAGTTTAATGTTATTAGCGCGATAATAAATATGTAGTTACAGTAATAAACTGTCATCAGCTCCATTAGCTAACTCGGTATTGTGACCCATTGCAGTGAGGCGACCCAACATTGATTTGAATTCTGTTGACTGCTGTTGGAAGTTTACCTCCTCCTCAGTGGAACCGCATGAAGATCTACAAAATAAATTGAAACAGCGATACATATAGAGATCCTATCTAAAGGAGTTTTGATCTTTTTCAATGTATTATATGCGTTTGGAATGGGAAAAACATGCGCAATCTTATTAAATACTAAATAATTAGCAATCGTGAGAATTTTAATTAATTGCAACATCGTGTACAGCAAGTGCTTCCATAAACTTAAAAAAAGGAGGTGCGTAGTTGGTGCTATAAAGGAAAATCTAGATAACTCCTTTTAAAAGAAGTAGTTATTTTTGAACCATTCAGAGCTACAACCTCCAGATGCATAAGGGTTGAAATGACTCTTACTTATTTAAACTCAGTTTACTGAGAACTTATTAGAGGGCAAGTTTTCCCTTTCAAAATGTCTGTTGTCAAATCCAGAAGGAAGATTAAGGAATTTATGTTGAAATCAATTAAAAGCTTAAAATTCGCTTTGAATTCAATGGCGAGTTAACAATGAATTTAAACTTAAAACGAAGATTAAGATTCACTTAAAAACTGACTCTTAAAAACCAATCAAGTGCATACATACAATATAAGTGAGAACATTTGATTAAAAATCTAAAAATTTAAAAACTGAAACTCAAATAAACGTCATACTTCAATGAATTAGTTTTGTAGCGTGAACGTGAAGATTTTAAACTCTCCAAGATGGTATCCGGAGATTGAGTGCAGCTGGACTTCTGCAACTTCTGGATTCGGCTGGATCCAACTTCATTTGAGCGCTCTAAAATGCTTTTCGTTGTAATTCTTTCAAATAACTGCGATGACGATGGTGATGAAGATAATGACGATGAGAAAAGTGCTACATATAAAAATGATTTTATATTACAAATTAATGATAACAATGAAAATAATGACGGATGTGATGATTTGATAACACCTTTTAGTTCATTTGAGGGCTTCAGTGATTCTGTCGAATGATTAGACGATTCGAAGTCCAGTACACGTTTTGTTGTTGTCGTTGACGGAGTGATGACATTAATGGAAGGAAGCTGATGTTGTTGTTCGGATTTTGATGGCGTGTTCCTGTTGTTGCTGTTACTGCGAAAATTCATCGTTCCGACAGACGTGGTTACGAATCAGCCGAAGTATTCATTATTTGGTTATGAGATAAAGGGAATGAGAATAAATTATATATATAAATAATAAAAGAAAATTCCAAAAATTAGGGAAATGTGAATAAAATTTTATAACTTGAAAATATGCGATGATATGCAGATTCGTACTTGTAATCGCCAATAAACAAACTCACTTGTCACCTTGTGCTCGACCGGGGGGCACTTTAACACCATCTGTGGTAGTTGTTGCAGCATCGCTGATGTGCGGCTGCACCTCCAGTAGTAATTCGTTGTTCTTCCGTTCACGCGCCTCATCCTCCTCGCGTACAATCTGCAGTATCTGAGAGGCACGATCCTCGGCGTAGCTCACCGATTCCAGAGCCATAAGTATGATGCGATCGGCTATCTTATTATATTTCTGTTTTAAACGGGTTTTCACTGGAATTAACAAATATTTCACATCCTATTTTGTATCTTGGGGTCACTTGAACTTGCTTTCTTCTTTCTCTGCAGCGCTGTATTCTTTAGGTCGCAGTGGTATAACTTTCTCATCGCTGGGTTTCTTCGGATTGCCTTCCGCATCCAATTCGGGACGATTGGTGGCTTTTGGCGGCACGAAATCACGTTTAACGTAACCCATCGATATGAGTTTCTCCGAAGCTGTTTGCACATTGTTGTCAGCATTGGCCAGAACATCAAGCAGGAGCGTTTCATCAGCTTTGGGGAAAATGGTTTTCATGTACCTGTAGTTAGAAACGGTGAATATTGAGTGTTCAAAATTAAAGTCGGCAAAGCAGTTTTTGAGGCCAAACTAAGAAAGCATAAAAAGAACTGAATAAAATCTTAAAATAAATGAATTTTCCAAGCAAAATTCAAATCAAAAGGTATGAAGGCATTTGCAGAACAAAAGAGTGGGTGAACTTGGCTCGAAGTACCAAAATAAATTCGTTGAAATCAATGGAAATCATTTTAATTCGAAAATAAATCGAACAAAATTCTCAACAACAGCAATAACAGCTCTTCACTTTATCCAGCCGACCTTAGTTTCATTTTCGGTGATGAATGCGGCTTCGGTGAACTACGCATCTGATCTCCAAATCGTGGTGATCCGTGATAAAACGGTGGCATCGGTCCATAGTGTAAGCCATGAGCACCACCAGCTGCTCCGGCGGCGTCCGCACCTCCGCTGTTCACACTCTTGACACTACCAAAGCGTCCCCCAGCAGCGTGCACTGGCAACGGACTGGCTGTACGTGAAGTACTGCCTCCAAATCCGCTCGACAAACCGCGAACACGGCTAGTGGAAGCCAGTTCAAGACGACGCGTTGGTGGTGTCATGGAGACAGCAGAGTTGCTGTGGAAGAGATGACGCTGAGCGGGCGGCGTCACGAAAGGTCCTGGCATGGTGACAGGATGCTTTTCCACTTGCAGAGCACTAATAACGACAGCCTCGCGGTTGTAGTATCTGAAGACGGACGTGTTTTGCGGATTTCAACATAATTTTTTTATTTTATGATTTAATTTTAAATTCGAATCGGATTTTTAAAGCGGTGAGTAGAGGTTGATGTAATGGCATTAGGAAAAGTTCGTCGAAAGCGTGTTAATGCAGTGAAAAAAAAGAGAGAAAAATGAGTGAATTTGCAAAGATTTTCTGGTGTTAAAATAATTATCAATGTATATTACGAACAGCAAGCGGCAGAAATGATTAAGTAAACATTTCAAGCGTCCAAAGGGTACAGAAAAGCCTACCTTTTGAGCAGCAGACGTATATGGTTCTCACTCGCAGTGGGGAACATATTTTGAATCTTGGTTACGATGGCGTCGGTGTCGTTGTGATTGCTGAATGAAGTCTCCTGTATGGTGGAGCGACGTGAACTACCAGCTAAACGTGAAACGGGCAATGGTGACATTTCCTGTAAGTGTTATAATAGTCATTCAACTTTGAACTTGTAATACGTGAAATAGCCAGCTGAAATGTAAGTGAAATACGCTTCTATTATAAACTCTCACTTACCAAATTACTTCTGGTCGACAGCAGAGGACTTGACGATATGGGTCCCATTTGGCTTCCTATGGGACCTTGAAATGCACGCACGGCTGGGTAGTTATTGCTGGGATACACATGATAGGGTGATCCTTGCATAGGCTGTGCATACGTACAACGTGCAACGCTCAAGTCAAGAATTAGAAGTATCGCAAACTTACCGCCATAGCAATTGATTCCGAGGAACATCTTTCATTTTGCAGGGGTCTGTAACGCAAACGAGGGTCCTCCAGTTGCATGGCTTTGGTGAAATAATTTACATAGTAACTGCAATGGAAGTTTGTGTTATTCGGAATTTCAATATGTGAGAAAAGGGACTTTTTAAAAAAGACAAGACAATTTACGCTGGCAGCCTTGCTGTAATTCAACTGCTGTAAAATGAGCAACCTTCGTATATGGAAATTCTTTCGTTTTGGTGTTTAGCTCAAGGGCTCTCTGTCCCCTTCCCTTAACCTTCTTATTACTCGAGCAATTGCGTATACCACACAAATAACGAATTAAATATTCCCACCACATTCCCACAGAGCGAAGGACATGCTTTCGTCCCGAACGCCGAACGCATTGACAGCAGCACGCTGTGAATGACACTTGAAAACTCCTCGCCACAAGGAGCTCGGAAAGATGCAGAATCAACACATAACTCGGTGCAGCAGAATTATACGTTGGTCGGTGAAGGGTGGAGGGTAAAAGGAGAAGGGAAGCCAAACACACTCACTGCAAGTATTTCTCATTTTAACTTCTCACCAGGAAGCTTTGCACTGAGAAGTGTTTTTTCACATAAGGACGACCCATTTCTGAAGGGTGTCTTTTTTTTTATTCAAATTATAAATAAATTCATGATTTTAAAATGTACTCTTGACTCCTCTAAAAGTACGAGAGGAGTTCAAAATTTCTTCATTGCATAGTTAAGCGGCCATCTTGAAATCGCATTTGGTTTCAAGCTGCGCATAAAAGTATGCTGCGGAATTTTTCACTACTGTTAACTAACCTATTTTGAGACCTAGTGAAAGCAATGATTTCTTACCAGTTTCCTGTTGATTGATCATATTTGCAGTCCCAACCTGGCGGCAGTTTAACGTACTGGCCACTGGTTTCGGCCATGTTGTTGTCGTTGCTGCTGCAGTTGCCTTCACCGTCGTCGGATAGCCTTTCAATGTTTTGTTTATTCGCTGACTGTCCGCCGTTTTTGTTACCAGTTTCCACCCTGCCAGCTTTTCAATGCGATTCAGACGAAGGGTGTCTTTTTGTTGTTGTTCTGCCTTCCGAAGATGTACTTCCCAACTCAAGCTTTAGCTCAGAACTGAACTTCGCTTTTCGTTTCGCTTGATTTTCGACATCGTGCGGTCGCAGAGAGCTGAGCTTTTCGAGCACGAAGTTTTCTGAAGCAACGAAAAGCTGTAGAAAGCGCTAGAGTAGAAGAACGCGAAAGTTCGCACAGTAATGCCGTGAAATACTTATGGATGCAGACGATGTTTCGTTGAACGAAAGTGGGGATGACAACAAAACGCGTTTGGTAATTACGATTTGCTATGAAATGTTTTGTTTAGATGTTGAACCTAAGAAAATGAAAGAAAGAAACCAGAGCATTTTCTCCGATCTTTATAAAAGCCGATAAAAAAATCTTCTTGGGAATCTTGTGGTCAACATTTATTTTCTTTATTTATATATTATAAATTGTTCAAACTCTTTCTTCAACAACTCTTTTTCCTTATAAGTGAATAAACTTTCTTGAAATATTTAAGGATTCCAATTTTGTGATATGCGTTTTACAAGTCCAAATATGTACGAAAAATCCGAAGATATGAACAAAAACGAAGACCGTAAATTTCTTTATTTCGAACTTCATTAAACTCGATTCAACTTTACATTACATAAATTTAATTTATGCTTTCTTAAATAGAAAAACCCGTCGTTTAAATTGACGATGAATACGACACGTAAAAAAAATCTTATAAAAGCTTTCCATGAAATTAAATGCACGCTGTGACAGAAAATACCAACTGTTTCTACAAAAAGCTTAACGGTTTGATATTGAGACGCTCTGCTAGAGCCTCGCAAGTTTTCAACTGATTCTCCAAATACTGAATTCCGCCAGCTTTGGAAACTCTGTTCATGTTTTGCTGCTCCTTGTCGCCAGGAATGATCACCGGTTCACTTGGATCTTTCTGCAATTGTAAGAGAAACGCTTATTAGCAGAAACAGTAAGTAACTTTTAATGCTCTCAACTCACGGGCTCACAATTCCTTAAACGTGATACAAAATCGCACATGCGTGTCTCGAAGTGGGGAGCGAAGCAATTGGGATCCACTGCAATAAAGACTTGACCCAAATCGGCGGCCGTGTCCGCACCCGTCTGCGTCCACTTGCGCACCTTCGTCGAATAATTGGCACCAGCCATCACCCCGGTCAGTATATCGACCATGGCGCCCAAACCGTAGCCTTTGTAGCCGGTCGTAACTTCGCCGCCTCCCAGCGGCATCAAACAACCGGTTCCGAAAGCCAGCTCGGCATCGTTAGTCTGATTGCCATCGGGACCCTGAGCCCAGTTGTCCGGTATGGGTTCGCCCTTACGGCGCTGTATCTCGATCTTGCCCACCGCCACAGCGGTTGTAGCCATGTCCAGCATGAACTTCTCGTCCTTCCCGGCGGGGGCACCCAAGGACAACGGGTTTGTGCCGAGAGCGGCCTGCTTGGAGCGTGTGGGCGCCATAAGTGGCGATGTGTTCGTCATGGACATGCCCACCAACCCCTTTTGCACGGCACGTTGGGCGTACCAGCCGGCCATACCGTAGTGGTTCGAATTCCTTGCGCAAACCCAGCCGACCCCGACTTCCTTCGCCTTCTTTATGGCCAAGTCCATGCAGTAGTTGCCCACCACTGCGCCCAGACCGTTGCGGCCGTCCACCCAGGCAGTGGCGGGCGTTTCCTTGATGATGGTGGGTACGGCGGAACCATCAGTGGCACTGAGTTGCAAGTCGTTGATGTACATTTCAAGGCGGTTCATGCCGTGACTGAAGTGACCCCGAACGTCGGCAGCAACCAAGAGTTCGGCCATGGCAACGGCATGATCGTTGGGCACGTTGACGCCCAGGAAGCAGTCAATCATGAAGCGCCGTGACTCCTCCACTGCAACTAGTTTCGGCTGGGCGGTTGCACATGCGGCAGACATTTTGCGCGAAGTTTGAAAGTAGTCTGGTGGGGAAGTAGTTAATTAGCAATTAATTAAGAATGCGTCGCTATGAATGCTTAACGGTAGCGGGCGACAACGACAAATACGTTCGCCAAGCAAGCGAGCTGTTTGTTAACTGAAGACGCGATACGCCGCCAAGCAACTTAACAAGGTATTTTATATTGAGACAAATAATTTCAAATCCCAGCCATGATCACTGCGGGAGGGGAAGAGAAGCGTATTGTCTGTGTTTTTTATAGAATCCATAGAGCGATAGGCAGAAGCATAGCAGCCAGCGACAGCAATAATTCAGTTAAAAAAGCTCTCAGATAACGTGTATCAAAGGCAAGTAAAAACAAATATTTGTATGTTTACACAAATGTATCGCGATTAGTAATGTGTGGATGTGTATTTGTCGAGTAGGTTCACTAAACCTACTGAGATAATGTTAAAAATAAATTAATTAATTTCTAATATAATGGAAATAATTAATTTCTAATATAATGGAATTAATTTCTAATATAATGGAAAAAAATATGAAATCATTTAAATTGTTTAATAAGTTTATTTCTCTTACAGAGAAACATTTCGTGTGCAAATACACGAATACATTGTACAGATATATTGTACACATACACACACATACACATAATGATAAGAAATTGTTATCAGCAGTCATCCACTAATCACTAATTAAAATTTTAAATTATCTTAGGAAATCTACAGCTTTTTGTTTATATAAAAAAATTAAATTCTTGCATTAGTAGCTTAGTTTTGTTTGTTCTGTTTAAATCTAGAAAATACTAATATGAATAACGCTCCCAAGGAGGATTTATAAAATAACAAATGATAAGAATTAAATATTTTTAACTGCATTAAAGTTTTTTACTGCATTTAAAGTTTTTGATGCGATTTTTTTATAGGAAAAAAATATCTCTTAGGTTGTTCAAATTCTACTGTATTTTGCTGTTGGATGTATTTATATTTTATATTTAGAGTATTTATATACTCGATTATATACTCGCAGCTGAAATTAAGAGTTAACCAGCACGTGAAAAATTGTATAATAAGCAGCATTCTAACTAAAATTGTGCACTTGAACAAAGTCATATATCGCAATGGTAATTTCGGAAAAAATTCAAATATCAATATATTATTAACTTAAAACGCTAAAGTAAAACTTAAAAGCCCTTTTAACGAATTACCAACAAACATCTCTCCGCATGCCGCCACTGTTTTTGTTTTATACTCACCACGCAGTGGTGTTGCCAGAGCACACGCTGGACGCACAGTTGATGCTAAAAAACCAATACGGATCGACAAAAAACTCATCCCAATGAAGTGCGTTTGTTTTTTCACTTCGTTTTGATTGTGCCTTTTCTTTTAGAACTCAGCAAAAACAAATGACGTTTTCACTAAAAACAACTAAAATTAGACGAGCTAAAATTAGAACAAGTTATACTACGAATCCATTATTCAATCTATTAATACCGTAAAATATGCAATTAAAAATGGGTGGTAATAAAGGCAAAAGTGTTGCAAACGCAATACAGCGAACAGCTGTTCTTTTTCACCTTGAAAACATTTTGTTGCATAACAATTATGGAATAAATAATCAGGAATGAATTTACCTCTAAATGTAGCAGAATTTACGTATTTTCAACTCTCGTAGCCAATTGAAACGAAAAAACGGAGGACCGAAGTACACCGATTAATATTTATTCAAAATCAAAAATCGGATAATGTTAATCATCTCAAAAATCACCAATTGTCACAAAGTATTTTTACACACAGCAAAGCTAATTTCCTCGCAACAATCCGCGTCTGCAGCAAGAAGGCCGCGTAAGTATTTCTCTGCTGCTGCCGCTGACAGAAATGAAGTTAAAACAAATACTAATTATTCTTGTGTACCCCGTTTTGAGATTTCTAGAATCCGCTTATGATAACCATGAGTGCTTTCAGTTGCTCCAAACGAAAAAGCTTTAAGAGGAAACGTTGTAATGGGATTTTCCATTAATGCTGATCGGCTGCTTTTAACCACAAAATTATCAGAAACGACAGAAGTCAATTTATATCAAAAATATTAAGTGCATTGGCAAAAGATTTAACAGATTTTAAGTAAGATAAACGATCGGTATTACAAGATTTTATGTGACACTTAATTTAAATCCTTGCAAAATTATAACAAAAGAAAAAATATTCATTCCTGTGAGAAACGATCATTTATAGGCTTGTGATTTTATGAAACTAGCGAAAGTGTATTTTGAAAGTTATTAACTTAATCTAATTAGATAAAAATTCGACTATTAATCGAAAACTGATTGATTGTTAAAAGTACTTAATTGAGTGTTCATTTAAAAAATGTTTGATCAAGCATAAGTAGTCGGCCAATTCAGTTAATTTGTTTTCGTTATTCGATTCCTTAAACTATTTGATTAATTTAGTCTATTAAGTTCATTATGACACGTAGTAGCTTTATTTCTTACCTTTCTCTTCTATTAATTTCACAGATATCTCCTTTATCCCTTGTAGTACCCCAACACTGTTTACGCGCGATGACAACAGCTAACAAAAACTATTCACTCAAGGAGATTGAAGGTGATCTCTTCACAGCACCTGAGGAATACTCTTTAGCGCATTGTGTGGCGGCTGACTTCGGCATGGGAGCCGGTATTGCAGTTAAATTCAAACAAGTTTTTGGGCAAGTAGATGAGCTCTTGGGTCAAGGCGTTCAAACAGGCGGAGTGGCTGTGTTGAAGGACAAAAAACGCTATATCTACTATTTAGTCACTAAGCCGCAAAGTTGGGGGAGTCCAACATACGATAGTTTGCGGTCATCACTTACAGCCATGCGTGACCACATGGTAAGCTTTGACGTTTAAATATAAAAATTCTTAATGTCTACGTTCTTCCCTTCCAGCGTTCTCACAAAGTCGACAAGCTGGCAATACCGCGTATAGGATGCGGCATTGATGGCCTTGAATGGCCTAAGGTCAGTGCTGAACTGAACAAAGTTTTCGGCGATGAAAATGTGGAAATCGTTGTATATAATTTTGTGCCAAAATAAGATGCATTTCTACCTACTTTTAGCCTTTATTTGGGTTGTAGTTATAAATCAGAATTTCAACAACATCTTCACCAAAAACCTCCTGCACCTGATCCTTAACCTTCGACCAAACCAACCCATCCAAACCACAGCCGATGCGTGGCATGGCAAGTTTATTAACTGAGTGCTTCAGCTGAAAAGAAGTGGTCAAACTTTTCATCACGATTTAACGTACTGGTGATCCTTACCATATGGTCACGCATGGCTTTCAGTGAGCTGTGCATCGATTGGTACGTTGGCTTCCCCCAACTGCTCTGCTTTGTAATCAGGTAGTAAATGAACCGGCCTCGGTCTTGCAGTATGGCGACGCCACCCGTAGCCACCTTTTGTTCCTGAAGTTTACCAATCTGTCCGAATTTATTTCTGCAGAAAAATTAAACCTGACTTTGGCACCTCTAAGCGAGAAATTCGCCAGGCCGAACCTGAACTTCACAGCGATTCCTTTGCCCATTCTGAGATCGGCCGCTACACAGTGGGCCATCGAGTAAGAATCAGGAGCCGTAAATAAATCGCCTTCTATTTCTTTAATAGTACAGGTTTCCATTTTTCACAAAAAAGGATTAAAGTAATGCTGAAATAATTCAATCGGAATTTAACCGGCATCCCACCAATGTTGCCAGAGTCCTTTCCAGCAAAATTGTTAAGAATCGGTTAAAATATTCTTAAACATATTTACAGAAAACGCCAATGTTAAATTACGATTTCATATAAATAAACTGAAATGGTAATTTTTGCTTATTTTGCAATTTGAAAATAATAAGTAATTTAAAAGGACAGCTTTCATTTTAAAAGGACTTTTAATATAAAAGTGCCGAATTTAGATTACTTGTCGTTTTTTTTCATTAATGTAAGTATATTTCTAAATAAAAAAGTCACATTATATAGAATTAACCAATTTAGAAATATTCAATAATCAAAAATACACAAAGTGATAAAACTCCTTATTTTGTCTATGTCATTGTATTTTAAAAATTTCGATTACTTGATAATTGTAATGAAGAAAAAAAATCCTTATTTACAATTTAGAAAAAAAAAATAAAAATATAAATAAAAAAAATTAGGAAAAATTTGATGAATTTCTGATCAATAAAAGTCCAATCTGTATAAAAGCCCAAAATAACACTGATAATAACATTAACTATTAAATATCTGAATACCCCAATATAGTTATAAAATACCTTTAAAAAAGGATTTTTGATTTTGAGCCCTTGGTGTTTTCCTGTTATAAATATAAACAGAGGCGGTAAAAAAAGTTGGTCACTTAGAATTTTATTCTAAATAAATAAAAAGTCTACCTATATACATGCAAATCAAAAACCAGAATCAACACCTGGTTCCATCCAGGATCGAACTGGAGACCTTCTGCGTGTAAAGCAGACGTGATAACCGCTACACCATGGAACCGTGGTAAACACTGTCCATTAACGCAATATTAGAGTCTAAAATAATCTCATCCAGAAATTCACCTCAACTCCGGATTCACCGCTCTGATAGCAATCAGCTGTGTTTTTGCACTGTTCTGAAGGCAATTAAAAATAAAGTCGCAGATGTAGAGTTCTAATTGGTTTCGTGTTTTAATTTTGCACAAATTCAGTCATAGAGACCCTCATCGTGTCTAATAAATAACACTGTCGAGGAGCTGCTAAATGAATTTCCTTATCGGTTTACTTCGCTCCTTCATCAGCAGGATGCTTCAAGTGCTATCGTTCAGCAAGAAAACCATCAGCAACAGCCTCAGCATTTACATCAAGACCAATACGGGCAAAACACTCTCGGTTAATCTGGAGCCCCAGTGGGACATAAAAAATGTAAAGGAGCTCGTTGCACCTCAGTTGGGATTACAACCTGAGGAAGTGAAGATCATCTTTGCTGGCAAGGAATTAAGTGACACAACGACCATCGAGGTAGAGCAGTTCTTGTTTCGCGGATAGATTGGTTACAATCCTAATTAATACATGTAGGAATGTGATTTGGGACAACAGAGTATCCTACATGCCATACATACGCGGCCGCGGCAGGATTACATAGCTCGTCGGCGTTTGGAGTCGATGTTGATGGAGGAGGAAACGCTGGAAGAGCCATCGAAACCGTTGTGTGAGACGCTAGTGGACCTGCAGCTGCTGAGCGAGGAGCGGCTCAATATTACAGATGAAGGTAAGATGACACCTTTACCATAGTTTCCACAATGACAAGTTTGTACCATTCCATTATAGATCGCGAACGCTCGAAGGCTCACTTCTTCGTCCACTGCTCTCAGTGCAGTAAACTGTGTAAAGGCAAGCTGCGAGTGCGCTGTTCGCGGTGTAAAGGAGGCGCCTTTACTGTGCATCGAGATCCCGAGTGCTGGGATGATGTGCTCAAGGCCAGACGCATTCGAGGCCACTGCGAGACCTCGGAAGTAGCTTGCGTCGATAACGCGGACGGTGATCCGCCTTTCGCCGAATTCTATTTTAAATGCGCCGAACATGTGTCGGGCGGTGAAAAAGACTTTGCCGCGCCTTTAAATTTGATCAAAATAAATATTAAAGACATCCCATGCCTAGCGTGTACTGATGTAAGTGAAACTGTCCTGGTGTTTCCCTGTGAGTCGAAGCACGTCACATGCATTGAATGCTTTCTGCACTACTGCCGCTCGCGCCTAATGGAGCGGCAGTTTATGCCTCATCCTGAGATCGGTTACACTCTGCCATGTCCAGCGGGATGTGATGGGTCTTTCATTGAAGAAATTCATCACTTCAAATTGTTGACACGCGAGGAGTACGAACGATATCAGCGCTTTGCCACCGAGGAATACGTACTGCAGGCAGGCGGTGTGTTGTGTCCTCAACCAGGTTGCGGCATGGGTCTGCTGGTAGAGCCTCATTGCACCAAGGTGACTTGTCAGAATGGATGTGGTGTGAGTTCTTTAGCTATTACTAGATTAGCCGCTTTATAGTGGGTTGTTGAAATGCATGCTACTTTCAGTACGTTTTCTGCCGTAACTGCTTGCAAGGCTATCATTTGGGTGACTGTCTTCCAGATAATGCGGATTCAAGTATAACAGGCTCCTGTGAATACGCAGTGGATCCAAACGTATGCGATGAATCTTCTTAAAAGAACCGCCTTTCGGAAACTAAATAATATCTAAAAACTTTTTGCAGCGCGCTGCTGAAGCTCGTTGGGACGAAGCCAGCAATGTTGCTATCAAAGTTCTAACGAAACCGTGTCCAAAATGTCGTACCGCTACGGAACGAGATGGTAAGGTGTCCAGTGCTCGAGCCTACGATTAAGAAACCCAAAATCTATTCTATTGTTCGAATTCAAGGTGGCTGCATGCATATGGTTTGCACACGTGCTGGTTGCGGGTTCGAATGGTGTTGGATTTGTCAAACGGAGTGGACACGAGACTGCATGGGAGCTCATTGGTTCGGTTAGCTTCTGCCTTGCAGGAAGAGCAGCAATTTGTTATTAATTCGTACATATTTTAATGAGGAATTCTATTTAATTCTCTCTCGAAAGTCGAAACTTTTACATATTTTGAGTGTATAATTATTTTAATGGAATTTTATAATCTACATTGTAAGGGTTTTAAAATTAGAAACATGTTAAGAAAAGAAAATTTTTGCCAAAGTGAAATTCTACATTCAATACATAGTTTAAAATCTGTAGATGAAATTGTAAAAAATCAATATATTTATTAAGTATAATCAATTCGCTTTAATAATAATTAATTTAATTCGCTTTTATACGAACAAAACTTTAAAACGCAGACTTGGTTTCTGTCTAGAAACGCTGCAGTTGCATTTAATTGTAGATACAAATATATTTCCTCGTTGTTTTATCGCTTGGCCAAGCGTTAACCACACCACGTGCTTGACGCACATGCGCTCGCTGTTTGCGTTCTCCGCCTCCTTGACCTAAACTTCTCCGAGCCGTCTCTCGGCAAGTAAAATCAATAAAAACGATGCGATTTCAAATCCCACCGGAACTGAATGGAGTTCTCGCTCTTGCGGGTTGAAGTTGCGTGGTTTGAGTTGAATGCCAAGTGAGTTAACAGCAAACTGACAGCTGAAACATGTTAATTAGTAGCACAAACACATGGCTGGATGTATATTCAAAAAAGAAACTTCAAGTGTTTCAACATAGAATGTAAAATCAAAATTGTTAAAAATCAGCACGCTAAAATTGCGTGATTAAGATTAAAAATTTCAAAGAAATCTGACAAATCGTCCAAAAGTATGTAAGTCGTTCAACAACATCTTTGGACGACTTGAGATTTTTGACATTTGCCAAAATTATGGGAAATATTGAATTGACGGCGAATGACTAACATTATTTATTAATAAAAACCACTCATACGCAGAATCGTCCTCTTTTCGACTGAAGACAAATTTCAATAGTTTCTACACTTTTTGAGTAAAATTTTATAGGAAGAAGTTTCTAATATTTTGAACTGATTTTTGAACTCTTTCCATTTTTTTCACTCGCAAGTTCGTTGCCTTCTCTCATCACTGCCCGTCCTTCCGCTCACGTTATTGTCCGGATATTCGCCAAACTCTCTGTTTTTGTTTTAGTTTATTTTACTTCGTCATTCGTAATCAGTTTTTTGTACGATTTTGTTCTCTGATTTTCATGTGCATTTTGCTTTGCTCCACTCTTCCGGCTTCGGGCGCTTGTGTTGTGAATGACGGCATCAAAATGAAAACACGAAACAATTTCGCAAGCTAAAACCAACCCTCCGCATACTCATCACTTGGTGCCGCCCAGCGCAGAGAGTGCAAACATTCCTGGGAATTCCAGGAGAGCTTTTGCTACCTCGTAGACCAGCCCGGCAGCAGCAGCTTGGAAGTCTGATGAAACATGAATCGGGTCACACGGGTTCCGCGAGTGCAGTGAGCTCCGTGGAAACTGTGGTGGCAAAATAGCTGGTGTACCTGCTGTTGTAAGGGGTTACGATGCGAAAGTGTGCGCTTTTTGACCGCTAGTTAGTCTTCGTCGTACTATTCAAGCCAACGGTTGCGATGTGAACTCAGAGATTTTGGCTGGTTTTCTACTCACTTGGCGCTCAAAGTGTGAAGTTTTGAAAAAAAAATCTACATACCGTGATGTAAGATTATGGGAAAAGTTTAAATATTCTTGATAAAAGTATGAAATATTTGATTATAGGAAAACTAAATATCATGGAAAAATAAACAATATCGCAATACATAAAAAAGCTCAGGTGAAAATCAATTAAAGAAGACTTCAAACCCAATTTATAATACAATCTTATCCTCTAATTTATGTCGAATAGTATAACACATGATTGATATTTATCGAGATTCGGAGTATCCTAATTTACATTCTCGACTCGACCGAAAAAAGTCGTTTAGATCTCAAAGATTATGGACTGGAGAAGTTAAAATCACTGAAGTCAGTGAAGTCCCATGAATTCTTATCAAACCTTTCAAGCCGGTTGAAGTTCCTTGTCTTTTGTAGACGTGATTTTGATCCGTTAGTAATTTGCAGTCGTCTGAAGTCTTTCAAGTAATTTCAAATGAGCCAAATCAGTTGAAGTCGCTTCTGCAGTCGCAGTTGAAGGTACTGAATTTTCCTATATGTATTTTTGTTTGACGAAATGCTGTAAAGAAATTTGAAATAATTTGAAATCGTTTGAAGTCGTTGAAGTAATTTCTTCAAGTAGGCGAAATTAGTTGAAGTCCCACACTAATTGTCCTCCATTGATAATTTGTA
This sequence comes from Sicus ferrugineus, assembly GCA_922984085.1. NCBI lineage: Eukaryota > Metazoa > Arthropoda > Insecta > Diptera > Conopidae > Sicus > Sicus ferrugineus. Next base: position 34,912,608 of record OV277350.1, on the reverse strand, counting down.
TTCATAATTAATACTTTTCAATTTTTTTAATAAACTTAGAAAACTTCTTCAGAATATCGCCACAGGGTGCACCTAAAAAATCCAAAATCTGCAGGAGTTTTTTGAAAAAAAGTCCATTGCTAGGATCTGCTGTTACTTTTTTCCAATTTTGCGCTTTCGCATTGAGTTTTTATTGATTTATACGAAGTTGTTGTTGCTGTCGTTGTTGTTTCGGCGGTGTTGTTGTTGCCGCTTACGGTGGTGCTGATGTGGCGCGCATGATGTCCTCAAGCAAAAACGGTGAAGAGAAACAACGAAATGCACGGAGTTCTTCCATCCCGGGATGATGATGACAGCGATGGTGCGGGCGAGGCACGCAAGTGTGTTATGCTCGGGCAGCAACGAGCGTGTTTCCCCGGCGGTTGACGTAGCGTTAAATAACCGCGGTGCATAACTTCGAGTTCCTTTTTTTCCATTCTTCCTTCTGGGTGACTTGCCGACCGAGAGCTTTAATTGGGATGAGTTGCAACGTACTCGGAGTCCAGTCTGGACAGGTCGGCTTGGGTCGGATGGGGATGGGGACGGGTAAAGCCGCCGCCAGCTCGGTTATGCTGTTTGAGGGTTACATTCTCCTGATACGCATTTTAACCCTTTTCTTTTCTCACTCAGGTTCTCATACTCTCGCTTCTACGAAGCTTAAAGAGATTCGGTGAGGCGTTTTTATACTCGTCTCTCCGGTATCTTCCATTCTCTCTCTCTCTCTTTGTGTGGCGCTCTCTGTTTACGTTTTTGGTACCGATATTTTTGGAGCGATTTTCCGCGATATTCTGAAGTACACGTGAAAAAGTTGTTGAGTCCAACTGTAATAATTACGGAGAAAATATATAACCCTCTTTTTTTTCTATAAGAATTTAATTTAACAGGCAACATTACCGAAATGATGACGTTTTATCGGAAGAATAACGTTCTACGCCTTCTTCCCGCCACCACTCCAGTCAACGCAATTAGCTGTCTGTAATTTTTGGCCTCTCTGATGCTTCCCCGATATTTCGACGAAGTGTTTGTGGTTGGTTTGTGGCTCATTAAAGGGTTAAACGAAGTGGTGCAGATGGCGTTAAGTACAGCGTTAGGTGCAGAAGTGACAACACGGTGGCAGCGGGAGTTTCGCCTGCCTCATGCGAGTGTAAAGGAAACCTCGAAATCTATTTGCTGATAGAGGAGGGGATCCCCGTAGTCCTCCCCTTAGAGCTGCAGTGCCTTCAAGAGGGTGTTCCGCACACATGTTGTAGCGAATAATGTTGACGTGGCTAATATGACGTTCCTCGTGTTTACACCGAATGCCTTGCATGCTTGTAAATTAAGTGTGGGTGGATGTTTGAGCTTGAAGTTAGCGCTATATGAATACATTACGCATCTTTATTACTTCCCTGGAGAGTACAGAATTTGTGTAGAGTGGGGATAAAAACTACCTTCTGCATTTAATCATCACAGAATTTAAACTGTTTATATAATAAAGAATTCTCTTGAAAGTGATCAATTTAAATCCACACAGAAGTGGATGTAATAAAATCCACAAAGAAGTGGATTTTATTCTTTGCGATCCACAAAGAAGTGGATGTAAAAAAACCTACAAAGAAGTGGATTTTATTCTTTGCGAAAACCGCAAATGAAATCCCTGCAGCAGCAGCAGCAACAGCAGTTGCTCAAGTATTCCTCCTGCAATAAATTTATCACGCATTTCTTCGTCGAATCGAAAGCAATTGAAGCCATCATTTCCTTTACAAGAAAGTTTGCTGAACAGTTTGCTGCAAAGTTTCAGTGGCTCGTTTAGTTCGAGTTCTTTGAGCGCAGAAAAAGAAAACTTTCACTGAGTTGTCGGTAAAAGTTGCATACATCAAATGCTGTCGAAAGAAGCCAAGGAATTGCTGTTGCTGTCAGCAAATGTGTGCTCTTGACATGCTGTTGATATGCTGTTGAAATCTTGACAATCGTTCGGTTGCAACGCTGCTGCTCGCTTCCAGGTTTCCATTTGGCCAATCTGCTGATTGCCCATCAATATTGAATCGACTCGGCGGCAGCCTTCCAGGAACTCTCCACTCTTTGAAGGACAACAGCATCCTTAATGCGAGCGATTGCCTTAATTGCCTGAAATTCGTGCTCTCTATTCGCTCGCTCGTCCTTTCATCATGCGTGAGTAGGCGGTTACACTGGGCAAAACATTGAATTAAATTTAAATTGCTGCTTTTATCTAATAATTCGTCCTTTTGGTCCTTCTATATGTGATGTAATTTTATGATTGTTATCCTGGTCTCACCAAGGAAGTCCTCGGCTTTAAGCTTAGAATTCCAAAAAATAGCTGCCATTTTTCTAAGTGTTGTTGTTGTTGCACTTTATGTTCCTTGTGTAGACTGTACTCGACTTTGATTTTGATTCGATTGCACTTCAGATTGATTTACACATCCCTAAACATCGATATCGACTACGTTTCGATCTCGACTATCGTCTCAATCTTGACTATCATCTCAATCTAGATCATCGTCTTGACAAAAAGCTGTCTGGCCGTTTTAATTAATTTGATTATCGCTTTGACTTCGAACGATTATCGTCCCACTCTTGATAATCCTGACGGAAATGGTCTCGATCTCGTTTCGCGACTCGAGTAAAAAGCCATCTCAATGTCGATTTCATGTAGATTGAAAGCGATTATCGTTACGGAATCGATTATCGTATAATATCGACTGAAAGAGTCGCTTTGATATCGATTACCGTCCCGAATAAAGAAAACCTAATTTGTTATTTCTTAATTTGATGAATTTTTATAAGCATTCTAATACAATTTAAATTACAATTACAAATATAAATAAATTCTAATTTTAAGTTATGATTTTTAGATTTTTAGATCGCGACGAGAAACGTGAATGAGAATTCATCTGTTTTTCCGCTCAACGAGAGAAAAAAGATATCGAGGACCTCGAAAGATTCAATTGAAGCCCCATTGTTTGCGGGGGGCTGCAGTTTGCGCTCCGTGTTGAAGGCATTCAGACTCAAGCAATTCACATTCACGCACGCAGGACAGCAAGGAAGCCGTATAAACGCCACCCAAGGACCGCAAGTAGTGGAGGCATCAGCAGCAACTGCAGGGGCAGCAACAACAGCAACCCAAACCGCACCAGAGCGCCAGCAGGAGGAGCCGGAGCGCGAAGTCGGAAGGACAACGCCAGGCTGCAGCCAGCAGCAACGGAATTAAGGAGTCGCCACTCAAGTGGCGTGTGAATCCCATTTCATTTCGCACAACTGAGTGACGTGGCCGCGCGTGGAGGAGAAGAGGGAAGCGTAGAGGGAAGGATTTGCGCCCCTTAGCAGTGAAGAGCCTCGGGAGGGAGATAAAAAATCGATACCACACCCCAGAACGAGGACGAAGCCCGTGACATGAGTGTCATGTCGACACTGACGTGGGTGTGGCGCCCGCGGGGACTCAATTAAGCGGGCCGGCCACTCGCACTCGCAGAATTATGACTGAAAATGCGTCCGAAGCGCTCGTGTAAGTCGGACGCCCGGAGGGATTCAGCGCCACCATTTGTGCAGCACACCCTCCCGACCCCGCTCGCTGTTCGTCGCAGGTCTCCACACACACGCCGCTGCGGTTGCCGACACCTTTGCGAGGACAGTCGTTGACCGGCGCAAAAATCGAAGCCGAAAATCGATTCAACACTCGAGAAGCGAATACGACTTTGCAGTTGTGTAAATACTGACTCGACATCGCACACACACACACTCGCACTCACGGTATGGCGGACAGACACCTTGCAGCGTTGAGTCGTCTCACACACGGCAGCACAGCGGCAGTCTGCAACAGCAGCGGTGGCAACAGCAGTGGTGGCAACAGCCTCAGCAGCAACTACTATGACAGCCACACGGCAGCAACAACAGCGCTGACAGCCACAACACAATCATCGCTGCACTCATACTATCAGCATCAGTTGCAACAACGGTTGCTGTATCAGCAGCAGCAGCAGCAGCATCAACAACAACGATATCACGCTTCATCGGCTTACCAATTGCATCCCTACTCGATGTCAAGTTACGCGCACCACTACGGCAGCCACACCTCAGCCTACAGCCACCTCCAGGCGCGCGATTCGGCGGCCATCAGCAACTACTTGGGTCACCAACACTCGGTGCTGAGCAGCGCGCATCCGTCGCCCTACGATCCCGCGTACCACGGGCGCCTGATGGCACACAACCACGTCAGATACTCATCGTATCACCAGCAGCAGCATCACCAGCAGCAGCACCATCATCACCAGCGGCAATCGTTACATGCTGGCATGTTTACGGCGGCTGGACAGCAGTTGGTGCCCTCCAGTGTGCTGCACTATCCGCCGCGCAGCAGTCCATATCACGTGGCCCAGCAGCTGCAACGACAACAACAACAACAGCAACAGCAGCAGTACCAGCAACAGCAACAAGAAGAGCACCAGCAACAGCAACAACAGCAGCATCATCAACAGCAACAGCAACATATGACGCATGAACAGCTATTGAAATTAGATAATTGTGAGGAGCAGCAACAGCAACAACAACATCAACAACAACGAGCCTATCTGCGCAATTTGAATGGCGCCCAAAATGGCCCCACCACTGCCGGCACTTATAATCCGTACAGCATAAGCCAACATCATTATCAGCAATCGCAGTTATCGTTGCTGTCGTTGCATCAGCAACAGGAACAACAACAACAACAGCAACAGCAACCAGATCATCCGCACCAACAACAACAACAACACCATGGGCAACACAATCGTTGCTCTGCCACGGGCGGCGATGAATTTAATGTGCTCAGTCATCCGCGGACGTCGCTGCAAGATGTCGGAGTACCAGCAACGACGGACGCTCATGCAGGCAGTTGCAGTGCAATCACTGAAATCAGCAATGAAGAGACGAATGATGGTGGCAACATTAATGATAACAACAACAACAACCCATCAATCGGCACATTAGATGGGCAACATCAGCAACAACAATATACTGATTGCCCCACCACCTCCCCACCTTTAATAAGCGCCAACGGTACTGATAGCGGTATCAGTAGCAGCAGCAGCAGCAGCAGCGGCGGTTTCAGTGTGCGTGGCGGTTGTGGTGGTGGTGGTGGTGGTGGTGGTACACGCAGTGACAGCTCACAGAGCACTCCCGTCTACAGTGGTGAGTATCCGCAGTCGGTGGGCTCATCGTCTGGCGTGTCGTATCATTTCCCGGACATCGGCAAGGATCTCGAGCCAGAGAGCAAGGATACCAAAGACGGGTTGTTGCCGCTTTCGCTACCTGTGACGGTGACCACCAGCGCCGATGAGCTCCGTAGCCAAGAAGTAAAGAAGGAACCCCACGATAACCTGAGCGATTATCATTGCCAGGTGAAACAGGAGCCCATCGATGATGAATGTGTTGGTAAGTCGGTTCAATAGAATTCGTTGTAATGAAGTCCCTGCGCGTTGTCGAGTTTCTCGTATTTGACCTCGACCCACAACTGACCAGACAATTCTCAATTCTTTCCCGTCCTCCCGCCTGAGCAAAATTATACCGGCGTCTTCAGTAGCAATTTCACGTCTCAACAAAATCAACACGAGGAATTAACATTCATAACAATATCGTGTGCAAACAAAGTTTTTCACAAAGTTTCCTTTCACTCCCTCAATGTAGTGGAAACATTTAACTCTTGCGTAGTTTCTTGTCCGTCGTTGAAAAATCGCCTCAGGACTAAAACTGTAATGTACAAGCATACACACACACACGCATAGCTCTGTTAATTAACACATCAACCCACACGAAAGCAATGTAAACTCTTAAAGGCGCTTTCAAATGTTAAATTATCACGTAAGAAGGCAGATATTGAAATATCTCACAAATGCACTCACTCACATATCAAATATACTCTGCGTTACCTATTAGAGTTGACAGCCCCACAAATGCACTGAACGTGTGTGACAGCAAGGATTTTCCAACGACGGAAATGACAGCAACAAAAAAACAACAGAATTGAAAAGCGTGGGTTTTTTAATGCTTTTTACTGCTAGAAATTGCATTTATCGGTTACGTATGTATGGGAGAGTCTGTGCGTGATTGCGTATGTGTTTCTTAAGAACACGACTGACGAATGCCTGGCGAAAAAGCAGCTTAACCAGCTGAGCGATGATGTCCTTTGCAGTCACTCATATGCACCGAGGACCGGAACACACGTCAGCGTCAGCTGCCCTGAACCCGGTACTGCAGTAGCGACGAGTTAATCGATATTTGCAGGGTGACAGAGGAGAGAAATTAATAACCAACAAAATTTTAAAGAGTTAGCTTCACATGGCTCAAATTATGTAGAGAGTACGTGGACGGTAGGACGATTGTAGGAAAACTATTCAGACAAATATTTTTACAATAAACTATTGTAAAAATATTATATATTATGAAATATAAGAGAATATTAGTCTCCTTTTTAATTTCATTGAAACTCTATTGATAAATCTATTAAGACCTCTACAGTCTTGAAATGTCTTTTACATGAAGTACTCTTGAATAAGAAAAATCCATAAAAAAATATACGAATACATTGCATTGTAAATTAGTTAAAAGAATAATTTAAGTAGTAATTTAAGACAATTGCTCTACTGTGCAACATAACTCATTTTCTCATTTGAAGCTCATACCACGCATTTTTCCACGTACATCTCTGAAACTTTTTTCTTTTCTAAATTCCTGTAAATCCTTCAACAAGTTTTGTTTCCTTTCTCGTCATTCAGAAGACTTTCTCTCTCATAAAAAAATACTTTTCCGAATCCTTTTCTCATATAAGCCACCAGAAGGATTAATACAGCTCACTGCTGAGAAAAAACTTTGTGAGAGAAACTAGTAACAGTTCTTGCGTAGAAGCGCTCTCTGCACAATGAGAGCAAATTTATGTAAAAGCTTGGTTAACTTTTCCAGAGTAACTCGCGATTTAGGAAAAATGAGAGCATAACAGAAGCAAGAAAAAAATTTGAGTTGAATGTCTTAATCATCATCATCGTCATCCAAGCAAAGAAACAATCAACAAGTTATGCGTCTATTTTGTTGTTGTTTTTTTGTTTGTTTGAAAAAGTTTGAAAAGCGGAGAGAAACGTAGATTTTCGTTTTAAAAAAAAGAGTGGAAGCCAATAAGAGGAGAGTAAGATTGGCACATGAAGATTTAGCGGAAGAGAGAGTGAGGAGGAGAACTGCAGAAATTAAATTATAATCGACTTTTCCTTTTTCAGAGATTAAAACCGAAAATCAAATTTTAACGGAAACGAGCGATGTGGCGACTCTTCAAAATAATAACAACAAATACCATTCCAGCACAAAATTATTTCCAACGGGACCGACGTCCTCCACCAGAACCGATACCGGTATGCTAACGGTAAGTTCTAATGAGTTCTGTTTCTGGCTGCAACGGTTTTGTAACCAACTTAAAACTGAATTAATTAGCACTGGTGGCCGCTTTAATTAACTCATCAACATTCCTGCTGCTCACATCCTGCTAAAACTTAATTAACAATTTAAGACTTCTAATTCGCTAACCTGCTAAATATTTTAGTAGTCAGAGGAATAAAGACGGACTGGAATGGTGAGGGGAAACTGAAATTACTTGGGTTATTTCGTTATATGAACGCAAAATGAACTCCTCTCGCATATCGCGAATAATCAACAAAAGAATAAAATGTCAGGCATCTCAGTACGCATGTGTTGGATGAACAATTGGGACAAAATAATGCACACTGAATAGAAACGTCAAACAGCATGGGAAAGCGTTCCCGAAGAAAAACAAAAAATATTAAATTTCTTGACGAGCTTCTGATTGTTTCACAACATGAGGCTCAATCGACCGTTATAATAAGAGAGAATTGAAAGAATGTCAAATTAAATTTCTCGCAAAATTGCAAGCAATGAGAGTTAAGAGAAAAGCTCGCTCTTGCTATTGTGCGAGTTTTCCTTTTTTGCGAAACTGAAAACGTGTAAGAAATGCATTTTTATTGCATTTAACGGTTTTGCTTTGAAATTTCTGCTCTCTTCACTAAACTTCAAAATTTCAACTTCTGCCCCTAATATTTTGGAGATTAAGCGAATGTTAAGGTAATAACACGGCTTACTTGTCATTTAAGCCATTTTTCCCTAAAATCTTAAATCCCGGTTACACGGTGTGGGGAATTTGTTATGTACACGACGTTTTGCGTTTTTTAAGTACAAGGTGTGGTGAGTTTCATATACGCCCATATGACATTCAATGGCGAAGCGAGCAGCGAAAGAGAGAAACTGCCCTCTTCAACCTTCTAAAAAGGGAAAATGAAAATTAAAAAGCACACACTGTGAACCATTTTAAACTATATTTTTATTTGTTAAATGATCGCTTTATTACTGCCTTTTTCGGAAGACCAAAAAGTATTTTTCCTTAAATTTTGTTTTTAGAAGCTGCAATGGTTTTTTTTTGGTTTTTAGAGGCTGATTGATCAATGGCAGCTTTAATTTTTAGAAGCTTGTTTTTGATAGGTTGGACTTCTCCCGATCCCAGGGTTGCAGCAATATTTATTGACCGGACAACGGACAACTTGATGGCACTGCCAGCTTAAAATATCTTAGAACTATTTACGCATATATAAAGTATTGTTAGATATTAAATATGTTTCAATTGATAATCTTTTCAGAATTCGTCCCCCAATAGCGTTGAGCGATGCAGCGCCACCCCATTCCCACACAGTTTAACCCCATTTGAATATCAGCCATATCAAAACCAAGAACAAATAAACCATCTACAACAACAGCAAGCTGTACTGTACCCCAAAAACAACTCAAGCAATAGTTGGTCACCCTTCCCAAGCTCGCCCAATAACTGGCTGCATCGACCGAGTCCGGCACGTGAGTCGCCCACCGACAGAGCAGAATCACCACCAGCAGTGCCGGCGCCACCGCACAATTCACCAGTCGACTATCGACCGTCGCCGCTTCCCCTCTTACCACTTGGAACAACACCACAAAATAAAAGGACCCGCGGCAAAGGATGCGCCGATATGATGCAGAGCAGAAAATTAAAGCGGAAACCAGTTGAAATCAAAGTGGAGCCACAAGAGGAACGAGTGAGTTTGCGTTCATATTATAAAACAACCAAAGAGGTGAAAATAAAGCGCGCACTTTCACAGCACGATATCACACCTCTGCCCGGCTTCCAGCAGGCATTCGGCTCCACCGAAATCGGGCGCTTCTCGGAGACGTTCCTGGTAACGCCGGATACCACTTTGGAATCGTGTGTCGCGGGATATGATGAGCCTGTTCAGCAGCAGCAGCAGCTTTCCAACTATTACACCGCCTGTTCAGGACAACTTGATCGCTACGAGTCGGAGGCATCTCAGTACGCGTGGACCACTTACGACCCGTACGCGGGTCACACTAATCGGGACAGCATGCAGTGCAGCGCGCGTTGTGCTGCAGGGCAACAGGAGGCGACGTTGGGCTACGCAGCCGCACGTTACGGCCTCAGTGAAGCGATGATGACGGCCAGAAGTAATGGGAGCTTCAGTGAAATACGCTGTAATGGCTATTGAAATTGAAGATTGTAAATAGCTATTCACCGAAATATTTAAGTACTCACTAAGTTAACGTTGTTTGTAGTTGAAATATTTGGCAATTGATCTCGTTTTGATTTATTGCAATTGAACAAACGAACTGCATGAACGAGTTGACCTCGTGCGAATATCAAGGAGGTGATTAACAAAATTGTGTGTGCCTTTCGGACAAAATTATTAAATTTGCAATGCAATTATTTTGAAAAATTCGGCTCAAAATTACATGAATTTATAGCTGCAAAGTCAAGGTGGAGAAGATTTAGTGGAAAATCGCTTTGCTGTTTTTGCTCTAAAGCTGAAACTAGAAAGCATTCAACTTGAACTAAGTTAACTTTCATAATTTTTAAATTACCACAGAAACACGAAGGAAATAACAACAACAATAGTAGTAAACGTAGGTGAGGCTACATCGAACCAATTAATTTAGATTGAAGATTTAAATGGCAAAGTTTCTGAAAATATCTGAGTGTAAGAATAATGATAATAATAAGGAAAAATTATTATATGGACTTTTTCTCTTTTCTAATTACTGTAGATCTTAAAAATAAATCATATTAGTGCCAGTTAAAATAGCTACACTTCGCGTATATTCATTTGACAAAACGACATTTTTAGAAAATTATAGTAGTATACAAATATTAGTGAAATTTGCGAATTTTCAATGATGGGCTTGTTAATGATAGAATTTACTCCAAAAATGGTGCTGAATTTAAGCAAACTGTAATTGTGTGAATCCTGTAGAATAGCACTAAAAAATAAGATAAATAAGAAGAGTTTTCTTGAATAACGTATAATTAAGTAAATTATAACTTAATAATACTGAGAATTTATTTATTCTATTTAAATAGTTGAGAAATGTAGTATTTTAGATTTTGGAAACGTTTTTTGAATTTGTAGTACACAAGTTTTCCTTAATTTCTTTATCGTTACTTTTAAATACCACAGAAAAAATCTTTAGAGTCCAAAAAGTCGACGTTTACATGTTTCTTAGAGATCTTAAATACAAAATAATTAGTTTTTGGTATTTTTAATTTGTTTTAAAATGTTTTATGGTATCTTCGTCCTAATTTTAATATTTTAAACCACAGACTTGGCAGTATTTCAATTCTTACATTTAAATTAAGTGCCTTAATTATTTCTTTTCAATCAAACTGATTCAACCAATTTATAAGTTGTGTAATATCTAGTAAAAGTGAATTCTAAGTACTAAACTTAAATTTAAATGTACTGCATAAACGAGAAAAAAACACCTACAGTTCTAACTTGTAACTCTAAACTTAGAATTTAGAACTTAATTAAACTACTTGATTTTGTAAATAAATACATAACTTCAGGTTTCATGTGCGGGCCCAATAATAACTAAAACCAGAACTTGCAAGCTACTAATTATATAGTAAGTATTAAAAGAACGCGAATAGAGGGCGTTTTACGCACCGCACTTACATGGGATTTCATGGAACTTGTTAGATGGAGGTGGCAACATTATATCTTTGTAAGCACGCGGTGCCGGGGATTAAAAACAAGATGCGAACTTCTTTAATTTTGTGTTCTCCTTCTCTCAAAGTGCAATGTAGTGCGTGGAACGCGTCCTCTGTTTGGCTTGAACTTTCATCAAACAACGTATAGCTTAAAAGTGCCAGATTACCCTTTATTTAAAAAATGTCAAATGTGCGTACGACGTCTCAAATTTACATACATTCCATGCTAAATATATATACACGTACAAGATACTAATAAATTTTTCGTTTAACTATGGAACATTTAATTCCTTTACGGGGTTCCGTTGGCTATTTTTCCTTAATTCCTTTCAAGCTTGCTTCAGCTTCCTTTTCTTTCGGCCTCAAATTTAGTTCATCTTCCATTTCAGCCTCCATTTGTTTTAGTTCGGCGAAGAAGTTTCGGGTTAAGGTTTTCATTTTGCGATTGAGATATGTTGGATATGTAACTGCAAATACAGAAAATGTGATTCCAGCTTTGGGCTCCATTTTAGCGTAGCACTCTCACCTTCAAACGTGATTATCAGATCACCGAATTCCTTTATTTTCTGCGTTCCCGGCTTCATCATTTCTGCTGGGCTCAGTGCGACACACTTCGGCAGCCCTTCGCCCGGCATCACCTTGACGTAGTCGGGAGTGACTACATCGTTGATGTTTATGGTCAGCTTGCGCTTGTCCAGAGTGGTGATGATGAAAGTGAAACCGACCAGCGCCTGACACAAGTTGATGTGGTGGTAATAGACGAGGTCGTGTGGTCGACACTCGTGGCGGCTGAAGACTTTATGCGGCTTGTCGACTGCAACGAAGATGATGTCGCCGGGTATCTTGGTGGGGCAGCGGTCACCTTCCTCCTTGAAGCAGAAGCTGGTGCCTGCTGTGGTGCCGGGCGGAATGTTAACCTTTAATATCTTCTTTCTAGGGTTTGGTGGAAGTGCGTTAGGGATTAATAACTGTACCGTTATTTCTACCTCTTTTCCGTTTTGGTTTTCTCTGCATTAACAAACTCTTGGCGCCACACATGCATCAGCTTCACCGATCCGAAGCGCACTTCTTCCAGCTCCAAAAAAATTTCCGTCTCCACCGATGGGTTCTTCTTGCGCACGCCGATGCCATGTTCGCTCGACGAGTACAGCAACGGCGGACTAGTGATGATGTCGATGAAGTTCGCGTATGGAGAATACGAGCCAAAGACCTCGTGGTAAATCTTCATGTCATCGCCGTGGTACTGGTAGGGCGGAAAGTAGCCGTTGGGCAAGTAGATGCCCTGGAACAGAACAGCCTCCCCGAAGCGGTTGTAGATCTCGCGATGCAAGTCGTTGCCTGCGCAAAGAGTGCGCAAATCACTTGTGGGGCTCACTATGCCATGCACTGCAATACCTACCCAACACGTCGTACGCCATGTTGATGTAAGCCCATTGCTTGGATTTCGGGAGCGGCTCCAAATGAGTCCCCTGCTGCTCGATGGCCTGTGGCACGAAGTCTCGATGGTGCTTCGGATCCCGAAAGGGACACAAGCGAATGGCCAATTTGCGGTATGCCAACGTTATCTCTTCCTTGGTTGCGCTGCGAGGCACGTTTAGAACAGCGTAGTAATCCATTTCGGTGCGATTCATTCTGTCGGAGTGGAGTGTGACGAAGTATATTTGAAGAAAAATTTGATTGCTAGCCTGATAAAATAAAAATTAATTCAAAAACAAATTTTGTCGTTATTTATTTAATTTCCGTTGTGTGGTGAGTTTAACTTTTATAGCAGAAACGTGATGTAATGTTGCCACCTCGAAAAGAGCATTTTAAAACTTTTCCATTGCCATATTTTCCATTGATGTTGAGCCTGGATTGCAAAGCGAACTCAAAATTTGACGCATGGACAATTCATAGGAAATATCCTATAGCATCAAGCTTTGACACTTACTTCCTACTATCTATCGTAGTCATAAATATTGCAAATATTGTAACCAAATGCTGAAAAGTCTAAATAATTCATGATACAATTTTTAAAATATACCTATACGAAATTAACAATATGTGCAAGAGTACAAATTTATCTAATACTCAAATTCTAAAAAAGGAATGCCCCTGGGATTTCTAAATTATTATTATTTATACGTATATTTATATCTACAATTTTAACTATTTTTCCCTTTTATCAGCAAGAATATGAAGAAGGGCAGAAACGTAGATGGCAACCTAATAAGACATAATACAGATCCAATTGTCTCACTCGCTCTCACACAAAGGCAATGTCGCCAGCAATTGTCAGAAATTAATTGTTTCTGAAAATTTCAGCCAAACTGCCTGCGTCTAGACAAGTGAAATCTTCAGATAGCAAGCTAATTGCATTTTATGTCGAACAAATAGGAAAACTTCCACTGAGTGAATTTAAAATATGTGATTGGGAGAAGTACATACTTGAGAAAACTCTTCCGTCAGTATTTGAATAGAAGAGGTAGAGTTTGGATAAAGTGCATCAATATCAGCTAGTAAGGAGTCCACTTAGCCTTGACACGCAATCGGGTCCAACAGAGCGCAGTAATTTAATTAGTAATTAAGAGGAACGCCCCTTGGAAATTGCGACCAATAACTCTGAAAATGCATCTCAGTGCGGATATTTCTAGTGCCCTGCAGCAAATCGAAGCTGTCAAGAAGGGTATCGAGGACTCCAACGATCCGAAGCTGCAGATGAACACCGAGGAAAGCCTGAAGACAATCCTTGATATACTGCAGGATCCTGTGTTCCGTAATATTGTGCATGTGCAGGACTCTCTGTCTGAGCTGAATTCGCAGTTAGCTCAACATCCGTCCATGCTGCCCAATGATTTCGATATCGATGTGGCCGGTAACTTGGTGCTCAGCGTACACGGCGACGTCATGTATGACTTCGACGAACGTATGTCTTCGTCGCAAGCTTCGATTCATTCGCCTGGTAGTCCAATGAATGGCCATGTAGCGGCGACGACGCCAGGTATTTTTGGCGCAACAGTTCCAGGCAGCGCAGAACAAAGTCTCGCCGAAGACGTAAACAGCGGAGCTTACGTGAAGAAGACACGACAGCTTGCCGCGGAAATCGAAGAAGTACCCCGGCCACAATCCCAGAATTCAAAGCCATCCTCGGCGGACTTGCTGTCGGCTGACTACGCTCAAATTCAGGCCATCGAGTTGGTTAACGACGGCACTGGCCTCGGCTTCGGTATCATTGGTGCCCGGTCTTCGGGCGTCATCGTAAAGACAATTCTCTCCGGCGGAGTTGCCGATCGCGATGGCCGTTTGCGTAGTGGCGACCACATTTTGCAGATCGGCGACGTTAATCTGCACGACATGGTATCGGAGCAGGTAGCTTCCGTGCTGCGTCAGTCGGGAACACATGTGCGTTTGGTTGTCGCTCGTCCGATGGAGTGCGCTTTGCCTAAATATGAATTGGATCCCGGGTGTGCTATCGTTCCCTCTCGGGTGCTCGTCGATCCTGTAGAGTTAGAACGCTATTTGATTTCCACTGGGTACCCGGAAATCTTCGGTGAAAGCTCGACAGCGTCCACGCCTCAGACCACAACGGATGATGACCGATTTGTGTATCGTGGCGTTGATACATCCCTACTCGACATATCTAAACGCCCACCAATACCTGCTCCACTGGATTTGGATGATCTGTTGGAGCTGCCAGAAACGGAGACCCTCCAGGTGGAGCTAACGAAGGACGCCAATGGTCTTGGCATCACAATTGCTGGTTATGTTTGTGAGAAGGAGGAGCTGTCAGGCATCTTCGTCAAGAGCGTCTCTCCTGGCTCAGCCGCAGACATGAGTGGCCGTATACGAGTCAACGACCGAATCATAGAGGTGGATGGGCAGAGTCTGCAGGGCTTTTCGAACCATCAAGCTGTCGAGTTGCTAAAGAAATCTGGTCAAGTTGTAAACTTGCGTTTGGAACGTTATTTGCGTGGTCCTAAATATGAGCAGCTTCAGCAGGCTATCGCGGCCAACGACAAGATACCATCCAGCGTGCCATCTACACCGTTGCGCGCAGCTCAATATACCGCCGCTGCTGCTGGACCTGTAACGCCACAGCGTACTTCCTCCATCCCCACCATGGCGAAGGTCGCACCCACATCGGCAGCTCTCGATGAAGTGGCCTCACATGATCAGTCCATCGACAAAAGTCCTCTGTTGCCTAAGGTACCACCACCAACTCTAATGGCGGAACATATGGACGACATTATTTCTCCTGCAGCCACAACAACGCTGAATTCCTTCGGTTCCGGAAAAAGAATGATTTCAGTGCGCGATTTTATCGATGGTACCCCGAAGATTATACCGACCGACGTGCCCTTACCGGTGATGGCGGAGTCCGTCGTCGGGACAGTAGACAATGAGGTCTGTTCTATAAGAATTCGTTAATATATATTTGTATTAGTTTTTATTTCTCCCTTCCAGGAGCAGCCACTGAACACGTTAAACTCGACTCTGATCGCACGCCACAAGTACTTCGTCGACCCCGTGCTGATGCCTGAGGTGGAGCAAGAGATAATTCGCAAGTGGAGGAAAATCGTAGGACCCGACGTCGATGTCATCGTGGCGCAGATAAAGAAGTTCTCCGTGGGTGGCCTGGGCATCTCACTGGAAGGCACCGTTGATGTCGAAGGCGGCCGCGAGGTTCGTCCTCATCACTACATACGCTCCATTCTAGCTGATGGACCGGTCGGAGTAAACGGCGTGCTTCGCTCTGGCGACGAACTTCTTGAAGTGAATGGCGAGCGGCTGCTCGGAATGAACCACTTGGCAGTGGTTGCAATTCTTAAAGATCTGCCACAGGACGTCCGCATGGTCTGCGGTCGAGGCAAGTCCCAAACCGTGATGTCGTTCTCGGATGACACCTTAAAGAAGCTAAGCAGCAACTTCGAAAACTTGTTGCCGACCTCGGATCGTCTTGTTAAAGCCAAGTCGGACGGTAGTCTTGCTACAGTCAGCTCCGGGAATGACGATTCATTTAGCAAGCTGAAATCACGTTCCCTGGAGCCTCTTACTGGACTGGCTATGTGGTCATCGGAACCGCAAATTATCGAGTTGGTCAAAGGTGACCGCGGCTTGGGTTTCTCTATCCTAGACTATCAGGATCCGCTTGATCCGAACGACACGCTGATTGTCATACGGTCGCTGGTTCCCGGTGGAGTGGCACAGCTGGACGGCCGTTTGATTCCGGGTGATCGCTTGCTGTTTGTCAACTCAATCAACTTGGAAAATGCTTCACTCGACCAGGCGGTACAGGCGCTCAAGGGCGCACCAAAGGGTGTTGTGCGCATAGGAGTCGCCAAGCCGTTACCGATGACCGACAACTCGATCAAGTCGAGTACGAGTGCAATAGGATCGTCAGAGTTGGCTGACGATGCGTCATTGGAAGGCAGCGCTGGTGCTGCTTCTGACTTTGGTTCCGCGAAGCAGCGTGGTATGATGGCTGAGCCGGATTTGATACCTGGATGGCGCCAGTAGAAACGCTGGAGAGGCTACATTGGGAGTGACTAATTAAATCTGTTATGCGAAGTAAATTATGCAAAAACATCAGCAAGTATGAAAATGTTAATTAGCACACTTTAGACGACAAATCAACGTGCACGAAAGCTTATTCAACAAAATAATTAGGAAGAATGTATACATGCGCCTTTTCGGAATTGAATTTTTGGTACTTAGAAAAAATATTCGCACTTCCGCTTATCGTCCAAGCGTGGATTAAGTATTGTGTTTTATAGGCATATTTATGCGTATTAATGGAGTTTCGTAGGCAGGTGTTTGTTGGACCCAGGTTGGTGGGATTCATTGGAGAAACACAATCCAAATTGTCTACGCCGGCCCTTTACTTAATAATCGTATTTTAGGCATTCCATAATTTAGAAATTTTTATTATATATTGTGTTACATATTTATCATAACAATATACTTTAAATAATTTATCATTACAATATACTTATACTTAATTATACACAAATTAAAAGTACCCTAATTTAGAATCTCATGAGCTCACAATACCGCGTTTACCGCTTCTGAGTCATTCAATGGTTGTGGGAAGCCCGCGCACTGAACGGACTTCATTTCTTGACACTATTGCACCCGATTGAGCTGCCTTTCGATTTTCATATGCGTTCGACTGGTCAGTACGCGGTCTCGCGCATACGAAACAAGAAAGCTTAGTAAGCCAAACACAAAGCAAACAACTTCGAACTTTATAAAGTTGCGTTGGTCAATCAGTGCCACACGATCACAGCTCTTCGTTACTGTCTCGCCGCTTTTGCAGCGCAGCACCTCCTTGTAGTGGGTTTGAATACAGACGCCCAGGCTCTGGCTGACGATGTCGAATTCCGTGCATGGGTGGCATTCTTGCAGCACGGTGTACGGTTCGTACAGCCAGCAGGTGGAATTGTTTTCAATAACGAATTGCTGACTACGATTCCGCCTCCCCGTGTCGCTGCCAGACAGACGAGATTCAATGATGAGCACAATTATGGTTACCAGCACCAGAAGGCCCAATCCGAGGAACATGTGATGCTTCTGACAGGTTTCCAGCATCGTTAAGCTCGTCGAATCCAAGAGTAGTAACAGTGAGGTGCGTTAAATCTTTACTTAAATTAAGAATTTGTTAAACTGAAAATGAATTCCTCTAAAACAAACAAACATTTCGTTGGGTCGTCAAAAAAAGATGTCTTTAGAATTTAAGCTGCATACAAATTGAGTACGATTTTACGCACCGCTCTGTGTATCGGATTTAACTGATCGAACGCACTACTTTTGGACGTCCCACAAAACCAAGAAATTTAGTTATTTCGGAGGGGACAACAGTTCATTACTTCTCGCAGCTATTGAGGCTTTTTTGCGTAAATATTGTAGAAGATTCTTAAATATTCCTCTAAACCAAAATTAAGATCTCGATATTTTGTCTCCTTGCGTTTCGATGTGTACGCAGCCTTGAAAGCAATTTTATTTCCGAGAGGAAAGTTTTTAAACCTTTCCGAACGCTTCCGATTCCAGTGCTGTCGTTGGCACTGAATTAATACAGTGTGAATATTATATTGTTAGAATTTTTATGACATATTTGGAAAAGAATATTCGAGGCATATTATGAGCCTGATTTTAACATGAAATTCCTACAGCAAAGTTTTGTTTTGCTTAGTTAGTAGTAGTTTATGTCAAGGGCATATATTAAGAAAATAATTTTGCACTTTTAAACGCTAGCCTGCAAAACATACCAATCTCTGTCAACAAGTACCACAACAATTACGAACCGACAACACTGTTACATCTTCAGGGCGCCAGAAATTGACGGTTTGCGTGAGCTTACGAATTTGCGGGTTTTGATTTTAATCGCAATTGAAGAGAAAATGGATGAAGTCGCCAAATTGAAGAAAAGAATCGCCACTTCCTTCAAGCTGAGTGGCTTTCTAATTCGTTCGGAAAACAGCGCCTTCCTAGCGGAGCAACTGCTGCCTTTTTCGGAGGAGGAGCGAGAGAAATGGCTCACCATTATCACGGAAAACATTCAGAACCAGAAACTCGAGTCCGCCAACGTAGAGCGCAAAGCTCTCGAAAAAGCCATCAATGAGATCAACCGTGTTGGTCTGGATGAAGGTGAGACAGTGTTCAGCTTAATCAGCGCCTTTAAAGTGCCGCGTTACAAGTACAACACTCAGAACAAAAAATTCGAATTGGACTCCGAACCTCGCAGGATGCTGGCAAAACCTTCCATGAAAGCAGGTTACTTGCGCCAGCGCTATGCTATGCTTCACCAGAAGACGATACGCCACGAGTTGTTTTCTCCCGCAGTGATACAGGGTGGGGTGTCCGCCGAGTTAAAGAAATTCAAACTGCTTTATGCAGAGAATCTGCTCTCCTCATCGAGCGTTGATGAAGCTGTAGTGTTGGGATTGCTGACACAGCTGAAGGAGGGCAAATTCTACATCGAAGACCCTACGGGTTGCGTAGAGCTGGATCTGTCCGCCACACGTTACCACTCGGGATTCTTCTGCGAAGGCTGTTTTGTATTGGCCGAAGGTTCCTACAACAACGGAGTGCTTAAGGGTAACGATACGCAATTAATTTGCTTATATTTCTTACTATGTAAGTGAAATATTTGCAGTTGATGGTCTTGGGTTTCCACCGGCAGAGTCGGCTACCAGCAGTCGCGCTTTTTTCGGAACTCAAAACAGTTGGGGCGGTGAATCTTCCAAGTTGCTCAAGTACTCCACCCGTCTGCAGGAATTGGAGCGGACTAACACCGAGGCAACAATCGTTTTTCTTTCCGATGTGCGTCTGGATATGCCCGCAGTCATGGAAAAACTGCGCCAGCTTTTTGTCGGCTATGATTCTTGTCCGCCCGTGGCCATCGTGTTGATGGGTCCCTTCTCCATCTCAAACCGCAGTCCACACCATCTCAAGTTGAATTTTAATGCTCTCGGTGGGCTGGCTCAGGGCTGTGAGCAGCTGAAGAAGCAGACCGACCTCATTCTTGTGCCCTCCTGTGAAGATCCCACAGCGCCGAATGTTTTGCCTCGCCCTGCAATTCCCGAGTCGCTGGCGGAAGGACTCCGCAAGGTGTGGCCACGCACACTGCTCGCTACAAATCCGTGCCGCCTTCAGTATTGCACACAACAGATTGCTGTTTGTCGCCTCGATCTCATGGCTAAATTCTGCCGCAACACGTTGCACTTTCCCGACACCGAGGAAATCGATCAGCACTTCGCACGTACCCTCGTCTGCCAAGGTCATTTGACACCAATTCACCCCATCGCTGTACCGGTTTGTTGGGATTACGATGCTGCACTTTGGCTCTACCCGTTGCCTGACCTCATTGTTGTAGGTGATTCGTGTCGGTCGTTTTCGAATACGCAACATGGTTGCACCATACTTAACACGGGATCTTTTGTTAAGTCCAAGTTTGCTTTCAAGCTCTACATACCTTCGACACGTACGATCGAAGACTCTGAGATACCTGATGATTTTGAGATGGATTAGTGTTGGTATGTGTGTGTTTTAGTGATTACAATAACTAGATTTAATAAATTTATTAAGGTTACTTTAGGTTATTTTATAACAAGGTTAATTCTGTGAGTCTGTTACTTGTACTTCTGTGTATATTTGAAGCATTAAAGTTGCAAATACTTTTTCAGAAACGCTAAGAATAAATTTCTGGCAATTCCATTTAATTAAGTTAAAGAACGATAAAAAGTGGAACATACTTCTCAGCTTTAAATGGTGGTTTCAGACCATTCTGCCACAATCTAATAGTGACTCAAACACACACGCAACCATCAACTGAACAATATTTTCATAAATCGGCTTTGCGTCATGAAAAATAATAGCAGCTTTAAAAAACTGCTCGACGATATTGCACTCCCAGGCCAGGGACGACCACTTTCAGTGTGCTTAGAATTTCTTATGGCTGAGGTTGCCACTGTTATAGCTGCTGTTGTCGCTGTCGCTGCTTCCTCTGTTCTGCGGAACTGTAGCAGATTGTGTACAACGGCCAATGCGTTTAAAAACAAATTTTTACAACGTTTCCACATACTGTTCGCTTGGTGGCGAACACATGCTGTGATGATCGCAATAATGAGCCTCGTGATGATGGTGATGATGATGGAGTTGGTGGTGGTGCTGGTGGTGATACTGAACATTTGACTTAATGATGCTCTTAACATTTTTCGGTTCTTATCAATGGATTCACACTCGCTCGACACATGCCGACAAGGTGGGGTGGCATGGTAGTCACTTTCGTGGAGCGCGGAGGAAAAGAATATCGTGCGATGAGAAAGACTTTCATATTAAAGTTGATATACCTATGCATGTACATGCATATGTGATGAAATGTGGTAGGAAATATTTTTTCTACCAAATTTTAACACTACTGGGAGCAAGAAATTGATATGGTGAAATTAAAGAAGTTTGACTTCATCGAAATCACCAAGAAATCAACAAAGCAACATGATAATTCATTTGAACACTTAAATCACAAATCCGATTTTGAATTTCACAACACGCTAGCAGGTTTTTGGCTATATTTTGCCTTTATAAACTTGGCTATATTTTGCCTTTATAAAATTGTAACAAACGTATTCGGTAGCTTTTAACTAACTCAAAGAACCTCACAGAACCTGAAAAATTCAATATTCGTTTTTGCTGACCCTTCGCATCTGTATTTGCTACCGTATTTTTTCTTCTTGCCTACTTGCGGCAGACGTTTTTTATACGTTTGACCCGAGGACATCAATTGCCCTATTTTTGCCACGGAACTGGGGTGGTTGACGATAACTTCTTTTGGGATTTGTACGAATACTTTCTGATGCTCCAGCAAGGATGTGTTTGCAAGGGAGAGTGTGACACCAAATCGTCTCTTAAACTATCATTAGGTTGCCTTATATTGGGTGTCCTGCAGTGCGTTGTTGCTATGTTTTGTATGTCCTTTGATGGCTCCTTATTTCGGACTAAATTGGTAAAAAGGATGCTGAATTGATTTATGATTTATTGGCGCTAAATTGAAAGCTAAGAGTGCCAATTCTATAAAAGTCACAAAATATATGATACAAATTCAATTGAGTTACTAAAGAAGTGGGGTGGTGTCTACCTAAAAATATACGTAGAAAAACGAAATAATATTTGGTTCCTTTAATTTCTCACGCAATAATTTCGTTTTAAGTTGGCCGCCTACTTTCTTGCCTGCTGCCAGTGGGAAGTTACGGTTCTAATTTACCATGGTGCATAAAGTATCGCTTTTTATTGCTTTTGTTTCAATGACTTTAATCGTTTTACATTTGAATACGAAATCAGAGGTCCTGCAAGGAATATGATTGCTATTTCTTGCGAGGGGTTGTTGCTGTTGCCCCGCGCAAATCTTATCAAATCGAGTCATTCGGTTTTATTTCAGAGACGGAACTGTGACGAAAATTTCGGAAAATGTGATGCTCATCAGAATAGTTGTTGAGATACGACTACGAAATTCTAAAACTCTTTGTGGTTGCTCGTCTTCTGTCGACGCAATAAATGAAGCAGAAGCAAGATTGTTGAGTGGTATTCTGGCCATTTATTTTAATTGGCTTTAACAAAAGAACAAGTGGAAGAAAAGTAAAGATAACCACAATGACGAAATTATAGATGTACCATCAATGGGGGGGAGAAACAAGTTAAAATTGACTAGAGAAAGAATTGTGTGGGCTTTGAACTCGATTATATAATGAAACTCAGCTACAGGGTGGTGTCATCGCGGTAATTATAAATAGCAGAGCTATATATTCCCCACCGATCTGAGAAACGTGAAGAGATATAATGAGTTTCTTTAAATGAATTCTGAAATATTAATGATTGTAGAATGAGAATGAAAGAATGCATCATTAAGTCTTCCGAGTCTGCCTGTCTTTTAAGGTATAACAAATGAGTGGTCCCGGTCTGCCTCATCCACGCTTTTGTCGTCAAGTCGCTAAATGACAATCATTAAGCACAGCTATCTCGCTATAATGGATCGTGATAAGCTAAAGTACAAAATATTAATGTATTGTTCGCTGTAATGATGAAAATGATTGAAAAAGCTCTACAGCAGGCAAGCTTATAGTATAACGTTTTGGTGTGGTAAATGATACCCCGATTTCAATTAAAGACTTTGCGAGTACAAAATACACCGACTTTTTATTTTGAAATAACTTTCCACTTGTCTGCACCACCTCAAAGTAAATCCCATCACCTCGTACAGTCGCATTTTGACCATATGCGCCAAAATGCGACTTCAATCTCGACATGCGAGCAGATTTTGCACTTCAAGCGAATATGAATTTCATTATTTATGCCTTCTCATTACGGTCGGTGTTTTTTGTAGAGTTGCTGTTGGGTGATAGGGTTTGTAGGGGGGGGGGCGAACGGTCTTCTAAACAAGCCGCAAAGCAATTGCATCTCTTCTCGTCAAACTCTTCGCTGCGGCGCCGTCATTTGGCATATGGTGCTTGAAATAAGCTAAGTAATCAAAAGCCGACCGAAACCAATCAGCCATCCCAGCAATCCGCCGAGATTTGCGGGATCGAGTAAATAACCGCGGGCCATACGTGGCTATTCAACACGGTTGCAGTGGTTTACTTTTTTCACTCCACTCCGGTTCGTGGCTCTCCGGTTCTTCAGATCGACTTCCGCGCAACCATCCCTTCCAGAGGGGGTTGTTAAGCCGCTTTTGTTACAAAATGCACCCTCCAACACCTCATTATTCTTCTTTTTTTACTTACTTCTATTCTTCTATTAACCCTTTAAGCTTTGATCGTTGATTGTGCCCCGATGTGTAACTGATTTCAACTTATTATAGCTGATGTATTGTGCTGCGGCGAGCAGGGATTCGCATATGATTTGCCATCAACATGCATGTCACTCGAAATCCTTCTTTTTCGCCTTCGAAGATGTCCGTCGCCGCTTCCGATTGCATTTTGACTTCTAGTTAGTCACTCGTGTTGGGTTTTCATTTACTCTCTGCAGTGGGTTACCAACCGGAACTCAATCATTTGTGGGATGCCAGCCAAGTGGGGGCTCTCAATAGTTAGGACCAACCAGAAGTTATCTTCTCTACCACACTGGCTATTCAGTTGTGTCAATCGTTTGCTCGAGAAATCAGTGAGGTGGACGAGGTGATTGATTGAGTATGCGGAAGCTTTTCCCGAAATTTTTATAAGATTTTATTACATAACGCATTCCACCCCTAATGTTACTGCAATATCTTATTTCCATGTTTTGTTTCCAGCGATTTATATAGCGTATTAAAACTCTAGCCGCACTCGAGTGCATTTAGTAGGTAGTTAAAAAAGGAGTTCATAAAAATTGAACTAAAAAACTGCATCGTTCATCGATGCTATTAAATTTACAATGTTAACTTTACTACACGCGATTTCTGTGTTTGTGGCGGCTGCTGGTTTTTAAAACTCCTTCAAATGACACTCGCTGCAATTTAATTTTATGCTGGCATATAAAAAAGTAGTGTAGTAAAAAGTGTAAGTAGCGTAGTAAAATTATATTCGTTTAAAGTTTTGATATTTGGATCCCACAGAAATCTGTGGCGATAAAATTGAGACAAAATGATATTCAAAACATTGTAGTGACAACTCGGTGAACAGAGTTTATTATTGGTTGCTCCGACTGTCGAACGACGAGATTCGATGGTGCCGGCGAACGTGTGTCGACAATTAGCAATCCTGTCAAGGACTTTCCTGCAAACCCTTCGCACATGCGTTCGAATTGATATAAGCAAACATAAGCACGCATCCAGGTCGCTGATGGTGCTGATGATGATGACCACAATCTCTCCGAGGGCGTCCATGGGTGGTCCACCGCTCGCCGGCCAAAACAGTTTAGGCCTCGAATCCCCAGCACACTCAGTTGACTGCGCATTTCAGCACCCCGACATAAACGCGGCGAGCGCTGCGATTCCTCCTCATCACTGCGGCCACAAATTATGATAATCAAGTGCTTGGCAAACACTTTGCGACAACAACTGCGTCAAGTCGCGCTCGACGTCCCTCTCGCTCTCGCCAGCAACGGCAAAGGCGGGCGCGTGCCAGCCATTAATTTATGTGCCTCGTCACTTTTTATCTCTGCGCCGCGGTGCGCGTCTCTGCGAACACGTGACTTGGCTTTGGCAAATCAGTGTTTTTATTATTTGCACCGAATCCTGAAGGAAGTTTCAATTGTTCCGTTGCGTTTTGCTGTGCGTTTTGTGCTTTTGTCGCTGTGACGTGCTAACAAGAGAGGAGGACAAATTATTCTCGAGCCGGATATCCTCCGCAGCCATTCGTGAATGGGATGGCAAGTGAATGCGATTCACTTCTTAACTTTATCGCGCGTTGTTGCTGCCTTGGTAGAGTAATAAATTCATATTAATTGAGAGATTATTCCGTGGGGAAATCGTGGGATGACACAAGTCGCTTGTACTTCTAGTCTGCAATAAATGAATTAATTATTATGAGGAAAGATTTATGTTAACCAGATCGTAAGGAGAAATGTCGTGATTTTTGTAAACAGAATGTTAGATCAATTAACGGCTCGTGAGAAAGAGAGTTTAGTTTAATAATCTCTCTCAGATTTTTTTAAAATGTAAAAATCACGGTTGCAGTTTGGTGCAACTCGTCTCTCTAAACCTTTTTATCGACATTCGATAAATCTACATAAAATGTTGAAAGCGGATTTACTTATTTTCGGCTTTCTTAAACAGATATAATAAAAATTCTTATTCTCAATGCACTTTAATCGGATGGACAGAATGGACAAGATTAAAAATGTCAATCAAAACTCAAACCACAAGAAATGGAAAGACAAAAAGCATCCGTCAATTCTCGTGATTTAAATCTGCAGAACTGTAAACTTCCCGCACATCACTTGCGGTCCACTCTCTCTCCTTCTCGCTCGCTCTCGTACTTGCTTCATCACGCCAACCCAATGATAGCGATGACACTTGTTTTGTGACACTTGACAATCATGTTAGCATCTCCTGCGATCATCACTGCGTAAAATTGAATTCAAGGATTTTCCGCAGATTATGTTCTCCAGCAATTATTTTCTTTTTTTCCGTGCACGACAAACAAGAATGGAAGAGAAAATACGAGAAGTAGGTTCGGTTGCAGTTGGTTTAAAATTGAAGTCATTCAGATTTAGCACAACAAATGCACGACCTGCGAATGAAGGAATGGCCAGAGCTGCAATACCGATGTGAGAATGAGAGTGGAAACACCGATAACATGAACTGCATTATCGACGCAGGGCTACGTCATTCTCTGATCGGTTAACGGGAGCCTTCATTTTTAGAAGCTCACTTTTGAATGGATGGACTTCTTCGATCTCAGGGTTGCAAGAATGCGTATTTAACGGACAGTTTAATGGCACCACCAGCTTAAAATATTTTATTAATATTGTAAAAGAATAAAGTAAACAAGAATTTATTTCGATTTGTAATTACATAAATGGAAATCCAGTAATCTGGGAAAGTAACAAAAAAAAAACAAAAAATCGAGCAACATTCACAATCATCGTGGGGCGGCCATAAATTTGGTAATTACAAAAAGTCGAATTTATAGGCCACTCTTGACCCCTTTTTCGTGTCACTTTGCTCTACATTGTTGCGAGCTGCCCTGCTCATCGCATTCCGAGCCACTTAAATCCGCATTCATTTCGCGCTCTGAGTGGAGCGGATTTAGGAGCGGAGGGAGTGCGCTTGTGTTTTTGCATGCAAGCGATTAGCAGTCGCCAGCGGAAACACAGTGCGACTTCGAGCCACTCCATCATCGCAATCCGACAAATAGGCGAGCACAGGTAATCGCATTTGTGCGGCACTCCGCGAGTACGAGAGTAGCTGGCGAACATCAGCCTGCCGGTTGCATCAACCCAACGAGGTGGGTGGGGAGTGGGCGGGAAAAAAGCACGTGTTTGGATGGGAAGTTCTGCTGCTCTTGCAGGCGTTTAATTTCCCCACTCCAGCCAGTCCTCCACCACCGCTGACCGCGAGAATTTCGTTCTTGGCAGGCCAACAGCAGTCGGTAGCTGTGTGGCTCTCAGCGCTGTGATAACATTTGCCGCTCCTGCACGCAGCGGCGGCCGAATCACAAATCGGCTTATCACTGCCAAGGGCTCCGTCGAGGTATTTAACGGTTAACGTTGGGTCAGCTTTGTTCCACTGATGTGGCGAAACGTTAACAATTTCTATTGATGTCCATTTTGATCGATGCCGCCAGTGATGAGATTAATTTTGCGCTTATTTGCACGGAGGCGGGAGCACAATTTGGAAACCCTAGAAAATTTGGAAATCTAGGTTTTCAAGCGAAAACAACTATCTTCGAACTCCGCGTTTCAAAATTCTGTTAAAATTCCAATACTATTTACTTCTTTTTATTCGAGTTCTTAAGTAAAACTTATTTTATCGAGGCATGAAAGTGTGAATGTTAAAAACCAATTTAATAAATACTTTAAAAGTGTTTATATAGAATGTTTATACAGATTTGGAAAGAAGGAAGTTGAAATTCAATTCATCACGATTCGAAGAAAATCGAAAATGATAGGGTGAGAAATTACTTATAAATAAATAAATAAATAAACACATTGGAAAAAATATCCACACTCTAAATTGCAAGCCGAAAATTAAAATTAAAATTCCCGAAAATCTATCCGCCAACTAAATGTGAAATTCATCGAGAGAGCAGCGAATTCCAAGTCGCTTTCGATTTCGAAATTCGGAGTTTTAGCACGCAAGTGCAATCATTCCAATTTGAGAAGAGAACGTTAGGGGCGGAGTTGCCACTGAAATACATAACAAAGGCACCGTTATGTTGGACTTTTGCTCCAATCGCAAAAGCAAAATGGAGTCTTCTGCTCCGGCAGAGCGGCCCTCACACCAGCGGGCGCACAGCAACAGTAGCACTTCAACATGAGGAGGACATCGATTGGGGGACACCGTCTGTCCGTTTGTCCGTCCGTTTGCGTGGCGCGCAACCCCCACTCGCCCCCGGCGCCGCGCACACATATGGCCGCCGTTCTGTTTGTTGTTGGTTGGAATATGGTAGGCAACAGCAACAGCAACAGCAGCTGGAACCTGCATTGCTGTTAGATTTGTTGTTGTCAGTGCAGGATCCGTTATATTAAAACGCGTTGGTGGGTGGGATGTGGGTCGTGGGCCCAGCTAACCGTCTACGGGTTGCCATCAACCCAACGGCAGTCGGGCGACGCGATATCGCCTGCTGGCAACATACGTGGGTACTCGCAACAACATGTGCGACGTGTGGCAATCCGTATGGACGATCTCGTGCCGCACATATGCACTCACACACAGACACGTAAATAAACAGACTGAATTTGTATGATTTTTTCCCCGTTTAACTTCGAGTTGCAACTGTTGTGCTGGCTGTTGCTGTTTTAAAAGTTGCACACAACACACGACGAAGTTTCTTCGAATGCGTTGTCCAAATTAATGTTGATGACTTCGATAAGAAATGCAAAGCGCGCTTGATTTTCAAAGTTCAGAGAAAAATTCCTGATAATGTTGGAATGACATTTTAGGTGAAACTTTCTTCAGTCGTTCATCGCAGAAGAAGCCTCCGATTCCTTCACGTTATTTATCGGAACTTGTATTCTCTCCAACTGCTCGCTTCTCTGATTCCCTCCGTCTTCTCCTTCCTCGCTCGCGGAAGTGCAACATCATTTATTTCTGAGCGCAGAGAGCGCCTCGATGGACACGCCACGACACACCAGCTTCATTTAACTTGGCTTCCTCTCGTGATTGATGTCATGTTTGGTGATGATTGATGACTGCGTTGGGCGATGGATGCTCCTCGCGTTTCCCCCTCCAACTGAGAACACTTTGAGGGGTTCGACTGGTGCTCGAAAATTGTAGCGTTTTAGTTTTTACAAGACAAGAACGAGCTGGAAAAACAGTCCGGCAGAAAACTTCCTGGGTGTTTTTATTTTATGAATTGTATTGCAGATTAAAATTATTTAAATTACTTATTATCGTACGCATTTTCTAATTTTTCATGGTGAAGCAAAGAAAACGATTCATTTCTTCATTATCGTGCCGAATTCGAGACGAAAGCTTCTCCACTTCGAGCGGAAAATTCTCGAGCGAAAAACTCAAATCGAGACGTTCGGTGTGTGGTAATCAAGATCCCTCATAATTATTCAGCATTAATTTTTAATTGTTCTCACTTGCAGAGACTTTCGCGAGAGCAGCAATTTTTCGAGTCTGACAAACGCGCTGCGAGCACTTTGTTGCTTAGATTAGAATTTGCGAACGCAACTCACGCGCTCGCAATAATTTAGCGCAATACAACAAACTTTCGGAGATGAGAATAAAAACTTATCGCACGAATTATTTCGAACGAATTACTTCGTGGGTGGAACTTACATTCAATTTAGCAGTAAGTTGGAAAATTCGCTATAAATTTACGTGTTTTGTTCTCTCGCACGAAATGCGTGAATTTATCTTGGCAAGAAATTTTATTTATCTCTGCGAATGAGAGAAAAAAGAAACGGTTAAGTTGATCGAAGCGAATTTCGTCTGCTTGAAATTGTTGCACAGATTTTATTCTAGTTTTTATATGTAAATTTATTTCTATCCTGAGACATTTTTAAACTGAGACGCGTATTTAGTTGTACAAATTTTTTCAATTTAATGATTAAGTTAACGATCCTTTGAACGTTTAAAAACAATTGTAGAAACATTTTCAAGCGATCTTAAAACAAATCCAATCTTAATAAGAGAATCCCATTTACAGATACGATTTGTTAAATTCATATTCGCCCAGTTGTAAGGGAAAATATGGCCAGGGACAGCCGTCGTCTTGAGTCCTGCCAAGTTTCCCCGCTTCTCCTCACTTTGCAGTGGCGTGGAAATTATGCAAAACATGCAAAAAATAGCGTCGAAGTTGAGTTATATTGCTGGCAAACGTGAAGTGGCACAGATTTACGGGCAACAGTGAGGCACAGCGACAGAGTGGAGAAACCCGACTGCTAGCGGAGCCACTGACGCGGAAGTGGACCTCGTTTGCGTCGTGAAGCAGCGGGTGACTTCGAGGGTGGCTGCTGAGTTCTGCGTCTTGAAGTCTTTGTTAATATGAGTCTCCTCAGATATACGATTTTCGCACTACAATTGAAACCACGGACACGCACGAATCTAGAGTTTGGTGATACAGTGATTCCGCGCGGGTTGATGGAACCACGGGGAAGGAGGATCGGTCACGCTGCCTCTACGCGTTCCTCTCACAAATCTGTGTGTTTGAAAAAACTCGTCTATTTTCCGTGCAAATCCTGCAGGTGGAACCCGTCAACGCCACGCAAGCCTTCCACTTTTTTTCTGACTTTTGCCATTTTTTCGCTCGGAGCCGCGAGAGCAGCGCAAATGAAGTTACGGTTCACTCATTCAGCGGTGCTCTGCGGTGACTCGTCTCCTCGCTCTTTTTTGCGCCGTGACGTAAATATTCGTTGTGTCAAGCGCCATATTCACCACTACATGTAAACACGCGCCATTTGCGGAGAGTGGTTGTGTGTGTGGGAGGGTGAAGCGTGCAAAAACAGGCTCCCCAGCCAACTCTCAGTCTCATTCGCGGCTGGTGCGATGACATATGTGTCGACAGACAGATTCGCAGATAGAAGGACACACACGAGCAGCCCTCGCGGCGCGCTGCTGGCGCGGATGTTGTGTCGTTTGTCATGCTTTGGCTCAGCTAAATATTCAAACAGTTCCTCGGATTTCCTCGGGCGCGTCTCCCCCTCCCTCCTCGACCCTCGACCCACGAGAAACTCGAATCTCGACTCTCGAATCACGAATCTCGTCCACCGCGTCGCCTCGATGATGTATCGCTCGCGCTTTAATTCAGTGTGCCCGTCGTCGTAATAATATTCGTAATATATGAACCCCTTTGAGTGCGGCACACATATTCGCGCTGGACGGATTGTAATTCCGTTAAGTGGTCATTCCTCATTTTAATGCTCTGCATTTCATAATGGATGTTTTTCCGAGATGAAACTTTTGCGTTTCCACGCTTGCACTCGGTTAATGGGATTGCCGTGGATGCTCTCCTCGTACAACGCATGAGTGTGTGCGTGGAGAGCTTCGTTTTCACGAACCCCGCTTGATCCCAGTAGACTTGTTATCACTGCAATCTTCTTAATAATCAGAAGCTTCTTTAGAGATCTGAGGATTAATTGATTTGGAATGATTCGGCCTTGGCGAGAGTCTGTGGATGTGAGTGGATCTGTTGAAAGGGTTTAATGAGTGTATTTTTTATTTGTTATTTATTTTTTTTTATTTTTTTATTTTTTTTATTTTTTATTTTTTTTTATTTTTTTTATTTTTTTAAATTTTTTTTTTATTTTTTTTTAAATTTTTTTTTTCAAATGAGTACCCTTTTTAGAATGCTCAGAGAATGCTTATCATTAATACTAGACATTTAAATTCTATCAAGCGACCAACTGCTAGAAATTTAGTATTAAAAATGTAGATTCCTTGCAAGCGTTGGCTGCCTGTCAATAAAATACGTTCAGTGTTTGGTGCTAATAAATTGTGGCTGGTAAACCGCTGGACTTCCAAGATGTCCAATGAATTTCACAAGTTTCTCCCAGCTAAATACCGCAGTTTCATTTGCCGCAACTATATAGTTGTGGAATTCTTCGTTTGGGATGAACGCATCTTTTTCATTGAATCCCTTCGAAGAATCTCTGTAAAAAAGCAAAACCAACGTGTGTTTTCAATTGAATACTTCGGATCGATTTTTAAATGGCTAAACTTTGCTTTTTTATTGCAATATTTTGCAAATTTCACAGGAAATAATTTTCGCCCTTAATTTTTGTTTCTTTTATTTAATTTTATAGTTTTGTTTCCAATGATAGCGAACAAGTTTACAACTGACTATTGACACTCCGAGTGTCCCACTGCAAGGATCCTCTGCAGTCGTCTTTAACCGCGACCCGAATTTCTACGCACCACGAATAGGAAAAGCGATAAAAAAATATTATTATGCAAATTTTTACGCTTTGATTATGTAAATTCGGTGCGCTTGACGACCCTCGACATAAGGAGCCGCTAACTGGGAGCACTTTTTTCGCGCATAAGTTTTGCGACGACTTTCGCGAAGAGTCGCGTCTACAGAAATTTGCAAATTCCAGCGGGAAGGGAAATTCAGAGCAAAGGGAGCACCGATCTGCTGTCTGCTTTGCGGAACAATTGATATTTCGTTAGTTTTGAAGAGAAAATGTCGCTTTTTTTATGTGTAGTTTTTTAGTTTTGCTTTTTTTACCGAGTTCTTGCATAAACATGCGTATAAATTTCAATATTTATGACGATTTCGCAGTTCCTCCCTCTGAGGACGAGTGGCAATCCATGATATTTTTATCCGGTGTATCATATGTGAATTTAATGGTCTGTGTTGATGGCGTTGACAACTTGATCTGGGGTGTCCCGTCTTCGTTACGAGAAACCCTTTGATGGGAGCGGAGTTCGGATTTACTGGGAACTCCTGAGAAATACTGTTGTCACTCACAGTGTGGGAGAGAGAGAGAGGAGTGTAAACATTTCTGTATATAAAGTGTTGATAAACGGGACTTTCATCGCGTCTCTTTCGTCTCCTACTGATTTAGCGACGAAAAGTCCCTTGCAGTCCCTTTGAATTTCCGCGCAATCTCGCTCAACTTCTAATTACCACCGCTGGAAAGTCGTTCGAAATCAAGTCGAAAACTTTGTCCTCGCCGAGCTCCTGCGCGACAAACAACTGAAATTAACTACCTGCAGCAAATTGAGTAAACTGTGTAAAAATGCTGTGAGCCAAGTGCGACTTTTTCACCAGCCATTAAGCAGCGCCAACTGGAACAACAAACTTTCTGCTGAAAACTATTAATTATGCGCGACGAAGTTACAGTAGTGGAAAACCGCCGCGAAAACCGCACACAACCGCTGAGGGGGCGGGGGAGAGAGAAAAGAGAGCAAAAATTGGGTCCACCTTACGAAATTCGGTTACTTCACTTTATAAATTAAAACCCCCAATCAGTTCCTCGCCTACTGAATGCGGCAACCATAAATTTTACCAGCAAGTAATCTACGAGCGGAACTGCTCGTGAGGGAGGGAGGGAGCAGAGAAGAGAGTGCTGAGAGAATCAGCGAATAGCGTTGCCACTTCCAATTTCGTTTCGTGTTTCGTAGTACGGTGAGAAATGAAAATCCAGAGCGAGGTGTCCGCTTTTAGTCGACGCAAGAACCCGGATCGTGTTACTGAAGTGGTAACACTGTCAGCGAAATAATCGCTTGTCTTCGTTATTAGTCAACCATTGCTGTTGTTGTTATCGTTCTTGTTACGAGCGCCAACCTTCGTCTCGTCTACCTTCATTTTGTCGCTTCCGGCTTCTGTTGCGGAACAACCTGCGCACAGAAAATGGACGAAAGTATGGCTGAGCATGCAGCCGCCATGTTTGCTAGCTTCCGGCTGCCGTTGTGAACGACTGAAACCCGAAATGCGTTGGCTGTGAGCGAACAGCGATAAAACAAAAACAACTAACCACAAATATAACTTTTCACTTTTCACAAAAATTTCATTATCCTCGAACAAGAGAAGAAGGATAGCAGTAGCAGCAGAAGCAACAACAACAACGAATGCTTAAAACAAAGCGAAAATCTGACACTCGGAAAACCTGAAAATCTGCAAATCTGAAAATCCGCTCCGACAAGTACGAGCCTCACACTCCCGACCAGTAACAGGAAGCAGGACGACCATTCGTCCTCCACTTTGGGCCGCAAACGTGTAGCTGGCTGGCTGGCTGGCTGGCTGGCTGGCTGGCTGCGTGTTGAAATTAATACGCTGCAGTTCAGAGTTTAAGCGGGATGACAGTCAGTTTTGGGGAAATGAAAGTTGAGAGCGACACGTACACACACACACACGCAAACACACACAGAACACACTTTCATACCCAGTTTACAAAAATTATAGCTTTGCTTTTCAAATATGAGTTCTTTTTGGAAAATTCTGAAGGACATCAACATTTCATAATAGGTTAAGAAAGAATTTAAAATGGAGATCTTTTTATTTTTCGCTTACTATTTATTATAATGCCAATTGAAATTTTTATCTTTGTTTCGACCGAGAAAACTGTCTCGAACTCGGCTATTTTGTTGGCTCAAAAACGCTGTCTCCGTCTCAATTATCGTCTCGAACGCAGAGAAACTGAAGCTAACATTTTACTCCATTCCGTATTTTACTTGAAAACGTGAAGGTCTGCTTTCAAAATATTTATCACATGTTCATTTTCAAAGTTACAAATTCAATAAAAATTAATAGAGTTTGTCTTTGAATTCAATAACAATCTATTATTTTCTTTTTCGGTCAACTCAAACTTTATAGAAAAAAATCGCTAAAGAATTTTTCCCTAGCAACTTTTTATCTACGGATTCGTTCTCACGTATCTTCTTCTTGCCTCAATGAATCCCCAAGGTGTGGGGTGAAGTTTAATTTCCCACATAAATTGCCCCCGCAGCCATCTTTCAATCGCTTTGTGAACTTGACGCTTAGCATTACAGTTAGGTGGGTTAAACTGTTTAGGCTAATAAAATGAATAACGTCGGCACGAGGGTATAAAACGCCGAAGTCGAGTAGGAAATTTCATGAATACTTCGGAAATGCGATTAGCAGGGCCGCTTCGGAGGAATTCAGACTCAAAGGAAGTCTTTAACGGGCGCTTTTCGGAAAACATAAGACGTTCGGCGAATGAATGTCACTGAAACGTTTTTTTCTAATATAATTTTTAGATGTAATACGCGCTCTCTTAAACTACAGAGAGAACTGGTGAGAGATAGAGGAAGAAGGAGACAGAGAGAGAAGCATTGTAAAGGAAATCATAGCCAATAAAGTCTTTCGAGTTCACGCTGTGCTCCACCGCATTCTGTATTTTCCTCACATCTTGGCTTTTCACAGTCCATCGTCTTGGCTCTTCATAGTCCATCGTGACTTCTTTAGAGTCCCTTCCCGACCACTTGAGAACGCATCATAATCTCATCAGATGTAATCCTCAAGACTTCACACTCAATTCAACCCTTTTTATGGTTTTAGAGTCCATTTCGACCTCCTCACATTTATACTTTAGACTTTCCAGAGCCGGCGACCGTTCTTACTTCGGATACAGAAGTGAGTCCATTCTTACTGAGTCCGGTTTTGACCTCTTCAGATATCGTCTTGTCCTTATAATCTTTAATAACCTGAGAACTTACGACGTCTTCACATCTTCATTTTTTCGTAGTCCATCACTATCTTGGGAAACAGCAAATTCTGACCTCTTCAGAGTCCATTCTAATGCCTTCTGAGTCCATCCTGAACTTTCCAGAGTCCATTTGGCTTCTTCAGGATCCATCATGATATTTCATATATTTCATCAGAGTCTATCCTGACCTTTTCAGTGTCCTTCCTCTGAGTCTATCCAGAGTCCACTGCGACCACTTTAGAGCTCGTCCTGCCTGTGTACTTTAGAGTGAATCCTCACCTGGTCAGAGTTGACATTGCATTGACAGCCCTGCCTTCGGGCCGCATTAGCGCCATTTATAAATTCGCTCCTGTTCATTTTAAATAGCCGCCTCTTAACCAACTCAATGATGGCACTGCGGTTACGCGTTAAGTATTTGAAGCCCCCTTTGAAGTATCTGACCGAGCACTGCAGAAGGCAACGCGGCAGTAATCGTTGGAATTGATGGAGTCATAAAACGGAAGCCTGGCACTTCGTTCTTTCTTTGTTTTAGACGAGCACCAGCACAAATATACAAAGAATAACCCTCCCGCCCATCAGGGGCGCCCACCATGCCAGCCAACCCTTTGTTTGAAGACGCAGAGCTCCTGCCCGCAACGCCGGCTCCACATCCATCGGAAAATCCCAGCTGTATTTGCATACCCACCCGTTTATTTCATGGTCTTTACAACGAAATCACTCACCGTCATGGCCGCCGGCTGCCGGGAAGGCTGCGCGGTTGGTGGTGGGGCTGCATGGCTGACGGTATCCATTGCTAACCGTGGGAGACGGAGGCTGGTTCTCTGAGCCTTTGTATTGCCGAACAATTTGTTTGCCATTATAACGGTGTTTGGTTACATGCTGCTCCTGCCGCTGCCACTGCTTGCGTGGAGCAACACGAAGGATGCTCCACGGGGCGACTGGAGTGGAACAGACGCGTCGGTTGATGATGCCGAACGGAATAGCTGGAGGTGTTTATTATATGGCAGCTAATGTACAAGGATAAGCGGTTCAGTTGAGCGAGTGAATGAATGAGGGGCGAGAGGTCGCGGAGTGAGCAATTCATTACGGTCAAAATGTTACTGTTGCTCCTTGTGAGAGGAAAACAATCAGGACAAGAGCTGCAGCAACACCCACGAAGGCGAATCAACGAAGGATTTCATGTAGACACGCTGCGGCTACCGTCAAATATGAAATGCGATTATTTTGGTTTCTGGTTTCTGTGTTCCGACGGGATTCACTTCTCGTCATGCGGTGATTACTTTCTAAGGTTTTGTTGGCGACAACAGGAAGCTGTTAGGAAACTAGAGTGGGAAATTTAATTTCTTGAGACCAACAGAGTTTCCTCTCATGATCCTGTGATTTCAGGAGAGGGATTAATTCTCATTTATCACTGAAGAAACCGTATTTCAATACAATCTTAACGAAGTTGATGTACTTTTTGGCTGAACTTTTTGAACGTCATGCAATCACGTTTCCACGGTTTTCGGTGCACATAATAACGGCGACTTTATTTCCTTGCTGCAGCCGCTAATGATTCAGGGAGTGAAAAACATTCACACGAAAATCTGTTCTCTCCGCTCTTCTAATTACAGCATCAACTCAGTTGGCAGCACTGGCAGGGCGGAATAAAAACAGGGAAAAACGCGTTGCGAAATGAGATCGCGTGCAAGAATATGTTTCACCTTGTTAGCGCACTCAGGTCGAAAACGTATGCGCGACGACGACGCGTACGACGACGTGGAGGCAACGTATGCAACGTTTGGTTCCGGTCCGGACGCGTGTTTTACAAAAACAGTGCAACCATCCCTTTGAGCCAGAATTAATGACAAAAAGAAAGCGAAGGATGGGAACGAAGGACGAAAGTACGGGGAGAAAAAATCTGGCCGAGACGAAAGGATCGCGTGCAACAAAAGTATCCTCGAAATATATACAGAAACCAGAACTTAGCTGTTTTCATTTTAATTGTGCTGATTTTACATTTCCATATTTCGAAAATTATCTTCTGTAAAGCACCCTATTGCCCCCCGGCCTCCAGCCAGCGTCATCAGTGAAACGAGAGCCCTGCAATTGGACTTGTAAACGCGGTGTCCCCGCGGCAATTCAATTGAATCCTTCCCATGGGAACACAAGCGGTTTTGTTGGGCGTAACGAATTCCTACAGAGCGTAACGAATCCTCCGACACAATTCAAAATGTATTCATCATCCTTGGCAGGAACGCACAGAAGTCGTGTGGTACTCTGACGAAGTAGGACTCTCGCAGCTCCGCGAAACGTGCCATCACAACGTCGATGATTGCTCACACACTGTGATGCGGTACAAATGAGGCTCAACGAATTACGTTGATTTAGCGTGGCCAAATCGCGTTAGCGATTCTCCCAGCACGCCGCTCCGGCTTCTTGACAAGTCAATTGATGTGAGAAGTTTCTGGCTTATAATGCGTTTATGGTCTTCACTCATTGTCTCTGCTGAGATGAGTCGAATTGTATACCCATTCTGATTCTTCGGTTGATATCGTGTCCTCCGTTCGCGATTGTTTTGAAGTCAGACCACATACGGGTGAGAATATGTTGTCTTCTGACTGAAGGCATCCTTATTTGATTCCTACCCCAAAGTTATCTCAATTCTGTCATCATGTTGGTCACACTTGATATGGACACGTGGTCTATGTGAGCGATATATCTCCGGAATGACGGAAGACGTTCGTGTTTAATGTGGTGTAGTAAAAATTAAAATTTTAATGGGAGAATTGAGTCCCATTCATAGTCTTTTGTAATAACAGCTTCATTTATTTTTAAAAAGCTCATTGACTGACACAATCTTTAAAAGACGTCAATTATTGGTATTACTATCACCTATTTCGGGATATAATCAGGATTCAAAGGATGTCAACCAGTAATGCGCACGAGATGAGAAGAACTCTCTTCCCAAATTCAAGACCAATTCTCGAATTCGAGATGAGGATAGAGATTGAGACGGTTCTCGGTTCTTTCCGATGAGTGGAGAGTGGAAATAGGGTTCATCAGTCGAGACAAGGGTCGATATTGTATCTACTACTTTTAAAACGAGACGAGAATTCAAACGAGATGAAAATTTAATTAAATTAAACTCGGAGGTGAACATTTTTATTATGGAATAATCGAAGATGTGGATGAAGGCAGGAAAATCAAGCCGGCTTGAAATCTTTCTTCTAAGAGGTACCAAGTTAGCTGATATGGTAGCCTGGAGTGTAAAACCGCAGCCTTTTTGTGTAATGATTTCAATTTTTCACAAGTGAATGCTTATAATTTTATCAGATCATCGGGATATTTCAATAAACTTTTTTGACTTCTACGAATACTACTTAGATTCTCCTAAAGGTGTTCCCATCTTTTTATTGGGAGCACTCCAAAATTCGCTCAAAGGTGTTCTCATATATACTGTATTAATTTCAAGAAGGGTGTCAAATGGCCCCTCAAATGACTTGGATGCTACTTTTCCTTTCATTCACTCTTTATCAACCCATAATCTCTATCTTTATCATTTTTATCTCTCATATTATCTCTAAATTCGACTTAAAAATGAAGCATCATTTTCAAGTCGACCAATTTAATTTATTGGAATAGGTCATCAAATTTCGCAACCTGCATCCGAAATTAAATTGGAACCTCCAGAAGGAAAAGTATTTGTTGCGTTATTTGCAGTTTTATTTCATAATCTTTGAGTATTCTTAAAATTAGGTTAGATACTTAAAATTTATACGATAACTAAATGAACTCCACTGGATTCTTATAACTCGCTAATATAATTTAATTTTCATTTGTTCTTCAATTCGTTTTGGTTTTTTTTCAAGCTACGTATTTACAAGATGCAGACAAGTATTTACGATATAAACTAACAATTGCACTAGTAATTAAATATCGATAACTTAAGTAAAGATCTCGATTAAAAAATTAATATCACAATGGAACGATGAAGGAATCCCAGTATAGCCCTCTCCCTCTCTAAAATTCCCTCTCGCGGAATTTTGAGAATTTAACTACCACTAAGTTTCAAGCTCCTCTCTGTTGCGCCCTCTCAGCTTAAAAGTATCCGAAGAAATGCTTCGATCATTTGGACAGAGACGAAGCGGCACTACGCGACTGATGTCGCGGTTGATTTCCACCGCCCACATCAACGATCGGCTCGCTCCCGCTCGCTGCGGGTGTGTCGGCCGAATCGCTTTCCTTATCCTGATGAGCGGTCATGTGACGCGTCAAGTGATGGCGTTCGCGAAAGCTCTCATTGCAGACGGGACACTTGAGCTTCTCCTCGCGCTTCCGGCGATTCGGGTCGCAGGCCACTTCGCTCTTGTGGTGCGAGCGCATGTGGTACACCAGGTCGCTGGTCATGCGGAAGCTAATGTTGCACTTGGCGCAAACGTTCTGGGCGGTCAGCGTAAATGTGGAGGCCAGTGTGGGCGGAATGAGCGTGGACAGGATGGCAGCGGCAGCGGGAGTTTGCAGCGGGATGCGTTGCAACTCGGGCGGACTGACCGCAGCAAAGTGATGTGCCGCTGCTGCAGCTCCGGGAGCGAATGGAAAAGTGGCAGCATATCCGGGCAAGAAGTCCGGAGCGCCGGCGCCAGAGCTACTGGTGCTGCCGTTCGGTCCTGGTGGTGACGTGTTCAGAGGTGGGCGATACAGCAGCTGATGCCGAATGCGCTGGTTGTGCGCGGCAGCGGCCTGAAAAGCCTGCACCTGACTGACCGAGTGGAACGCGCCGTTGAAGTTGTACTCCGGCCGGAAGTTCTGGTAAACGATGTTGGGTTGAATTTGTGGCAGCGGCGGAGCAGCGATAGAGTTGCCGTTGCTGCCGTTCGAGAGACTGCCGTTGCCGCTGCTGGTGCGCGGTGGCGGAGTAACAATCGGTGGACTCAGCGAGGAAGCGCTCAGTTGATCGGGGCTCAGCGAAAGCGGCGGAGGAACTGGGGACTCCTGACGAGCATTCACTACTTTGGTGAATGCGCTCTTGACGGGAGTCGGAGGCATATCGGGATCAGGGATGATGACGCTCGGATCGTCGTAGATGCGGGGCGAACGGATTGTGATGTGTGGATATCGACGTGCCTCCTGCAGCGGCAAGAAGTGCTCGGGGTGCTCATGTAAAGGCGAGAGCGGCTGCTGCGGAAACAACTGGCGAGGTGACAAGTCCGTCGGGTAGTGGTGGCGATCACGGGTCTCAGAGAGACACGGCTGCTTGGCGGCCTGCTTCTGCTTGATGCGCTCGTCGGGCATCATTAGGAAAGCGACGTCGAAGGAGCGCTTGAATGCGTTTTTGCCGCTGCCGCCCACATTTGTAGTGGGCGAGATGAGCGTCTCGTTGTTGCTGACAGGACTCGGTGTATGCGGCGGTGTTGTGGAGACCGTTAAGTCGGCACGCTGTGGCGACCTTACAGGAGGCAAAATCTGCACGAGTTGGTGGTGGGGATGAGCCGAATTCTCCATTATCATGTTCACGTACACAGATTCACAAATTTTTGCCGGAATTGAAAGTTTTCGCTTGTTTTCTTATGACAAAATTAATGATTTGAATCGTATTTGAAACACTTGTAACCAGCGTGCCGGATTGAGTTCTACGATCACTTGTGTGCTTCTTGTTTTCCCAAAATCCAATCAGTTCTTCTAGAACTTCTTGTTCGATTCTATCATCGTCGGGGTCTCACTGCGAAATGCGGTGCCGCGGCAATCTGCGCGGCTTTAAGTAGCGCTTCTGCGGCACCACAACCACCCCAGCGGCTTCCAGTTGGATTCTTCGCAGTTCATATTGTGGCACTCAAATTTGCGGCAATCGCACATCTGTGTCGATTCTGCTTGGAAACGAGAGAGGCGCAGTCGAGAGCAGCCGACAAGCAACAAAAAAGCACCCTTATGCTCGCCTGTATGCCTCACGTTATGTAAAACCAACGCAAAACCACACGGAGCGGCATCCTGCCGCCACCGGCCGCCGGACCCTGCTGGTGTTGTTGTTGCGCGGCGAAACACTCCCCATCTGGTGACGAAGTTGCCAACATATTCTGCAACAGATCTTCTCTGTTGTTTGGTTGGCTGTCGCCTGGACTTTTGTTGTATGGCACGCTACACGAAGGAGTGGGAGAGCACAGTGGATACAAACTGGCGAAATGCACACAATTCTAGAAAATAAAGATACATATATAAGTCGGGAGAAAAAGCGAAAAAAGCAGAGGTGAAATATATAAATTAAAAAAATTTATTATTTCTATAAATCTTACTTTTAAATTATGATTATAAATTATCTTAAAAGTAATCAAGTTGTAATGAAATCTTGATTATTTTTGATTATTCAAAAACAAAAAAAAATTATATCATGATTATTTTAGATTACTTAAAAGCCTAAAGAAACATCAAATATTTTAGATAACTCTTCCAAAAGTAAAAAAATCTTTAGTTTTCGTTACTGTAATCTTGTGATTGCCTTCCCTTCTTTTCTAAATAATCCAAAAATAATCAAGTAAACCAAATTTAGATTATATATAATAAAAATAAGCACAATTACTTCAATAATTGAAGAAGGTAATCGAAATATCAAATTTTTGATTATTTTTCAATAATCATTAAATTATCAAGATTAAAATAGTCCGATTTGTATTTGTAGTATCAAAAATTAGATTTTAATCCTTATGAAAAATCGTAACTAATCGTAACCTAAATTTTACAGCTTGGTTTCCATCTAAAAAAGCAAAATTTGTTAACTCCAGGTTAAGCTGAAATTATAGCCAACCTTTATTACGTATTTTTTTCGTAAGAGCGCTCATTTTACTCAATGCAAAAATTTTTTGTGCCACTGTGAAGAGAGAAGAGTTTAATGTAAAAAAATACATAAGGGTGGTGGGTAGGTAACCCTCCAGCGAGGGTCGACAACACCCACCAGAAATCACTGCAGCGAAAGGCGGAGTCATTGAGGGCGTAACAAAGAGCTTGAAGGCCAGTCATGATGAGAGACAGAGAGACAGAGAGAGTACTTCGTGCGACTCTCTCCCTCGCCACTCACATTCGCTCTCATTTTCGAACATCTTGCCCGCCGCTTGGCAAGTGTTTGCGAACAGGTTGTTTTTGTCGATTTTTTCCACATTGTTTTGAATGCTGCGCACGACTGTCATATGGCTGTGCGGCCGCAGCCCGCATCCGGTGGTGAGCAGTCGCAGCAACCCCTCTTCGAACAGGCCTTCCAGGCAAGTGAGTGCAGAGCGGCAACCCTTCTCTTCGGCGCTTTATTGCTCTCCTCGTGGTGTTTTTATTGTTGCTGCTGCGGTAGCTGGCCGGAAGGAGTACATAAAAGCGCACCCAGCGAGCACGTTGTTTGTGTTGCACGGCGAACGTGTAGCTCGTCCGCTGTGCCGTCCTGAGTTGGTGTCGTCTGGTGTGAATGCAGATGCACTGATGTCGCTGGGGATGCCTTGGCGACTGCTGACTGCTCCCGCCACCCCCAAACTTCCTGATCGGAGGTCCTGCTCGCTGCTTCCCGTACATCATGCACAGGATATGCTTCCTGCTTCCATGTTGTGCGAAATATGTGCGAGTTTTATTATGTGAACGTTATGTTTATGTGTCCAGCGCGTCCGACTGGACGATCGTCTGTGTGTGTGTGCGTGGGTGCGTCATGCAAATAGGCGAGTGCAAATGTGCTCGTGTGGATGTGTGGTA
The DNA here is from genome assembly GCA_922984085.1 of Sicus ferrugineus. Taxonomy (NCBI): domain Eukaryota; kingdom Metazoa; phylum Arthropoda; class Insecta; order Diptera; family Conopidae; genus Sicus; species Sicus ferrugineus. The sequence goes on along the minus strand of OV277350.1, from coordinate 34,870,103 downwards.
GTGGAAGTGCAGCTGGTAGGATGCACATTTAATTTTAATTATTTCCCGCCATGTTTTTATGCTTTCTGCTTCTTCGGCTGAGTATAATTTTTGCATATTTTCAGGTGCTAATTGTTCACATGGCTCGCATACGAATTAAATTTATGGATTTGTTGATTTTGCTGCAAAGCAGACTTTTAGCTCTTGTCGTTATTGTACAACTTTAATATAAACATATTTAATATAAACATATATAACAATGAAAGAATTTTCCTTTTTTTTATGAGAACTTTTCAGGCTAAGAACTTTACAGACTGCCAGACGATGGCAGTGCGTCCATCCTATATGAAGAGATAAGTAAATACAAGTGGAATTAATTGTCGCCAAAGCTGATAAAACCCTTTATAACACGAGACTTCTACTTCCGTATATCAGATACTACTTGAAAGATCCGCACCTGATTTTATATGTCTCTTGCCTATGCTAGTTACAGCCTATTTAAAGAAGGAATCCGAATAGTATACCCGCCTCTCGAAAGAGATTTAAATTCCCAACACGGAATATAAAAACTCAGCCATTAACTTTATAAAATAAACTTCTAAAGTGTACCATCATTAATGAAAACCTGCTGGAATATGAGGTTCCATGGCCCTTTTATTTTTACTACAATGGAAATATCAAATATGTAGAGAATATCCGGAACTAAAAATTACTAATTTTTGTGGCACTGTGCAATCTATATTTCCTAAATATGCCCAAATTTGTTTAAATCAGCCTTCAATTTGGACGATTTCAGTTCCCGTCTCAACTGATAATTACTCTGTTTCGATCTCGATTCTCGCCTCATATACGAAAATATCACCTCGATCTTCGGCAGCCGGGAAACAAAAAGGTTCACCAATGAAGCAGAAAATCAGAGAGAAATAATCAGGTCAAAAAATCTGCTCCAAATGCCTAATCTACCCCATTCAATCAGGAGGAAGAAGCAGGGAAAAAGTGAAAACCCCAACCCTCGAAGCGTTTCAGAGAGACGCGGGACGACTGTGTGTGTGATTGTACGAGTTGAATGATACGTCACACACGGGGGAGGCTAAAGTGACAGAGTGACGTTTTAGCTTCAAAGCGTAGCGGTAAAGTAGAAATGAAAACAACAACAACTACAACTATTACTACCATTATTACTGCCACCCTATTTATTGGCACCATTGTAACCAAAAGGCGTAAAATTGCTTTTGTGGTGATTAAAAATGTCAATGATAACAGAGCAGACAAAGAAATCCGTACCGAGGAATGAGTGATGGCATGACAGAAGTGCGAATAAGTGAAAAGTTAAGCTAAAGCTAATCAAGATTCGCTGAAAGAAAAGATCGCCAAGCTTTATGAGGGCTCCAGCTGAAGGTTAAGTTCTTCCAAAACTCAGTCCAACTTTATTGACGGCCGATTCTTGTGCGCAAACTGAAAGAGGCAAAAGGAGGTGTTCTCGTGGTTTTACTGTAGCGTCTTTCCGTCAATTAAACTCTTTGAAATCCTCGACTGAGTCCCCTGCATTCTCTAAGCACGCGGCGTATGCTGAGAATATATAAGTCGCTCCGACCATTTCATTGCCAGCGAAGTTTTTCAATTTAACTGATTTCATTTTGCAGATAAGCACCACTGTACTCGCTGTTCTCGCTTGCTTTGCCGCAGCACATACTTTGTATTGCACCTTCGTCCTTATCTTCTTCTTCCGCGTGGCCCATTTAATTTCCACTCCACAGAATGAAGATGTCGTGCTTTTGTTGAGTTCTGAGATGTAGCTGCTGTTTTTCTTTTACGAGTCACCCAACGCCGCGACTCTTCTCTAATTTCGAGAAGATTGCATCTCTGGTGCATAAATTTCCCTCATTATCTACCTTGTTTGGTGCGGAATGGAGTTGCCGTCTCCGTATCTTCCGACTGTAGTGAGCTCCTGTTGTTGTTGTTCTGAGTCTTAACAATTAATATTAATTTTATACAAGCAAGCAACTCGCTGGCTTGCTTTACTTAATTTCTACGCTCCCTCCGTACCCGCTCTCCCCTGTCACACACACACACACACACACACACACACACACACACACACACACACACACACACACACTCACACACACATTTATTACTTGCATATCAAGTTAGCATCAGTAGACGAATACGAAAACGGAAAAGCGAGGATATGTTCGGGTGTTATAAGCGCATATCATTTGTATAATCATTGTGAAGAGACGTGTTGGTGTTTCCGTTCGTGTAGAGCACGAAATGTGGTTTATGTTTGCCACATCTTCCATGTCACTTCCTTGCGATGACGCTAAAGGTGAGAAATTTCATTAAAATGTAAATCTGGAAATGTGCAAGACTGAGTTTGAGTTCTCTACAGAATGCCGTTGCAAGCATTTCTTGCTCAGTAATTCGATTCTGTTACAATTTAAAAATACTTACAGAGAAACTAAAGCCACCAATAGTTCCTTGTGTATAAAAAATCGTTGACTTTGACAGCAATATTGTCGCCTATTTTCAAGTTTCAGAAACGTTACGGCCTCTACTACGACATCTAGATAATCCAGTTAAAGTTATCCAAAATTTCGAGCTTAAAATGAATTCGCTGAACACCTGTTAAACCAAAATATGTCTCCCAAAGCTCGCAACTTTCGCAACAAGCTGTCCTCACACTAATTCACTGTCCCTGCGCATACGTAATTCCTTATTATTGTATTCTAACTAGGATATACAAATCCTTATTTCCGTGCCAACATGTTCGAAATATCGTCTCTTCCACATCAACAACATCAACACTTGGCGCTGATCCGCTTATGCAGCAGAATCGCTCAACTATGCAAACCAACAGCCTCCGGCAACCACAATAACGAGGACGCAAAATCCGCAGCCTGCGGCCCTGCTCGACCTCAGCACTCGCATCTCGCTCAGCTGTACGCGTGCAGCAGCAGCAGTGTCAACATCTTCCGAATTCCGTTCGAACACAATGAATTTAATCCATTTAAATGAGTGACAGTCTAATTGGTGGATTTGTATAGTGAAAACTCGACCCAGCGTCGCAGAGTAGAGTCGCTCCGACCGGAGCTCAGGCGCGACCTCGTTCTGCAGGACGAGAACCATAACAAGGTCTTGCCATATGCTTCGAAAAAACCACATGTTATGCACGGCTTTTAAACAGAATCGTCCCCTGTCGGCCGCGCGGCGTCCTTGCCAGACAGGCAAGACCTCAAACGGCCTACGAACGCGAGAGAGGCAGAGCACGCGCGCGAAAGAGAGAAATCCAGTTCGAATTAGATTTTAATGTGCGAAAAGAACTCGAGTTCGCAGTTTTACCCTCATGAGGGTTGTTAGGGATGTCATGAGTGTGCGCTGAGGGGACAACGAGTTGTGATGCAAGTGGATGCAAGTGCTCAGCGAACGTTTGTTTAGATGAAGCAGGCGAACAGTTGTCAAGTGCTTAAAATTGTTGCTTTTCGAAAGAGCATTTTTTTGCATATTATTTTAGAACATCTTTCTAAAAAGTTATATATTGGCAGATGTAGACGGGTTTTACTTGCGATTTACAGTCTTTCCGCTGGGAAATGGGTGCATGCAATGTGTTTTAGTGGTTTTGAAAGATTTTTTAATTATTGTATTCGAATACAATAGTAATTAACTTTGAGTAATGATAATTGCTACTCAATGCCTCGCTTTTCTTCATATAAATGCTGAACAAATGGTATTTTTGGCCACTTCAAATTCATTTGATGTGAAGTTTGATTTTAGCATACGACATTTTGTACAAATATATTAATTTCGACGCCTTTAGCTGCGTAGACCAGAACTGCGACCTCTATCTAGGGTTGATTTACTCTACGTGGATTTAAAGAAGTCACGCAATCTAACTAAGATTTCACTACTATTAAAGTTTTCAACTCACCCCCCCCCCCCCCCAAACTATCTATTTGGTTGATCCCCCCAGATTTCAGAGTCCCATTAACTCTTTTCTCTCTGTTTCAGAACAAGTTTGCTTTCGATCCTGATAAACGCACCCTAGAAATTTCAAAATCAACTCGAAACCATTTGGATTGCAATATGCAGATATACCCGAACATCCCAAAAAACGGTCTACGCTTATCTTACTTGATCTGAAATACATGAGCTCGCTTTAACCCTCAACTGCTGGCCGTTTTAACCCCCGTGCCAGCCACGGCCCGCTTATATTATTTCAATATAATTCAAATGAAAACAAAGCCAAAGCGGATTGAGAGTTTCTCCGCGCTGATCCTCATCCTAGACAACCACTACCGCATATGTCAGCTTCCAATAAATCCTTGTTTCCGACTGCGTTTCTTGCAATTCTCTTCTTCTTGCTCTCCATCTGACTATAGATCACAATATGCTCAACAAGCTGGCAGCTAGAATTGCCGAGCTCTGTCAGAGCGACACCGAACTTTTCTGTGTCCGTAATGAGCAGGTTGTAAATTTAAATAATGGCATTCGGCCCGCATTGATGCCGCACGGGGAACAAAATCGGTCCAACAATGCAAAACCAACCCTCAGATGCGGACTGCTTTCTGCGTTTCTTTTAATAAAAAATCAGAATTCTTGTTAGAATCAGCGAACAATACTGCTGAGCCCTAACTACGCGCTTCCTCGCTTCACTTCAGCCGTAGTAATTTGATTTGCAGAAACAGAAGAGTTTTCAGCGAGTCCTTGAGCCGGGTTGTACGTTTTGCTGCCAGTTCTGTGTTTGTTTTGCCTTTTGTGCTCTCGAAACTCAATGCAAAGACTGCCAACATGTGAACGGGTGCATTCAGTGCGTGCTGCGGCTGCGTTTGGACCGGGTAGCTGTTCGACACACATTTGAATTCCGTTTGGCGCACCGAATTCCTGTGCCCCACACGCTTGTCTGACTGCCTTATCTTAAACGTTTCCGCTTGAGAAGATTTTCGACTGTGTTGCCACCTAGTTGTGTTTTTGTTCCCAGTTTTGAAATTGATTTTCGACAATTTATTGATATCCCAGCTTCAGGTACACGAAATCGTCTTTAGCACTCCACAATGGCATCGAAATTTACTGCAAAGGCACATTTCTTCATCGTTTGTTTCGCTTTTATTGCTTTTTCTATACGATTGATATTTTTTAATATTCATATTTGAGTCTGGGGATTAAAAAGCGAAAATTTGCGAGCATATGAATTAAATTGTGCTTCTCTAATGCGCTGCCACCCTTGAACCGGCGAAAAGTCACCATAACGTCAAGCATCATCCGTCCATCCGCCCGACCTTCGCCCTGCCGTGTGCACCAGCAGTGTGCTTAATATTCATACTCTCTTCGAGGTTGATGCAGGACCTGCAGCGTATGTTCAGTCAACAAGAAACAATGAGACCGCGAAATAAATATTTGAACATTTAGCAACATTTCTCTACGGCTCAACCCTAACTCGACGCAATCCATCAGCATTAACGGGCAGAAGGTAGTTGTTGTCATCTGCTTCTCTCGCTCCGTGGTCCCTGCGCTCCTTGCTGCCGCTCGCTGTCCCTCTCTGACACGGCGTGGACCTCTTGCACCCTCTCTGCACTTGTTAGTGCGCGTTAAAACGCTGCAATACGTTTTTCATGCCGAAATTACGCTATAAAAACATTTACCGTGCATATTGTGCGCTCTTGCGTGGACTGATATTGTGTTTCGTTCAAATGTACACGCATGTCTCTGAAGCCAGAAACATTTGTAACTCTATTTGATGCTTGTAACAAGACCTGCTGGCACTTTCGATTACATACCCACTGCTGCAGTTGGTAGGTAATTTTTTCCTTTTCAATTGTAGAGCATCTAATAAGAAGCGCAGTGCACAGTGGGCCATAGTGGAGGAATCTTGTGTTATAAATAATAAATATGTCACTACAGAGATATTTCAATCCATCGGAGAAATGATGGTGCAGACCAAGTATAAGGTAGAGGAGGAGGTACAGGTACAGAGTAGCGAGGCGATGTAGTGTACAGTGGACAAGTAGTGGAAGAGGGAGCGGTGGAGATAGGGTTGGATGAAGAAGAAGAGATATACCTCTACCTCTAAGAGCTATATCTCTCTTAGAGGTAGAGGTAGACGTAGAAGTAGAGGTTGAAATGGAAGTAGAGGTCGAGGTAGAGGACGAGCTTGAGGTAGAGGTGGTCAGGGAAGAGATAGAAGTAGCGGTAGAAGAGGTAGAGAATGGCAGAAGTAGTGGGAGAGATAGAAGTAGAGGAAGAGCTAGAGGTATACTGAGATAGAAGTGGAGGTACAAGTGGAAGTAATTGCGGAGACAGTGGTAGAGATAGGGCTGGAGACAGAGGTACAGGTAGAGGTAGGGGTAGAGGTCTTGTATTTTACTTCTTCTGTCTTGAGTAATTTAAGTGAAAATTTGCTGAAATTAGTCCGACTTCAAGGTTCTTGTGACTCTTAAATCCTGCAAGAGACTATTATCCTGAGTTTGAACACGTTGTCCCCGTACACTCTCTCCAACCGAACCCACTGTGCGGCACAGTGAAGCTGCATTATTTCAATTTGGTACCCGACTGCGAACAAGAATCAAATAATGAAAACTACCCTCTAATTGAGTGATGCACGGCGTGTATGCCACATCTGTGCACTTTTCTGCTGCCAGCGGCAGGCGGGTGGGTGCTGCCTCCGCAGCATCGCTATTATTTTGAGCGACATTTAAGAGTGTCGTCCTGAAACGCCCATTTAAAACTGTTTAGTTTATAGACGGCGACTGCGACGCGTTGCAAGCGTGGGCCGCGGCGTACCCGTTCTGGGCAACGACTACACCTTACGTTTTTCCGACGTTTAGAGTCTGTCAGGGGAGGGTACGTGCTGCATGCAGGCACAAGTGCGGCCCAGGAGTGCCGTCCGACCAAGACCGCTGCTGGAGTGCCAATACGATTGCTTTTGTGCGCTCTTTAATTACGCTGCGAAAACCGCACCGCGCTGAATACCATCGAGGGAGATGCTTTTTGAGACCACGTCGAGAATCTCGTCATGGTGAAATGTTGACATATGCGTTCGAAGTACTGTTGTTGCTGCATCCCTCTGGTTCGGGCAGCACAGTTTTTGACTCTGATTGGAATCGGTACTCCTCGCTCGCAGCTCGATATTTCGTCTGTGGATTAAATTGCTTATGGAACCTTTGACAAGTGAATCGTCTATCTAATGTGGCATCAACATATGCTGTCTAAACCGCAGCCATAGCGCGGACTTCTGCTGTTTTTGGCCAAGCGGAATGTGCAAAAAGCGAGTGAATGGCGGCAGGATGACACTAGGGGTTTTTGACTTCTCTCACGGGAGCGAAGCTGCCCTGGGCTGCTTAGAGGCTCGCGGCATTTGTCACTCAATTCTGAGCCAACTGCGCTGAAACGACTTCATTTTAGATTGAAATCTGAATGCCGGGAAACCAATAAAGTTTGCAATTTCAGAAATATGTTGGCATTTTTTTTAAATTACTAGGGCTGCGAGGGTTATCAAAAATTCACTCTTTCAAGAGATGCATTTGAATTGCTGGGAATCCTAATGAGCTCTAAGAAATTCAAAATTTCAAACAGATATTCAGGTTTCGCTGATATTTGAGCTGCATTTTTTGATTACCAATCGCTTTGCTCATTGATTCCCTTGCTGGCAAATCAGCGAGAACAATTTACTTATGTTAATCTTCTTGCCAGGAAATTCATATTTCCCGCGAGATCTAAATTGAACTTCCGCCGTCGATTGGCTTTTCCTTCCATTTCGTATCTTCGATGGTTTTTAATGCCATTCAATTTCATTACCATTCGTTTATTTTTCATTTTGTGGAATATTTTTTCCACATCTACTTTTGCATTTTAAAGCGTTTCGAATCTTCGTCGTTAGTGCTGGAAAGTCTTCGATGTCGTTATTATCATACGTAAGCAACGCTCTGTGTCTCACTCAGGAATTCGTATTTGTTCTCATTCCCTACCTGTACCTTCCGATCGATAAGGAGCAAACGGAACTGCCAGCTAATCATGCGGAATAAATTTACTCCGCTTTTTCCGAGGTAATTTTAGTTTACTGCAGATTTAACTCGATTTGAGGAGAGAATGTGCGGGGAGTTAAATCGTATACTGGGAGTATCCGACTAAATACTTCATAGTTTTGGATTATTATAAGGAAATAGAACGCGGGTGTTGGTGCTGCATATGAAACAGAAATTGCAACGAATATACAGTTCTTCTTACCTATTGGATGTAGAGATAAAAACTAAAGTAAAAATATTTTTTCAATAAAATATCCATGAATTCCAAAAATAGGCTCCAAAATATGTATGAAAATCAATTAAATTTATATTTTTGGGAGTCATTTCATTATTTTTTTAGAGTTATCATTATTATACTTACTTATATTTACTTTGTTTGTAACGCAGAGAAGGAGACGAGATAGATATAGAAAAGTATATATAGTATATTCTTGCTCAGCGTCATCTCCTGAATCGATTTAGCCCTGTCCGTCCGTCTGTCTGTCTGCCTGTCTGTCTGTTGAAATCACGATTACGAGAGAAGGAAAAGAGATATCGCGAAGAAATTTGGCACAAATATTCTCTGTTATGTAGGGCTGTTTGAATTGAAAATGGGCGGGATCGGTAAACATCCACGCCTACTTTACATACGGAATGTAAAGGCACCTCGTTTCAAAAAATGTTACAATCTGAACATTTCATAAACCGTGTGAGATATTAAGGTATAATTCTATTCCGGAACATACAGCGTCATTACTAAAACGTTCGAATGGGCGTGCCACGCCCGCTGATAACAAAGTTTTCAATATCTCATGAACGGTATAATATATTGATATGTAATTTTATCAGGATATATAGGGAAGCATTACCAATAAGCTGGTATGGGCGTGCCACACCCACTTATACAAAAGTGGTCAATATCCCATTAACGGTTCAAAATATCAGTACGTAATTCTATCTAGAGACATTACAAAAACATTTGCCGAAATGGGCGTGGTCCGCCTACTTATACAAAAGTTGTTAAGTGGCGAAATTATAATTTTTTCATTTACTCGGGTGTAGGGTATTTAGATTTCGGCCAAGCCGAAGACAACACTTTTACTTGTTATTGAATTAAATTATTTATTGAATATAAGAAAACAACTTCCAATAATGAGTTCCAAAAAATTAAACAAGTCTCAAATTTGGGAATTATACTCGTAAACCTTTTAAGGAGATAACTTCGTTGAGAGTTTGTACCCTCCTTTTGCTTTGTAGTTACGAATATAATGAAATAAGTCGTAATTAACTAGCTAAAAATGTGTTAAATGTGAATAAATAATAAATACTAAATAAGTCTCAATTCTTTTTGAAGGAACGAAAGAATTACAAATTAGAAATTTGAAAAGTCGAAAGATTTGAATTTCGCTCAATTTTACAATTTCAGTTAATTCTTTCGGAATTAACCGTTCGATCTACATGTTGCATTCAATGATTTCACCATTTACTCTTAATCTTTACAGATTAGAGTGCATTCCAGAAATGTACGGCCTCGTTACACCATTCATCACATGTTGATCCTTAAATTACAAAAATCCATTAGAGACTTTTGCGAAAATTCGCACATGATAGGCAAACAACTCGAGTAAATGAGAAACACAAATAAGTTCCTGGTGGCTGCTAATATTGGGAAAGTCGTCTTAAGTAAACCGCTAATTCCTCGTTGATCCTTTGTAAATAAAAGCAAACATTTGCACAAGTGGATGGATGGCTGGCATCGGGTTGGCCTTCGACATTATGTTACAAATTTGCAAGTGAGGTTCTGTTAAAAGCTCGCAAAACGTTTCAAGTAGGTTTGGGAAGAACCAGCCAACCACCCTTCTGTGTGAGGAGGAGGAAGAGGGCGGTGGTTGCTGCGCGTATTTGGGAAAAGGGATCCAGACTTAATCCTCCAAGTACTGAGCTGCCATATTTTTCATTAGTTTGCGATTTTTAATATCTTATCATTTCGATTATCTTGAAAGATTTCATTTGATTCAATTTATTTCTACCACACCCATTCGGATTTTCTTTATGGCGCGATTTTTATTTATGAGTTCTACAAAGTTTTCGTCTCTTTGTGGAAAGTGTATTTGCTGAGGAAAGTTGGTGTATCCTTATGTGACTCATAGGCATCAACGGCGGGAGAAAATTGGTTGCAGAGATTTAGTAGGCGAAAATAAAGTTAATCTGATTTTTCTGACTCTTCTGTTTTTTACTTTCAGAACTTTTAGTAGTAAATTGAATTGATATCTCTTACTTTTTTCCTACTTTATTCTTTTTTTAATTCGATTGGTACGAGCGACGATACGACGATTGACTCATTTCGTTTATTCTCATGTGTCAATATATATTTTTCTCTTTTTCTATTTTAAACTCTCGTCACACGTTTAAAGGTAAAAAAGTCCCTAAATTCTGATCATTTCGAAAGTTTTCAGGATCAATAATTTTAAATGTGTAGGCGGTTCAATCAAATTTCTTGACATTTTCGAGTTATAGCCCCAAATATTGTTTCATTAAAGAGGACAGATAAAATAAGAGCGTGATAAAATAAGTTTTACAACAGTTCATTATCAGACATTTTTCTTAAACTTAGAAATCGGATAAAAAATTTCGAAGTTTTGTTTGATAATAAATAAGGTATAAATAGATAGACTTTTTCAGATAAAATATATCACCGGAGTTCCATAAAAAACCAACTTTTTCTTGTGTCTGAGAAGTTGTTTAGTGTGTGAAGTATTTTATCAAGTAAGACGAATGTATTGGAAAGAAAAAAGCAGAACACCTGTGAATCATAACATTAAAACCGTCCGAGAGTGAAAATCTGGGGTTTCAATCTGAGGTCATTTAAAACGAATCAACGAGTTCCCGCCCAACTAAACCTCAACAAGTGCAAAAACGTGCTCGGAATGCTTGTTCGAATCTCTTCTCTTCTCTTCATGGAAAAAAGAACCACATAAATTCACAGCAGCGGAGGAACGCAAGATAGATAATCACAGCAAGACCCACAACAAATTTTCCCCAGCATACATGCACTCAACAACCACTCGCTTGGCCACAAGTTTCGGTTGAAGGAACCACCAAAACTGCAAACAAGTTGAGTTTGTGAGTTGGCAAAACTTTTCGCACACATAAGCTTTCGTTAATTAAATTCTATCATTAGAGTATTAAATGAACTGACGAACACCATAATGTGGAGGACAGTGTTGATGACGAGGTAAATGTTGGTGTTGGCAACTGAGGTTGAGATGAGAATGATTGTGATGGTGGTGGTGGTGGTGATGATGGATGAAGATGATGATAATGACGGTACTGACTGTTTAATTTAGGCATGGTACTGATGATGGTACTTATTTTAAGGAGTATAATTATGATGATGATGATGGCAATAATGATGACGAGAGTGATAATGGTAACGATGACAGGATTGTCTGTTCAATATTTAAATGAGAATGATGATGGGGCTGGTTTTAAAGAGTAAGAATAATACTGCGATAATTACAAATATGGAGGATGATATAGAAGATGGACATCACTGATGTCTATCATGATGATAACTAATCATGATGATAGTTAATTCAGAAACTGAAAGCTATAAAATACTAGGGATTTCAAATAATGTCGCACAAACTTATTGAGGACGAACTCGCAGTCAGGACAAAAAACTTTCTGCGAAATTTGCTATGCATGGATTGACCATCATCAACAACTTTGTCACGTCTGTCTCTACCATATCACACACACACATATTTGAATTCAAGGACGATTGTGCTTGAAATAGGGAGGATGGAACAGGACAGGACATCTTGTCAGTTGTACTGGATCTCATATGTCGTCCTCGATTGGCAGCAGTTGACACACCGTTTAACGCTTCAGCACACAGTCAATTCAGTTTTCAGCACATTTTTCGAGGGTAAAGAGGGAGAGAGAGAGAGAAAAGAGCGATAATGTAGGAAGGGGGCTGTAGGGAAGGAGGCTGAGAAGACTTCAGAGACATTTCCATCTTTGCCTTAAAACGGCTAGTGCGAAGTATCCACTTAAAAGCTGCAACTGAAAGACGTAATTTGTGCACTTAAAACGGCATTTTAATATTGTAGTTCGATAACTTGAAACTCATAAGCACCATAATTATAAGAGTTATAAAAACATCCGAAGAGGACATAAATCCTTCTTCCCCATATAACTTTATCTTCACAAACGTCCTACAATAGCGAATCTCTCCACAAATGTATTCTTGAAAGCTTTAAAATGATAAATGTACCTCTTTAACCCTAATGCGACCACACCCTCTCAGCCCACACCTCCCCTCTTCAGCTTTTTGTTTCGGCGGGGTGTTAAAACACCCAGCACTGATTTAATTACGAACCAACAATCCGAATCTACACAACTGAGTGAGCAAAAACACATTCTTCCGATTAAGGACTCTGCCGCCTGTCGAATCGGATCGAGTGGAACAGTGGAAGGATGAGCGAGAAGCTGCTGCTGCTGCTGCTGCGGATGACGATGACTACCAAGTCGGCGATGGCCATGGTGCTGATGACAATAATCATAAAAATCATTTACGGCGACAAAAGTTTTGCATTCGTTTGGTTGGCTGTGTCGAGTGGTGTTGCGTTCGACACCCTCCATCCACTTGTTTCTGCGATTTAAATGCCGCGTTTGTTTGCCCCGTAAACGAGGCACAACTTGGCTTCTGCTAAATTTACGACTCCATAAATTGACCTTTTAATGGTTGTGCCGATCACGAGTGAGTCTTGGCAGAGTCAATCGATTGATACTGGCTTCTATTTTATTATTTTAATAGAAGTTGGTTAATATTTTAATAGAAGTTGGTGCTCAGATCCAGTCAACTACATTTAAAGTGATTGAGAATCAAATAATTTTTTTAAATGAATTTTTAAAGTGGAAGATTTATGAATACCAAACGTATTCCAGAAAAACCCGGAATGAAATTTATATATAGTATCACACCAGAAATAATCCTTTAATTTAGAAGATCTAGCGTAGATTTTCAGAACAATTCATACTATTTGGAAATCACATTTCAATTATCAGTATTGGATCGAAATATTTGAAGCTGAACAATATAAGATTATATATTGTATAAGATTTTTATAACTCTAGTTTGAAACGCAGAACTTCATTCCATCACTAGAATTCTTACACTGACCAAATTGAAGGGTTGAAATAATTTATTCATCCGATTGATTGGTTTGTATGAGCTCCACCCAAAACACCTTGACATCAACCTTATAAATGGCCCCATCCTTATTTTCCTATCTTTTTCTCTCTCTCCCTCTCTCTTGCTTCCTTTTACCTATTCTCATCATTTCACAGAAGAGTTGTAAATTGGTTTTTAAGCCGTGAGCCGTTAATTTGAATTTTTAAGAGCTCAAAACTCTTGCTTCCCCTTTGTGACTTCCTGCGGTATTTTATTCAGCGGTAAAAACACGCCCCATTTTCTCATTAAATATTTCCATCTGCATATGGTTTTAGGCTAAATATGTAAATACTTTGATTGTTTTCGAGCTTAATTTAGTTGTGTTGATTTCAAGGATTTCATGGATTGTTGTTATATTGCATTTCTAGAGGATTATAATACTCGTATATAAAGGGGTTAAGGTTTTCAGAAGCAGAGTATCGCGCTAGATGAAGTATTTTCAGTAGCGATATGGCAACTAAATTAATTTAGACTTTTATTGGTGTGTTTTTTAACACTTTTTATTTGAGGGCAGTAATGTATCAAATGAAGGATATGTTGTTTTTTACTCTTTTGTCTTCAAAAATAAGAAACTAAAACCGCTTTGAAATGCTTGCTCTGATTTCAACTGTGTTTACGATGTCGTCAACTTGTCTCAAAAGTTGAAATATTTATGTAATGTTTAATATTTTTGATCGTTCTTATGTCAAATATATATTTGTTGACACTATTTGTTAACAATTTTTGTTAACATTAATTTTCTTATATTAATATATATTAAAATTTTTGTCCAGTTTATTTTGTACATTAATTTGTATTTTTAATTATTCTGAAATTAAATGATATAAATATTGGTTTCGAATTATAAGCCAAATATCGAGATTATAAAACTCGAAAAATATATTCATAGTCTTTCATTAGTCTTTCACATTTTACATTTTCAAATGAGAAATTCTTTGAATAAATAATTAAATATATTCATATTGTTTTAATCATCAATAAATATAAAATTTTTCATCTATTAGATTTTACTTCAATTTTAGAAAATATTTTTCCTTATACACTTTCGTGTATGTTGATTGGTTTTTTAACAAACTCTTTAAAACTCTAAATTAAATTTTGTAATACGATATGTATAAAATTGATGTTGAGAAAAAAATGCAAAACAAAAGTATTAAAATAATACTAATGATTGCTTTTATTTATGCGGTTTTAAAAGGTACTAAGATATTAAATTATTTGTTTTTATCCGTTATTCATATATTTAATACTTCTCAACATCCCTGCTGATACTTTTCTTTCCCTTTAATTGTCGGGTTTCTTCCCACTGCACACACCAAAATGTTAGTTAAGCTCACAACCGAGTGGTAGCTGCTCGACTAATCCAAACATTTAGTTTCTCCATAATCCCTGTCGCTGCCCCAGTACACTTCAACTGTAGTCGTGTTTATACTGATTTGGAAACCCTGGAAATTTATTTACTTTACAAGTTAACGACTTTTGATAAATGTGTAAATGTAGATAATTTCTGAAAATAGTATAATTATTATATTCTTGAACACAGTCCCAAGAATAGATTTCTCAAGTTATTTAGTTTTCTAAGCAATTTAAGTTTTTTGGAATTAAATTTGTATTTCGAAAAAATACCTTTTTCATAATTAGAATTTAGATTTAACAAAAAAAACATTAAGAATTTTTTTAACCAAATCTTATAAATAAATAATAGCGGCAAAATATATATGCATTATATATTATATTTACTGGGATAGTTTTGGAAAATAAGGTTAGTAATACTTATGAAAGTCGACAGATTTGCATAATTCTCCTACTTTTCACGTATTCCACTTACAATGAGCCGCAAAAAACTTTTTGCAAAAAATATGGAATTTAAAATGAATTGGTTTAAGATGAATTGGTCCAAAACATCATAAAAATCCTTTAGAAAGAATTTAACTTATTTTCATAGTTTTTCAAGTTTTCGTTGTAAATCACATGAGAAATTTTCCGATTCAGTGAGCTTGATAGTTGACACAAGAAACAAACGCAACACGGAAGGGACAATCACAGAATTTTTTTGACTGCACAGGCACAAACTACGATGTGATCCCGTGATGCAATGACTCTCGTTATAGTGGAACTTCTTACAAGAAACCATTAGGGGCAGAAAGAGTCGAACCAAAGCCAACGTCTCGAGTTTGGAACGCAGCCAAACATATGGAATTCGACGCTATGATAAGCGTCAATTTGATGTGAAGACAGCAGAAAGGACTTCGACTTGGCAACAAGGTCTTGTTCAGAACTATAAATATCTGCGAATGATATCGGTTGTTGTTGTCGTTGTCCTGGTAAAAACTCAATCATGAAAACGGTTTCGGTTCAAAGTGCTTTAGAATGTCCTGCCCGGATTGCGTTCGACGTATCAGTGAAGAATATAAATATTTAATGGCATCTTCATAAAGTTATGGTGATGCAATTTGAACAAAAAAAAACATCAAAAAACAGGATGAGAATCTATTTTTCCTTTTCTTAGACCAACTCCCACCATGTAAAGTTTTTCCATTAAAATGCCAAGCGAGGATATTTTTTCCTGTCAACAACAAAATTCAACTCACTTCCTTCTTTCCGAGAATTTATGCACTCTTCAATACTGTTTGTTGATATTCTACGTCTTCAAGTCGTCCTTTGACGTCTTTCTTGTCCTCTTTACGTTCTCCACTACATCCCTACTGTAGTCCTTTTTGGCTCTTATAAAAGGAAAAACAATAACAGCAGCAAAAGAAAGCGCAAAACAGCAAAATGATGACGACTTTCCGAGATTGTTGGCGCCACAAACTACTAAAATCCGCCAGTTGGTATGGCCTGGGAAGAGAAATGAGGTGGTGGCTGACAGTGTTTTCTAGGCGCCTGACGGTATTAAGTTAGGTTATGTTGGGGATGGAAGGATGTGCGTCTCCATCAACTTAAAGAGACGAAAGTCTTTACTATTTCTTGATCGTCGTGTTATTTACGGTTGGAATGCCACTCGTAAAATATTGTAATTGCAGGCAAATCCTTACAAATAATTTTTACTTTAATATTTACTTTAATTTAAAAGTTACTAAAGGAAACGACAATCTATGAAGGAGAGATTAAGAAAAATTATAAGTTTAATAGTTCTATGTGAAACATTAAAATTCTTAGAACTTTCCTTACTTTCAGTTAAATTGAGATTTAATTTTAATCGTAGAACAAAAGTACTAATTTTCAAATTTTTTCTCAATTTTTTTTACAATATTTGCTACTCTTTATTTAATTTTTTTATAGAAAAAACTTAAAATTTTATTTTTCTAAAAAAAAATTATTCTAAAAATTCTTCAAATAGCGAGTGATTTTTAACATCTTCTCTCAGAATATTTAATAATCTCTCAAAGAAAGAATTCTTCCCTTCTTTCTCATAATTTTTTGTAATAATCTCTTTTAGAAGAATTCTTCGCTCTCTTATCACAAAAAAGCCGCTCTTAGTTTAGATTTCAATATCTTAATAAATCTCTATTATTTCACAATTTTATCTTATCTACTTTTCCAATTTAAATTAATTTCCGCTTTACTAACTACTATTCTTACTCTTACTCTCTTTTTTCTGAGACTTCGGCGAAAAAATTTGCAAATCAGTCATCCAGAAATTATGACTGATTGTTTGCTACGAATTTCAAAAAATACCGCAATTAAGCAGTTTAGCACTTCTGTGCTATTTCCGGAATTGTATTTTTATTGCTGTGCATGAGTGATTTTTTCCAATTCACGCCAGACAGACTCCGTAGAGGGACCGCATGCAATAAAAACACCAACAAAATGACCACCAAATGTAATTATTGGAAATAATAACGCGGATCACCTCACCTTGCTTTTCCGGAAGAAAGGTGAGAAATAAACACGAAATGAATAGGACGAAAATGAAGTGAATACAAAAACTAAAGCAAGGAGAAAGGAAGGAAAGAGAAAAGGAGAAAAAGGAAGAAAAATATATAAAGGAAGGGTCGGTAAAGGAAAAGAGAAGTGAAGGGAAGCAGGGAAAGATAGAGAAAATTATTTTTGTGAAATATAACAAATAAGATAGGAGTGGCAAAGCGAGGAAAGGTAGAGGGAAAGTGAGCAAAATTAATAGAGAGGTAAGAAGAGGAGAGGTAAAAAGAAAGGAGTAAAATGTCTTCTTCGGTCAGGCCGAAGTCTAAATACCCTACACCCAAGTAGCTAAAAAATAATACTTGATAATTTGATCATTTTTGTATAAGTAGGCGGACCAAGCCCACATTTTGGTAAAGTCTCTAAGTGAGTATGTCTTAATGTCTTATACCGTTAAGGAGATATTGCCAACTTTCGTATGAGTGGTTGACCACGCCAATTTTTTGCAAAAATTTTTAGTAATGGGCTATATGTTCCGGAATAGAATTATGCTCAATATCTCACACGGGTTATGAGATATTCACCTTATAACGTAGCTTTAAAACGACATGCCTTTACATTGCATATTTAAAGTAGGCGTGGTTGTTAACCCATTTCGACCGTTTTCAACCCCAAACTTCCCTACATAACAAAAAATATTTGTGCCAAAAAAAATATTTGTGTTCATTGCGATATCTCTTTTCGTTTTCCCGTAATCGTGATTTTAATAGACAGACAGACAGACGGATGGGCAGGGCTAAATCGATATAGGAGGTGACACAGAGCAAGAATAGATATACTTTTCTATATCTATTCTATTTTCTATATCTATCCTTCGTTACAAACGGAAGAACAAAGTTCGTATGGTATACGAATACCATACTCCCTTCGGGTGTAGGGTATAAAAAGGGCGAGAGGGAAGGGGGACAAAACATATAGAGAGAACAATACAGTGACGTCGAATTTATTATAACGAGAAATATATAATAAACGGGGGAAATTTATATAACACTTATGCATTTTATATTAAGTGAAGGAGATAGAGATAAAGAAAGAAAGAAATAAAGAAAAAGAGAGAAAGAGATAGAGAGAGAGAGAAAGCAAGAGAAGAGATAAGGGAAGTGTTGCTTAAGCTTCGCAGAATCACATTCCGTGTGGTCCTCACATATTTAATTCCCGTGCCGGTATATCAACTCTTTTGTTTCAATCAGCAACCAATTATCGATCGTGCGGGGCGTCATTTCAAATTAGAAGGCGCTGGAATCTGTGAACCAGCTGTGGCGGCGGTGTTGCTGGCTCCACTTTTGATTTGCAGAACGAATGCTTTGCGCTTTTGGCACTTTCGGGTTTGAATAACCGGGATCCATAATCGAAACTACGACAACATCAACAATGTTGCGTCCAATTAAGTTGATGTTGCGGTTGAAAGCTAACCGCCGCTAATGCGCTAAAAATTGATATCATCCTTTTGTAGTTGCGCCTGCGCCTGTGCCACGACTAATCGCAGAACTAATCCTCAAGGCGGTCCAGTCCGTCCGATCAGTCTCCACCCCTCGACGCCACGCTTGTTGATTTTATAGCTTCGATTGCGGTCGGCACACCATCAACACATCAAGATGTGTTGATGGTGTGCCAACCATCAACCGTAATCGCGGTCTTCATTAACAAGAATATCATCAAGTTCCACCCTCGCTCCCTCTATAACCCTCCCTCCTTGTCCAATGCAAACTCCCTCCATACCTCTCACACAATAAACTACGGGAATCATTGTTCCCAATTCTTCTCAGACCGCAACTAATTTTAGGGCGCTGTGTCTGCCAAACACCGACCCACACACATTTTAAGGCAATCAACCCGCTAGACCGACAAACGGATGGACGGACGGACAGGCGTTTCCCTCAGCGATTTGCGGATGGATTCACTCGTTCGTTGCGCCAGCGAACTTTCGCACTCTTTCGCGATGCGCCAGCGAATGCTTTTATTATCGCAATCGGATTTTGTGAAGCGTGGTGCGCGCATTCAGGAGAGTCGTAATATTATTCAGTTCTTACTTTTGTTTGTTAATTTCGCTGCTGCCGGCGCTGCTGTGAATGGCTGCAGAAATCATCCGAAATAAGTTACTAAAGAAAGGGATACGTTAACTACGGTGAGTTTAAAATTATTATAACAATTTCATTATCTGCTGCTTAAATTTAAGTGATTTTCGGAAAAAGAGAGCAAGATAGCGTAAAGGAAAGAATGCTAGTATGAAACTAGTGAAAGGATCTAGGACTCTGAATGCCCTACACACGCAAATTTCCTTAGAAGGATGCGATTATATACATTCCCTTCAAAATGAAGGGTATTCAAATGGCTGTTACACGGAACACCTATTTTTAGCGCGTATTTTGGTAATGGTGCTTTACGCACTGGAATAAAATTATATCTTGATATCTCACACCTTTTATAAGGTATTAACTTTCTAACATTTTTGAAAAGGAGGTGCTTTTAAGTATATGTAGTAGGTGTGGTTATTTAGTGATTTCGATAATTTTGAATCTCAAACTTCTGTACATAACAAGGAATATATACGTCAAATTCTATTGCGAGAGAGATAGAGAGGGAGAGAGATGGGGAGAGAGAGAGAGAGAGAGAGATGGGGAGAGAGAGAGGTTGGCAGAGAGAGAGAGGTGGGCAGAGAGAAAGAGGTAGAGAGCGATGAGCAGAGAGAGAGAGAGAGAGAGAGAGAGAGAGCGAGAGAGAGAGAGAGAGGTGGGCAGAGAGAGAGATACAGAGAGGTGGGCAGAGAGAGATACAGAGAGGTGGGCAGAGAGAGAGAGAGAGAGAGAGAGAGAGAGGTGAGCAGAGAGAGAGGTGGGCAGAGAGAGAGAGAGAGAGGTGGAAAGAGAGAG
This sequence comes from Sicus ferrugineus, assembly GCA_922984085.1. Classification (NCBI taxonomy): domain Eukaryota; kingdom Metazoa; phylum Arthropoda; class Insecta; order Diptera; family Conopidae; genus Sicus; species Sicus ferrugineus. Next base: position 34,850,097 of record OV277350.1, on the reverse strand, counting down.
AGGTGGAAAGAGAGAGAGGTGGGCAGAGAGAGAGAGAGGTGAGGTGGGCAGAGAGAGAGAGAGAGGTCGGCAGAGAGAAAGAGAGAGAGAGAGAGAGAGAGAGAGAGAGAGAGGTCGGCAGAGAGAAAGAGAGAGAGAGAGAGAGAGAGAGAGAGAGGTCGGCAGAGAGAAAGAGAGAGAGAGAGAGAGAGGTTGGCAAAGAGAGAGAGAGAGAGAGGTTGGCAGAGAGAGAGAGAGAGAGAGAGAGAGAGAGGTTGGCAGAGAGAGAGAGAGAGAGAGAGAGAGGTTGGCAGAGAGAGAGAGAGAGGTTGGCAGAGAGAGATTACATTATCGTTCCTCTGAGGAGAGAGATTACATTATCGTTCCTCTGAGGAAAACCCCAGATTTTTGAGAATTTTTCTAGGTGCCCGCGACCTGCTAATTCTTTTTAAATAGGTTACACTAAGGTTATGGTCCCAACCGAAGAAGGCGGTTTCGGTTTCAACTATTAGCTCAAGTACTAAATGTGATTCAAGTTTCCTACGGCTACAAGTTCTGTAGGATTTTAAGTTTTCAGTGCAAATTTTCTGCACAGGTCGCATAAATTGAAACTCCTCTTCACTCACCACATCAACTCATACACTGTCGGACAGCGAGATACACGTACCAAAAAATCCCACACATGTTACCCGACGTGGATTCCAACCCGAAAAAGCATCGAAAGCATGTCATACCACATTTCTAGACCAGTGCGGCGCGGCACGGCGTCCCATTTTTTACAGCGACGCCATCACGTCATCCCATTCGCAGTGAATTGCAAGACTGCGCGGCTGATGACTAAATTTTCACTCGCTCCTCCAGTTGAAGTTGCAGCACACTGCGAACTAATTTCAGAAATTCTTTGCGTGCTCCTCGGTGGTAACAACAACAAGAACAGCAGCAGTAGCAGCAACAACAAGAGCAGAAGCAACATCACAACAGCAGCAGCACAGCTATGGATGCAGGTGAATTTTAATGAATTCCAATCAGGAATCATGATGTGCGGTCAAGTTAACCAAAGTATCGTCGGCCTGCAAGCAAGCAGTCGGTCGCTGTAGACTCTGCGACTTTTGGTATACCAACCAAAGCTGAACCGAATTCGAAACCATTTATGTTGACGTTGAAAAAGTAGCGCATTTTTGCTGCAGAGACAATTCACAATTATGCGCAAGACCATTACCAGGTAAAAATGGTCAAAACTTCCTCCAAAGAACGAGTTCGTTGGCCAAGGGCAGAAAGATATCAGGCGACAACAACAACAGCAAAAACAACGAGTTATACATTGTTGCAAGAAATTTTAATTGGGTTAGTTAAGTATCCGAGAAATTCTGCAACTTCAAAGTGAGCGCACAATCCAAATATTTTGATTTGATCGGCGAGAAGGATGGAAGGTTAATAGGAAGGTGTTGGGGGTTTTTGGTGGTGGGGGTTTTTGGGGGTGGGAGTTAGTAGCGAATATGGTAATAAATTGTATTTAAAGTATCCATTATTAAGAGAAACTGATTTGGAAAAATATGACAAAACAAAACTGAAAATATAAAAACACCACGAATATGTACTGGTCTCGTTCTTATTCTTGTTCTTGCACCAGATATAAATGTGTACACGTCCTCTTGTTCCGTAATGTTTTAGTTTGTTTTCGGTCTTGATTTTCCCTTGCATTGGCACCTGGTTTCACTATATTTCTTAGAATTTGGTCTTGATTCTTCTTTTTGTCCTTGCTCCTTGATTTTGTCCTTGCTTCTATTCTTCTCTCTCGTGTTCTTGATGTTTTATGGCTTTAATATTTCTTAGTAGAATACATATGTATATAAATCTTATTATGAAATTTATTTTTATTGTCTGTTCGAGAAATCTAATTCTCCCTCTCTAAAAGTTCTAAAAAAACATCTCTTGCTCGTTAATATTGCATTTAGATTTATTGCGGGATTACGCTTCTGTTTTCTTTTTTGTCCTTCTTTAAGCACAATTTATCGTGTTTGTTATACAACTAAATCGAACTGTCTTTAAGTAATTGTGTTCTCAAATTTTGGTGAGTTATTTAATTGAAATTAATGAAAGGCAAAATTCTTGTTCTTTTATTATTGCTCTCTCGCTTCTTTTGGACGATCAAGCTTTTTGTGGCCTCTTGTTATTATTCCTCTTATTTATACACAATCAAAAATGATTTTATTTGAATTGATTCTTTTAATTAAGATCAAGTTTAGACGTAAAAATTCTTCTTCCTTAGTCTTGCTCCAGAGCTTTTCTTCGCATATTTGGAAAAACAAATGTGAAAATATGATCACCATCGACCACCTTCACTCACTTTCGCTCTTCTCCTCTCCGTTTCTATATTGTATACTTTCACGCTCTTCCTGGTTCCACCCACTGATTTATTTCCCTAAAGCTTACAAATCTTATCATGCGCCGCCTAAATCCCTGTACAACCTTCTCATAGCCCTCAAAAGGTTTCTGAAAACACAACAAATTCGCGTAAATTTCTTACTAATATTTACAACCTTGCCAATTATTGGGCACGCAAAACGGCTCTCACGCCACTCAGCTACCTCGGCGAACTCCATGCGGCCAGGATCACCTGGACCCCTGTGTGAAGTCAGAGGTTAAACACGTGCTTTACTTTTTATCGTCCGCGCTTCTTCTCTCGATTCTGTTCATTCTACGTTCTGTTGTTGTTGTTGAAGGATGCAACAGCGACCAGCCAGCAACTGTTGCCGGCGCTGATTGCTTTCGTATTTTATGATCTGACCAGTTGAACTCTGCTCGATCGGCAGCAGCCGATCATTTTTTCTCTACTTGTTCCAAATTACGGCGCTGCTTTGGCGTTTTTGCAACGAAACGTCGCGTCAGTGATGTGTGATGCTCATCTGCTGATTGGTTGTTGATCTGCTGCTGTTGCTGCCGCTGCTCTCGTTGCCTCAAGCAGAATCCTGCACAGTTGCAAGTGTGAAAACGAGATGCTGAAAAGTTAGGTGGCGATAATTTTACTGTTGTTGTTGTTGCTGTTTGAAATACTTTTTTTTTTAAAGCATGTTTGTGGGCTCATCGCGTGTTGGCACCTGATGGCGCTACCCAGCAAAATATTTTTTTTTGCTGATGATGCCGTTCTCTTTTCTTTTTTTTAGTTGCTTCTTCTGCTGCCGTATAAATTTTGTATCTGCTGAGGCGGATCGTTCAACGATCGCCTGCTCTTCATCAAGCAGCGCGACGCGATCACATGCGCTGCTGTTTCTGATGTTGCTGCTGCTGCTGTTGCTGCTGTTGTTGCTGCTGTTGTTGCTCTGCTGGTATGTTCGCAGCAACACTGCTGTTGCTCCTGCTGCTGACCAACTCAACGAGATGGTTATTTTTGATTTATGACTCTGGTGCGCCAGTCAAGCGATTGTTTGGCAAAATGAATTTCTTTTACTCTTATTGGACTTTTTGGGAATCCGTAGTTGCGTCGCGTTGTTATTGATGTGTTGTTGTTTTTCGGTTTTTGTTTCAGTTGTAGACTCATCTGTTGTTTCTGTTTGAAGCTTGTCGATGTTAGTTGTTGCTGTTGTTGTTCTTTTGCCTGTCATATCATCCCCGTTTGGTTGGATTGTTTTTATTGCTATTCCTAGGATTTCTGGCTTAGTTGTTGTTGGTTTGGGTGGCTGAAGTCACCAAATAAGTAAGGGACTTTATGTAACTTCACTGATATTAAATTTTTGCAATGACTTCAAAAGACTTCAATCCACTTCGGGTGACGTAAAATTAATCCAAACAATTGCAACTGTGAGAGCCGCAAAATTAGCTTCAGTTACTTTATACGCTTGAAAGACTTCGAATTCTCTCAAAGACTTCGAATTCAATGACTTCAAAGAACTTAAACGTGACTTCAATCACTTCCGATAAATTATGGAAACTGCAGAAGCCGCTCTAGAAACAGAACTTTCCATTGTCGCCTTCGGGACATCCTTTTCGCACAGAACAGAGTTCTCTCGCTTTAGGGAAAGAATAAATAGGACAAGCAATATTGACCTTCCAGATTTTCGAAGACTAACCATTCCTTTTAACCTTCTTCAGCTACCTCGGCCTATCTTCGCTCACATTCCCTTCTCATTTCTTCATCACATGTATGCCCATCAAAGATACGGATGTACTTATGGCTCTGTCCGAATTTGGCTGCTGGTGATGGCTGGCTGGTAGTCCCCACAGCCAAAGAGGACTTGCAACGAACCCTTTCGAGCATAACGAAGCATTGCATTTTAGGCTTTAATGCGCAGCGTGTTGGTGCGTATTTATAAGTTGCGCAGAACGATCAAGGTTCGATCAAAAGCATTCAATAGGTATTCCTGATAGCTGTGTTTACAGATTTTGTCGATCCTAAGCAGCGGCGGCAAACCTTCAAAACTAGCACATCATCGTCTTCTCATCAGTAGTCTTTTAAATTGTTACTGAGAATTAACTTGTTTTGGCATAAAAGCGGCTATTTGGCAAGTTGATAAAGGATAAAATTTCCATTTTTGGATTTCGGCTCATTTCCTTTTCTTATTCTCTCTTTTCTGTCTGAAGTCTGTCTGCCTCTGTATTTGTGTCTCCCCTTGTAAGTCTTCAGTTTGACTTAATTTGGTCATGTCAAGTTGTTGTTGGTGGAGGGATCGGTTGGTGAATTGTCTGCAGACAACCTTGAGCGCGGTTGTATTACGGAATAAATTGTGAAATGAAATCATTGGGGTCATACAGGGACCACTAACTACAACCATCCAGTTCGATTGCGGTAAGGAGAATTTGAAAGCGGCTCTCTCTCTCTCACTCTCTCTCTCTCTCTGAGGGTGGAGAAGTATAATGGAACTTTTTAGTGTATGATCTTCCCGTAGATCGGCTTAAATAAAAATGAACGACTAATGGGGGTTTCAAATAGTCTAAATTCCGTAGCGGTAGTTTCCCTTAGGGAAACATATCATTGCCAGCCTTGAATCCTTGAAAGTAAGAATCTTCGAGGCCTTCTGTTTAAAAATAACTTCGTAGAAAACGAGAGCTGATAACAGTTCCTCGGCGATCTCAAAAAAGAGTCTGCATAAATTAAGTATGTCGAAGGAATCATTTTAATACCGGGAATTCCATGCTGTTCCTTAAAAAGTAAAAAGCAAAAAGAGCAAACGATCGTTCTCATCCCATAAGGCGGTCCATAAATCCTTAAACATAGCATTCTTCTTGCTCTTCTCCTCCAACTATTAATGCTACGCGTGCAAACTAGTTCTAGTCAAGCTGCGCGTGCGTATAAACTTGGTTATCGCAAACCAGCTTGAGACGACGCGCTGTCTGCTGTCTCTGACTCCGATGGACGCACCGCGACGCTTTCGACAACAGCGTAGACTTCAGCAAGCATTTAAGATCGATAATGTGATCTAGTACTCCTCGAACTCATACCAACCAGCTTATCAGACTCGCAGCCGGACTCTCCCCTCCCTTCCTCCACGGCCCACATGAAGTCAAAATAGCTGCAACTGTGACAAGATCGCGAATGATTATCAAACACCAAATTGAGCCACGTTTACTACGATCTTACTACGAAGATTTATTTTTATATCTGCGCAAGTATTTTTATAGGCTTCCTCGTTGTTGTTCTTGCGGATAAAAATTGCCAACAAGGCCTTCAATCGTCGATAGGAAGACACATCACCGCACCGCGATTGTCGAAGTCATGTGGTTACTGCTGCAAGGCCGATGGTCTGCCACGTCGATGTAGCAGACGATTTCAGTCTAGCTTCAGTCTGTCAGGTCGCTGAGTCCAAGATGGTGCCTCCGAGCGACGCAGTAGTGATGACAGCAGCAGATTCGAATCGTCTGCCAAATCACTTACTGTACAAATAAACCGAGGAAACCGGCAACAGCTTCGTTGTTTTGGCAAAATCGTAGTGGAGAAGTGTCTGCTGGCAATTAATCGGTCCTGATGGTCGATGCTGCGAGGAGGAGCAGAGGAGGCGTGGCGTGAGGGAAAGTAGTTTGCAGAAGATTGGCAAAGATGGTCGGAAATTCCTAGCGAGCAGCTGATTATGCCTCCGGTAGAGAGGCAGTAAAGGCAAGCATCGTATAATGATCGTAGCCGTCGCCAACTATGATGATGATGGCAACGATGTTGGATGCATGGATGGATGGAGATCATTTAACGACAAGATCAAGAAAATCAACTACTTAACTACTTATTTACAAGCAACATTAATAGTCGCCTAAGCTAGTAGTTGTTGCTGACAATTCTGTAGCTCTTGGCTGCTGATGTTGATGAAGAACCTGTTGCTGCTATTGGTAGCAGTAGCCGACGGCAGCTATTGTTGCCATAGTGTCTCCGATGCTGGCTTGGGTATGAGGTTAAAAGCGTCAATAATTTATGGAGAGCTTTGTTGTGTATGGAAAAGAATGTTGATTCTCTAATTCTTTATAATAATAGCGTTGATAATGCTAGAATGTGACAAGAACCCGTTTAAAAATATTAAACAGGTGAAACAAGTTTAAAAACTTTTGACTCTCTATCAAACCAGCTGTACATTCGTCCTTCCACCCACTCATTCCATCAATCCATTTACCAATAATAGACCAATCAATAATTATGACGATTTATGTGAAATAATCGATTACGGTCAGATCTTTAAATATGGATTTAAACCAGGGGTTTGCCTATCTAATCACTTTAACTAAATTAAATTAAATATTTCCGCACTAAAGACACTCAAGCTATAACAGAGGGTTTCCGAAATAATGTACAAGGATTTCAGAAAGCTTATTTTAATATATCCTTAATTCTTCATTTCTTTTTTCTTATCCTTCCTCTTTCGGCAACACAAATGTATGTACGAACGTATGCCTTCGCATACATCCTTAGCTGAAAGGATTCTGGAAAAAGCAGACCCTTTTTATAATTTTCTCCCTTAATTCTTGAACACGTTTTTAGCTCAAACTTTATACTACAGCAAAAGAAAACGCAAAAAAAATGATCTTTATACAAACATCCGAAATCCTTGATCCTGTGCTACTACAGAAAAACCACGAGCGGCAGATGTTGCCAGGTGCTGCGGCATGCGTCTTGACCGGTGTAGCGTCGCTGGGCTGGCGTGAGTTGCTTGTTTAAATTTTTTATTCGGGCACGAGTATAAATTTGAAGCAAGGAAAAAATGAAATAAGGAAAAAAGGATTCTTTCTAAATGGCTGACAGACGGACCAAAAATAAAAAGGAAAAGATGTGAAAAAATAGCACCTGTTCAATGATATTACAGAGTGGCCAGACGGCGTAGAGTGGAAGTGGCTTTTTAAGCAAAAACTGTATTCAACGGCCAGCAAATCCGTCTTTTACTGGATTTTAATTAAAATCTCACTTCTACAGCGAATTTTTTCTCATGCTCAAGACTACGGATACGGATGTTTTAAAAACTTCATAAAATCACTACTACAACAACGGCAACAACAAAGGAAAGTGAATGACAGCAGTAACAATCGTAGAATTGCATAAATTCTCACAATGTCAGTGCAACGTACACTCACATACTTGCAACAAAGTACGGATTCCCTGCATACCAAGCAACTACTCTGACTACTAATACGTTTCAATCCAGCAGAAAACATGGACCAGTTAGGACGCTAACTGGTTCTCGCTAAGTGGCTCACGATTCCTTGCAGGGTCGCTGTCGCTATCCTTGCGTCAGTTGTTGGCCGGCTAGGATCTTCCATTTCGGTCACTACCGTCGGCGCATAAGCTGAAAATTCAGTTGACCACCAGGCTTGCCAACATGCGACAGAAAAAGGAAAAAATAAAACAATGACGACTAACTCAAAAAGGTTTCAAACAGTTAATCGTCGTCTTCGTTGTTCTCCAAACTTCTCATGGAAATTTTGACAAATTTTTGGAAAATTTGACAAGAGGAAAGCGTTTCTCTCCGTGCAGGGCTCGTTTTCATTTGCGTGGTGTCCGGTGCTCACCTGCGTGCGAGAAGTTGCAAGCTAGCAAGTGATTCGATGTGTGCGACCTCGCCGGTCGCTGCTGCGGCTGGAGGACCCCACAGGAGCGACACGAAAGACCAGAGCCAGAGCCCAAAACTGTCTGAATACATTAACTGCTAATATGGCTGGCGGAGTCGGCAATCAACGTTGGTCGGCTGCTTGGTCGCCCAAAAGATTTCAACTTCATTAAAAGGCAAGCGCGCGCAAGAGGGCGCGGATGACGACGACGGCAGCTCTACAAACGACGAAGGCGGCCACCACAGCAACGACAACTCCGGCGGGAAAGCAAGTCTTTTGCAAGCTTTTGCAACAGCAACAACGATCTCTGAATAAATATAAATGCAAAGATGAAAAAGAAATTAAGTGAAAACTAAAGAAATGATTTCACTGTGGTTGATGGTGAGAAATTATTTCGCGAAAAGCTTTTATCGAAGAAGTGGCAAGAAGAGCACTCATCACCAAATATTATCTTAAGGGGTCAGAGCCCCTCTGCACCACTGAGTCAATCATAGGTCGACGATGTCCTTTACTAATTTCTGAACCATATTTGCAAAAGATTTTATGTACTAATTTCTGAACCATAAAGCAAAACTGATGACAAAAAGACTCTCAGAACATATAATTTCTGGATAATTAGTAGTCCGGTAGCCCTTTTCGGAGTGAACGTAGGCATAATTTCATCATTCGAGTTACTTGACTAGTGATGAGCAGAAAATGAGACCATTTTGCGATCTCGAGGGTACGTCTCGAGTAGGAGTTCGGGTTTTATGAAGAGTACATGAAAGTATGCAAGCGGTTTTTTTCTGAAAAGTTAGATACCTCCTAAAAGTGATCGTCCGAAATCCCTTAATTGTGATTATTATTTTAAACTGGTGATTAATTCCTGGTTAAGAATGGGCTCGGCGGGTTACACTCCTGTAGGTTTGAGGTTCGATAGGTTCCAAAGTTCTAAAAGACTGAGTTAATATAAGGAACTGTATGGCAACAAAGCAAAAAAAAAAAGTTGTACTCCAACAATGCAATGTTGATCCTCAAGGTGTTCCCGGCTGCCTACTTTCAGTGCCTTCCGAAAAATTAACGAGAACAGCTGCTAATTCGGCTCTTCTTGGATTTCTTACACTTTTTCTGTACCTTTCGTCTTGTCATCTTCATCCTTCAGCAATCTTCTGCTTTATATTTTCTTCCGATCAACTTCTTCCTCAGACTTGGCACAGGCCAAAATGTAATAACGAAGTCCCCCGGTATATTTTGTTTCCTTATAAAGAGGAACGAACACCACCAATTGTTTGTTTGTTACTGCTGTTGTTTTTGTTGTTAATTTAATCCTATTTGAAGGAATTCTGTTAGTTTGGCTTCATAATTTCTGGCTTCTTTTTAATATCGCTCCATTATCCTGATTATCCTTTCTTGATGTCGACTTTGTTGTTGTTGTTTGTTTGCCTTGTACCTGACTGATATTTTTGTTTTGTTTGCGACTTTTTGTTATTTAGGTTTATTTCCCCTTTTACTTTTCGGTTTTTGTTTTCTTGCTGTAACTGACGACAGACGGCGATTAAAAACGCAAGCGTCTGATGGCTGAATTTAAAGCGCGAACTCCTTAATTCCATTCAGGAAAAAGAGAATTAGGTATCCTTATAGCGGCTTAAATTAAGACGCTTGACATACGGTTTTCGCTTCCTTCGAGTTTCGGAGGGATCCTTCTTTTTGTTCTTTGCGCTCTTTATTGGTTGCTGTTGTTGTTCAAATAATTTTCAGGACCATTACATCCTTGCGTAAGTCATGACTTAGGACACGAAAAAGTCCTAAATTATCCAAATTTCACCAAATTATACTTGGATCTCATAACAAAACTTAAGAGTTAAAAGAAGTAATAGTAGTGCCATATCCTTCTATAATCGGAATCTTCAAAAGCGATCGACTAATAAAAAATCACCAGCAGCAACTCGAAATTAATGACCTCCATTAGAAACAACACAGCACAGGCATCAAAACATCAATCATGTTGCGAACAAGATCGGCAACAGCACCCCAGCGATAGGCACCTCATCAGGGAGCCCAGAAATTGCCAACCGAGATGGTAAAAAAAATATATGGTACCCAAAAAATAACAATCCATGCAAAGTATTTTGACAAGCGTTGAAGAAGGTTACCAAAGTCAGCACCAGCCAGCGAGGAGAAACAATTTTTATTGCATTCCCAAGATGGAGGAATTTTTCGATATAAAAAAGTGAAATAAATTGACTCAAAGGAAGAAAAAGCAGGAGAAGAGAGTATAAGGTTTTGCTTGTCTACCAGGAGTTTAAAATGTTAAAAGAGATCCGCCCGTATGAAGGTAGAATCGGTCTCCAAGTTTGTTCTCTTCAATATTCAAACTCAACTCCTTGTAGGACAAAGCAAACGAGGGGAGATCCTTGATAGAAGGGTTCAGAATACATCTTCGATCGAGAATCGAGTAAGAATTTATTGACACCTATAAATAATGAAATTACAAAGCCAACAACAACAACACAACTTGTTGACTGTCCGCTGGAGAGATCAACAAGCATCGATCGGAGCGAGATCACCACACGCCGCCACAACAACAAACACAGCTCAACAACAACACCAGCAAGTTCAAATGTTGAGACACACCGATCATGAAAGGAATCCGGAATCCTGTTAATAAAAATGCGGCCGCATCAACCATCTCTACCCCTCGACCGTACCCCCCTTCATCCGACTCATATCGAAAAATCACACACGAATGTGTGAGAAAACAATTCGTTTTGCATCGTTTTTCGCTTACATCTGCATCTGCAGAAACGTACGATCGCAACAGAGTCCATCGATCGATCGTCCATTCGATTAGCCTGCCGGTTGGTTGCTCGTTTCATGCTGCTCGATCCTTGCTCGAGCTCGATCTGCCTTTGTTCCCATGATGAAGCTGACGATAATGCGGCTGATGAGGTTGCCGCCACTGCGGCTTGATTGGGAGAGCGGGACGGGGCGGGAGGAATGGAGGTGAGCGCCGATGCCGTCCGCAAATTTACATACATATTAACTCCATACGTTGATCCAACACACCGCGCAAAGTGTTCGCAGGATATATGGCGTCAAGATTATCGCGATAAGATCGCGATCGCTGTGTCGCCTCAAAGCTCAATAAAATCGTTCGAATATGGAATTGCAATTGGAGACGCCGTGGTCGCCGCAGTCGTCGTCGTCGTCGCAGTTGCTGTTGCCATCGCAGGTTCAGTTCTGGGCTGCATATAACCCAGCCGGTGATCGTATGGAGATCGACTGAGGCTGGACCTGGATTTGATGCGCTCTCCAAATAAGAGGATTCCATTTGCAAGCAGCCTTTATAAATTTCAACACTCGATGAGGATGAGGCTTGGGTATCGCGTTTTGTATTTTCTTCATTTTTTATTCGGTTTTCGGTTAGCTTCGGTTTCTGAGAATTCGATATTTTTAGTGCGCTTCGTCTTTTGGCGATGCGTTTTAACACTCGTACAAAGTTTAAAAACATCGATGTTTTTAATACGGGTTTCGGTGGCTTTGAAGGATGGATTTTTGTGCTAGTAAATTAACTCAATTTGAAGTGGAAAAGATTTTCTTTAAGTTGTGGCATAAAACTTCGAATCACTTAACTAATTAAGTAAAGAAACTCGAAAAGAACTTTACCCAAATAACCAAGCTAAAAATCAACATAATTGCCATTATTTTCATTTCCCACCATCTTTGAAGGATCTTACGGCGCGGTAAAAAATACATGCTTCACATTATCTACACGTAAAAAACTAATTTGTTGAAACAAAGGCAGTAAAGAATGCAGTCAAGCAGTAATACCAATGAACCTGCGAAGAAATCTGGGCAGATTTCACTATAATTCACTGCGGTTGCAGTGCGCTGCTTCCCCTCTACACCTCCACTACCTATCACATCACCCCACACACCTCCCAATCTGACGACATCACTCCCACTCTCATCATCATCATAATGCGATTTTTCCCTTCAGGGCTTTTAAATTACTTCGTCTGTTCAAATAAATAATAAAAATTTTGCACTGAATGCATATAAACGTTGCGCATGCGTGCTTCAAACACTTCAGCCGAAAAGCACTTCATGTCCCTTTAGTCCGTGACCAGGAGGGCTGCGTGCGCACGTCATGGCACCTCATTTCCAATGCAGATTCGCTCCTTTATTGCTGAAATTAAGCACTGAGTAAGTGAGAATTGAAAAGGGCGGCGTTGCAGTCCTTCCTGAGGTTGATCATGATGGACGGACCAGGCAGCACCACACCATTGTCAGACTTATCAGGTACAGACAACCGTAATATAGTTAAAGTTTACGTTGGAAAAAGAATCGGCTACAGAAATCAGTGTAGAAATTCAGTACCGAGTGTATGAACTGCACGCTTAGTTTACCCCCATTCTGTAAAGATATAAATGGTTGGCTACGTGAATCGTTCCTCTACACTATAAGTTCCATTTAATTAAAATTCTCCATTTAAAATGGCAATTCAATTAAAACTCTTCACAATCACTCAAAATATTTTCACTAATAAACTAAATGATCCGCAATACGATGGTCATTGTCGTTATAACACGTCTGTCTGAAACCAACATATCACAACTCTGAGGACAGTTACCCTCCACGTCCAATCCCACCGTCTACCCTCCAGTCCTATCCTGTTACGTGATGATCAAAACTCAGCGCGACCAGCTGATCTAAAATTGTTCATATGAATCTCCAACAGAGATGCTAATCTTGTCAGCCAGTATTTCGTAGCCTCAGACGCTGTGAGGTCCGAGGTCTTCCATTCTTTACGGTAGGTACGATTGTTGGTTTTATTGTTCTGCTGTTGATTCCACCATCCGCCACCACTCTGCGTCTTTACCGCCTCGTCGACAAAGAGCGGCACAGTGCCGCGCCGCACACTGATCACCTACTTAATTAATGAAGGTTCTTTTTTATCGCCCTGTCTCGTTTGTCGTTATCCTTTGAAGTCGCTTAATGGCGTTTTGAGAACTCATTTATACTCGCATTCTCTGCACCGACCCAGGGCCACACCTTTGAATCCCGATATAATGAAAATGTTAGGAAACTCGACTGCTGAAATCAAGGGTGGGAAGTGAAGAGGGATTTCTTTACGCGAAGAGAGACTTTATTTCGATGAACTTAACGATTAAGGCTTTTTATCGTTTTGACGACTGTTTGGCTATTTGGTTGGTCCAAATGTCTAAATAAGCGAAGACAGAACGATGAATCACAGGATCAAATAGTCTGGAAAGGGTTGTAATGTGGTTTCAGAAAAGATTTTGTGAGGCGCCTTTAAGGTTTTAAGATTACCAAAGCCCACAAGATTGTTAGATAGGGAGTTAACATCAATCTCTTTAAAAAGGATGAAGAAAGAATATAACAAATATGTGAAATAAAAGATGAAGAGTGAAATTTCGACAGCGTTGAGAGAAAAAGAAACATTGCAAATTCTTAGATTTACTATGAGACCACTATAAACCAACTTTCCCCAAAACATTTTGGGCTCACAAAGCTGTCCTTAATTAGTGTACGAATTTCGCTGCATGCACAGCCTTAGGATATCCATTCTTTGTTGCTTCTCCAACACCAAGCAATCGGCAAAACAGCACGTGGCGTGCCAAGCCGCAGTGCCGAACCGCGTATAGCTTGGCTTGCCGAACGCCAAGCACCTGCTCCTCACATCAAACCTTGTTACACGAATGCAAAATAAATAACTGCTAATTTAAAATTTCCACGAAATACGTTTGCGATTAACTGTTTGATCAGGTGCCGCCATATAATTCACTTTTACGCAGCGCGGCGCGAATCATTATGCACCCGAGCGACAGGTGCCTGTTTTTGGCAACAGTTTATCAAACGCCTCCACAGCTTACCGTTAACCTTGGTAAAACCGAGCGGCAAATTCAAGCCGACCTTAATTACCAGCTGCAAGAGCGAGTGCCGCGCGGCACGGCTGCACACCGCTTTCGTTTTCTTTTTTCATCGTTCTCTTCTTCTGGCTGCAGCCTACAGGGTGCATAATTTGCAAATTGACCGATCGAAAACAGATCAAATTTGCAGACGTTTTAAATTAACTTTTGTCTCTGCCTTGTGTCGTCTTTCGCCGGCAGTCAAGAGGCTGCCTACAGCCACCAACTTCAGCGGCGGCGGTGGCTAACAAGCTTCTCGTTTATTTAAATTACAAAGATATTGCATTCCGCACTGCGCTGACTGTCTGGCGGCCGCATTAAGTGCCGCATCCTCATCAGCACCTCAACAAGTTGCGTCCGAACGAGCAGCATTAATGGCTGCCCAAAGCACAAACTGGAGCGTGACCGCTCACGTCTCTCGGGAGTCATTCGACTGGGATACTGGCTGGAAAGCGGCCGCATCAGGACCAAATACACGTCCCAAAATAGTCGTTCTCATACAAATAAATCATCTGCGTAAATTGGCAGACGCCTCAGGAATGCTTTTGTTCCAGCAACAGAGGGCTGAAGCGGCATCAACCTCGACGCACATGGGCAGGAGGCGGCAGACAAGGTAGCGGAGTGCGCCGCTCCAGTCAGGATGCTCCAAACAATCAATATTGGCTGCTATGGATCTCACTCGACCAAAGGCATTTGGTGTGTTGTAGGTGTTGGCGGCGGTCTTTTTGTTGGCCGAATACATTTTCCGTTGCGGTTGCACTGGGGTTTTATACTTCCCGCCCCTCTCCACCCCTTTGGTTGGCGGCGTAATCGATAATCGCCGGGCGTCAAAAGAGCGCGCAGACTGCGTTTCGCATAATTTACCGCGCAGAATTTTTATGTTTAAACAAAATTGAGGTTGTGAAGTTTGGAGCAGACTTTTGACTTTGATGGGCTCGCCTCGTCCTGAAAAGGTGATCTCGGTTCGGAATTCGACACAAGTTTAAAAGAATTATAATTGTCTCGTCTCGTACGCATCACTACGCTGTACTGCATTAATTATACTTGTATAATATCTTCATATACTTAACTGATGAACATGCAGAAAAACTAACGAAGCGTCCCCTCCTTGTCCCCTGAATTGCAGCAGCTGCTTCCCTAACCACATCCTCCGGCAGGTCAGCCAAAAGTGTGCTGTTCTATACACTCCAATTAGTACTGCATGCTTGCCAAGCCTCACCGCATCTATTTTCCTGCTACTAATTTTCCTACGTCCTTATTTATCCATCTTCCTATTCACCCAGCTCATCCTTCAGCGTGTAAAACCGGAAGGCGGACCCGACTGCACAGCCGTTGTTGCTGCCCGATCCGACCAGGAACTCTACGCAGCAGGTAACTCTTCCTGTTGGCCCAGGTATGCCAGAACGTGCTCTTCTTGTTTTCGCCGTAATCTCACGCACGATTTGTCAACAAAGTCCCAGCAACCGTCACCTATTGATCTGGCTGCTCGCTCCTCGTTCTTCTCCTCTTTCGCTCTCTCTTTCCCTCTCACACACGATCGTGACTCACTTTTCGAACACCGTTGTTTTGGTACTCCCGCGTAGTCCCGTGTCTACGGAATGCGTGCGCTTGTGTCTAAAACTTGGCCCATTTAATGACCGGAACGCATTGTTTCGCTGCGGTGCCTTTCCTGCGATATCGCATTCCCGTACTGTCCGATGCATCGTCTGGCGATCATTCACTCGATCGTTCGTCCGTGTCTCCTTGCTGCTTCGGTTTGTTATCACTCGCGCACAGTAGGTGAGCAATTTGTTTGCGTACGCACTTAAAATCCTATTAGTCCCAATTATGCGCCGCTCAATTGCCTTGCGACTTCGGCTCCGTTTCCTTTCGGCTTGGATTTCTTAGGATTCCTGAGAATTGCGTCTGCGAAGTCATAGTTGTTGCTGTCGTCGACGTTGTCACCGACTTCACCTTTGCCAGACGTCTGCCGTTTGACTGTCTTTCTTTTCAGCTTTAACAACTCTATTCTCTCCGTCATCGATTCTCTTCTCCCCACCGCTTGTGATTTCTTGTTTAAGCTGCTCGGCTATTTGGTTTCCTCTGTAGGGCCCCCTGGTGTGTTATTGTCCTTCGACATCAATTCAGAGACTCACACGGAGTTCTACGTGAAAAACAACGCAAGGAAAATCAGGACTTCTGGTTGCACGGTGGTCCTGCGATATGTATTCTCAGGGTTTCGATTAATTGCACTTGTGTGAAACTCCCTCTCTCTCTCTCTCTCTCTCTCTCTCTCTCTCTCTCTCTCTTTCGGAAATTATATGTTTTTGCCTGTAAAGATCTTGGCTTTGATTGAGTTAAATATTATATCAATTAAATAGGACCAATAATTTCTGTGTAATACTTCAAAATTGAAAAAGTTTGCTAAACTAGAAGTAATTAGTTCAGTTAGCGAAAATGTCATTATGTTAGTCTTATTCGATAGCTATCCTTAAGTCTTAGTCTTAAACATCTTTTGTCATTCTTGAGCCTTCTTCTGACCTAATCTTCTTTTGGCCTTCCGAATTGGTTTCCTTGATATTCTCTATCTGCCTTCGTAATCCGTACTACTAATATGTTCCCTTAGACAACCTTCCGAAGCATTTTTATAGATAGATCTTCTATTTTCATAGATCCTCTATTTAACCGATCTCTCTATCTAAACGTATATCTGAGTAAGTGCCCGGTTTTTTTTATTTGATTTTCTTAACTGATTATTTATATCGATTTCCTTGATCCATATTCCCTACCAGTCTTCTAGATGTTTTATAGATCGTCCTTCCCGATCAGTCTTTTTATTCGATCATTTGCGTTTCCGGACATCCAAAATAGTTTTCTGGATAGATATCCCTATATTGATCGGCTTCTTAAGCTACTGGTCGTATTTTGATATTGTTCTGTTTATCTGATTTTCTAATGGGTTCATTAGGATGACTTCTTGATCGATCTAACTAACCTCTGCGGTCTCTGGCCGCTATTTGTAAGTTGAAGCGGTTTGATCACCGAAAATAGTATAACATATAAGAAAATATATCGCTTTCTTTAAGCAGTTGTTACTTTCAAGTCCTTTCCTTAATCTTCGTAGACCTTTTAATTAATCTTTCCAGATCGGATAGCGTACAGCAGCGATTTTCTTGGACAATATCCTTGATAGCCTCTTTCGATCATTTTTGGAGTTGAAGATCTGCAGTTTACAGAGGATTTAAAAACATCATAATTCCGAGAGGAAGTCAAATTCAGAGTTGTTGGTCGAGAGTTTATCTCAGCCGGCCGAGCTGTGTAATTTCTTGCTCCTTATCTTGAATGATCCGAAGAGCTAAATATTTAGACTTTCATTCCATCTGGCTTTTCTTGCTCCAGAGCTTCCGGTCTATCATTCTTCCCAAGAAACCCACGACTAGACTACCACGACCAAACATTACATCGTATAACCTGCCAAAAAGCACCTTGCAGGCCGAGTCAACATAAGATATTTTTCTTATTCAAGATGCTTCCGATCCGGATGTGTGCTAAGGTGCAAATCCAAGCTGAGTACTTTTTCAATTAAGCAGATAACTAGATGTGTGATCGTCTCGCCGCCTTCAACACCAGCCGGCTGCAAACCGCCAAAGACTTTATTTACACAACTCGGGCCAGCCACTGCATGGAGTGCATGTTGCGTGAAAAGCGTAAGTCTGCATGTTATTACGTTAAATATTTGCGCACGTGTCGTAAACACACAGCAGACGCAAAATGAAGCGGCGCGAAACCAACAACCGTCACAAAAGCTGCAGACGACGAAGCAGCTTGGTACTGGTACCGATTCTGGTGAGGCCGAACGCCGACCGCCCGTGCCTTGCATATACAAATAGAGTTCCACATCATGTCTGCCACTTTTATGCTAACAACGTCAAAAGGAATCGCAAGCCTCTAGGGATATAGCAGGAGGACTGACTGACCGCGCGTTCGTATCAGCACGATCATCACCGTCCCCATCGGTAACAACATTCGCATGGTTATCATGCACACATGCTACGAGGCTCAAGGAGCTATCCGTCCGTGTGTGCGTCTGTCGGTTCCTGAACGCCAAGTAGCGACGTCAGACAACAGCAGCCGATGCTGCCAGCCGGCGGCTCCCGCTTCGCTACCAACAACCATCACCCGTCAACCACCAAGCTGAAGATTAACACTTTCTGCAGATCATGCGCCAGTGCGGATCGGCTACGCCAGAGCAGGCCGGCGTGGACCAAACCTCGTTTGCGCAATTGAAATTGCAAGTCAGTTCGGCGGACGGACGATGCCGGCTATAAGCCGCTGACGGTGGGTATGCCGCGATTATGGTATCCAGGCGCCTGCGAACATTATCGTCCAATTGAAACGGTGCATCCTCGGGCAAGGGTCGGGCACGAAGGAAGTATGCGAACAAAGCGTGCAGTTGATGTGCGCCTTAGATAATGAATGATGCAGTGCGCGGCACACGAAAGGGCGATCTTGCATGAGGCTTTGTGAGAAATATTGATGATGATGACTCATACTTAGGTGCGGAAATAAGTCTTTATCGTCGACGAAATGCCTAACAGTTATAATACTCACCTCTCTGTATAAACAGAATGCTGTGAAAATCGATGAAGACTGGTTTTTAAGGATAGGGACGGCAAGTTTTATAAATGAGGGTTGATTTAAGTAAAAGTACATTAAAATTAAAGTAATCTTGCAAATTATTTTAGGCTTATAATTTAAAGATAATCTATTTATTGATAGTTCAAAAGAATGTTGATCGAGGATCAACAAGATGGTCAAAATCGAGGTAAGAGAAGCAATTGATCGGGAGAGGTAATCAGTTAGGCGATTGCAACCGAGTTGCCTCAAAAACTTGTAATGATTATTCCACAAGATCAACCGAGTTAAAGAATTAGAAGGCCGCTAATTGTACGTCTACTCTGAAACAGCTGTCGATGCATCGATTGGAAGGAAGAGAAAAAGAGATTTAGGACGATACGGTGCGAAAAAGAGCGAGAGTAGGGAAGAGTAGAAAAAGAAAATGAATGTTTGAAGGGAAGGCAGGAGAAATTAGATCGAGATCTATTTCTAGAACTCAGCGAAGAAGGCTGAAAGGCCTTTGTTGGAATGTCAAAATATTTCCATTTTGAGCTACTTTCAAAAACCAACAATAAAATAATTTCACACGCCACTGAATGCACTTAATTGAGCGAATTCTGTTGAGTCCAAATACTTGAGAACGATCACTCAAAAAAGAGGGTCGTTTTAAAGTACAGCTGACGCCAGAACTCATTTTGCCTTTCTCAAGATGTCATTCAATTGAATTTTAGGGATGCTTAGAAAAATATCCCTGCCTTAGAAATGTTCCCTTTGCTATTGTTGTGTTTCGCTATCATTAGGCCTTCCGTAAAACTAACTTCGCTTTTATTTGTACGAGAATTTCGTAGGTATTTGTATTTCAAAACTGTATTCAACCTTCCTGAGGCCGTTAAAATCTGGAGGAATACAGCTTCTTTCGCAGTGGCGCTGATCTTTAAGTCTCAAGCTACCGATTATCGCGTCATATTTGCGTTCACACTTTTGTCTGAAATTTCATTCGTTCTTATTCGCCGCAACGAATTCAGAGATATCCTGTTTTCCACTCCTGCCGATCTTATGAGAGGCCATAACTGACGATCAGTATTGTTTGTTGCTCACTCCGAAGTGTTAATTGGATTCGCTTTACCTTCAGATTCAAGATACCGGCTCATTTTTTCGTCCCGATTTAAGATATTATTTTCGAGAAGTCTGACATCTCTTGCGCGATCTCTAATTTTAGCTTTTATCCGCTCCATCGCGGCGCGCTTCGCTACTTAAGATTGCTCAGCTCAAATAAATCCAGCTTGCATTCATCGATGGAATTGAGTGAGGATCGCGTTTAGTAATGAGTTTGATGTGATAACCAGATATTCGTTGGATTAGTTGGTGTTTTACTGGGAGGTCGAATTTTTCATTGAATTCTTAATGCAATTCAATGAAATATTCGACCTCAGGTATAATTTCATCGTAACTATACTCGTACATAGAAAATTTTAAAAAGTCAAAAATTTTTCAAAGAATCAATAAATTCATAAAAAATCAGAATTGATTACGAAACTCGTACATGTTCCCCAGAAATACAAAGAACACAATTCCCAGAACTCCATTATCTCTATCCTTACCTCCTCCCAATAGTACCCCATATATAAATTTCGCCCTCACTTCATTCTCCACATTCTTCAAAGAACTCCATTTAAAAGCTAAAATTTCGCCTTAAAATGTTTCGCTTTCTAGAAGCTCATATTTCAAGCGTTATAAAACGGTACGCCGATGTAGTGATCTTCGGAGCTATAAAGTCATCACTTAAATACAAATTGACACACTGAACTACCTAAATTGGCAATAAAAATATTAAACCGCAGCATCGACGGCAGCAATCGCAGAACCCCTCCACGAAGAGCGACCCAGTTCACAAGAACCTCGACGTCATCGTCGCCAAGCACCAACCACCATCCAACCGACAATTAATAAAATTAGCAATCGTTGCGCTAAATCATCACACGCCGTTAAGATCACGACTTAACGGCCAGAGAAGGTAACCAGCGAGATAACCAGCCGATGCCAACCATACACTCACAGCTGGCACCGGCTCTGTGACTGGTTAGAAGTGTAGCCTGGGCGCCAAGTCGAAGTTCTAAGCTCAAGGTCCCCCAGTGAGTCGGCGGCGGCAACTACCACGAAAATCAACAACCAACAAAGCAACATCTGTGTGGTCACAACGAGCGATATTTGCGGTCAGTGCAAATATAGAAGCAGCAGCGGCAACGCGAAAACTACAGCCATCAATAGAAAAACAGAAATAGACCGACAAGTAAAAAGTAGACTGAATGACAGACAGTCGGACCAACTGACAGACCGAATGATACACGAAAGAGAGAAAAACGAACGCGTAACCACCCCGAATATCCTAAGATAACTGAATCACACCACAAATCAACACAATTCTATCAGTTAGTGACTCACTCAGCCAAGTTAGTGAGTCGGTCTGTCAGTCAGACAGTTATTCAGTCTCTCTGTCGCTTGCAACAACGACAATTTTAACCTGCTTCTTCAAAACCTCAGCGAAGGTTTTGCTTCTCTCCAATCGCCGTCTCTCTCCCTTCCACGAACGGCGTGATCATCGATCGTAAACTTTAGATTAAAGTCATTATTAAGTAAATTTGGCTCAATTCTGTGCTAAGCGCCGGGGATTGTTTTGTGTGATTAGCATAATAGGGCCTGTGTCCATGTTGTTGTTATTGTTGCTGTTGTTCAGAAGCTGTGTGCGATCATCTGTGTCGGACGGTGCTGCTGTTGCTGCTGGTGATCGTAGCTCAGTTGAATCGCTGCTGTTGATAATCAGCAGCAGTCATCATGCCCACCAAGTTTTTATTGCTTAACTTCTTTACACTTGAAAAATTGTTTAGGTAACTACGGATAAAAAATGTTTGTTGAAATAATTTTGTAACCTGATAAAAAGTTAATATTTTCGTTGTTGAATTAAATTAATTAATCACTTTAATTTCTTTCTTTTATTAGTTTTGTTCTTTCAGTCGGTTTTCTTTTTAAATTCATATCGCTATTTTTTGAGGATGTATACTTAGAAAATCATAATCTCTACACCAGAAGTAAATGGATATTTATTTTATAAGAATTACTTTACATTTATCTGTTTTAAATGTCAAAATTTTATTGCACAAATTTTTAAAGTGTATCCACTCATTACTTTTGTTTTTGGTTGTGTAGTTTTTTTTGTTGCTGTACTAACCATGGTGTGAATTAGCTTTACGGATTGAATTATTAGCCGTTTTTAATATGCGGGTATTTTTAATAAGCTCAGAGTGGTAATCGCAACACTTGAATTTTTCGAGATGAGTTGTTCGCATGCACCTCGGCATCAAGGTAAGAAGTTCCAATTTTAATTTAAAATTTTTCTTCCAGTTAAAAACTCAAAAAATCTAACTAAAAAATTATTACTGACTCTGTTAGCTTCCAAATCTCCTCCGTACACCATTCCACACCTCCTAACTTGTGGTGCCTTCTTAACTAATGCGAACTGGCTGCCCTTTGATGGCCCGCCTGTTTTCACGACTTGATTTTATTACAGTTCGGCCGATTAATCTTCTGATCGTCGTACACGCCCCCGTTCGCACTTATTAGATGGGTGGGCTCAGTACGTGGCAATACCACCCCTCAGAAACCCCACGAACACTCCCCCCACTTATCGTTTTAAATCAAGTCCACGTCTTCTCTCGCAAATTCCACCACTTCGTTTCTAAGGTGTCTGATAAGAAGGCGGTCGACGCTTTAGTGCCGCTGCCCCCTGGCAACAGAGTTGAAAGCGAGAGGAACAAAAGAGCGCTAAACTGATCTTTATGCACATACTTAAATCCGGTGGCATCGCCGGCTCCTGGGGTACCTCGTCTTCTCCACTGCAACATAGAGCATCGCACCCCTCCGCCCCGTTTTGGCCGAAAACAATTGAATTCGATTGAACGCGCTGCGGACGATCACATTCCAGACATGTCGCCAGCGACCAAAGGATTTGCTCCAGCAGCAGCGGCAGCAGTTGAAGCGCCGCTTTAAAGACAACCGGCAACACCTCTTTGGTGGATTACAAGTCGCTTATGGGCCCCAAATATGCTGTCCTGCGCGCTCCCGGGGCGCTTGTGTCGGTGCTGGTGGCAACGATGGCCGCATAACTTCTGGCCCGAATGATACAATGGAATTCAGCATTCAGCTGTTGGTCTCCTTTGGTTTTTTTGCCGCAGGCAGTGGTGTCGGCAGACACTTGCAATCCCATCTCACTGAGGTACCTTTCGCGGGGGGCGCGGGACGAAAGAACCCTTTTCGGGCAGCATGGCTCTAGCCACAGCCATCGGCATTCCGTGACGGCCTGCTTGCCGAGCCGCATTTGCTTTGTGGCCAAAGCCAAGTGATAACCTCTGGTTGACATCATATTTGGAGTTAAAGAAGCTGCCGGTAGGCGGCTGCAACTGATGTCAAACGGAATAAAGACAAAACAATACCGCGCCGGACAGGCATCCACTGGGACCGCATTATAGTTTCGATTTGCAAAAACGACCTCAGTTCTCAATACTTTGGATAATCGAGTTAAATGAGGAGTCCATTGCAGCGTTCAGTGGCATTCAGGCAGCGAGGGAAAAAATACTGTAGGAAAAACATACGGAGTGTAAGAACTCGACCGCTTTTGCAGTTTAAGTAATTAAAGGTGAGAAATAAAACTGTCTGTTAATCTAAAACCCATCACCACAAATGAGGTCGTCTAGCAAAACGAGTGGTGCAGCAGTATTGGGTGGCCCTCGCCCCATACACCCTGAACTTAGCACCAAAAATGAATTCATTAACACCCAATATTGCTCATTCACAGCATTTCGCATGCGCTATTGAGCGGCAGGAATGTCGAGAGGCAAGAACACAAGCACGAACAGGAGTTTCCTTCATCAACTCGCACGAGATAAGCGGCTGGACCGAAAAGTGAAAAAACACCGACCAAAATTCTTACTGAAACCATTTTTAAGCTGTAAGAGGATCCCTGTAAATTTTGCCGCCTCTGAAGTAAAAAGATTTCTATCTTTTCATGGGAGGTTTGCCCATTTCAAAGTCAACAACAGAACAACAACAACAGCTGAAACAACAAGACCGGTACGAGAACGTATTGAGGTTAAAAATTAAAAGAAGAAGCTTGCAAGCCGCCTGCAACTCGACACAGAGCCAATTAATTTATTAAATTGAAAGATTTCGGCCAAGAGGCACAGGCGCAGGCGCAGACACGAACCGATGTTGCCGACGACAAACGGGCGAAAGAACAGAAGGGCAGATGGACTGAAAGACCGACAGAAGAGAACAGAAGAGCGACGGTGCACCGAAGAGCAGAGGATGAAACAGACGGCGAATCGTCCTGTGAATACCTAAAACGATTTTGGCCGAAAATCGCAAAGCCGAGTGAAACGAAATCGTGTGCGGGAGCAACAACTCTGAATGCAACTATCAGTGTCTGCACACTGTAAGGCATCAGCGTACGAAATAGTGGAAAGAAGGGCGCAGAAAGTCCCTTCTTGCTGTTGAAAGAGCTCTCTAAAATTTTGAAATTCTTGAAAAGACTCGACATTTTTTCCAGAATTTCTGTTGGAAATTAATGTAAAAACGTGGAAAAGAATAACATAACAAATCTTGTTCGATATTCGATAATCTTATGCAGCAATTGCTGACCTCCCTCACCCAAAAATCCCGTGCACGTCACTGCTGTAAACCATGAGTTGGTTGGTTGCTTTTTCTGGCCCCAACATTGAACCGATTTAAAACGGCTACCACCACCACAAACAGCAACAACGAAAACAGCAACAACCAAAGCCAGCAGTTGCTTAAAGATGTGACAAAGATCTTATTAAAAGATCACGAAATCTGATAAAGAAATGATAAAACTGGTAGACGCCAGTTTTCAATATGATTGGAATTTTATTTAAGCTTTTTTGCGTTTTTTCGTAGCCGCTTTTTCGGAGTTTCCTTTTGCAGTTCCGATGGAGGCCTCCATGGTGCAAATCGTTCAGGCGGCATGGAATGCGTGGACGGACAGGATTCGTTGCCGTGTGTACTCGGCACCGAGAAACACCTCACAAGTGGGGTCTGTTAGGCTTTGGTGGTGGTGGTTGTTGTTGTTGCCCTTGATCACCGGGGACCCTTGGAAATAAAGAAGTTTTTGTTTTTAGTTTGTGTTTTCTTATTTAAATTTTTAATTCTTTTAAATGAGGTGTTGGATCTCAAAATAAAATATTCTGAGCAACATCTGCTATTTGTGTGCGTGCGTGTATCTGTGTGGTATGTGTGTGTTGGTCTGTATTTTTCATTTGTATTGCATATATTTTAGTCAGATTTTATGATGTCGCGCTTTCAATTTACTTTTGTGTTCAACTTTTTGTCCGATTTTGGAGCAACAATTTTATTGCCACTCGCAAATTCTTTCTGTTTCTTCGGCGGCATCTTCGCTTTCCACTTTTTCCTTTTATATCGCCCTATTTTGGTTCGACCTCGTCTGCCCCTACTGCTCTTCCCTCCTCTCTTACATCAACTCTTTCGTTCTCATTCTAAGATGCAGCTCTCGGCCAAGAAATTGGTGTTCATGATGCCGCGCGACTGCCGCTCCTGATGCCGATGACGTTGCCACGTTGCTGCCTCCGAGCTGGTGATGTTTTTTCCTGTTTTTCCTCCGCTTTTATCCTCGGTATTCCTTCACTCACTCACTCACTCGCTTCTTATGCGTAGGGAATTTATTTAATTTTATTTTCTCACTTGGCGGCGCTCACATACTTCCTTAATTTATTTGCCGAATTGCAATATTTTTGCGGTTAACAAGTTCTGGCGGCGTCTCAAGCGCGTTTTTACGGCGCTTCGCACGCTTGATGGAGTAGCATCAGCGACGCGTCGTTAATACTCGCACTGCTGCGGGGCACAGCGGCTGTCGTCCTGCATCTCGCTCGCTCGCTGCGGCCCGGTTATCACGGCGTCGTGTATGCGGACGTGTGTGTAACTCTTTTGTCTTTAATTTTGGCATCGATTGAATTCTGCAGAAACTGATAAGGTTCGGTGCGGTTAATCAGCGCACAGGCGGTGCCATTTCTGCGGAGGCTGGCATAAATTACTCGACTTCGGCCCTCTCTCTCTCACAGGTTATCGCGTTGGCCTGGTCTACGGAAGCGTTAAAATCGGGGACCACCTAGGGCTGATTGGAATTCGGCATCGTGGCCACTGGTAGTAGACGCCAAACGACGAATCCTCACTAATTGAATCGTTTTTAAATTCCTCAGTTCGATGGAGTTTTTAGGGAATTTCTATCGCATCTTCGAATATGTCTTATCCTCATATATTATTTGTGGCACCTAGAACGGATACAAGTTTTGCCCCTTCAAGTTTGTAGTCTATAAAAGTCGGTATCGCCCTCTTGAGAGCTTATGAATATGGGAAGTGAAGAATTTCTAAAAAATAATGAGGTCTTAAAACTAAAACGTCATCTTGCAGGCTCCTCTTCTGCACTCGCAGATGATTCATGGGTGCTCTCGTCTCAGCACCTCGCACCGCATTCACTCAGATCCACGGATTATTTATAACTCGGCGAGACGTGTTTCTATTTTTGCACTCCAAACTATTTGCACTGGTCGCGGTACCATCGTCGAAGATATTCCAGTCTGTGTACGGCTACCTAGGGCTGATATCGTTCGCAGCGAGCGAGACCGGAGACTCACGAGACGCACAAGATTAGATAGATAGACTGGAGTGTGTAATTCGTCAATGTGTGATCTCGTCCCATTTTGACGACAGAGTCCCGCAATGGAGGAGAACGCCACACAGGCTTTGGCGTTGTACTCTCTGGAACTATTACACCATTTACTGGTTTTTGTCGATAAATTCTAGCACTGTAAATAAGGCAAGTTGCTGCCTACTTACACTCAACTCAAAAACATCATACATATTTACTTTTTAAAATTAATAAATTCCCGCAATTCTTAAGATATCTTATATTCTATTGTTGCTGGTTCTATTGCTGTTGTTGTTTTTTCTCGCCACAAATTAACTACATTTGTGGATAATTATTGGCACGTTGGGCGCCACATCGATAATGGAACGGCTGTTTTTCACACTACAGCTGACTGCATTAGCTTTTTATAGCTCTGTAATTAAATGTTATTGGAGGTTTTCAGCGTAAGGTGCACGTTTGCAATCGATATGACATTCACAACGACTTAAAATCGTGCGTCTTATAAAAATTGGTTAGCCACTATTAATTTTCGCTTCAAATTACTCCGGTTTACTGTGATTATAATAGCTAAATAGCTGTCAAAAGATTCTAAACCGAAATCGTTCGCACTAAAATGACTCAAATGGGCAATTTGACTGTTTATCGCATTCAGTTAAAATTGTATAATATATAATCTGACGTAAATAGTGATAATCGCGATATTTTACAGATTAACAAGTTCAATAAGAAAAAATTCTGTTTAAAATACTTTTAAAGCCGAACAAATCAGGGTATCGTGCTCGAAATTCTAAAAAAAAGATCTGCAAAATTGATTTAATTGATGATTTCAGTGTTTGCTGTAAAGACAAAGACTTTGTCTTTTCACTGATTTTCGAAAACGAATGGTGAAATTTTGATCATGCTTTTGATGAACGTAACGCTACCTAATCTACCACAAAAAATCCTCGAGTTCGATGGTTCTCATTTTGATCAAGCCAAACTCTAGTTTTACTTAATTTCGAGAGAAATAAAACGAAGAAGCAACAGAGGAAGAAGTTGATTGCTTTACGCCTTGTTAGATCCTCAACAACTAATGTGTGTAATTAGAATCGACCAAAAATGTAAATTTTAATTTTCACACAAGCATAAGTGCACCACAGTATACACACACACACACACATACAGAGTGTTGCACCTCAGTTTAGCGGCGATTTTGTAACCAAAACCGTCAAAAGTAGCCACTCACATCATCATCGTCGCCACATTAACCGATCATCTCGTTGTCGACGCGTTGCTACCAACAACAGGTTGTTACATTGGCCACTCTTGTCCAGCTCCCCGTTTTCGCTCTGCTGCTGCTGCTGCTGCTGCGTTTTTCTATTGTATCTGAGCCGCATCGCTGGAGATGCATTTGTTCGCCGGCCTACAGCTGTTGTTGCCGCAAGTCAGACCTCCTCTTCTTGCCAACTCGAGATGCACCCACGCGTGAAGTTTCGACGCGTTGAGGTGTCTCTTCGCATAGGTTGTTGCATGTGTGTACACACATAAGAGTACATATGTATGTGTGACATACACGCATACATATGTATATAAAGGCAGGCATTGGCGTACGCAGGATTTTTTCGGGGTCGAATGTTCCTGAACAAGAAATCAAAGCCGTTTTTATTGAGGACGCACACTTTTCATAAACTTCACTTTACTTTCCATACAACCTTTAAATATCCAGAATTCGTCACGAGTCACGACTCGACTCGATCTCGACGTGGTGTCGGATGGAAAAGTACATATCTATCTGGATTCTCCACTCAATGGGATTGTTTTATTTTGAATATAATTTTGGAAATATATAAACACCAAAAATTTCGGAATAACTTTGATTTTTGTGGGGAGAGGGGGAACAACCCTCCACATCTCCCCTTTCGTACGCCCCTGAAGACGGCAAAAATGGCAATCCTGCCGTCCAGACGAGAGAATTTGTGAAATAAAGTTGAAGGTTATTGGAAGTTAAAGAAATGACTGCGTTAATCAAACTCAGTGAATATTTTGGTAAAAAAAATGAAATTATTTAAAAGCAATCTAAATTTTTGTTGTGTTTTCATAGTTTTTAAGGTCTACCACAACTTTCGAGACCGATGATTGCTTGTAACTCTGGTCACCGAGTTGCTCTTGGAATTCATTTTTCCCCCTCAACCTTCATATTTTCCGGAAAGGAATTAAATTTGAAAAAAAGAAACCGAGGAACTCGTTGGCACAAAAGTAAGGCTGTGTCAAGAAACTCAAACTGGGTAACTGAAAATGAGTATCTTTGTATCTACTGTGCCAGTGTATATCTATATCTGTATCTGTGTCTGTACAAAGTATCTGTGGGAAGGGAAGAAAAGTGCACACTAATCGTAGATAATTAAAATGAAATGAATGTGAACTGCTGGTGTTGTTTCCCATGTTGCTGCTGCTTTGCCGCGTCTTGCTGTTGTTGTCTACGTTGTCATCAGCGGCGGCCAGTTGTTGTCGCTCACTGCCTCCTCGTTTCCGTAATGTTTGTGTCATTGTATGCATTTAATTGTTGTTTCTTCTGGTGGTTTCTTGCCTTCTTCTTTTTTTTTAAATTCGTAACTACTTATTTCGGGCTTCAGGCTGTGTAGCCATTTTTCGGCTACTTAAATGCTACAGTTGTTTGTTCTCAATGTTGGCTTCTGGTTTCTATGTTCGGTTGACGGCTAGTCGGTTGCGCATGCGCGAACTTTTCAAAATTGTTAACGATGCGATGACGTTGCGGTCGGCAGCTGTTGCCGCCAGCAAGTGTCTTCTTCGGTTTTGTGACCGCTTGTCTTCCGTTTTATAACCGCATTGAAGTGAATAAGAATTGAAAACCTCATTTAATAATTACATCATGTTTTTAAATTCACAAATAGTTAAATTTTAATTTATTCCTCGGATTACTTCAAGGAGATTGAGTATTTGCTGTTGTAACAATTCTTCAGCATTCTGCACCTCTGTTATTTTGTGTATATAATTTTACACATTTCAGTTTTTGTTTTCCGTCGGTTTCTTCAATCGAAAATTGTACCTCAACATTTATTGGCAACATTTGGCAAATTGGCAACATTTGCATCAGTGCATGATTTGTATACTTTATTTCTGTGTATTAAAAGTTGTTAAATGCAATTGTTTAGATGTGCATTTACACACTTATGCCTCCTAATCACATCCACATACACACACACACACACACTCATAAACCCTCATGTGTAAAGAACTGGAATCTTACCTCTTGAATTCTTTTAGTCGGTTCGAAGCGAACTGTAAACACAACAAGTCTGATGTTGTCTGCGCAAATAAAACTTCATTGCAAACAGATTAACATATGCAAGCAATTGAAACCTGCTTACAGCTGTGAAAACAACAGAGCAGCTGATGTGGCTAACAGTTCGGTTAACTGAGTAGTTTAACAGTCTTGCACAACCACAGCTGTAAATCGAATAAGCGGTGAAAACGCGTGCTTACTATAATCGACATCGAGTTCATCTGGATACGAGTACATAATTCGGTGCAGAGCATCCCTTTGTCTTCGACTGCTGTGAACATCCCTTGTTTCGCCCCTCAACCAGTCGTCTGTTAAACATCTAACAGCAGACGATGTCTCGGTTGGCTCTGTTAATCAGCACTGCGTTCAGCACGACTTGTTCGTTGTGCGGTTCGTCGCGGTTCGCTGCGCCAGTATCGGCCAGATATACAGATTCGACGCTCAGCAAAGTGAATCAGAGGCAGAAAAGTCGCAGACGAATGAAATTGGGAAGACGGGCAGCCACGGCTTGCTTAGTTTATAAACGTCAACCGTGGAGTTCGCATGTCGGTTTTTGACTCGCAGGCGACGCATACGGACGGTGCAAAGCATCCCGATAAAGTTACAACAGCTGAATGAAAGATAAAAATTCTCAAGAGTTGTAAAGCAAGAAGAAAAAAAAATTTTAATCAAAAGTTAAAAAGTTGTTAAAACCAAAATAAACAGATCAATCCGGAAAAAGCAAAAAGTTGTTAAAAAATCACCTTTTTCAACTATTAATCGTAAACGACTCTAATAAATCGTTTGTTTATAAAAACGTACACTGAAAAATCGCGGCGTGTCAAAACAACTTTCACATACATACACACCCCAAAATATTACCCACTCACAGTTCGTCGCTCTGCTCTCTGATATCGATAACATTTTCCGACGCTCCGGACGCGATTTTTCCGGCGAGTTTTCCCTTCGGGGCCGCGCTGATTTCCAAAACCACTCAAGATCGCTTTCATTCTTGCGCGTTCGCTCTTCCGCGGTGTTCGTGCGAGGCAGATCGAGATCGAGATCGTTCAGATTGCAAGATAGCAAATTTCTTCTCGACTAAAAACCGAAAAACTCCACAAACGAAACGAGAGCAAACCACAAGCGTCGCGAAATCGAACCTCTTGCAGCTGAGTATCAAGGACCGAAGGACCTCCAATACGCCACCGCCCGCTTGGTAGCCGTAATTATTTGTTGAGAACCTAAAGAACTTCAGTACCGCTCGTCGTCGTCTTCGTCGTCGTAGTCGCAGCCAGCGAAATTTATAATTACTCGGTCTAAATTTAGAAAACGTGTGTGTCTGGCGGTGTATCGGGCCAACACAGCCACAGCCGCAGACTGCCGCTCGGCGAGCAGCTTGTGCCACAGCGTGATTCAGCCATTCATCCATGCGTCTGCACGCTCACACTCGCACGCACACACACTCGCACGCACGCATGCACGTACGAGCGATACTCAGCGGCGCATAGAAACGTGCGCCGAGCGCCGCGTGGATTATAATAACACTTCAACACTTCCCGCGGCCGAGCGGGTTGAGAATCGGAAAAGATTTCGACACAACTGCGGTGCGGAAGAGAACCGCAGCGGAGAGGCTGCTGAAAAGTGCAGTTGCTCCCTACGCTGAGCGCACCGAGTGCATCCATTCGAGATCCAAGTGTATCGCATCCATCTGCAGCCATCCGTCGGGCTGCTAGTACGGCAGCGATTCGGGAGTGCGGCAGCCAACGCACTCGCGCGTCTTTGTAGCTCGTAAACTGCGCCGAGAACTCAAACGCTGCGGCGCAGCACCCTCACGTCGCGAGCGTTTATTTTCCGATCTGTATGTGGCCGGTATCTGGTATCTGTAAAATTGTATCTGCTGTACGACGCTGAAGCAGTGGCACTCAAATCACTCAAGAATGACGAAATCGTAAAAAGAAAAAAGAAGCGCGGCCACAGCAACAAGAACAACACAAGTATGAAAGAAAACTGAAGCGTAGCGCTTTAGAAAAACGCAACATCAACAACAACAACAACAACAGTCCGTAAAAGCAACGGCCGCTGAGAAAACTACAGAAAGTCTACAAAAAACTACACCGACTGCAAAAAGTCATCTTTTCATGTGTTTACATCGTACGAAATTGTACGAAATCGTAGCGGCGGCGTATACGTAACGCGCGTCTTTGTTGCAAGCCTAAATCTGTTGTTGGCTTGAGGGCGGCAACAGGTAGACAACGAGCAACCAACGATCTACTTTTCCAACGCGTAACGTGCGTCCTTCGCCACTGAAAAGTAAAACGAAAAGACTCGACGAGCGCATCCTTGAAGGCCTCCAACGCCTGACTAACGCGCGCAACGCAGAGGGTGGGAACGCGAAGGCGTGATCATCGCGCTCAGATTTACACATCTTGCAGCAGTGTGAAGGTGCAGACGCGTATTTATTGGGAAAAACGCGTACCAAAATAGATTGGAAAAATAAGAAGAGCAATTGGTGAAAATTTATTGGAAAGAGTAGATAAAAAAGAATTTATTAGAAATTCCTCAGACTTTTAGAAGACAATTCAGACACAAAATTATAAAATAAATTTTGAAATATAAGACAAAAAATTAGTTTAAACGCAAATTGCAAAATTGTTTCGGGAAAGTGTTAATCCACTTTTAAAATATCTTAAAAGATATTTTAAGAATTAAATTTAAAAATTAAGCCGAAATTTCATAAATTTGAAAGTTTCATAAATAAAAGAAAATATCATTTGGTGAACAATTGAAAGTCACTAAAATAATAAATTGTGAGTTTTATGATTAAGAAATTGAAATCTAAAAAAAAATAAATAAAATTAAATTTTTTTCGCACGCAATCACTGAAACAAACAAACAAAAAAGTAATAATTGGTGTCCGCATGATTCACAACGCATTGATTTTGTTATCAGTGACGACATCTACGCTCTTCGTCGTCAATCGCAACGTTTCGCAACAACTTCTCTGAGCTCATTTGAATTCACTGAAGCCAGTCAGTCAGAAATGACTCAGTTCAAACAAGCTGCAACAACACGCAAAAAACCACAACAACAACTACCACAGCAACATCACTGCCAGCTACAGCAACGTCCACCAACATCATATTCCTTGGCATGTTAAATTTAGTCGGCGCGTTTAAGTGGAGCCAATAAATTAAATCGAAGACGACCGAAAAAGTCTGTATTTTTCAATCTTTTGTGCAAAAGTAAAAACTGTAATAAGAAAAGCGGGGACACAAAAGAATTAAAAAAATTGCTATCAACAATGAATTTCACTTGCCGATTTAGCTACTGCAGCAACAACAATCAAAGCCAGCAACATAGCAACATCAAGGACACGAAACGAAAAGTTGCCGCGGCATCGCATGCTGTGTTGCAGCAACATTAAGTGAATCCTAAGCGGGAATCGTAATTTGTGTCATTCATATAGAACGGGTTTCGAGTGTCCAGCGTCATACGCACACACGCACATACGCACACATATATATTCACACACGCACACGAATCAGTTTGAGGGGTGCTTTTTTGTCTAGCAGAGTTGTTGCCAACAAGCTCTGGAGACGCCATGTATGCGCGGGTTTGGCGCAGATGGAGTCTCAACACGAATCGAATGTCTTTCTTGTGGCTCGCTGCGGTCACTCTGTTGCTACTGATTTTATGCGCTCCAACAACAACAACGACGACAACATTCGCCATGACAACGACAATCGCGAGCAGACAAAATGCAGCAGGAGCAGCAGCAGCAGTAGAAGCGAAAGCAGCCGTTGTGGCGGCATCAGCGGCGAGCTACACATACAACAGAGGCAGGTTGTGGCAAAGATGGCCCAGCCGGCCTTCGGCGGCAGCAGCTGTGGCAGCAGAAGATGCTGGCGTCGCCGAAAGAAGTTTCTTCATACCTGTTCGCGCAAATGCAGAAGAAAGCAGCGGCAGTAGCAGCAACGCAGCCAGTCGGCCAGCTAGCTATCAGCAGCAACCGCCCAAGAACAGCCCCAGTAGTCGTAATCGTAGTTGTAGTAGCAGCAGCAGTAAGATTCCTAGCAGTAGTAAATTGTTTAGAAGTAGTTTTCAGCAGCAGCAGCAGAAGCGGTTGCAGCAGCAGCAACAGCAACACGCTGATCGCTTAGCGCAGTCTCAATACTATAAAACGCCAGCCACCGCCGCACAGAAGCCATCCGCAACAGTATTTGCGAATTCCAATAATTCGCCACCGACAGCACTGCGAGAACAGCAACATATTTATGTTGCCCACGAAGGCGCAGACTATGAAGAGGATGAAGAAGTGGATGAGGAGGAGGCAGGGGACGACGAGGGGGTCGAGGATGAAATAAATGAGGAGAATGAAAACGAAGATGAAGCTGAAAGCGAAGCTGATACCTCCGAGGAACATGTTGCCGACAACGCTGACTTGGCAACATTCAACAACAATTTTAATCGCAACAGTAAACTTGTCCCCAGTGATGCAAGTAGTCAAGCAAACACTTTGTACAATCGGCTTGTCAGGCAAAGGCAACCCACGCCGCAACTGCAACGTCAGTCACCGGGAAACACGGCAGCCACCACGACACGCGCGCACAACACGAAAGCGCGACGACATGTGCAGCAATCAGTGGACGTAAATCATAAGAAGCTACATCAGCAGCAGCAGCAGCAGCAGCAAAAACAATTGCTGCCAGCAACCGGCTTTCACAGTCCAGTGCGGGAAACTGCGACTGTAAGCAGCAATCCTTCGTCGCCCACCGCACGGACGCGCAACAAAAGCGCTACGCTACCCTTCCGTTACTTCATCGAAACATTCGAGATACCAGCAACTCTGCCCTTCACCGGCGACCTCACACAGCAACAGCGACTCATGTTGCTTCAGAGCGAACAACTAAGACGCTGGCAGCTGGATCAACAGCAGCAGCAGCAGGCGGCACGCAGTCGCCGCGACTCGCGTCCCTTTGTTGGTTTAAGTACTGCTGGAAGCAGCAGCGGCAGCAACAGCTACCAACAACGACATTACTATAGCGCACAGCAGCAGCAACAACTACAATTGCAACCTTACCAACGCGTGCAGCACCAGCAACATCTGAATCCCAGCAATACTTTTTACCCGAAGCAACATCACAAAACGCACAGCAACCAGCAGGAGCAACAACATCAGCATCAAAACCAAATGCATCACCAACATCCGCACCAGCGGAACAACCGTCGCCGCCGCTACTGCTCGGCACGCGATCCCGCTCAGCTCGCCTTCGAAGCGCCGACCGTCTTCGAGGGCAAAATAGTCTCCATGACGCCCGACCGTACCGCCAACTTCTCGGCCACCGTCGAGGTGAAGGAGATCTTCAAGCAGCAGATCGGCTACCGGCTGCAGAGGTATCTGCGGCTGCAGTTCACCTACCGCAACACGAGCGGCGAGTGCGACATCTACCGTGAACAGTTGCGGCCGCGCGGCCTGGTGCGCGGCGACGAACTGGAGCAGGGCCGCATCTACCTGCTGTTTGTGCAGCAAATCGATCTGGGCAACTTCACGATACTCGGCCAGCCGATACGCAAGACGCGGCGCGTCGTTGAGGCGGTGAAAAACGCTGTGAGCGAAAATTATGGTGAGTTAAGTTTCAACATGTTGATTTTCGAATTTTTTGGGGCTAAGATTTATCGAGAAAAACTGATCGGCAGTACAAGAACTTGCCGACAGATGTTCAATAAATTAAATCTTTTTTTTTTGATTCTGTTTGTTTGATTCTGAATTTTGAGCTTGTGTCGCATTTTCAACGCTTCTCTACAGCACTCTGATCGAGTTGCTATCGAGTTCCAAATAATTAAGTAACGATGAAAATCAAAGATCAAAGCGACTCTGCGACAAGATGACAAATAAGTAGCCACTGTCGCCCACACCTGAGTGCTTCGATCGCTTCCAGATCGTTAGGATTTCACAACCGCAGTTGAAGAACAGTAATGAAAAATCAATTGTAATGCGAGATCGTTAACGACTGACGAATGGATAAGCATAAACTACTGACCGATACATGACTGTTACAAAAAATGCTGAACACGATCGAACATAAATTTGGTGGAGGCGTACAAATTTGTTATGCCAAATTAGGTAACTTCGTTGAAAACGGTAGCCGAGTTATTGTTTACCTCAAAATCTAAAGCAACATCTGGCTTATATCGTGTAACAGGTGCAAAAATTAATACATTCTATTTTAAAATAATTGATCCTTGTACTTCCAACTAACACACCGCCCTATCATGTCGTTAATTAAAAGGTCTTCAATACGTACTCGAGTCTAAAATAGAGAGCCCCACTAGAAAAGTGCAACCAAATTTTGTGCTAAACTTTTTGTAGAATTTTAATGGTTTCTTCCTGTCTTCTTATTGCACTATCGATCTGTAGGTTTTGAAGGTTTCTGAGGATCTCGGTGGGATTCGGCCATACAGATAATAGGAAAATGATAACCGTTTCAATGATTTCTCTTATCTGTATACATGGTGTGGCAATTGTTGCTGTTTCACTATGTCATTGTTGAGGTTTTCCTATAATTTCCTTGTTGTTTTCTTATTTTGTTGTTGTTGTTGGTCCTTCTGATTTTCTGTTTTACCTGTAGTTTCATTTAATATCAGCTGATGCGAATCACGTCCACGAAATTATTAAAATCTTTAATCCGTGTAAGAGCGAAAAGGAGGGCGCGATATCAAGGCTTGCGGAAACTTGAGCAACATTGTTGCTAAGCAAGCTGAACTGAATGAAATTAACATGCAGATGCAGAGGAAGAAAGATCGTATGTAAGAATTAAAAAACAGAAACAGCATTAAAACAGTCCAAAGGAAATTGAAGTAAAATTGTTGTTTTCTTTTTATTGCTGCTCGCTGAACCGCAACTCATGTAACGCGAAATCGTCAAGCCTCTGACTTTGAATATATTTCTGAGGTGGTTGTTACTGTTGTTGTTGTTGTTGTTTTCGCTGGTGTGGCGTGGCGCATTGTTGCTGCAATACTTGCAATAATTTTAATTGCTGTTGCTACAATAAACAACCACCGCTGTTGGATCAGCCGCAGACAGGCCAACTGTGATCCCTGCAGAGGTCACCAGGCATTCATGCTGAAACAACATTTAAAGAAAGAAGCAAAAGGAACCCCACTTCTGGAAGTACGAATAATTAAGCTGAACATTTGGAGCGATAAGAATTGTAAATGTGAATTTTTGAAATTTTTACACAATTTATATTGTTGCTATGCAATAAAAACTCTAAAATGCGTTTGTGTGTGTCAAGTGAAAATCGAACAATTAATTCTGGATCAATGGAAAACGCATTTGATTGGGATG
Organism: Sicus ferrugineus; assembly: GCA_922984085.1. Lineage (NCBI taxonomy): Eukaryota > Metazoa > Arthropoda > Insecta > Diptera > Conopidae > Sicus > Sicus ferrugineus. The sequence goes on along the minus strand of OV277350.1, from coordinate 34,813,252 downwards.
TATGAGGTCCAAATTGAATTTTCGTTGGGCTCCAAGAAGTTTAATTGAAAAGAGAATTTTCTGCGATGGACAAAAATAATAAAAATATTTTTCGAACACATAAAAACAGTGGCTTCGGTATTGGAATCTGCCCACAATCCCACCACTCACATGTTTTTTATTCATCGACTGTCTGAAGTTAGTTTGATAACTAGTTGAAAACAAATCAAATCTCCATTTAATTGCGGTTTGAGAAACAAAAACTACTTGCGAACCTAACTTCCAACCAGTTGAATTCCGCGCCGAGTGGTTTCTGCAGCCTCGTTGCGTATACAAGTTTATGTCTGTGTTCGTGCGGGTGTGTTGAATAAATTATTTCGGTCTGGTGAGTATAAACAGAGCGTGAAGTTGTAACGAACACACATACGGCGCTACAACACAACCAACAACCATAACAATATAAAAGAGAACTACAATAATAACATCATCAACAGAACAACAACAATCCATTCCTCGCCAGCCTGACCAGCTACATATCTGACTATCGGTCTGTTCCTCCGCAGACACTTTGTCTCTGTGTCTTGCCTCTCGCCTCCTCATATTTCTTGTTTCTTTTCTTTCCAGGCTTCTCCACTCCGTTTCTGCTAGTGATAAAATCACTCAACTTTTGCACTCTCATCGCCGCTGCTGCTGAAATCATGACGAGTTTCCCGATTTCCATACACTTACATACACACCCTAATCTGCACTCACACGGCTACACCGCAAGCGCATCCGTATCCGTTGCGAAGATTTACTGTGCGAACTTCCTTCCTCTCATCGCTCTGGCCAACGCGCTCTACCGATTCTTATCTCTTTCCATCATCTACCATCTCGGTCGTTCGTCGCTCCGCCGTCTCCACCACCTCCGCTATCTTCACCACCTCCGCCGTCTTCATTCCGCTTTATGCCGACTTTCCTTTCATTGTTTTGAGCCATGAAGTTTAATTTCTCGATTTTATTATAACTCGGTTTATAGTTTATTGCAGGGTTGCGTGCTGCCAGGCGACTGGCTCTCAGCTGCTTCTCGGTGCTTCTCGGTGCGGCTGGATGCGCAGACTGCATAAATTTAGAAGTCAGTCGTTATTTTCTTTTATTGTTTTCCCTTTTGTGTTTTAAATAATTTCAATTAGGCGGCATGTGTTTTTACTTGCCGATTCGGACTGCGTTCCCGGGCAGGTGGCTGGTGGGTGCGCGGGAGGGTGGACGGGAGCCTCGGAGAGTAGGGAAGAGCAGGTTCCGTGGTGAAACAGCAGGATCTCGCTGTCGTTATGCACTTCGAAATGCTTATCGCAACAAGACAGTGATTTATAATGTTATGTAAATTATTTCGTCGGTGAGATGCATCCGAACACCATACTCGCCTTCTGCGACCGGCACGCCAACATACCGATATGTAGTCTGCACTGTTGTTTGACGATCTCACTAGAGATGAAAAGATCAGGAAGACACTCAACCACCCGTAACTGGAAAATTAAAAGGCGCACATTCCTCTCACACTTGCGTCACACTTCAGGGAAAATTCCTATTCATGAGTTTACATTTACACATCGTATGATACCGCCGGTCGTCTATTGAGCCAAATGCTAAGAACCATTTTTATTACATAATATGTTATCGTATGATATCGTGATAACGATCGGGTCTACTTAACGAAATCCTATCTGATGATATTAGTAGTAATAATAATCAGGCTTTTAATATCTTTCAAACGACGTTGTAAAGTGAATGGTATCGATATCGTATAGCCATCGCCTCTTGAATTAAATATTATTGAGCGACTTTATTCATCCTATAGCATGTTAACAGTATTATTCTATAACAGTATATGGAGAAATGAATACAATGAATGACGTCGGATGATTACAGTCGTCTCCGAATTTAACAAATAAACCAATGAAAACGTGGTATCCATAAATAAATCCTATTAATTTAATAGGATTTATATAATAAGCCTATTAATTATTGAAGGAAATACTTCTTAAAGTTTTAAAAATTAAGTTATTCTGGTTTGCCTCGAAGCCGCAAACTTTTATCAAATTGCTTTACTAATAGCCTTGACTGCTAGTTTTCACTTACAAAACCAGATAAGGAACATTTGCCAAACACTAGGGCAACCTAGCAGACAAGACAATCACTGATAGATATTTCGTAGCAGTCTTTTTTATCTCTTTTTCTATCTTTTTCTATTTATCTGTCTCTACATGCTTTGAATGTTGGAGCATCACATTACAACACTGTGTATCTACTTGTATCGTTAAAAGAAGATATTTGAAAGTTTACAGATACTCATAACAACAATAACAACAGTCACAATGACAACATTATGACATCTAAGTGATCTAATCACCGTATGTACTCAGCAGAAAAAACACACAACAGTAACAACAAAGGCTCCCACTGTCTTTGTAATTTTCTCAGGACAACAAAATTGAATCGTTCAGAGGCAAAAGTGTTACAACATATGGTACATATTTGAAGAAAAACTAGAAAAACATATTTTAGCTTTGCTGTTTGAGGAGAATTCCGTCTCATACCTTTTATCGAGTACAGTAACAAGACCGTCTCATTGTTCATATGGATCAACGACCCCCAAACCGGTGCGACGATATTTACGAATCGGGTCGAAATCTTTTTGCAGTTTTTAATAGCTCCAAGTACAACTTAATTGGCGCTGTGTTATTTTTCTTCTCCTCTTTCAGTTAAAGAACCTAAAATTATATAGGTCAACACAACTGATCATTTCCATCAACGGCAAAAATCCCCCAAAGTAGAGGCTGCCGTTCTGCTATATATTCTCATTTAGAAAAAATCTGAGCAAAACGTAGTGGGGCGGAGATATATAAATACTTTGCGGACGTCCTCATAGTAGAGTTCTTACCGCCAAAATTTGTATTTTATACTATATTTTTATATGTTTTATTTTGTTTTGTGTTGCTGTCTGTACTCGCTTTAGCGATCATATCTCAATTTAAAAGAAAAAATCAAAAGAAAATCTTAATAAACATAAATAACTTAACCTAGTTCGTTTAATCGTTCAATCAAGATGTTCGCTAACTTTTATTACTCGCACGACAGCAGCTCGTCAGTCGATCGATTGACAGTACAAAATCTATTAATAATGCAATCAAATTGCGAAGACACATTTTTGTAGATGAGATACAGTGGCAGTAGCCACAACAACAAGAACATCAACCACAGCGACGACGATGATATCCAAGTACGATAGCCAGCCTGCACTTGGCAGCGGCAGAGTTTTACCACGCTTTTACGCACTCAAGTGAGCTGAAGTTTATGAGTTGTAGGCGCCAGCTTGAAACAAGTGATGACTTCATAGCACTTGAATGACAACGATATGCGACCAGGCAGACAGACGAAGAGACGTACAGATCAAGAAACAGACGTGTAGACCGATATATACTCGCATAAAGCAGAAAACCTTCGATGGACTTTGATGAAAATGCGCTGAATATGTGCAATAAGTAAACGGGTTTGCGTGTGCGAGTGTGTGTGGCAATATATATATGCCTGGATATATGCAAATTGAAAACAAGTACATATTGGGCGTAAAAATGAATTATTATATCATAGTATGTGGTGGGCAGAGGACGCAGATGGGGCAGCACTGAATGAAAAGATGGATATCTGACTCATTAGCCGGACATATAAATCAGTCTTTCCAGTAAGTCAATCACACGATTTCATCTGTCTTTGCAAAGAGTTTCCCCTTGCTTTAAAACCTATTTTCACGAATTCCTTCAAAATAAGTGCAAAAGTCTTCACGTTATAGAAAAAATCTTGGCGAAAAATATCTAATTAGTTTCCATTTTTTCTGTGTGCGATTTTATATTTAGTAATGATGAATATTTTATATTTATATTATTGCATATTAATATTTCATTTTTTTTTTCTATATCAGAGTTCAGGAGCTGCTAAGCTTCAAAACTTTTTGTGCTGATAGCACGAGCTCCTGTTAAGAGGGTTGATAGCGGGAGGGGAGTGGAAAGATTTTTTTTTTTTTTTTTTGTTTTTTGAAATTGTAGAACTATTTTTTTAGTTTTTGTAGAACTAATAGCGCTAGGCGAGGCCTTAAGTACGCCCCAGCAACACCAAAGTTCACCTTCAACAATACCATAACCATTCCAAACACAATCTTAACTCGTCTGAATGATTTGACGATGGATAATAACGAAAAGTATCGTACACCACTTCATCGTGGACTTGATGCAGCTCTGCACTCTATTTTAGTATCTTATTTCGAAGATTATCCCATGTTTCCTTCCAAATTCCTCCCTGTATTCTGCCCCATTTGAGTGTCCCGTCGACTAATCTATGCGTGAATCTATTTGAATTTTATCTTCCTGATCATAAAAATCCTTCATAACTTGTTTTTATTGCCTTTTAGAGTCACTGTTGACTTCAAGGGAAGTGTTGTTGCCATCGCTGTTGTTGCCGTTGCCGTCGCGCCATTCGTGTTGCAATTCAAGTTCTGAGCATTCTGTCTTAATTATGCATTAATTACATCAAACATTAATACACGTGCCCCTTCCAGAGAGACGGAGACGGAGAATGTGTGAAGGGCGGTGGTCCTTCATCAACCAGTTGTTCGCAGAAGCAACAGCTGTGGTCGAGCGAGCAACGAAGTCGCTCATCTAGTTGCTGGATTCTAGTGCGACGCCAACTTGCCAGCAGTCCAGCAGTCCAGCCTCGCTATAGTTTGCACCCCATTCCTTTTTATTTCGTGCCATTACCCTCCCTGACTCGATTATTTTTATTTATTTCTGTGTTCGTTTTTGTTTTTTTTTTGCAATTCTTCGCATAGCAGCGAGCTACTTGATTATAGTATAATACGTCGTCGTCGTAGCCCTGGTTGTTGGTCGTGTTGCTGGTCGATTGACTGGTTGAGTTTTAGATGCTGTTGCTGATGTTGCCGCTGTTGTTGTTGTTTTTGCTTTTTCTACTGTGGTTGAAGATTTTTTTGATAAACATTTAACTGAGTAACCTGCTGTGCGTTGATCTCGTCTTACTGCCTACCGGGATGCGCCTGCTGCAGCGCCAGACAATTTGTCGCTGCCATGTCGCATCGCTTTTCCTCCGCCAAATCGAAAAAAGTTAGCCGGCGATGGGTGATAAGCATAAAAAACAACCAGGCGAAAGAGCGACCAACAGCTGGAGGCGTCAACAACACAACAAAATCAGGTTTGCTGTTACTGGCTTTCGGTTGCTCAGGAGTTTTTCTTTGATTTGTTTGGTCAAACAACGTTTATTGCACTTGTCGAGTAAGGGCGTACCGCGAAGGGTCCGGTGGATATTGAGAAATGGGGGGGGGGGGGGAGAAACATAGACCTCACTGAGAGTTCCTTTTAATTGCGGTGAGTCCAACAATGTGAGTTGTTATTATTTCGAAATTTCACTCCTCCTCCGGGGAGAAATTTAGCGTACGCCCATTTTTCAATGCATGTGAAACATGTTTGACGTATTCAAGCTGTATTCCTGGTCCACAATTTTATGAGGGAAGAGTCGCGATTGAGAAAGGAGTGCGGTAGGAAGAGAGAGGGAGATAAAGTGCAAGTTTTTCAGGTATGTCGCCGACTGATGGATTTCACTACACTGAATCCTGCCCTTCCATGCGTGAGAAATTCTCCAGTTTGTTTGAATTCCTAGTTTTTGCACTCAGTCAGGTTCCACTTGATTATCCTACCGGTCTCGGCACAACGACAGGTATCGTCAACATATGTTGACTTCTTTCATTTGCTGGGAAATACCAGCCAGTCAGAATTTTATTAAGAAACCGTACTGGGCTTTTATGACTTCGAAGAAACTACGGCAACGAAGTTGGCAGGATGTGGGAATTTCCTTGCATCAAATGGGGGTGAGGAAATTCCGCTGTCGCACAGAAACGTGTCTTGCTGCTTGAAGGGAAATACCAGTTTAAGCAATGACATCTCCCAATCTTTCTAAAAGAGAGATTAAGTACATGAGGTGGCTACCTATATGTGTATATTGTTGGCGTTGTTGACATTGGAGAAGCAGCAGCAACATTTCTATGCAGCAGCATTACTATAAAATGCAGCAGCAACCATGGAAAATGCCCAATGCGCCGCATGAAATCCGCTCATCCCGCCGTGCATGCTGTTTAAACGGAGGAGCACAATTGTGTGCGTGCATGGATACACGTGAATCCATCCAGTACCGATTTTTCGCCAACACACTAAAACACACACACACCTGCCGACCGGCTGCGAAACAAAAACCATGGATAAGCAATAGATTTGTGCTTCTTTGAGCTTAAGTTTTTCGCTATTCTTCATCACACTCATGCGTGCGACTCGCGTGAACTGTGTGCGGCTTTCTTAGGGGACCCTTTTGGCGGTTCAGCATACGGTTGGGCGCCCCGTCGCGATGAGATGTGAAATTCATTGCTGCGGCAAGAATATTCCAAGTATTTTTGCACTTTTCGACTCACTAATTGAAGCACTCACTTCAAATAATAAGCACATGATAAGCTCGTGCTATTGCTCTGATCGAATCTGGCCGAAGATGTTACTTAGAACAGAGTTTCACGACCTATTGCAGGTAGAGCGAACCAATTCAGTTAGGAATTGTGGATCAAATGAACGTCAAGATATAAGCTTTCGGCCTATTAAAAGATTGTATTTCTGGGGATAACAGCTTGAGAAACAGTTAGAAGATGTTGCCAGACGATGCTGCCCAGATGTGGATCCGATAATTTTGCTTACATGATGTTTCTAAGCGTGAGTGGAAGGCCGCTATTGAGCACCCATGCTTAAATTACTGTCTTTGTGATAAATTAATTTGTGTTCATATACAGAGAATGATTCTCTACAATTAAGGAAAACTGTTCTAAACCGGAAAAAAAGTGTGGAGGAGGAAAATCGTTCCTGAAAATTAAGCTTTGTTGTTCCTTTTTTCGAGGAGCCTTCATTAGAGTAACCTCCTCATTGCAGCAACAACTGCTCACCCTCAGCAATTGTTGTAGCCCTCAACCTGGGCGGTCTGTACTGCGGGGTACGCGTACATGATAAGAAAGCTTAACCCTTGCAGTCCGCAACCAATTTAGCCACGATCTGCTGCGAAACTTACTCATCCCTGCACACTCTACTCGAGTGCTCAGTCAGTTGGCCGTTGTTTCCGTCGGTTGCTCGTACGCATTTCAAAAATTTATTTATTTTAATTTTATAAATCAGCGTTTCAGGAATTTTAAATACGCGTTTCCGTGTCCCGCGATTGCTGGTTGTGGTGGTCGCTCAGCAGCAGCAGTAGCGAAGGCAGCAGTAAATGCGGCGTCGCCGTAGCAACTGAAGAAGCTGCACACATAATTTTCACCCCAAGGCAAAACTGACAAGCACCAGGCATTAAATTGCTTCACCAGACACAAGGCGACTGACTGCTGCTGGCTGTTTGTTCGCATGTTGGTCCGTCTACTCGGTCGGTGCCTTTTTGCACGTCCGGTGACTGCGACTAAATTTTTGTTGTTTTGATTTGCAATTCTTTATTTTTCCCGCCAAAGTTGCCCCTTCCCTTCTGCTCTTCTTAATCAGCAGCAGCAGCTCGTGTGTTGCATTTATCGATGCCGGCGTCTGAATTGCAAGCAAATTGAATGATTTTCCTGTGATGCAAAGAGGCACCAGCAGCAACATCATCGGTGTGCACTGCAGAAATTCCAGCAACCACAACAACAACAACATCAGCAATGCTTGCAACAAAGTACCTTTTTTTAATATTGTGTGGAACAGGTGGATCGGTTTTTTGTGCTACGCATCTCGATCGGTGCGGATGCGCAGATAAGCAGACAGACACAGGAATGCAGTAGAAGGAGGGGACTGCGCCGCGGCAGTAGGGGCGCAGAAGCAGTCAGAACTGTAGCACTGACGGGTGCAGCGAGGGTGCGAGGAGCAAGCGAAAGACTGCGCGAGCGCACGAAAATTGATCAGTGATTTTGGCCGCAGGCTGCGCTGATGCACTCGCATGACAGCAAGAATAATTATGTAATAAGTGGGGCCGCATGTTGCTCGGCTACATGTGGCACGCGGCGACGAGAAGCGACAAGGAGCAGCAACACACAGCTGTGATGGGCGTGCTGAGTTGCGGAATTTAAAGAATCCCTGCTACACTCGCAGGTTGCTTGGCATTTGCTGGAATGTTGGTGGCCTGATGAAAGTTCGGCAGCAGCAGCAGCAGCGGCAAGAACTAAATTTTTAGGCGATGGTTGGAATGAGGGAAAGTTTATAGATTTTCAGATTTTTAGGAGGGCCGAGTGGAAGGCAGGATGAATAGAGGAACAAATTGTTTATCTACCTTATTTAATTTGAAATAAAAAATTCTTATAATTAAAAAAGAAAATAAATTCTGGTTTTCGATTGCAAATGTAAGAAAAGTCTGTAAATCCAAGCACTAATTTAACCCATTGCAATGGATTATTAACTGTCTCTAATAGGATTTCATGCCGAAATTAAATTCGCGATGGTAACACTTGCAGTTTGCCAACGTTGCCAATGCGACAGGCGAGTATAAGTTGAAAATCAAGTTGAGGACTTTTAATCCCTCACTCGAGCCGACGAGTTTTTAGAGATTTGACGATATGATTTGAGGAACGTCTGGGAAAATCAGTCAGCATGCGGCGGCAGCGACAACACTAACAACAATAGCAAGAAAAACAGCGATAACAACAAACAAGAAACTCAAGTGCACCAAAAGCTTGTTTGCCACATGCAAACGAGACAGGAATTATTATTATTGCTGCTGATTGCATGCTGCACAAAATTGTGACCGTGCTCTTGGCAACTCTTATTGGTGGCGGCGGTCGACTTCACTATGAATCTTAAAAGCTCTCTTCTTCCTCTCCACTTCGCGCTCCTTCTCTTGCACGTGTACGCCTCTCCGGAATTCATGTCTTGCTTCTCACGCAGCCTGGGCTGCCAGCTCGTATCAGTGTTGAAAATGCCCACACGGCAATTCTGGAAATAAAACCCACCATTTCGCACTGCTCTTTGTAGATGCCAACGAAGGACTTCAATGCCAAACGACTTAGACGCTTCCACAGAAATCTCGTAATTAGTGGTGCACACGAGCAAGTATTTCCAGCTTTCTTGTTATCCCGAACTGGATTCTCGTCTATACAGAAATTGACCGTCGTCCCGATTAAAATTTAGAAAAGAGATGATTCAATTAAAAAATCCCATGAGACTACCAGGTATTATACATCAGCCGGTAAAATTTGGCAAGTTTTCGACAAACTGGCAGCTCTTCTCGCAGCTGCAGCTTTTGCTGTCTCTGTCGCTTGGCGCGGCAATCAATAATCGCGTTGATAACCATCATGTCGAATTCTTTTGCTCTTTTATTTTTCCAAACAAACAGCGCGTTTTGGCTTTATTTTAGCCAGCGGCTGCCGCAGACACAGCAGCAGCAATTGTTGTGTGTGCGCGCTGCTGCTGTTACTGCTGCGGCTGCTGCTGCTGCCGCATGGCGACATGAATTATTGCTCGAGTATGAATGCGCTTGCGCGCCGATCTACGCGAATTCGGTGAGCGAATGAAATGCGAAACGAAACATGGAATTCCTTGCACTCGTGGACAGCAGGACGGACGACGGACGTGCAGGACTTCGGTGGGTTCGCACGCTTTTCGCGGAGTCGCACAGCCGGTTGCTGCGGTGCGGCTGCGGCTGCTGGTGGGTTGACTGGCTGCCCACCTGCCTGCCCGTCTGCCTGGCCGACGGCCGATGGCCGACTCCAAGGCAGGCAGTTTACGAGCGCTCTTTACTATGCTAATTACGTCATGTGGTCCGCTTATGGCGAGTTTGCGTTATGGGAACCAAAAACTGGAATTGAACTGTTTGCGCCGACTTGACTCAAAATTTTTCACAACACAAAACTGCAGCAACCAAAGAAAAGAAAAGAAAAAAAAGGAGTTTCCTTCGTTGTGCGGTAACAGCAACAACAGTGCTAACAACAACTTTAGAAAAAATGGCAGAGTTGCAGGGCTGGCATGCGAAAGCCAAGGCAGCAACACCGACATCGCCAGCGCGGCCGGTGATGCTGCCGCTTCTGCTGCTGGTATTTGGGCGATGTCGCACGGGCGCATTCGAATCTTTCATTGCACTTTTCATGTTTTATGTGGTCAAGCACGTTAGCGACAGGACGGACGGACAGCCGAGTTCGAGTACGATTCGTTGCACTGCTGTAGGCTGCCCGCTTCAGCGTTTGCAACTCCTCCGGGTGCAGACTGTTGCATGACTGAAATTTAAGTTAAACGTGTGAAATTGTTGGCCATTTTTTCTTCTATTCACTGCGAACGTAATTTAAGCGGCAAAAAAAAAGGATTGAGAATGGCATGCTGGATGCGTGCAACATGTTGGGGGCAACTTTTAGTTGAGTACTACAATTACGCATAGCAACATGTTGCTGGTTTATGAAACTAAACTTAAATACGATAAAATAAAAAAAGTAATATGAAATGAAATAAATCAAAGTGAAATAAAATTGAAGAATACAGATTTAATAAAAATAAAATTAAATAAAGCAAAATAAAATTAAATAAGACAATAAAATAAAGTGAAAAAAATAATATATAATAAAATTAACTGAAATAAAACAATAGCAAAATAAAATAGAGTAAAATAAAGTAAGATAAAAAATAAAACGCAATAAAATTAAATAAAGAAAAATAAAACGAAAGGTCGCACATACATCGCAGACTCCCATATCCACTTAATATCTTGATTCAAAAATATGGTGCAGGAATTCAAAACCTGCGCTTGGCCAACTCAGTCGCCTGTTTGCGGAAAAGTGTGCAACTTCTCGACGCACATCCAGTGCACGCTCACACTTCTGGTGATGCGCTTGGGAGAGTGAGCGACTGCTGGTGCGCTTGTGTGTTTGTGTTCCGCTTGGTTTGTGTGCCAGAGCGTTTAAAAATAAACCTGGGAATTCGCGCAACGTAAACGCAGCAAAATCAACAACAGAGATGAAAAGGAAGAGACAGACAACGCAGACGACAGCCACAACAACAACAGAAGAAATCACGAATTACCACGGCTGTTGCTACTTCACTCCCAATATCATTTAATGTGGACTCATATGAACTCAAATTGCGAGCACAATAATGAGTTTCTCTCTCTCGTTTCGTTCGCGTTGATAGTCAGCAACACTTCATGTTGCTCCATAAAATGTAATTAAATAAAATCCGTCGACAACCTTAAGGCAAAATCATCTCCAGTAATATTAGCAGAAATTAAACCTACAAACGTACCGTCGTCGTGCCGTCGCCATCGTATCGTGGTTGCTGAAGCCGAAAGAAGCAAAAGAAAACGCTAAAGTCGTCGCAACAAATGGCTTTCTATTTATCCATTTTTGGCAGAAAATCGCAGCGAACGTAGTCGATAAACGAGAATAACTGAGTCGAACTGCAACTGCAATGCCAACATCGATATGCACGAGTACTTGTTGTTGCTCTTGTTGTTGCCATCATTTTTAAAGTATCAAATGAATGTGGTTGCTGCTTGTATTTCTTTATTGAGTTAGAAAAAAAAATCAGTCATCTGCTGTCGTTGTTGTTCCTACCGAATATGAAGCCGGTTACTCAGCACTGCGGCAGCTGTAAGCAATCCAATCAAGAAGAGAAGCCTCTTTAAATTGCAAAATGAACTTAGTTACCTACATACACACACACAACAAATCCGCAACATGTTGACGCAACATTTAATGGAACGCAACTAATGAGCCAATTATTAGTTGGCATGGCAAAAATTTAAATTAATTGCTGGCCTTTAGCGGCTCTTTAAATGTTCAACGTTTCTAAGTTTTTATCTTCATCTCCACCTCCCCTCCCTTCACCAGTCAAAGAATTCACTGCAATAAAATGAAATTTAATTGCGTGCAGATTAAATCAAATCGTAGGCAGTTAAACTGAGTGCTGTACAAATTGTGACAGCAACAACAGCAACAACCTTTTATAAGGTACACGAAACAAGTGAACAACAAACATAGCAAAATACCAACAGAATTCTTTGAAACCTACGCAATAAATTGCTTTCAATAACAACAATACCAACAAGAACAACAACAACAAACGCAGAGGCCAGCAGTCTATGTAACAATTATATCCCAACAACAATGTGAATAATGATGGTGGCTTTCGGTGGTTAGTTGTTGCTGTCTTTATTGATGCTGTAACAACAACACCAACAACAACAGCTGCAACAACAATCATCATCATTAGCTAACCCCATCTTTGGTGAAATAGTGCAACCCCGTATGCATAATAATGAAGCCAACAACAACTACAACACCAACAACAACAACAAAACCAACAACAAAAACAACTTAACAACAACATTGAGATTGAGCTTACTTAGTTGCCGCACCAGCGCAAAACGAATACCTGAAGTGGACCGCGAGCAGAAGTCCACAAGCAAGTCAACACACACACACACACACACGCATTCACACAGTTGCTTATTAGTATCTGACTATATTTTAGGACATTGTCGATATTGGCAACAACAACAACCACTATGGTGAAGAAAACAAGCAACATTTTTATGCACCAACAAAGGCATTCAAATGGTCAGCCGGTAGTCACGCATTTCGTCTTTTCATCGCTGTTCACGCGTAACTAAATTCAATAATTTTATTATTTAGTAATTATTGTAGTCTAGTCATTTTCCCCATTATTATTTCTGTAGTCACTTTACTGAAGTATATACGAGTACATGTAAGTGTTAAACTTGATTCTTTACTTCATAAAAGATCAGTTCACTGACTATGTAGCGCGATATTTCTAAAACGGTTCGAGTGACCAAACAACATGCAGTCATCTTGGATAGCGTTTTGTATTTCCTGTAAATTGATATGTTCGGCTTTGTTATGAATGCAGTAGGTTAGCCGTTAGCTGCATTTGGAAGCTGTACATTTGAGTCGAGACCATTTTATACGAGTTTTTCAGGTGTGCGTACGACAATTTCACGGCTACAAATTAAGGCAAATCCAAACTGATCGAACCGATCTAGGAAATTTTATATGTTGCTGATAAAAAATATAAAAATTATGGAAACAAGAATATACAATTTTACAATACATACAAAATAAGAAATTAAATTCGTTTAATTATTTCTTTTAATATATTCACTGTTTCACCTGTTTAAATTTAAAATGCAGAAATTGTTGGCAGCAGGTGTTGCAGAATCGGAATGCAAAAGAAAGGAATGAAAAATGTTCACAGCATCAGCAGCAACAGAATTCGTCATTGCCAATTGACACACGAATATTCACCGAAGTAATGTGCGTGTAAGAAAAATAGTTTCAGTATTGGTTGCTCATTTTTTTGGTTTGACTAACTAAAGTCGAGACGAGTCCACTCTCGCCAACTCTCGGATTATGTGAGGCAAACGTGATGCTGTTCGTATTGATGCCAGAAGATCTCAAGTGCAGAGCATTTAAAGTTTATGGTGCCGAAAAGAGGAGCAAGAGCGCCATTTCCACTCGTATACTGACAGCTAATTACGACGAGTTCAGACCCAGTTGTAAGCTGAATGACTGAGTGGTAGAGTAGCACTTGCTATGGCCACAACAAAAATAGTAGCAGCAGAGGAATAGCAATGCCAGAAATCTGCCTGACGACGAAAGTTGCTAACAAAATTACGGGTATTTGTAAAGAAGCTGCTGGTGGTCCGTGTTGACAATACTGACAGCTACTAAAATCGCGCTATACGTACAGCACCGCCCTGCTGTTCAAATGCAATTAAACTCGGCGGGAGAAGCAGTAACTAAGTTTACGAAACAACTGTGATGAACAAGATACGCAGAAACAACATTCACTCACAAGAACTAATATAAACAAGTGTTTTCCCAAAAAACGTGGATGATTTAACATTTAATTATTATGCGTGGCTCGTTACACTATTTTATACTTTAGTTGCTTTTGTTTTCTTGAGAGGTTTCTTCTTCGTATTTTTAATTCGTGTGTCTTTTTTCACAAGTTTTCCTCTTATAGCTTGCCGCTTTTAATTTGGTCGCTTCTTGTCGTTTTTGGCACCGGGGACGCATAAATACACGTTTTTACAATTAAATATTGTATTGACTGTCAAGCGCCGCGAGCGTGGTTGCCGTTGTTGTGGACGTGTTGCTTTCGGGTTCCACGTTCTGCGAGCCTCTGAATTCGGAATCGCCCCTAACAAACAGTTGCCGCCAAGCAGCTCCCGGCTTAATTAAAATTTTCAGCACAGCTTTTTGTGCGGCATCTGAAAGTGCTTTTGGCTTTGTTTGACTTCTTCGTCCACGTTTATAATATAAACGAGATCAATGGCAAGCGTGGGAAACTTTTAATTTGCTTTATTGCTCGTTATAAATTTGAAATTATATTAAATTATGAGGAGAGCGTAGTTCAGGAAAGTGTTGGCTTAAACTTCCAGGTGCTTCCGAAATTATTCGAAAACTGAGCAAAAACTATGCTATTTGCGGGTTGTTTCCGCAACACAAACTCCTTTTTCTTTAAAAAACATACATAATTTTTAGGTGTATCGATTGAAAAGCGGAGACGAGGGCGAAAGATCAAAAAGTATACGGATGCGTTCGACAAGATCCATTATGGACGAATCATCTTTCATCGGCCATCGGTTATTGCGTGAACAGTATTGAAATCAAGAGCAGAAGAAGCAACAACCCCAACATCAACAACAACGACAACAACAACACCCTCAAAGAGAACCCAATAACATTATTACCACTAGTAATCGAACAACAGCCTTCAAGTCATCCGTGCATTTTCGCCTCTTTCAAAATTTTAGTTCTTAAGAAACATCGAGCAACATGTACAAAGTGTTCAGCAGACTGTTTGCTTGTCCGTTCGATCTTTTCATAGACCGGGACGTATCACCACCGCTGACTGCTACGTTTAAACTCGCCTTGAGTGCATGATTTCCGAACTGTATAACGAGCCCCTGCCGCCATCGCTAATATAAACATTAATTTCTAGTTCAATCGTTAAAGATGTTTTTTCTTGCTAATGGCACGGATGAAAGCTACTTAACTACAATAACTAACTCAAGAGAAGTGCGAAAAATAAGAGAAAAGTATTAGCTCGATATATTGGGTGCTAAGTTCGTAAAATCGTTCTAGAGATATACAAGTTATATTTTGATTTTTTAGGATTGTTAGATTTTAATCTGTGATTTTCGGTGTAATTCGCCTGAGTAATAAATTAATCTCTAAATTATGCGTTTGCCCAATTAATTTCGACACAAAAGATCATAATCGCAGTTAAAAATGTCTTAAAATGTCCCTTGAATAAATTAAAATTAGAACTATTTTCACATCTTTCAGATACATTAGCATAAAATTTCAATGCGACAGTCTGTCGTACATCCGGAAATTTCATGTCACCCTTTTTTTCCACCTTTTTTTCAAATTTCACTTTAGTAAGTCATAAGATTGAAATATCCTTTTTACATACTACATGTATTTTTGCAAGTGGCAATCTCTTGCGACCAGCAGATCGGCCAAAATGGAGTATTCCATTCAGCAAATACACAAAAATAGAAAAAGCAGGAGCAAAAGTATAAGAAACACATTTTTGACAGCTTCAATTTGACAAGCAAAGTGCGTCGTTTTTTGCGGCTGCCTTGTCGTTGTTGTGGTCGACTCTCTGCCTACTAGCGCACCACTTTGGCACAAGAAGAGGTGGTTGACATGACTGGTTACAACAAAGCCGCCGCCGACGCCGCCGCCGCCGCCTCATCTTAAAGGGACAGAAAAACACTTTTATGGAGTTTAATTAAATCACTCCTTCAATCTAGAAATAATGCCGATGATCCCTTCGAAATCGCGTGCGCCTCTGAATTACTCTTTCTATCTATCTAATCTATTTTTATAGTATTAGGTCGTTGATGTTGTTGTATCTGTTGCTGTTGCCATTGTTGCTGATGTTTGCCTTTTTTAATATGTTGTCATCAGTCGGCTTAGTCGTGGCGTGTTGGAAGGGTGGCCGGGCCTGCATGTGATGACTATGACGGCGCACAGTGGCCGCGTTTGAAAGGAAGCAGCAAAGAATCATCATGAGATTTAAAAAGTTCTAATAAACATTTTTAAAATTTAGGAGAGTCAGAGAGAGAGAGAGAGAGAGAGAGAGAGATAGAGAGAGAGGAATTGAAGTGTCTGAAATGTCTCCATTGAGTAGATGCACTACTAACTGCGAGTGACGAGATTTGAGATCTGAGTGATCTCGACTATTGTTTCAAATTATCGTTTTCAGCTTTTTTAACTAAACTAAGCCTTTTTCTTTTAAAGTTTAAATTGACTCTGCTTTTCAATCTTTTGTTTTACCTTCTTTAAAATTCGACCACTGTGCGGCGTTAACGAACATCAAAATGAGGAAACATTCCGGAAAATCTTTCAAGTTCTGTAATTTATGTGGGATTTATTTTTGAAAGAATAACAACAACAGCAATTGGAACCAAAACGACAAACGTATAGACTGTCGTCTGGGGGTGGGGGCTGCGGCAGACAGACCAATGGGACGAATCAAAAAACGGGCGAGCAGAGTGGTGGCGGCCGGCGGCCCTTCGTGATGCTGCACGAGTTTTTAAAAATTCTTGTTAATTTTGTGGTTGCTGTTGTTGGTGTGCCGCAATTATGTGTATCAGTTCTCTTCACTCCACTCTTTCGAGAAGAACCCAACTTTTATGTGCCTTCCGTGATTTCTTTAAGATTCCTGTCATCAGCCTCCCGGCACCCTCTTCCAACGGTCACCCCCTAGACCAACCATAACTCATTCATCTATGTTGCTTATGCTACTCGTATATTAGATTGTTTTTTCATTGGCTTCTTTTTTGTTTTCTCGAACGCAACTGTTTTACTAGGGAAAAACTTTATAACTCATAGCCTACGTATTTCCATTTCTTAAATAAAATTGAAGAAGTTTTCCTCGTCTGGCGGCGGCCGCTGGCACGTTCGGCATTGAGGAGATCAAAGAGTTGTAAACGGTGCGCAAAAAAAAACAAACAAACTCCAAATAAGTTCAGCGGCGGCGGCATATCCTAGTTTTTATTTCCGATTTTAATTGCTCATCATATCAATCAGTGAGCAACAACTTATTAGCTGCACCACGTAATTAATGGTAGGAATTATTTGGACTGATCGCACCGCACGCATTTATGTTGTTCAGATAAACGATTCAAGTTTATAAAAATCGGTGTTCATAAATTTTATAGAAAAAATAACGCTACACACTTGGCAATAATTAGAATTGTAGAATTTAGACGACGAGAAGCAATCAAAATAACTAGTTAGATATTTTTGCCTTTCTCTCTTGATTTTTCCTCATTGTTCTGTTTCAAAATATTTTGACAATTAAGAAAATTTTGACCACCTCTTGCTAATTATGAATTTTGATATATGAATTTTGATATTTTTATACATTTTTAGATAAACAATTTTAGAATAAATCTATACAAATTAGATAACTCTAAAAATTTATACATATTCTGCCGGAATTCAATTCTTTTGGCTTCTTATGTAGCAGCCATGCGACTTCAGTCTACTGAATTTCATCTACTTTATACGATGTCGCTGTCGCCAAAGAATTTTTTCACACGGAAATGAGCAAACAAATAAAATTGTTTTTGGCAGGCCATCTAAAATTACGGAAAGCTTCTCAGGTGTAGGAAAAAATTTAACACGAATTTACTTTACTCCTTAAATTTTAGAAAATCATTTTTGTTACTCAAAACAGGTGTTCGTATGTTTATTTAAGCTTAATTATTGTTGACTTTAATATTTCAAAAATAATTCATGAAGCAGCGCAGTAATTAATTCAATGAGTATTAGTTAATATAAATGCACCAGTTAAATAATTTAATTTATACCGCAATCATGAAAATTAAATTCGTTTTATTATATGAAATTAATTTATTTCGAGAAAATTAACGAAATCATTCACTGCCTACTGTGGCCCACGCTTGCTCATTTCCGAGAAATGGATTTTTGTAAAATTTCTCCTTATATTCTGAAATATTTTCCGAGCAAAAATCATAAATTTTTCCTCTAAAAATTGCTGAAGCGCGCCTTAATTGTTGCTTATCTTTAAAAGTAAAAATATACCAACTGAGTGGGTCACCCAATTTTCGAGCAAATGATTTTGCATTTTGTTAAAAAAACAAAAATAATTAATATTTATTATTAAAGTCAAATGGAAAAGTTTACACTCCTTCACCCCGTGTAGTGGCAACATGTTGCTGTCGCTGTACTTGTCTCGATTATTAATTAATATTTAAATTTTTCACCGAGCTCGTTTATGCGTCGGCGCACTCTAACGAGCGGCTGTCCAAAACGTCCATCCAGCTGTCTGCCTGTGAAGTATGTCCGTCTGTCTCGCACTTTTGTTCGGCTGCATGTCCACCTCTCATCCGTTCGCGATTTCCATTCCTTCCAGCCTCAACTTGGCATCATTTTTCCGAGTGATAAAATGTCGGCGCTAATTTTGGAAGCTCATCGAGTGGAGTAGCAGCGGGATGCAGTATTAGAAAATGTGCCCCCTCCTTTGTTCTCCCCTCTAAATGAGTGTTTATAAGAATAAAATTCTTAATTCCGAGAAATTGTTTTGGGAAAAATTCTGCTTTCTTCGAAATTCTGCAAATGCGAGCGAGCTGGCGTAGTTTTGTAATATTTTGTTAATATTTTTATGTGGAATTCTCATCGAAGTTGTGTGTAAGTTTTTTTTGACGTTTTTGTAGTATTTTGTAGCCCAGACATTCGTAGAATTTTAGATATTTACAAAATTTCATTCCTTTCTGCAGGAATTTAAATACGTAAATAAAAAATATTGTCCTGGCTCGTTGCTTTACTCGATGTCTGGTTCGTTGCTTTCACTCGATGCTCTGACTCGTTTCTCCTATTCGATGCTATGATTCGTTGCTCTTACTCGATGCTCTGGCTCGTTGATTTTGTTCAGTGCTCTCGTTCGCTGGTTTCTCGTTGAATTTATTTATCCTTAAACATTTTTTTTTAATTTTTGGATATTCAAAAACATCGGTTTGAACAATTACATTCAAATTATAAAAGTTCCTAGTTCCGCATTTTTACTGCATTAAATTGTTTTTCCTACTTAATTTTTTAAGTTTTTTGAAGACCTCATGTTATTTTTACCTGATATATAAAGTCGTTCATTTGATGTTCAATTATGCTGGAAGAAATTCCAGCATAATTTGAATAGAAGTTAATCGTTAAAATTGGCAAATTTGCTCCAATAACTAGTGCCAAGATATGTACAGTTATTACAACAACAGCAAAGCCACAACCATTGAATGATTTCCGCATAACAGAAACAAATTTAAAGAATTGATCTCGTCTAATACAGTATTTAAAACAGAATTAACCTTCTCGAGGAGGAAAAATTTAAATATTATCAAAAAATCGCACTAGAATTGTATCTGTTGGATCGGTTTTTCTGTTGCCAACAAATGTGATACCTGCAAGTACACGAATCAAAGCAAAACCAAACCAAGAAACGTTCCTACAGCCTACAGCTGCTCGTAATAAATCGATAATTTTTATGGGTTTTCGGCTTAACTGTAATTTGTTGCAGTACAGTAGTGTTTTTTTTTAGTTTTTTTTCTTAGAGTAATTTTTTTCCAATATCAGCGATTTTCGAATTCCGACGTGTAGCGCCACCTTGAATTAAATTGGAATGCACGCAAGTTGCACGGGGTGTGAACGAATGCACAAATGCTTCGCTACCATTAGGGTGGGGAGGGGCATGGGGAAGGGGCGGTAGGCAGCGGAGTGGGAGACAGGTGGAGGCAGGGGATACTTAGGCATACAGACGGGTAGACGGTGCTGAAGGTCGGTTGCATTTAACTGTTTTTACAACCACTTCAAATCGCAGTTGTTTGGTGTAACTTAAAGTGGGACCGAGTGGTGCGGTTGGCGCCCGCTGAACCGGATCTCTAACGACTGAGGCTACTTTAACTGCAGTTAATGGTGGGAAAAAGTTGTACTTTTTCTATTATACTAAATCGCCTTTTTTTTTAATTGTGTGAGACTATTATCTATTATTTGGTTGTTTCTTGTTTTTGTTTTGCCGGTTGTTAGATAAGTTAGCAGACAGAAAGCCATCCGCAAACCATATATAGTAAGTGGCATGAGGACGGAGTAGTGGGAGAATCAATCTTAAGTACACTTTCCATATTTCAACCCTTCTTTCTTTTGGTTAAAATGACTTAGTCAGCTATTTGCGCTCCAACAAGTAGTTTTCAGTTCACACAGCACCAAAAAACATGAGAAAACAACAAGAAACTCATGATCACCTCAATCTGGTACTCACGTCACCTGAGAGACAGTCGCTCTTTCTGATCGCGAGTTGAATTTCGTGTAATATACTCGTCGCTCAAACATACTTCGAATGCTTTCAATATGAAAACCATGCAAGTTTTTGAACAGATCACTTTGTAATGATGTTTGTCTTGTTTGCTGTTCGTTTAGTCATTAGTTGCGCGTTTCCCGCAATTTTACAGCATATATTGTGATATAAAGTGTATAATATTTTGCTTCTTACAAATATGACTTCATCTTTATCATAATTTCATAATTTATCTAATTTGCTGCAATAAATGAGTAGATTTATCAGCTTATGGATGCGTTTAAGAATTCTTTCGTTATGATTCTTGCGTCGCCTGTCATACGAATTTCTTTTCTGATATCCAGTATTTAATACCGGAACTTTGACCCATTTTTCCCACACTTTTCATTTGTTGCATTTGTCGGCTTCTTTATCTTCTATGTAATTCTGTACACAAACACAAAAAGAACGAAGGAAAAGCAAATCCAAAACAAAAGAATCCTAGAATCCACTTAGTGACTCCCGCCGTATAAGGGGCTTCGGGGCTTATCGCGTTGCGAATCAGCCGCCAACGTAAACAAACGAAACGCATTCTCACGCAGCGCAACCTCTGAGAAGTTGGAAGCTTCTTAAAAGTGCATCATGCGACCAAGGCAGCAAAACACTGCAATTCCAAAATATAAAATTATATGAAGGCATACAACAATAACAATCACAACAAAAACAGCAACAACAATAACCGATGGCAGGCTTTTAAGGAATCCGGCAGAGTCTCGTGCGCCATCATCGTCATCATCATCATCACGATAACAGAGAAGAAAACCTAAAAAATCACCGCCAACCCAACAACAATGACTAAAACAAAATCCGTAGCGGAATACAAGTAAAAAGAAAAACAAACGTGACAGCGCGTTCCAGCACATTCCACGCTAAACACGAAACTCTAAACTAACTAAGCCGGGCTGCTTTGTGGCTGTGATGGCTACGGCTGCACCTACACACAACAGCCAGCCAACCATCCCGCCATCCGTCCAGCTTCTGCCACAAGCAGCAGTAGCTCAGTTTTGTCCGCAGCGACATCAACGACACCGGCGACACAGGTTCACATAAATCTCAGCCGTCTTCTTAGCAGTCACAGCTACCAAAACAATCAAAACTCATAACATGACCAACCATAAGTCGAGTGCAACAAGTCGTCATCCTATGCGGCGGCGAGGCTGAGGCGAGTACTCTGTGCGGCTGGAGCCCCGATGCTGCTGCCGCCTTGGCTGCCACGACTGTCGCGCCGGCGGCTGTTGTTGTCCCAAATGGAGTCAAAGTTGGTCCGAAGTGAGACACAACATGAGCCAACAGCGACAAACAAAGAGGTTGTTGTTGTTGTTGTTGTTATTGTTGCAAGAAGTCAAACTGTGGGAACTTTATGATTGGTGATAGTGGCACTTAATTGGTTTAACTTGCTCTGGTTGGCACTGTGATGTCGTTACGGTAACGACGGTGATGTTGGTGGTTGTGATGTCTGGTACTGATTTTTCAAGATTTCGACGGAAAACTTAGAAATCTCACAAGAGTTTTAAAATAAGCTTTTTATTCTCCATCATTGTTTGACGCATTCGAAAGTGTGATAATCACCACTGAGAAGCTGATAATGCTTTGTAGCGATTTCATGAAACGCCAACTGGAAGCTTATCCGCGACGCGTTTGTCTTGTTTGCAAAGCGGATTTCGCATCTTAAACTGGCTGGCACACTGGCTCGCATTGGCCTGGCGCACAAACCTACATTCGTCAATCAAATCTTAATGAAATCCTCCTCGCTCCACTACATATTTATGAGTTGCTGAAACGGGACGGACCACAAGCTTACGTACGCAGTGACACAGACACAATGCAGAAGCAGAGTAAGAAGCAGCAGTGCAAGAAGAGGCAGCAAGAGACTCCCAAAGAAGACCACGACGGCGACATTGATTGCAATGACGACTGCGATGATCATCACGACGCAGACGATGATGGCCGTGCTGGTAATGATCTTGATTTCTGATAATGTGGGACAAAACAATTTAAAGCAGCCGCAGAGCAACTCAGCTTAGTCATGGCATTTTGCAGCGTCAGCCAGTCAGTCAGTCGGCGAGACCATCGAACCGCAGTCAGACTGACAACACAAAGGAAGGCTGGTTCTTTGGTGGCGAATGCCATGCTGAAATCAAGCTTAAAAACTGCCAGCAATACATTACAGCAACAGACCAGGTTCAGGGAAAGACCGCCGGCTCTGTCGATGCAACGACCGCTTTCAAGTGCGGGTGTCTATTTTTAAAGCACGGAATATCCTCCGACTCAGAAGGCCAGATCCGAGCAGGCCAGTCGCCTGCAACACTCCACTAAAGAGGTTGTGACAGTGACTCAAGACAGCAAGTGTTTTATCTGATTGGGTGGGAATGCATGCACGGTTTTGCCAAGTCATCATCGCCGACATCATCATCGATTTTAACATCATCATCTAAATCGTCGGTATTATCGTCATCAGTAGCGGCTACGTTATCGTCTCGCGGCTGGTAGAGGGCACGGAGTGACTGGGTAGAGCTTAACAATGCAAAAAATTAAAAGTCATCCTCAGATTAACTTAAAACGAAATCAGATCATCACATCGAGTGGCCGATGGCTGCATCGAGCAAAGGTTTGTTGGCGGGCCTGCGAGCGAGTGGGCAGGTATGACTTAATTAGCAGCGAAGATCGTCTGACTGTGGCTTCCTCGTGGAGGACTGGGATGAATTATCTTGTGAACTGATTGGCGAGAATGAAAAGGGTTTAAAAACAGTTCAATTAAGCATTCGTAGTGAAAAAGCGTAGAGATTACAGAATACGTGCATGGAATTGTGCAAATAACTCGGGTGTTCCCACAATTTGTTGCAATTTTGCAACTGAAGTTGCTTGGGTTAAAATCGGGTATCATAGAAACCATGACTCATTTAGTTGGGAAAAGAAATAAAGTGGCTACCAAACTGACACACACTTCCCCCGCCAAACTGTCCTGATTTCAGGTCTCAAGCGAAAGTGAAACTCGACTCACAGCTGACCACCACCAGCGAGACAAGCTATCATCTGTTAGCTCCTTTTTACTAACCACGTTTTTGTTCGATTTGCATGCAGCAACATTGTTGCTGGCGTCTTAACGAATAAGCACCGGCGACGGCAACCGGAGTTGCAACAACAACAACACAGCAGCTGCGATTTGAATCAAAGTGCGCCATGGTCACTCGTTGGCCGTGTTGAGGATCTCTGCGCCGAGCCGGTGCCGTCGCTGCCTCTGTTGCTCTGTTGCTGCTGCTGCACTTTGCTAGTCTTTTTGCGCTCAACGTGATGCTGTTGCCACAAATTCTCACGATATTTTGCGTTGCTGCAACTCGTTGCAACATACATTTATTCACGATGGTGTGAGTGCAGTGTATTCTTTGTGTATGCGTGCGGCATTTTTACTGTTTGTCAAGTTGTTGTTAGCATTGTCGTTGTTGTTGTTGTTGTTTTCTCTAGTTTTTCTGTCATCTGAAAGCCGGGCTTGAAATCGGGACATTTTTATGTCTCGGATAATCTCACCAAAGTTGTAGAAGTCACATTGTCGGTGGTGTAGTTACTTTGATATTGACTCCACCAATTTGTTGTAGTATTAGTTGTGGGCTTCTTTTTATTGTATTTGATCTGATGATGTTTATTTTTATCACTCGATACCCAGCAAACACAATAAATTTGCTAAAATTTTACCCAGGCAAACGTTAAACTTCTAAATTCGGTTTGGATTTAGTTTTAATAATCGCGGAATAATCAGAACGACATTTATTTCTTTCATTTAATTGTAATTTTTAAGACTATTGCACAATTCTCAAGCGGTTTTGAGACACCCGAAGGGAGTAGGGTATATTCACTTTGTGCTTCCGTTTGTAACGCAGGGAAGGAAACGAGATAGATATAGGAATGTATATATATTCTTGCTCAGCGTCACCTCCTGAATCGATTTAGCCCTGTCCGTCCATCTTTCTGCCTCTCTGTCTGTCTGTCTGTCTGTCTGTTGAAATCACGATTACGGGAGAACGAAAAGAGATATCGCAATGAAATTTGGCACAAATATTCTTTGTTATGTAAGATTGGTTAACAACTACGCCTACATTACATACGGAATGTAAAGGCACCTAGTTTTTAAAAATGTTATAATGTGAATATCTCATAAACCCTGCAAGATACTAAGGTATAATTTTATTCCTAAACATATAGCACCATTACTAAAATTTTTTCACTCATAACAAAGTTGGAAATATCTCATGAACGGTATAAGATATTGAGATGTAATTTTATCACGAGGTATCTACCAATTTGTTTACCTAAAATGGGCGTAGTCAGCCAAGTTCCCACTTATACAAAAGTTGTCAATATCCCAAAAAAGGTTTAAAATATTAATACGTGATTCTATCCAGCAGTATCTGGAGACATTACAAAAATATTTACCCGAAATGGGCGTGGTCCGCCTACTCATACAAAAGTTGTTAACTGACGAAATTAAAATTTTTTTAGTTACTCGGGTGTAGGGTATTTAGGTTTCGGCCAAGCCGAAGACAACACTTTTACTTGTTTTTGTTTCCAGTTCTTATTGCCGATATCTTTGTTTGTTGGCGTTTAGTGCTTTTTATCAAATGAATGACGATAAATTGTTGAAGGTTCATTTATGATTGACGAACATTTTAAATTTGATTTTCCGTTTTCTACACGGGATATAATACAAGTCTAAATAAAACTTTAACTTTAAATAAAAAAAAGAAAGCAATATAACCAAAAGTTTTAAAAGCTTTTCATTATCAGAAAAGTGTTTTTTATTAACAAAAGAAAGAAACGTTACTCCTGCACCAACTCTGTCCGGATTACAGACTCCAATCGGTCGTGTAATGCGAACAAATTCCCGAAGTGTACACCCGCACGTCAGTGAGGTGAGTTATGAGGGCGTGTGAAAGAAAACAGCCGAGATAGCCGGTAGTGAAAGGTAAACAGAAAGTATTTCTCCGTGAAGAGTTGCGGTAAACAAAGCGAAGATAAAAAAGAAGCAAAGACACAACTCGGGGAGATACCGTAAACGAAGATATCGTAGGTGACAGGTGAAGCAGTCACTTCCGCTTCCGTATTTCACATGCTCAACTTGGTTTTACGTGCGTGCGTGATATGTTTGTGTGCGGATGTTTATACTGGCTACATTTCAATGTCAAATAAACATCACAAAACAGTGAAAACAATGCCGAGCCGTCGCCGCCGCAACAAATGCTACATTCAACGGAGTCCCAAACAAATAAATTAAGTTGATCCACAAACATGACTCTACAAGTAAAGCGAACACACACATGCAGACACAATGCTACATATTCACGCGTAAGTAAGCATTGGTGAGCTTCCAGCTCGAACAAGTAGCTGTCAGCACAATAAATTGAATACCGTTAAACGGGCTCCTTTTAGGTATAATGGAAGCCGTGTAGAAGCTGATAACAGGCGTTGGATTTCAAAGCGGGTTCGAGAGAGCGGAGGAGAGAAGCCTGAAAATTGGGTGAGATAAAATGAGGCTGATTTGGTGAGAAAAAGTCGGCTTTAAATCCAGATAAGCTAACAGTAATCACAGGACAGATTTCATTGCTCTAACAGCCTCTGAGGCACACTTCAGCTGACTTGAACAGATGATCTTGTTGCCCCCCACACACACAGACACCCCCCCCCCCCCTCCACTAACCAAACTCTTTTATTTTTCCCATCAATATTTTTCTAGTTCTCCTCTTTTACTCAAACGATAAACGAACGATGACTTCGAATCTCTTTAAGTGAACATTCTCCCCATTTTTTAACTTTTATTCTTTTTTATTTTTGGAAGATTTTCTCATAGCGATAAAAGCAGACCGCAAACTAACATGTTGTTTATATAACTTGTTATGTAAGCCACTTGAAACTGAAGTAGCTACTTGATCAGTTCTTTATTTTCTGCAGATAAGCGTCTTTCACAGATAAGCTCCATCACAGTGTCGATTTGGTGGATAGATAGGTAGGCTGATCTATCTTAGTTTTTACTGGTGCGAACTCGAAGTTTTAAAACTGGTTGTCAGAGACACGCTAAGGATTCCGAAATACGCGATTTTCACAGGCCCGGAGATAAATTTGGGGAACA
Organism: Sicus ferrugineus; assembly: GCA_922984085.1. Taxonomy (NCBI): domain Eukaryota; kingdom Metazoa; phylum Arthropoda; class Insecta; order Diptera; family Conopidae; genus Sicus; species Sicus ferrugineus. The sequence continues at coordinate 34,786,705 of OV277350.1, read as the reverse complement.
ATTTCGGGTACTCGGAATTCAGTTTGTGTCACTTATTATCACATATTTCTGGTATCCGCAATTTTCGAAGCTAAGTCCAAATTTTGCTGACTAAAATTCAGGGCTCCTTAGATTCATTGGAATCCCTAACATGCTGCAGCTACAGTGGAGTGGAAATCAATTGTGAATTCTTGAAAAAATTTATTGCAATATAGACGCATTTAAAATCTTGCTCTCGAAAATTAGTGACGTACAGAATTTTTTGATATTTGAAAATATTTAATATTACTTAATATTATATTATTAATATTATATAATATTAAATTATTTAACATTATATCATGCTCCTTTTAATACTGTGTTGAAAGTTACGAATGAAATAGCAATGAAAATAAAAGTGTTGAGGGAAATATTTCACTCACTATTTTTAAGTTATGTACTTCGTTTCCAAAATCAAATTTATTATTGCCAACTGATTTTATCTCGAAAGTCCCATTTCAAAAATAGATCTTGACATCGAGCAACAGGATGTGCTCAGCAAGATCAGCAGCAACATAAATCAAAATCACAACCGCCAATGTTGTTCCTCCAAATACACAAACTGTATGCAAGCAAAGCAAAGTCAACAGAAATATCAGCAACAAAAACACCAACATCATCAATAGTTTGAAAAACAGCAACAGCAGCGTTTGTGATGAGTCTACAAACGAACTGCCTGTCTGACATGGATGCAAAAAAATTATTAATTCCTTTTCGTAACATCGATGCTAAACATGTAATCTTCAACATGGTTTCTGTTTATTTTTGTCGCACAAAACACATCAAGTACACCCAAACATCACGGCTTTTGGGTTTAAAATATTAGGGGGAAAACCAAGATTCATATATTGCTCTCGAACATGCAAATCGAGCTGGATATCTACACTCAAAGTAACCGAAACATTTTCCAAACATACAAGTACATTTATTTAAGCCTTAGCAAAATGTGCATTATATATGTTTGTGCATGGGTATATTTGTGTACCTATAAATGGCCATGACTGATCTTCATCATTAGAAAAAAAATAAACGACACTATTTCAAATACAGCTGAGTAAGTTTTGTTACGTATCAAGTACAAGGTTTCAGAAAGAAACAGAGGAGACCTCAGAGCAGAAGGTGGAAAATTACGCGCCGTGAAAAACAATAACACAAAAACATCAAAGCAAAAGCAACAATTATATCAACAATTAAAGGCTAACAAAAATAGAAAAAGGTATACAGAAGCTACGAGTAACATCATACAAATACTTGGCTAAGCGTTTGAAAGAAATTCATGTATGTACAAGGTTGCACAGGTACATACATATATTTAGAAATTTATACATACAAACTAGCATACATGTATTGCGCTAGCAATGAATTAGAATAACATGTAAAGTAAAAAATTAAAGTTTCTTTGTTTTTATAAACTGCTGGGAGACACTAAATCACCTTGATTACGAAATTATCGTTCATTAAATTTTACATAGTAATAAAATACCCTTAAATCTAATAACTATTTATTCAGCAACTACAAAAACCGAGTACTCCAGACGTCCGCAAAGTGCAACTCTAGCTGGTGGCGTTGCACTATCAAAAGAATCGCTTTATATGAAAATAGTGTTTGTCATATGCTTGTGGACTGTGCGATGTTCTTTTTTTAGTCATGCTGCTGCAATGAAGACCACACATTTAAGCCAAAATGACGTTTGAAATGTCAAAAACATGGCCACGAAAATTGCCACATGCATGTATGTACAGATGAAACTTGCACAAATATACACATCCTTACAAGGAACACCAGCAACTGACAAATTGTGGCACGTGTTGTGCTGTCTGTATATTTGCCTGTGTTGTCTGTTTGTTTGTAAGACGGCTTGTTTGAATGCGGTTCGCTGCATTCGATTATAGTTTCAATGTTGGCGGCACTGCCTTGGCACTGTTATGATATTGTAGGTATTTCCTCAATTTTTTCTATTCAATTTTTCTGAATTCAATCTATTGCATTGAAGTTTTCCAGTTCAAAAGAATTTTTTCAGTATTAAGATATTATAATCTTTATGATACACACGTGCGTACACAACTCTTGTCCCCATCACGAATTCGGGTCGAGATCGAGACTAAATTGAGATCTATATAGTTTACTTTTAATCGAAACGAGAATTCATATCGAGAAAGATATTTTCTCGACGAGACCAAAATCGAATTTTAGATGACAATCGATATTGTACGACCCTTTTCAGTCGACACGAGAATCAAGATCGAGGCAGCTTTCTGATCGAGATAATGACCGAAGTCAAGGCAGTTATTGTCAGATTAAATGAGATCGAGAAGGGCCTTTTTGGTCAAAAGCCTCGTCACCATTTGTATCAGTCTCAGTTCCAGTCTCGAATTCTGGGTGATAATCAGTATCGAGACAGTTATTTTAAACATAGTTGTAATTTTCTTAATTTCTACTTTTTTAATCCTTTAATGTTGGCAATACCACCCAAAGTATGTCAAAGTATGAATTACATTGAATTTACTTTTAATTTTGATAAAGATTAAAGCCAACACTTTTTTATATTAAGAAGAAAACCTCTTTTTTATATGCTTTGCTACTTTTACCCGAGTAATGATAATACTTATGTCTTTGTTCTCATTTCCATTTACCAAAAATAAAAGCTATTTATTGTCTAAAAAGCACGAGTAATTATTTTCTTATTAAGCAGCTTTATGAGCACATTATACGTAGGGCAAATATTGTTATACTTCTCTCATGGCTTTGCATGCGATTCATCGTTTATAATCGGTGTGATTACTGTTCGCAACTCAAGTGACAAACAAGTGACGAACAAGTGACATTATGCTTTTTAATAATATAACTCATTAGCGTGTTTAAAAATGGTTAGTAATGTTAGTATTCTGTCTTCACACTGTTTCAGTAGTCTTTTCTCTTTAATCAGTTACTCGTGAATTTCTTTGCTTAACCATTCCACTATACCTGCAATGACACCAGTTTAAAAGCACGCAAAGTAGAAATTAAGTAGCCAGATGACTTTTTCTCGCCAAACTAGATAATCGTATTATTAAATTGAGTTCAAATGCCTTCTAATTACTGTTTTATAATAACATTTTAATGTCATCTTGCATTAATTTGAACTTTGGCTTTTCAGAAATAAAGTTTACAATAGAAGGTAACAAATATTATAAGTAGCTCTTGAAATTAAAAAGTATTTCCTTTAAACGATTTAATACATTTTAAACCACTCTACTCGGGAACAAAAACATTTATTTTTTATTTTAAAAATAACGACTTGTTTACCTAGTAAAAACTGTTTGGGCAACATTTGTTTTTATGGCTCACCTTTTGTTGAATTGTAACCTTATGCATACAGTTGTCATAATGTCAAAATGACATTAATGACATGCCACAAAATGACATTAATGAAGTCCGCCACACAAAATTATGAGAGAAGTCTGACGATCATATTTGTCAACACATGTGACCTCATTTAGAAATTTTGGGGGCTCACGGCCCTTCCTTGAAGATGTTGCTTTTGTTCACAATTAAAAGCTATTTATAAAAATAAAATCTCCCTTGTAACTAAATTGAAGTATAATTTTTAATATAACTCAGTTGTTGACTGTGTTTAGCGTCGGTTTTGACAGATGGCACAAGCCTGAGGTAATTATCCGTAAATTTGAAAGTTACAAATACACGATGCTTTTTGTAATCACTGGTTGTAATTATAAGCACCAGGCGCCTAAAAGAAAAAAAAATTCTCCCTGAATGTTGAAAATTCAACAGAGAATGAATGCACGCCCCTATTTCATTACAATACCTAAACCTTTTTACTAATAAATCGAAAAGTTGACAGAAAGTACTCTACGAACAGTTTGAAGACTTGTCGACTCGACCTGATTGCTTACATAAATGGAGTTTTCAATTTAATTTGCTTATAACGACATTCGAAGTGTCTCACGTTAATGCCACTTCACATACAATTCTTCAAAAGAAACTCTGGCGACAGATGGCGCTACGCACCATGTTTTTCCGAAAATAGTGGTGTCGTCTTGACTTCCGTTCTCTTTAATATGTAATCAAAATATTTCACATAAAATTTTCAAACAGTACTAGCTGAAACCCGAAATTAGGGTTATACTTCTCCCCACTTTTGCCATAGTTTGATGAATTGAATGCGTGATTCTAAAAGCGATGACGTACTCGAATGAATGGTGACCATAGCAGTCGGAGGAGAAAGAAGTCTTACGGATAAGCAGACTTTTCCGGAAAAATGGCGCGTCGCAAGAAGAAGATTCTGCTCTGTAAGATTGTAAAAAGTATTATGAAACCGTCAACGGGTGTTTGTTGCTGCTGCCGCTCTCTTCGTGGTTTTCATGTGGCAACGGTGGCGGAGGCGGTGACTACATAACATTAGCAAATGAGTTTATTGACATTGCGGGGCGGGAGAGGGAGGTGCGAGGACATGTTGTCCCAAAAGCTGCAACGGACGGCATAAAATTTTCGGTAATGTTTTTTGTCTTTTTAGAGGAATGCTCTGCGGTTGATAGAGAAAATAAGCGAATAAAATCATTTATTTTTTTTATATTTATTTTGATATTTTGGCTCTTTTCTGCTTTCACACACTCGGCCATCTTTTGGTAAAACGAGGCTTGCTTAACTTGAGATACTCATATTTTATGATGCAAACGCACGCACCCCATGTTTGCATTAACGCTGAAATGCGTCATAATCGCAGCAAGACTAAAATGTCTCAATAAAGTGATCCCTTCGGATTTCCGGCCAACCACGCTGCCAAAACAGCTGACATCGACCGGAAAGGGGAAGGAGAAGCCTTCAATTTGACAGTTGCTTCGCTTACTTTTCGCTTTATTCGCGCGACGCTTTCTGAACGCGATCGTGAGAAACTCCTTCGACTCGGCGGCTACTTCAAGTTGCCAATAATTATCGCTTTTTTATGGGTTGGCAATTTTGTAGATATTTATTAATATTTTATTCATGCCCGGAATTAATTTGAGCAGTTGAATGTGTGGAATTTTAATAAAGCTGACGAAAATACTGGTTTTCAGGAAGTTATGTGATAATACTGGTTTTCAGAAGATAAATGAAATCGGCAATGCAGTTGCATTTAGCTTTAGGATTAAGGTACTTTGCAATTTTAGGAATTACGGTGGCCAGCAATTTAATACTGGAGTATACACGCTTACTTAAAAATTACAATTTGTTTTAAAAATGTAGTAAGGGGATTCCTGAAGCAGTTAATATCTTCTTAACTTGCTACATCGACAGATAACGTTAACCAACTGTTTGTTTTTATAATACGAAAGTATGACAAAGCAATCCGTAAACAAACTTCAGTCGTTCAACTTAAGCTGCCGTTGTCTCCGAACGCTCTCACTATAACGAGCGTTTCCAAACGAGGAACTTGGTTGGCCTTTATTTCTTCTTTATTCCGTGAAAACAAAAAATGGACCATCATTTCATGCTTGGCGGACTGCGCTCTCAAGCCTGAAGCGTTGTCGTCTGCAATATTCTAGAAATGTTGTTGCTGCGGTTGTTGATGATTTTGTTCATATTGCACAGCAATCGCATCAACAATAATTTTTGCCTACGTAATGCATGAATTTTTAAAAATTTGCTGCTGGAACATTTAGCTTGGATCATTTTGTATACATATTCAACAGGTTAACAACAAAAACCGTCTCTTTTCCCATTAAAAAGGTTCGAAGTGTTTGAAATTGTTATAACTTGTCGGTAAGGCAGTGGTGTCGGATTAATTTCTACTTCTCTTTCCTTTCTGGCATAAATTCAACGCCAGATAGTAATAAAGGCAGCCGAATGAAAAATTTACCAGCTTAGCAACAACAAAACACTGAATTAATTTCTGGCCTTTTTTACTGCATGAACGTCAAGCAGATACTGTGAGGATGAGCCGCCAACTTGACGAAAGTGAACTGAAATCAGAAATTCACACAATTTTGCAACAATTCGTAATAGAAAATTAAATGAAAATAACAAGAAAACTGAAATAAAAAAACTGCTTTGTCTACTTTTTCTTCAACATCAAAGCTAAGGAAGTCGAGAAGGAGACGAGGCATCACCAACGCCTCATGAGAAAAATTAGCAACAGTTCTTGAGTGAAAAAGTGGCAATAAAATAAGAAAACAACGAACGGACAAAATAATGATTCATTTTAATGTATTTTTTATACAATCGACTAGCATGTGGATAAAATAAAAGTGAAAATATAAAAATATAAATAGAAACCTAAATTTAAGTCTGATAAATAAAATCCAACAATTAATTTAAAATTTTTAAAGGTAAAACAAAGATCTTGAAGAAGATGTGCTCGGGTTACCGAAAACTGTTGGTTTTTTACAAATGTATTGTTTGCTGATAGTTGATAGAGAGCAGAATTCTTAAAATAAAAACCAAATGCTCACTATTAAGTCTCGTGATGGGAAAATGTGATATGAATCTATTTGAAACGATTTAATTTGATTTCTTTTAATTGTAGTATCTGTCGATAAAGTAGTTTCAATCATAAGATCACTTTTTAAATAACGACTGAAGCAACACAAATCTAAATGTAAATTTTTGGTATCTCTGTGATGACCTTTATGGAAGAAAACACAATGATTTTTTCTATTTTTTGAAACATTTTCGCTTCCTTAGGCAAGATGGAAGCACAATAAAATAGCTAGTAAATAATTAACTACACATTTGCATTGATCGTCCTCTAGTGCATTGTATACTTCTTGTATACTGAGAAATATACTTCGAAGGAATACTTGAAAATAATAACAAGAACAATATTTCTAAATATCAGCCAAGTTTGCGAGCGAAGAATAAAAATACGCCACAGAAACAAGCGATTTTTTTTTCAGATTATCTAAAAACAGTTGCATAAAATCAATAAAATTAATTTCTTTCATTGAATTAAAATTTTCTTTTTTTGGTTGCTCAACTAATGGAGTGGAACAAAAAAAATCATGTGGTGCCCATGTAATCGGATGACATATTATTGCGTAATTTATACAAACCAAACGTTGGGAAAACTATTTATATTCTCTGCCTTTAGTAATTCATTTGCAAGAACATACGATTGAGATCAATTGTTGTTTTATTTTTGTGCAAATTACAGAAAAGAAGAACTATTAACCGAAACCACATAATTTCCTTAACACAACAAAATATTATTCTACGAAATCGAGATGCCAGTAGATGCTTCTCCATCCCGAATCTCTTGAAAAAATAAACAATTCTACAAAAACTCTTTAATTGATGCTATTGATTTTATTGCAAGCGAAAATATTTCAAATTTAGCGCTTTTTAATGAGCTCCAAAATCGAGTTTTGGCGGATTTGTTTATGTTGCTGCTGTGCTGGCAAACAACTGTTGCGTTCACACACCTCACACATGATTACCATATGGAACATTCATACATTCATACATTCGTACATTCATACATTCATATATCGTATATTATGCACGCGCGAGTTTTCAGGTCTGCCTTCTGACTGATCCATCAATATCCTGAGCGACTAATTTAATGGACGGGAATCTTTTCAGTTCTCATGTTTCAGTAACATTCTAACATTCATCTCTTCGCGTTCTTTACAGCACAGCTCGCAGCAATACGCAGCATCACAGCCAGCAATCGCACTGTGGAGAACGGAAAGGAGCTGCGGATCGTTTGCAAGGTGCAAGGCAGGCCTCCACCGAAAGTGACATGGTTCAAGGATCACAAGTCAATCAATCGCAACCGACGTCTCTACCAAATCGTTCCATACAAGTACGGTTTACTCTTAGTGATCATGGAGTTTATCTAATTTTTCTATACGTTTTTAGGAAAAGATCCGAACTGATTATCAAATCATTCAATAGTTCCGATGCTGGTCGTTATGAATGTCGCGCCAAAAATAAAGTCAATCGCAATTTAGAACGCCGAGCCATTGTCATTAAAGCATATCCAGGTAATTTTTTGTCCTAGCGAAACCATAAAAGGAGGATCAGGGGCCTCGGTCACTGAATGAAATAATTAGACCTCGCACTCCATCAAATATTTGCTCCCAGTTTTTTATTTGCACCTAAAAATTGACTTATTTGGTCTTTTAACTGGTCTTCCTCGAATTTAAGGCTGTTTACTTATCTCCCCTCACAGTGCCACGTTATGAGACTCATTTAACGGGCGGAACTGGACACACCTGCCCACCGGATGCGGCCGAATTTTGCTTCAATGGTGGAACCTGTAAGCTGTTCGTGGAAATCGGTTCATACTCATGCATGTAAGTCAGATAATCTCACTTCACTTTTACTTGAAATTATTGTAAAAAAAGTTAAAACTCTATCCTTTGATAGCTTATATGTGTAGAATAACTAGATATGATAGAATTAAGAAATTTTTTCCGCCTTATCAACATTCAATTCAATTAAATTTGTGGTACATACATTTAAAGCTGATTGGTGAATGAATTACCTGTTAAAAAATAGTAAACAAAGGTTCAAAAGTTCGCCCTCGTTCTACTTGTCCGTATCAAAAAACAAAAAGCATCGACATCAAACACAAATTTGAAATTTGGGTTATTTTCCGAGTATACCGCGAAGTATCGGATACCGTGAAGGTATAGCGATTATGCCGATCGTCGCCCTATTCAGAGCATCAGAAACGGAAAACGTTTGGAGAAAATAAAGTAGATGACGGTGGAAGCACAGCTGGAGGGGTACCTTTGGCGTTTGCCTGGGGCCTCAGATATTCCTGCGAATGGAGATTCAAGAGAAAACAATGCACACTTTTATATGTTTAATTTTGGAATAAAGTGCTGCTGAGATCCTAGAATAAATGGAATCGTTGAAAGATGCTGTTCGGCTGGCATGAGGCCCACAAAAGAGCGCCACGAAATGAGTTTCTTTTGACGTGAACCGAATTTAAACAAATAAATCAGAAAAAGCGAGAGAACCAGAAAATCTCAGCGCATTTCGTTTAATGCACGAAATCAAGTTGCAACCAATTGATTTGACTTCATAAACAGCCCCTTAAATTTGTCAACAAGTTGTCCCCTCCGTCACGCCTCATTTCGCACATATGCACCGAAAAAAACAAACGAAAAATGCTCCTTCTCTTTCCAGAGGTTTAAGAGAAAAGCGACGACAGTTGCGTGTCAGGAAATCTCAGAGCCTCGCTTTGTAAAATGTACCGTAAAGCATTCGTGCATATGTAAAAGGGTCTTCGATGCCCCAGATGCTAGCGAACACATGTTGCACCATTGCAGGCTACGCAAACGACTCTCCCGTACAACCCAGTTATAACAACACTTTAGATTTGAAGAAAATTTAAAGATTCTCCAGCCTACGATTTAAATTAGCTCTGTTGGTTGGCTGCGGGTATGTTCTCTATAAACCACTTGAGCCCTATCGGTATCTTTAAAGGTGACGGAGGAGTATATGTGGTGTTAGTTTATATTTAGACATCCGCATCAGTCACTATCAACAAAGGCTGACTAGAACTGAACTACAAAACATTCGAAATAGCGCATTTTCAGAGATAAACAACCGCACTGCTATGTTAAGGATTTCTCCAGTTTCGAATTACAAGGCCGATAACGCGCCGTTGGATACCCTGCCAAAAATACCCTTTATTAAATATTTAATTCGGATATATATACTTATATATTGTGCAAACTTTTGAAAACCACATTAAAGCTAATTATGTTTTTTATCGAATTTGGACGATTTTTTACGTATTTTTGTGCTGAATCCAGAACAGTTGACTCTTTGTAGCATGTGAAGTATTCGAGATATTCAAGGCCACAATAAGGAAAAAATATCTTTTTGTAACAGGGGTATTACTGAGTTGCAGTCTGAGGTAATGATTTTGTATATAAGAATAAATGAATACTCATAATAATTGCAATATCACTTTCATTGAATCAGTGCAAAAGCAGCTTTTGCTCTTCTTACTCCGTAGTTTCTTCCGGAATGTGCTAAACTTACCTTTATATGAAAGTCGGCTTAAAGTTATGAATCTCTCAATTCCTTCTCCTAAAGTCTCAATTCCTTTTGAAGCTTTTTATGGCTATATCAACGGTTTACTTTTATACAGCCGCTTCGAAGTGCTTGCTCTGATTTCAGCTGTGTCTATGACGTCATCGATTTGTCTGAAAAGAGAAAAATCTTATGTACTATTGAATATTTTTGATGATTTTTAAATATTAGTTAATATTAGTGTTATTAATCTTTTAATTTTTCCCCAAGTTTATTTTGTCCTTTAATTTGTATTTTGAATTGTTTTGAAGTTGTCTGGCATCTATTATATAATTCTAAGCTAGCTAAGTCTAAAGTTTGTAAGAATTAACTGTTTCTTTAAACATTAATAAATTCTATAAATATATACATTATAAAATTTTACATTATCCTCATCCTTCTGATTCCCGTTTCAGATGTCCTGAGGGTTTCATTGGAGAGCGCTGCGATCGCAAGGAAGTCAACAACATGCCACCGAGTACGTACAGCAATGAACAAGAATGTGGCGAGAAGAAATTTTTAGGAAGTTATTATTGCTAAAATAGGCTATTCTATAGCATCGATTGTTTTGTTGAAACACACGTATACATTCATACTCTCCACGCCCCCAACGCCCATACACACACACTCACACTCATTTAGAAATATTTATACACACACCAAGCCAAAAAGTTATTTTTTCAATAGAAAGAAATATCGCAACATTATAACCAAATATAGATTTAAATATTACAAGAAAATTAATATTAACGGTACAAATATATACTGTACAACGGTACAGTACATAATAAAACACAAACACTGCAGTAACAGTAACAGGAACAACAGAACTAAATTTAGCGAAAATATTTAGCTTAAAACCAAATCGGCTTCAAAAGCAAATACAGAAAAGGGATATTTAATATTGCGGAATGACAATGAAGTAGAGAGGAAAGAAGCATCCAGACAAAACTAGACATTCCATAAAAAACTCGAAATGAAGGTTTAAAATTAATAGATTTACATAAGCAAAATATTTGCGTCTGAACTTAAGGCAAATTTAATTAAAGCGAATTTTGTAGTTAATTATATTACCCATAAAAATAGTTTAATGTATAAAACAAAGGTGCTATAGAAAGTTTATTTTATTCATGCTCTTGCTCTCCTCTAGACCACCGTATTTATTTATTACACATACATACTCCCCTTATTCACCTACACACACTTAAGCCCCTTAAATCAAATTCGTACATCTAGTGCTATCTATCTAAAAATATTAAGCAAAAAACTTATTCTGTGCGAATTCTCCGAATCGCGCGAAAAACAGACTCCCTCTTTCACAATCTCGAAAACATAATTTTCACCTCTATTTCGAGGTCTTCAATAGGTGAGATTAAAATAGTCCGTAGCTGCTCCACAGGTTTATTGAATTTATACATTTAATTTTAATTTGTCTTTCATAATCTCAATTTCTCCATCCTAACAAATCTTTTTCAAGTGAGAGAATTACATCAAGATAATATTGCAATTAATTTAATTTACGAAAAATTCAAAAAGAACGCTACGCTAAATCTCGAAAATATTTATAAAACAACGCATTCGACGACAATTGATTTCGATTTGCGAACAAAGCACCTTAAATCGCTACAGTTTTCCACTCCCTGACTTGAATGTGAGAGGAGCGTTACAGTCATTTATGTTCAACTTTCAAGTCAGCCTTTCTTTCCTTCCTCAAACTACCTGTAATACTATAATTATCCCACACAAAACACAAAACACAAAACATTCTGTAATTGGTACAGTTTACGGGTGTTTATAATCAACATAGGCATTTGAAGTTAAAATGATAACAACATTATTTTGCTTCATATTCAAATTAACACTTTGGCTGTAGATTGTTATTTCGTATTAACTTTGGTGGTTGTTTTAACGTATCTTTAAATGTTTTTGCTGTACAAATATACGATTATTATCGCGATTTCAGAGTGTAATCATAGTAGTCCTTATTTTAAATCTTTATTTGAAGAAACCATTTGCAATTGGAAGTAATAAAACACTTTAATTAAATCTTTTTTCAAGAATTCTTCTGCAGTCTATGGCCAGATATATTGCTTTCGTAACCGTATAAAGCCGCACAACATTACAGAACGTTTTGCATTCAACTTACTACAGTTTTGTTGCTCATTTCAAGTCTATGCTAGCCCCCTTACAAAGTCAAAAACACTACAAAACTAAACCAAAGCAATATCTAAACTAAACGGACAGAGAGTAAAGAATTCAAGATAAATATTTTCAAATGAATCGTAGATATTCTACGAGTATAGAATCGTATAGATGTACAATATTGAAATATTACTCTAAAGCAAATATGTGAGTTATCAATTCTTATTTTCAAAAATTCGCAACAGATGTCTTCTTAAATTCTTCACATTTTGCCCACCTTCACGACAGTATTTTACATAAATGACTTCCCACACTTCAACGTACGTCCTTTTTAGCTTTCGTGCTTCTCTCAGTCGATTCATTTGTAATTAAATGTAAATAATGCAATATTTGTTAGTCTAATGTAAAACAACTAAACTCAAAACCGCCTCACAATATATATAGAAACATAAATACATATATATAAGCGACCTATTTTAGTTTACTTATATCGTAGTTGCGAAACTGTGTGAAATGCAAGCGAAATGGGAATAATGAGTATCTAACTCTACTGCTAAGAACCACTTTTTTAACCAATGACCAACTGAAATGTAAAACGGCAACTAAATGTCGTTAACCAGCCTACAATTTAAAAGTAAAAACAATTCATACCAAAAATATTGTACTTTAATGCAGTCTAATTGTAAATGTTGTCAGCTAAACTAGAAACCTAAATGGACTTAACTTTCTTCATTAATTTACTTTAAGTTATTTATTTACATTACATGGCCCTTTCCATTATTAAATACAATATATTTATTAACATGTCTCACGTAAGATTATTATAGGTTTTATGTTAATTTGTACGTTTGTATAAATCTTGAAAAACGATTTAAACAAATTTTCTCGCGAAGTTAGTTTCCTTATTTTAAATTTACATCAACCTAGAAACTGTTTAAGTTTAACTTATAGATATCACATAAATTCATATCACATCACATTAATTATAATTTGGAAAGCGGAAAAATAAATAAAATCATGTATTTGAGACACAAAACTTAAATTTAGCAATTCATTTGTACTTTTAATGCTTTACGTTTCTTCCGTTCGATATGATTTAATGATACGCCTCGTGAAAAAGTGCGAAGTGTTAGTTTTGAAAAAATTTCCATTGTTCGAGCTGAGGTAAGAACGACTTTTTCTCTTTTATTTTGAATATCTTATTATTTGTTCACTGTTGTAAATCTTTCGTACTCTTTTATTTTTAATCTAGATTAATTTGTACTTATTTTGTTTTTGAATTGCAAATATTTATTTGCTTTTGTGTGGTTATTTGTTTGTAATAATGATAAATTAACTTTAACCAATTTGCAAAATGTTATGTATGATACAATTGAATGATGTGATTCGATAATCAAGAAATAAAATATAATTACCTAACATTACTACTGTATTATCACTGTATGTCAGATAAGCATAAATGATTACTGTTGTGATTTTATATATGTTGTGAGACGTTCGCGCGTGTTTCTCAAGATGCAAGCAATCGTTGTATTCGAGCATTCGATTTCATGAATATATTTTATTTCCTGATTTCATTAACTGATAAATCATGACAGTTAATAACATCAGTAACATCATATTGAGCTAACAATAGTTGCAGTCAGCCTTGTACACTCTTGTAACTAATAGACTTGCAGTAACCAGTAACCTTTAGTTAGCGGCAAGCTATTTCATTCTCGCAAACCATCATTTTACAGATCCGACCTATAAAACCGGCTACATTGCTGACGATCCGAATGCTTATGATGCCAAACAGCACTTCGACACCGACAAGAGTGGTGCAGCCGAAAATCCGTCTCCACCAGTTGACAGCGCAAATGATGATTCGGAAGAGGAAGATGACAGCCTCGAGGAATATTAAGTAGTAAGAGAGCAAGAAGAAGCGCTTTGGATAAGTGAAAAATACGACAATAAATCAAATTTATTCAACACATCCAAGTGGCAGAACAAGTTCGATAATTCCATTTATAAACATAATTAAAACAAAGACACTGTTAATGCTTACGATTACTAGAATACTCAATGATTTAAGTGCAAATGCCAAAGATGTAAAGTACTCGAAATGTGTCCACATACAGTATACAAGTACTTTCAGAAAGGAAACTTATTGTAATTTGTTGGAAAAATTGCGTGATTGATTTTGTAAAAATTTATATATATTTTGTAATAAGTTTGGTTGTAAATTGTAATAAGTGTAATTTAATAAGCTTGGTTGTATTTATAAGTAATTTGCTGGCTTTCCCTAATAAGGTAATTTATTATTAACTAATATCATGTAGACTTTAATGCATTACATAACATTTTTAGTTTAATTTCATTGCAACACACTTAACCTTAAAGTTTTGTTACACACAAGAAGTGTCAAAAAATAACAAGAATAAAAATTATAAATTTTTGCTGTCTTATTTTTGGAAACGGTAAATAAAAATATGTATTGCCTTTGCCCATAACTCGCATGGTTTCTTAGATCCAAGCAAATCCAAGACTCATAATTTGTTGCCCTTACCTGTGAGTTAAATATCATACGAGTTCTATTCAGATAACTTCGTTTTATGGAACGGATCTTCTCAAGTGTATTTCAATTCAATTTTATCATTAACTTAGCCGAAGAAATGTAACACCCAGCCATTTTCTTTTCCTTAAGCGCAGCCAGTCCAAGAAAACTTGCAGTTCAGCGATTTTATAGTATGCGTCTTTGCTGCATTTTAAGGAAAATTTTATCAACTAATTAAGACTTTAAAAATTCACACACGATTTAAAAAAGACTATTAAAGCTAACGTCCTAATAATCACAACGAACGAACGCGCACCACGCACGCTGGTACAGAAAATCTTTGCGGAAAACGTTAATACGGCTACTGGATCACAGATGGAGACACCTTATTTAAATAATCAGCAAATGCGCTGACAAATGTCAAACGAGGTGTTTCTAACCCTTAATAATGAATAAAAAATCAAATGACGAAAGTCGTTCAGATTTATTTATATTATTTATTAAATTGGACTTTTTTAACTCTAGCTTTTCTTTCACAATTATATTGATTTTGGTGTCTCGGGTAATTTTGATGAATTCGAAATAAAGCAAGAACATGAGATTTCTCGTCAAATAAATACTTTAGAAATTCGAAATAGAGAAAACAATAATCCTTTCTGCTTTGCAAATCCTTTATCAAAATACGATTTAATACAGGCGATTTACTTTGCTAGGAAAACTTTGCGGAAATTTAAATTCTAAAGCCTATTAAAACTACAAAGTTGTGTTTATTCTTTAGAGCTTTTTTGCAGAAATACTAAGATATCACTCTTAGGGAAACATTGGTTACATATATCAATGCGGTGATGAGTTATGACAGTTGTAATAGAAGTATTTGTAGAACCTTCGCAAAATCCTCAAAAATTTCACAACATTGAAACCTATTTTGTATTAAGTACATTTACCAAAATACGTTTACTATTTGTTACGAAAATTTTACAAATAGTGTAATTAAGGATTTAGCCGCAGAATGGGCAGCACTGTCAGACAAACAAGTAGCTGTCAAAAAAATTGTTTGGCGCGGTAGAGCGAGAGGAAGCGACTTGGTTAACGGCTGGCGGACTGAGGATTTCCTCTAATTATTAGCGTTCCCTGAAACTATTCAATTTTACAGCTAGGAATTCAGTAAGGATTCCATCAAGAACACCTCAAACATGGCTACCGAACAATCGACGAAAAACTGTATAACCCTGAAGGGCTCCGCACAAATCATAGCGGAATATCTGAGTGAGTGTGCTGACTAAAAGCCGGGTTGGACAGCATGTAAAGCGCTAAAAACTAATTCTTATAAATTCTTATCGCCACAGAATACGGTATCAACTCTATTCTCTTCCAACGAGGCATCTACCCGCCGGAAACGTTCGAGAATACGCAGCAGTACGGGCTCACCATACTGATGTCGAAGGACAAGAAGATCGAGGAGTTCCTGCAGAATGTGCTGCGTCAGACTGAAGGTGGGTGAATAGAGAACTCCGATGAGTTGTTCTTAACAGTTTCTTTAAACTCGCGCAGAGTGGTTGGCCAGGAACATGATTAACAAGATATCCATGGTCATCACGAACGCGCATACGAAGGAGGTGCTCGAGTGCTGGGACTTCAAACTTCAGGCCGAACTGGGAACGGGTGACACGAGCGACGTGAACAAGTTGACCTCCAATAAGGAGCTGAGTCGCATACAGAGCGAAATACGCGATGTAATGCGCCAAATTTCGGCCACCGTTAGCTACCTGCCTCTGCTGGACTGCATCTGCACGTTCGATGTGATGATTCATACGCTGCAGAGCTGCGAGATACCCGAGTGCTGGGATGAGACGGGAGCCGTGTTCATACCAAACGCTCAAGCCGTACAGCTGCGCTCATTCTCCACGGGGCTACAGAAGGTGGACACAGTAGTGAACTATAAGATGGCGAAATAAGGAGAAATTAGTTGCTAGTATTGAAAAAGTTCTTTTAATTTGACTTGATTAATGTATTCCGATCTGCATTCTTAATATTCCGCTGATTGGCCTGAGTATTCGGTTGTGCCACTAAAATACATGCGGACGTTTTTCTATTCTACTAATTGATTTCAGTTACTTGCCCTTCAGGCTTTCGTGGTGCAACATTACAACCAATGTGAACGCCAGAATATTTAGGACGAAAGAATCGTAATGTCTGATATTTTATGCTCATAGAAGTCATTTAAAATAAAGTTTAAATTCCGTATTCACACCATTTTTCGATTTTTGATTAATTGCAAGATATTTGGGCGAATGTGCTGAGGTGAAGCCGGGAGTGAACGCATTATTTTCAGATAAAAGGATGTAATCACATTTTTTATTGAAAAATATCTGCACTAATATCGGCCCGTCATTATAATTCCTAAAAGTTTTCGCTCATTATTTCTAAGTTATGATGTATTTAAAGACGAATTTTTAGACTGCCACAAAATTAAGTTTGTTTCATTTTAATCGGTAGCTTAAAGCATGAAAAATACGCTCAAAAAGAAGTTTGTATTTTGCAGCCACCGCTTTTTCTTCGCGTGCCGATCAGATCAGTTAAAACGACTTACAATACGTAAGTCCACATCGAAATCATTTCAATTCTTTTTATTTCTATTTTTCTACTCATTCGTTTTTATTTTCTAATACACAATTGTAATAAATCGATTTATTTCAAAAGTAAGTTCAATAAAATTGTAGATATTCAGTTTCACAAATTTGTTCTTAAGAATAATAAATACGAGACAATATAAAATTCTTCTATATGAAAAATTTGGTAGTATAACTTAAATTTTTAGAAAATGAATTTAATTTTCTAAAAATAAAGAAAATGAGAAAAATATACATTTTATACATCTGAAGCTCCATAAAAACATTTATACATAGTATTTGTTGGTTGTGTTAATGCAAGCGTGCGTGTTTTATATCTGGTTTGTGTAAATGTAATTAATGTATGCGTATCGAGAGCAAGCATAGAATTCCGAAGAGAATTAGAAATCAAGCTGAAAGTAGTAAGGAAAGAGGAAGGAGAGTAATAAAGGAACCAAACATTTTCAATTAGCTTAAGCTTAAATTCATGCAATTTAAATTCTCAGTGCATCTGTGGTTTTTATCTTCGGAACCTTTCTTCGTAACTACTGAATTAAGTTTTGGGAATCTTCAGTCTGTACCAAAGTATTTCTGTCCAAAGTGATTGGGTGCCACCGGGTGCAGCTCCGAGGTGAGTATCTTCAACTTCGGGAAGGCACCGACCACCGTCTTGGCAGCCATCGGGGTGCAGAAGAGATTCGAGAGTATGATGCAGTTCTCTGGCACGCCGTGTTCCTTCAGTACATTAACAGCCTACGAAAGGAATAAAAAAAATAAATCAGTAATCATATTTGAGTGTCGCCGATTCAAAGTTCTCACCTGCAGCACGGTGTTTCCCGTCGACATAATGGGATACATCAGCAGCACCTGACGACGTGCGATGTCATCGGGGAACCGTGCATAGACGACACGCGCGACATGAGTGTCCGCATCGGACTCCACTAAAATCTTGCCGATGCGTATCGAGCGACAGCAGTCGCGCAGACCCTGTTCCATCGCTTCACCGGAGCGTATAATGGAGACTCCACAGTTGCCGGAACGGTACTTGAGGCCCTCGTAGATAGCGCCGGTCGGCGTCTCCACGCAGCAGTCGGAGTAGGGCAGCTGATTGAGCGACTCCTCGATGACAAGACGGATCAAGCGATCAGCGTAGAATTTGAAATCACTACGTGTTGTATTCCTGACCAGAGAGGAGACAAATTTTCGAAGCGAAATCTTTAACACCGCGATCATCATCACTTACTTGTCTCGTATGATGGTCAGCAACTCGTGCACCTGCGAATTGCACTCCAGTATCTTCAGATTGGGTCCACATTCGCCAAGCAACTCCGGCGAATCAGATGGATTCACTCTCCGCACCACAGGGATTTGAGTGGGATGCTCATCCTCGCGGCGACGGTGGTTCTCTTCCGTACGTGCAGCGATAACTTCGTCGCCTTTGTGGCTGACGTTGGTCGGAGAACCGGTGCACATGGTGGCCGCAATTTTGAATTTTTGAGGAGGCGTTTGAGTGGCTCGCTGAATTTGGATGTGCGCAATTTTACAGCGCGTGTTAGATTTGCAAGCGGAATTTCGTTTTAATTACTAATTGCAATCACTTTACAAGAACTTCGACGGTTTTAAGAATTTCTTTATTTACCGTTTGTGTACGACGTTGCATTGAATGAGCAGAACTGGAATGCGTGCTGGAGCAAAATCACCTGTTTTTGACGTTCAGCTGAGGTATGAAGGTGTTTCCACAGTGAACGTAGTGTGCAACGGAGCCCAATTACACTGACGGTAGACAAATTGGGCATTTTTGCCAACATACAGGCGAACTGCTTACAATTCAAAACCATTGCATAAGATAGCAAAATATATATACGAAGAGAAATATAGTACCCAAAACTACGAATGAGAGACTCAAATTTGACCTTTCGAAATAATTACGATTTTTAGGTCTCTTATCGCGGGTTATAAGATGTTAATGCACAAAAAACCGAAATTTGCTTGATATTACAGCAAAAAACGGAAGCTTGGAACCCGCCACCTAAGCTAGAAACCTGCCATCTACGTTTCTGGACCTTTTTGCTGCATCTCTGGTCGCCACTCTGCTTGTCACTGCCAGTGGTGTGTCGGGGGACGCTTTTAGGCGTTCACACCCCTTCCCTAAGATTTTTAATGACAGGGTGTCTCATTCTTTGAGCTCAAGAAACCTTCAGTGAAAGCTTCTCAAAAATTGATTTAAAAAACTTTGCTTACTATTTAATTTTTATTGTTTCAAAGTTTTACTTTATTTGCTGCAGATTACCAACAACTAACTTGATGATAAATGATTACAAATTACATACCGAAGAGTGTACATTTTATTTCATCTGCAAATCTGGTTTATAATTTCTAGTGATACATTTTCAAGGCATTGCCTTATATTGAGTTTCTTGGCAAACAAAAATTCTAAATGAAATTTTTCCAAATATTTCTTATTTTGTAGTTCGTAAAAAATGATTTCTTAAAGAAGACGGTAATTATTTGTGCTAAACTTATACATAAAGTAAAACTTAAAGTACTTTACAACTGTACAGAAAGATTTTAACTATTGCGTTTGTCATTTGTTACTGCTGTTGCGGCTTCATTCAGAGTGTCTGCCTTACAGCATTCATTGCGTTTTTGCCATTGCGATGAGGGTAGTTGAGCTGTGATATAAGGGCGGTGGATTTAATGCGATTTATAGTACAACCGGAGAAAACGCCAATTTGAAATCATTAAAATTGATTAAAGCAAGTTTATCCAAGTGACAGGTTAATCTGTCAAAATATTTACACTTCCTCAGACTTGACTAACGAGATTTGACCAATTTCCGTTGACTTTTAGCATATTTTCCATAATGGAGTGCGTATTTCGATGCAGTGAAAACCATATTCATTAAAATTAAATATACAAAATCGCTAATAGTAAATAAGTATTTAAAAATAAATGTTTCTATTAGTTTATAAAAACATTTTGGCACTTTTAAAAGAAAATCGAACTAAACAATTGCAACTTATAACAAATGTATGTATGTAATTTATAAACGTCATTAGTTTGTTAAGTTTTTTAAGAAGAAATTTCTGAAATCTCTGATTGATCTGATGATCTGCTCATTTGCAATTATTGCATTTTTATCTATTCTGACAGTCCTTTGAGATCCTCGTTGAGGAGTGCTTTTTGTGAAAAATTTTGATTCCATTTCGCAAATATTGCTCGTAGAAAGTATCCCTAAAATAAGCTCGTTTTCGTTTATCCTAAGCTACGGTTTTAGTCCATCGAGAGACGTTGGTTATATTTGAGAAGGATTGTTAGAGAGGAGAGGAGAGATACTGTATCTTGGCTCAGATTGAAGAGTGTGTTGTGGAAACTACGTTAAGAGAAGAATAAATATTTGCGGCGGACGTATACTATCGAAGAGAGGATCTTATGATTACAAGATGATAGAGACAGATAGAGATAGAGAGAGAGAGAGAGATAGAGAGAGGGAGAGAGAGGGAGAGAGAGAGAGAGAGACGAAAGAACTCCGATTTTAAGATTCTGTTTCGGTATATAGAGACTCGATTTATCGATATCAGAAAGCGGTTTCATACTCGAAAATTCAAATGATTCCGATCCTGAAAGTCGACCATCTGGTAAAGTCTGGTTCTGGAGGTAGGATTCCCAGAAACTTCAGATGGCCTTTCTTTCTTTCCCTCTCGGTGAACTTCTTGTTCACAGTGTAGCCACACCTAAGACGTTGGGCATCTTTCATCCACCCATTTCTACACCAATCCGTAATCCGTGCACATCGGAGTGGATTGATTGTTCTGCGGCTTCTCGCTAGTCGACGAATTCGCCGCAGCTGCCGCCATATTCAGTTCGACCAACGTGTCGATGCTGTTCAAACTGACGCCCTGCAGTATTTTCTGCGCCGCCAAGGAGGTGAAGTTGAACGAGAGGTCCGTTAGGCTGGGAAAGTTGTAGAGCTCCTCTGGCACGCCGGCCGGTGTCGCCAGCACGTCCTTTGACAGACTGAAGCGCCTGTCGAGTCCTTGTTTATCCACAGATTTGTCCGTCGCGACCGAGCAGTTATTGTCCTTTAAAGCTAAATTCGGCTCGCTTCCTACAGCGATCATATTTTTTTGTAGCAGCAGCGCCAGGTCGTCCGTCCCGTTCAGCGCCGGGTTTGATTTGAGAAGGTTGCCACTCGACTTCTGCTGGATGCCCGGCGATTCTAAGTGCAGGTTTTTGAGGTCGCAGCTGGAATTCATGTGCTTTCCTGGCGCCGCTGACGTTTCCTTCGAATTCTTCTCGTAGCAACGCAGGTTTCCGACGGAGCCGGCGATCTCAAAGTCCTGTCCGGCCAGCGCCGCGGTCTTGGCGAATGTCTTCTCGCCGCACGGCGAATTCGGCTGTGACTCGTTCTTGAGCACGTTGTTCTTGTACACGATGTTGCTGGAGCCGTTCGGGTGCAGCTGGAGACACAGCTTGCGGCTGTTGTTCATCGTGGTATCGTTGTTGATGTTCTTCGTGAACTTGGAGTTCTCGACCACCTCGTTCGAAGTCCGCGCGTCCAGGTGATCGGGTGAGGTTTCGCTGATGAAGGAGATGGAGTCGCAAGTCTCAGAATTGCCATCGTTCTCGCTGATCGAGCTCCCTTTGTAGAGGTGATGATGGTGCTGAGAGTGCTGATGGCTGCTGGGATGTTGGCTCTTCTGTGGCGCACTCTGCTGCCGCGACAGCGTCTTCTTAATAATCTCGCCTTTCTCGTTAGTCGTCGTCTCGTTGTTGATGATGTACACGTTCGAGTTCTCCGTGATCTTGCCGTTCTCGAGAGTGATGACGCTGCGCGCCGGCGTGTTCTGCACGAAGATCTTCGTGCTTGGTATCTGGCTCTGGCTGCCGTTCGATGTGGTCACCTGCAGCGTGATGGAGTTGTTGGAATTCGACTGCGGAATTTGGCTCGAGGGCGCGGAGCTCCTGCCTGTCGTCTGCTGGTTGGTGATCTCCTCGAGTATGCGAGAAGGCGTCGGAGCGCGGCTGCGTTGTGACTGTTCGGCGGCGCGTGCGCGCATGGCTTGGTGGCGCGGCGTGCCGCGCGGCGAGCCGTTCAGCACCAGAATGGAGCGCGTCGGCGAGGGCTGTACGAGCGCGGTGTTTGTCGAACACTGAGAGTCTAGACTAGAATGGCCGCTGGTTTTGCTGAATGACACCTTGCCGCTCTCGAGGCTCGATGGGCCGGAGTTGAACATGGAAGACGCTTTACCCGACTCGAGGCTCGAGGGTCCGCTTTGGACGCTGCGATAATGGATGCGGTTGTCCGCCGCGAAGCCGTTAATGGTTATGTTTTGGTCCGTCGGTCGTTTTGTGGGCGTCTTCAACGCGGCAGACCGCGCAGGCGACTCGCCGAAGATGTGCTTCGAAATGAAGGACTTCTGCTGCGCGGGTTTGACTCCATGGTTGGGTGTGGTGAGGCGTGACAAGGTGGCGGAAGACTGGTTGCCTGCGGGGGGACCCGCGGTGTTGACCGATGTCGCCGGGATCGACTGCGTGGAACGCGGCAGGGAGCTGCTGCAGTAGACCGGCGAACGGCGGCGCACGGGCGAGCAGTCGCGCGAAGAAATGACGAAGGTGGAGTCGCTGGACATGTGGCGGCGATGTCGCCTCGGCAGTGTAGACGAGCGCTGGCTCAGCTCGGAGCCATCGTAGAAGGTGGAGTTGGAAAGCGTGTGTGCAACGGGCAAGTCCTGCGAGGAGAAATCGAAACCGTGAGAGCGAGGCGATCCATGAGATCGCTGCGACTTACGTGGTCGGTCGTTTGCGTGCCCACGCTATGCAGGTGGACAGCTCGCGAGTTGAACCATTCGGCCGGTGGGAACTGAGCGGAGTAGGTTTCGATTTGACGCTGCTTAGAGCGACCGCTGCGCCGAAACAGACGCGACAGCAAAGATCCTTTTTCTGCGGGAAGAGAGAGAGAGAGAGAGAGAGAGAGAGAGGAGAGAAATGAGGGATTGAGAGAGAAGCTCACTGCGATAACTCACTTGGTGATGACGAATCTGTACTTTGGTACTCCGAGCTGCTGCTGTCCGTGGTCAGCGTTTGTGCGTACGTCTTGGAGAGGCTGCGCGTCGAGGCGCAACGTTGTAAGCGCTTCGAGGAGCCAAACAGGCGCAGGCTGTGGCGGCGCTCCAGGCTGCGCGGGGTCGGGAAGGAAGCACTGCGCCTCTTGGAGGCGCGTGGATAGAGGATCTTATCGTTCGGGTTGCCTGGCGAAGAGAGATGAGGGTCTTGTGATGAGGGGATCCGAGCATGCTGGCTGCTACTTACCTCCGCAGATGACATCCGCCAGATTGGTCTGTATGCACTGATGCGTGAGATCGCCATCGCGTTCCGTTGAGATTTCGCCGTACAACGAGTGCAGCGCCTCGGCGTTGGTCATCAATATGGTGCGCGTCTCGTGTGGCAGCTCCTCTGATTCCTCGAACTCTTGGTAGGTTGTGCGCTGATGGCGTGGACGTGAGCGACTGCGGCGCCGTCTGCAAGTTTTAAATCGGCGGCTTAACACAGTTTCTCGAACCCAGCACGACTTACTCTGGTGTGAAGATGAAGTAGCCCTTCGAGGTCTGGTAGATCTTCTGCTCCTGCATCAGCTGTGCCAGCGTGTCGTAGATGACTTCCGTCACAGGTGTCGTCATGTGCGGGAAACGCAGCCCGAGCTTCGTGCGTATGTTCTCGATGGTCGCCGAGTGACCTTCGGCCGTCAGGTCCATGATGACGTCACAGAGAGCCTCGGGCAACGGCGTGAACTGTCCTTGAACAGTCGGTGTCACGATACAATCATCGATGTCACCTGCAATGGGAGCGGATGGGGAAGAGAGTGTGAGAAAGAGTGAGTGAGAGTCTGCATTCAAGTTTGCTGGTACGTCTAATTAGCTGATAATCATTGACGGACTCAAGACGACCGCAATGGTTAATTAAATTTAAGCGGCCACAAGGTGGCAACCATATTCGGATGGTTGTCACCAGTCACTCTCGATTTTCTAGCTGGTTGGAGTTTACTCGCAAGTTGAGCTTTTTTACTTTATATTGAGCTCGTTTTCATGGAAACGGTTGCTCCCCTCCCACCGTCTTTAAGAGAGTTTCGAGACACAAAAACGAGCAGCTGCTTAATTGATTAACTATGTTTGCTAAAATGGACCGCAGTTGGTGTAAAAGGTGGAATCAACTCCGATGACTTTGAGCTGCTTTTCCTTTCACGGAGTTTTCACTCAAAGTCGTCGGTTCAAAACGATCCAAATATACGGACTTCGGTATTTTGTGGTGGCGACAAAATTTCGATTAATTAGTTCAGCTGGACCTTGAGGAAATAAGGAATCCTACTGTTTATGAAAGAGTTTCAGGTTTTTCAGCAACAGGTTTTTGATGGGTTTGAATTGATTAGATAATAAAGCGTCTAATGATGTATAGGATGCGCATTTATGGCTCTCGATCTCAGTTATTGTCTCCACTATGAAAGGCTTACATGACCTTGACTATTGTGTCGACCAAAAGTAAAAAAAATCTCGATCTCAATTCCCGCCTCCAGTCCGAGATGAGTAAATGGCAACAATTATATTGAGAATCTCTAATTTTTCAGCACTTTTTCAGCACCCAACTGGAGGAACGCCTGAAAGTAGGCAATAAATAAGCGCGCGTTTCGAGCGACGCGCATCCTGCTTAAAATTTTGGAAGTCGTTAAAAATCGTTTAAGCTTTCATTGCTGCCGAAGTGACGGTGATATATGTAAGTGTTGTTGCTAGTTTGTTGCTGTCATTGTTGCTGTTGCTGCACACTTTGTTGTTCGACTTCGACAGCTGCTGATGCCGTTGTTGCTGTTGTTGTTGCTGATTTCGCGCCGTTTTCGCAATCAATCGCATTCATTGGCAATTATTCGCCGCTTTATATCACAGCCTCTGCCTCTAATGATCACTTAGAGAGCATTTTTCATTTTCAACTTAACGCGCGCCACTCGATGAAAGAAAGTTTTCCGCTCGCTGCAGCAAAGTGCGGCCAAGCAATTTAGCAGAAGTTAATTTGCATTTGAACTTGAAGTGGCGAAATAATAAAACGCCGCTTCAAGCGTTTTTCTCAGTTTTCTGCGTCCTGCTTTTAGATTTATTTTGCAAAATTAATAAAAGGGTTTTTTCTTTTTTCGCGGCTGCAACTTGATTGACTTCCGCGAAGAATGGCAACGTTTAGCGGTGCCAGTGGATATTTTGACTCAAATTGCATTTATATTTACAACAACAAACGCAACAATAACAAACGCAACAACAACAAACGCAACAACAACAAACGCAACAACAACAAGCGTAACAACTGCAACCAACAACAAAAAACAAACGCAACAGCAACAACTACGAAATCACATTAACAACATTTAACGATTTCATGAAAAGCTGGGAGTGAATTATTGGAATTATTTAGTTGGAAGGAAAATATCGTTCCGTTAACGGAGGGGATGTGGGGGGAATAAAAGGGACAGAAGAGTTTCTTATGTTGAGTTTTAGAGAGTAAAAGTTGCGGTTGATGATGGTGATGAAGAGAACGGGGAATAAGTTGCAGTAAAAACAATGAAAATAGAGGTTCATCTCTGCCAAGTAAACGCCAAAGAAATTGGAATCAAACGCCTCATCTACTCGAGTGAGCTGGTCTCAAATGCCCGATCTGGTTCTCCATATTATATAGAACATTCATTGAAAATCCCTACAGCGGTCAGACATGAAAAAACGAGGTAAAATTGTGCCGAGAAAAGTTGGAATCAAGAAGAGAGTCGGAATATAACTACGGATCTTCAGACACACCGGGAAATACTAAAATACAAAACCGAATGAGAATCGAAAGATCAAATATGTAAGTCTTGATCATTTGATCGTTTCTGTAACCGACAACAATTGTCATTACACAAGAAAATCAAGCCAAGCTGAAGTGATGTCAAAAGTGTTGTAAAAATCGATTCAAACTGCACAGCATCGAAAGCATCAGCTACGCTTGCAACTCCCACACCGATTTCCAGCACGCTACAAGCGCTGAACTCCACTCGCAACAGCAGGCACAACAGCAACAGCGACAGCGACAGCGACACCAACGTGGTGCCGAAATCACTTTGGCTGCAGAGGGTTGCCGATTGCCGACGTTGGCGATGGGTCAGGGATGTTCAGTCATTGTTAACACTAGCTAAACAGAGCTTTGAACGATTTTGACACAAGCAATTTGTAGGATGAAATGGAAGACACGGTTGCCGCCGCCATCAACGAGGCAAGCAACGCGACGCGACGCAACACTGGAGTGCCGTGCTGCCTGCCCACTCCGTGAACTTCAACCTTGCGTACATCGAATGAGACTTTCGTGTTGTAATGTTATTGCTGGCAACAACATGCATTTAATGGTTGCTATATTGCTGATGCTGCAGCTCTTCATGTTGCTGCAGACGTTTTGGTGCAAAAGTTGTGGAAAAATTAATTTCTTTTACGTTCGCCTTTTTTGAATTTAGTAAAAATTGATAGTTTTTCCGTAAATTTGAGTTGTGTTTTTTTTCTGGGGTCTTCAGTTTAATCATCTGAACGTTTGCTGAAATGATTTCGGAAGATTTCGTTGGCGGTTTTCGTTTGGGTTTCTTTAATTTCTCTCTGCTTAATGACGAAAAATGTTCGGTGAGCCGTGTAATTGTGGATTTTCTCTTTCGTGAATGCAATCTTCGCGCTTTAATTAGTTTAATCGGCCTTTCGAAGCAATCAAAATTTGATAAACAACTGCAAATTGCCGAAATCGGAAGTAGAAGAGATAAAAATCGGCATTATTCAGGCCTGTTGTTGACTGAGGAAGCAAAATAAGTAAAAATTGTTTACCTCATCTGTGGAATTTAACGATGTTGAGTGAAATATTTGCCTTTTCAATAAAATTGCTTCTGTTTTTTATCGCAAACTTAACAGACAATCATTATTTCACAAGTTTGTCGTGCAATATTTTGATGCCTGTTTTATAATTATCCCTTCAAATATTGTAAACTCATTTGAAAATATATTGCTCTCCTGCCACTGCGTCTGCTGAATAAATTCGTCTTTTAAGTTCTTTTTAAAGGCTGGCGAACTCTTCCTGGCGACTGACTCTGCATTCCGCGTCGTTTGAGCGGCGAGTGCAACACATCGTCGAGCCAAGTAATCGAGCCACTTAAGCGCGAACCTGTTTTTCCACATGTTCGCCGCAAATACCAACCGATCGATACCTGCCGCGCAGAACAAAATGCAGTTAGACGACTGAAATTCCTGTGCGTCCTAAACTTCGGCGTTGTTTTGGTGTGTTGCATGCGCGAAAGTCCGTCTGGCGACAGCGACCTGTCTGGTTGTTGGTTTGAATTGCTGCGCCGAACGGCAGCGGAGGTCCCTCCCGAGCAGCGTGAGGGAGGGAGGGAGGGGAGGGATTCTGAAGCAGCCCTGGTACGGAACGAGCATAAGCAGTTATTTCTTGCGCTGCAGACGCTAACTTAATCTTGCTTTTGCTGTGTTGCAACTAGACTGGCATGCGAGGAGTTTTCTCGATGCATCTTCACCTTTCATTTTGTCATTTAAAGTAATCGAGAAATGTTGTCGAAATCTACTCTACTAATCGGTTTAAAAGCTGTTTGATCCTCTGGAGAGTGTAATTTGTTGGCGTTTTCTTTTCCTTTCCGCGTTTTCCATTCCGATTTATTTATTTCGTTCGCTGATTTGGCGCTTGATTAATTTTTCTTGCTGGTGATTTTATTTTTTTATTTTTACTTCTTTTTTTCCTAATTTGAATAATAACTTCCGCGGCTTTTAATTAAACAAACGCCTTCTAATAACACGTCGCGTGGTGGCTTCAGCTGTCCTGTCCTCTCCTGTCTCTCTACCGGCCTGGCTATCTGACCGTCTACCTGCCTGGCTATCTGTCTGTCTGCCTGTCTGCCTGCCAGCCAGCTAGATAGCGAGCAATTTAGTGCTGATGTCAAAGTGGAACGCCCACGAAACGTGTGTGTGCGCGCGCGCTTTACTTGAAATCTTGCACATTTTTTCCCTCTTGAATTTGTATGCACTCCGCCTCCCCTTCCCCGTACCGCTTTCCCCCCCCTGCAACACTAATTTTATAGTAAGAAAGACGGCAGCTAGTTTTGCATATCGTGAAACAGAGCTCTCGCCTCATTTCGGTGAAAATTTAGCAGAGTTGAACATTTTATGACTTCATTTCCACTTCGTTTTCAAGCGGCGTTTTTGCTTTGCACATGTTGCTGTTAATGGATTTGTTGTTGTGTTTGCTGTTGTTGTGTTTACTGTTGTTGTTGTTTCTCGTTGCTCTTAATGGTGTTGTTGTTACTGCCATTGATTTTATTGCAGAAACGTGTTTCACTTACTGATTATTGATTGATCAGAACGCTTAATTGGCGGTTGGTTGCCGCTCGCCTCCTCGCCATCCCGCCTGCCAGCCCCCGACCCCACACGCCCCTTCCCCGCCTGACGATGACGACGATGACGACGATGACGACGATGACGACGATGACGACGATGACGACGATGACGACGATGACGACGATGACGACGATGACGACGATGACGACGACGACGACAACGATCAACACGTTCCTTCAGTTCGTTACTAGCGCCATCTGCTTGCCTACACCTCACCAGAGATCCTCGTACAGTGAAACGACGAGCACCTCGCCACTTTCGTAGTTATGTACGTTCGTAGTTATGTATGGAGGCCACGTGTTTCTTCCTTCTTTGAAACTACAAAGTAACACGAGTCCCTGTTGTCCTGACATTCTATCGATACAACGTCTGTTGTCCAGAGATATTGAGAAATTCAGTTCTTATCCAAAGTTAGATCTCGTTTCTCCAATTATATGTACGAGAAACTGTTTCATTTATATAGTGCAACATCTAGACGATTTGATCGTTTCGGTAACAACTTTCGAATTTGCTTCAAAAACCCTGCATTTGATTTATCATTTTCCCCTGAAGAATTTAACATCAACTTCGATTACTTTTTTAATATAAGTTTCAGTAGTATTTGCAATTTTTGATATGCTATGATATAAAATGCATTTGCCCATATTCACAACAACAACAACAACAGCAGCAGCAACATTACCACGTAGAGACAAATTTTACTATCACAGTTTATGCCGTCGTGTCGTGGTCTGCACAATAACAATAAATTAATAAGTTCATAAATGGTAATGATAAAGCCTCAGGATAAAAGAGAAACAATATACGCAAAATAAAAAGGGAAGCAAAAAACCGACAGAGGGAAAGAGAAGAAAAGCGGCCACAAATAGTGGAAAATATGAACTTCAACGCCTTGAACGCAGGAAAAAGCTGCGATAGTAGGAGGAAAGTAACAACAACAACAGCAACAACAACTACA
This sequence comes from Sicus ferrugineus, assembly GCA_922984085.1. NCBI lineage: Eukaryota > Metazoa > Arthropoda > Insecta > Diptera > Conopidae > Sicus > Sicus ferrugineus. The sequence continues at coordinate 34,756,986 of OV277350.1, read as the reverse complement.
ATGACAACAGCAATTGAAACTACAATGATAACAACAACAATGACGACAACAACAATGACAACAACAACAATGACAACGGCAAGAACCACGACGGCAACGATTACAAAATGAACGCCAAATGAAAAACTGAAAAACTGATAGTTGCAACAAAACAAGAACAACAACAGCAGCAACAGCAACAGCGGCAACAGCAGCAACAACAACAACAAGAACAACAACAGCAGCAACAACAACTAGCATCAGCAATAGTAAGACTGGCGGAAACGCAACGCGACCGCTGAAAACCGCATCTGCAACACCAAAGGAAAACCGACAAAAATACCAACTGCAACAAAACGAAAAAAGCAGGAGCAACAAAAACAACAAGCACAATAACAACGCCAGCAGTAACCAATATCGGTATGATCGTCGCCTGTTGGCAACATGGGAAACGCAAGAAAAACAACAGCAACTACAACAGCCAAAACCAATTGATTAAACGGCTTATTGGCAACCTAAAAGACACGAGACGAGCAAGAGGAAAAACAAGAAACCGCATCTGCGACAACAACAACAATAACAATCGAAAATATTTCTTTCCCAAGGGTTTTTCGATTTACCATTTCATTGCGTATCTTTTCACCACCACGGCTTCGCTGCGAAAGGCGGTGTTGATGGCGGCGGTGTTGCAGCCTCAATGTTGCCGGCGAACTATTTATGCTCCCAAATAATGAATTCTGTCAATTTATACTCGCTCATTTTACACGGCGTGTGTTGTTTTTGGTGTTTCTGCGCTCTTTTTTCTCTGCGCTGTAACGGTTAAAGTTGTATCTATTTTGGTTTCAGTTTTTTGTAGTTTTATGTTGCTGTCATCGCCAACGTATTTGTTGCTGTTGCTGCTGTTGTTGTTGTTGGTATTATTATTGCCATTGTCGTTGATTTCGTGACAGGAGGAAAAAGAAAAAAGTTGCATGCGTTCCAACATCCACCCACTTCCACCGCAAGCAGGTCGCGCTGGAAATCAGGTATCGCATTCAAGATCGCAGAGCGCAATCGAAACAAGAGCGATTTTATTTTAGTGGCCGAATAAACGAACTGCAATAAACTGCAGTAGGTACCGTTAAATGTCTCATGCGAATGTTATCTTATTGCGTTTGAGAGGTGATATTTAGCAGTTAGCAGCCAATATTGCTGTCCTCTTCCTCAGTTTCTGCCTTCACGATATTCAATTTAAATTCTGTGGCAATCATAATTCCGCATTTTTATTGGTCCTTTCAACGTGCAGAAAGGTGTGAAATGCGCCCGACTCCCCCGCTCCCCCCTCAACCGCATTGAATTGTCAGTTGTAATTCGTTTCTTCCGCTTCTCCTGGAATCGAAGTGTTATGCTGCCTCTTTTCCACCATCACTTGATGTTGTTGTACTTCTCCGACAAGCTACGACTACCATTTTGTTGCTATCAACTTCCTTCTTTACATGTCGCTCACAGTTATGTTGCTGACGCCACATCAAACATGTTGCGCAGCCAGTTACAATGAAAGCTCGTTTGAATGGATACACAAAGAGAAACGAAGCGAAAAGAAAGGAAAAAATGCGAAAAATTAATAAATAAAATCAAAGGCCACCGACCACCGATCGAGTCAGTAAACTCGGTTTTGATTTGATTGCACGAAGATGATGGTAGTGGCGAGATTTTTAGAAATTTGGACGACTTCGATTTCGGTTCTCGCCTCGACCAGAAAACTCCGCACGATCTCGATCGTTGTCTCGAATTCGATAGGGAATCGGGACGAGATCGAGACGAGACGAATCACTCATCCAGTGAAGCGATATTTAAAATGTAATAATATTAAACAACAACAACAACAACAACAACAACAACAGTAAATAACAATAACTACATTTTCGCTCTCATTGCCGAAGTTTATTGCAGGAGAAATCCAACGAATGATTCATAATGTCGAAAGCAACAACACGTCACACAACTGCTCTGACCTCTTGACCTTAACCTCACTCGAGTGCGTAACTGTGCAAGTGAGGGTGGTTCGCTGCAGTAAATTTCAGGACTTTTAAATGTTTTTAGTTTTTAATTTTACAGCTTCAGTTTTGTTTTTTTTTCTCTGAAGTCGCATTCATGAGTTTTCCGCAAACTTCATGACGAGCAGTGAAGCGAAAGTCAAGTAGTTCGAGCTCACGAAGGTGAATGCAATAGAAATTAAGTTTTAATTTTAGGAGAGGAATAGCTATAAAAGCAGAAAGCCAACTGAAATTGCGAATTAAAAGTGCTACAAAAACCATTTTACGAGCTGATGAGTAGCAGAAAAATTGTTCCAACACTTAAACGACGAGTTAAATCGTTGAGGAGGGTGAAGAGTTTTACTCTCTTCTCGTGAAAATATAAATTAAAACGTACACAAATTTCTCAGAAGATGAAAAGTCCTCACGAAAACTTCGTTTACAGCTGAGGCTTTGAGGGGAAAATCTGGGGAGGACAGCGATTGAAATGAAGAGGATGTGAGAAATGATTCAAAAGTCGTGAAAGTATCTGAAGTTTGACGCCGAAAGGCCGGCTAGTTTTTCCGCAAACCGAATTCTCACATTATCACTCATTTATCTCGCATAAAGCAATTAAAAGTCGCTCATACGCCACGAGTTGCCAGCCCTCCAGGCAGCTGTGTTTCCTCTTAATTTCGCTTTCTTTCGATTCCGCCCTCTGAGCCGACAAGCACCGCGGTTGCACAGCACTTGCGACAACATGTCACTCCAGCAGCGGGCAACATAATTCGCACCTGCAGTCGTTACCGCCGCATGCAGCGAAAAGTGAGCAAAGCTCACGAAAAAAACATGCAAAATGCGCTACAAATTCGCCGACAGCAGCTTATAAACTTCAAGTGACACTCAAGCAGAACAGCAGCCACTGTGTTCCTGCTGCTGCCGCTGTTGCTGTTGCTGCTGCTGCTGCTGCTGTTGCAGTTTGGACTGCCTGTGATCGCCGAAGGCACCTCCGACTCTCTTAATGAGCTCAGTTGGAGGCGATGGAGTAACGCGTGCAACCGTAAGTGCAACCAGCCAGCCAGCATTTGAATGATGCAACATTTATTAAATGACACAAACAGCAATAAAAGCAACCGTTACAGCAACCATAACAACGAACGAACCGTAGAAACGGTAACACGACATTTTATTTTTCCTGAAAATAAAGTGTTTGGTGGTTACTTCGGGTTGTTGTTGTGGTTGTTGCTTGTAAAAATAGGCGAATAAAGATGAGTGAGGAAATTTCATTTTTAAATTTCGCACCAACCAACAACGCGAAGGAAAACATCAACCAACGTCATCCGCACCGCGAACACATGACAAAATGAGGTGAAAGCTTTGCTGCCACAAAAGTATGCAACGTCTGCATGCATGCAACGCGTGTTGCTTTGTTCGCAGTAATTGTTGTCGTTGTGTTCGTGCTGTTATTTGTGTTCACGGTGTGGATTTCAGTGAGTACAAACATTCGCGCGGTTCGTATCCTTGTTCAATCAAATCGAATGGAATCGTTCGGAAAATCAACAGTGGTGACACCGGGGACTCCTAGCAACGGCAACACAACACCGACAACAACAACAACAACTACAACAACAACAACAACAATAACAACAGCACCAACAACACCACCAACAGCAGCCCGCACAGTGTGAGCGCATCAAACTCGCTCGCAAACAAATTAAAATCGCTCGTAAAATTTACCAACGAAAATTAAAATTCATGTTACTGGAAAATCATTTGAACACAAAATCGACGAAATTGATTCGAAATGCGTTCATAAAACGGTGGTTTTTAAGACGCACTTAAGATGTCGCAGTGGCAACGAGGACGATGAGGAAGCTGATCAGACGCTTCCTCGAAGGCTCGCCTATGGGATTTGTGAAATTCACACCTTCCGAGTCCCCACAGGGGGCTGGAAAAAGTGAAATCAAGAAATTTATTGCCTAAAATATCGAATACGTAGTTTAATGAGGTTTTTCGGGACAAATTTCCGTAGCCCCTCGTCAATTTTGATTTGCCGACAAACCGGTTTCGGCGATGTGGCATCTTCAGTCTCTTCCATCGAGAGCGAAACAATGACAAGGCGGCATTCATTTGTCCAGCTCGACAGCGGCTGGATATCTACGCCGTATGAATTCATCTTTTGTTTTCTTTTCTTATTTACACAGGATACTGTTGCTAGTGTTTCTGGTTGCTGGTTGCTGGTTGTTGCTGCTGCTGCTGTTGTTATTTCTGGTGCTGCTGTTATTTCTGCTGCTCGACAAATAATGAAGTGACAAACGCTGAAAATTGTACAACACAATCTGTTCGACGCGAGCATTCGAGCAGCGCGACAAACGAACAAGCGAACCGGCGAGCGATTGAGCGACTGACTGCGACTGGTTGTCGTCTGGTCGGCAGTCTGGTGGAATGGGGCGCATAAATCGATCGGCGGCTTAATTGAAAGAAAGTCGCAGGGGTGCGGGGAGGAGAGGCGGCGGCGACAGCTGATCGTGGGTCCAGCTGCTGGCGGCGATGGCGAGCGTGAGCGCGAGCGGGGAGTTGCAGTCCGTCGCCGAAACAAGGCAGCATTTGTCGCGCTAATTGGACGATATATTGCGTTAATTTGTTGTGTTATGAGTGTGGGTTGGGAGGGGCGTGGAGGCCGCTGGGGCGTCCGGGACGAGCACGAAAAAGTCCGCGCATTTATTTCAAATGTGGGCCAACAATTATTTAGTCATTAGGTTTCGATGTTTTCTTCATTCAGTAAACTGCCTCGCGTTAAATTTAATGAGAAGGATTATTGTACTCGAGATTAACTTTTACTTTTCGGTTTTTACGCCCGCCTTCCGTGTTCGCTGTTAGCTGGGTTCAACACTGTGCAGCAACAACAGATCGATTTCTGTGTTTCTGTTGGTTTTTTTGCTTGTTTTTGGTGGGAAAACAACAAGGGAAAAAACAAGCAACAGCCGCCCTCTACTTTTCTCGCAATCGATCCGCGCCTCTCATGTTGGCGAAAACAAACAAAATATTGACAGCATTTCGAGCAACAGGTGGAAATCGTTGTTAGATAAGGACGACAGCAGCAACAACAAGCACAATATCAACGACGACAGGATAAAAAAAAGCAGAGCAGTGAAACGGCGAAGGATAATAATAATAACAATAATAACAATAATAATAATAAGAAGAAGAAGAAGAAGAACAGTGAAAACGAAAACGAAGGCAAAGCCAATAAAAAACCGCCACAACAGCAACAGCAACAGCAACAGCAACAGCAACACCAAAACCACCACCACCACCACCACCAACAACAACAACAACAACAACAACAATAATAATAATAGTAATAACAACAACAACAATCAAAACGAATACAATAAAGAACAATCACAACACAAAAACAGCAACAACAACAACCATATCTAAAAATTTATTACCGATTAAAATTGACTTTGTGCGTGTTGCTGCTGTTGTTGTTGTGGTTGTTGTTGTTGTTGTTAATGTTGTCGTTATCATTGTTGCTGGCATTGTTCGTGTTGTTTTTTTATGGTTTTAGTGGTCTTGTTGTTGTTGTTGTTTACGATAGGGTTGTTGTTATTGTGACTGTTGTTGTTGTTGTTCTTTCCGATATTGCAGTTGTTATTGTGATTATCGTTGTTGTTGTTCGATGGGTTTTCTGCGTGGCGTTAAATTTAATACGCGTTAATTGTTGTCGTTTTCGCCGCGTGTAAAATTTTGTGTTTGCGTCGTGAATGTTTTTATCGTTCAAGGAAGTTAGAAAAATTATTTAACAAAAAAACTTCACCGAAAAATCGTTGATTTTCGCATTGAAGTCGACGCTGATGTGAAGAACTGATAATTTTCACTTGCGCGCGGGAGTTAAAAGTGCAAACATTTTTTATTTTTCTGCCTCTTTCCTGTTTTTCACTTTAAATAATTTCCTTACAACTGTTTTTGCTCTAAGCTTTCAGCTGCTGATCGATAGTTATCGAAATTAATCGATAGTTATTGATAGTTATCGATAGTGAAAACATTTCCGTGCCTTCTGTAATCGCTTCTCCTGCAGAAAATTCCAACGTTGCTTCTCACGCATTTCTTCCGCTTTTTTTTTCCTTTTTCGCCCTTTCGGAGTCGCAGTGGATTTTTATGATTCACGTGACTCGTAAACTTGGCGCTCGAGTTTCAATGCAAACTCGCGAAAAAACACTAATAATTTTACGCCAAAAATCTTCACGAACTCGAACTTTATTGGATTGTGGAGCTCGCGGAGGAGAAACAATTTGCATAAATCGAGCGCACGCCGAGTACTGCGCGAGTATCAGTCTCCAGTGAAAGAGCTCAGATGAGTACACCGACGTCAGCACGACCTGAGATCGGTGCAGCGGCATGGCAGCAGCGACACATTAATTGCTTCCGTCATCTGGAATTGCGATGTAATGCGGCGACGTAATGCAGGAGCAGCAACAGCAGCAGCAACAGCAGTGACATCAGTGACACAAGCAATACACAACCTGAGGTTATTAAATTATAAAATTGCTTTGAAAAATTCCAGGTAATTGCTTTGGATCCACTTAAAATCCAACTTTGGTTAGATCGACATCTGTACGTATAAATTCTACATATAAATACTTTCTGTTACAGAGATCACAAGTAACACAATAAAGGAATAAAAATTCCGCAGCAATTAAAGTAAAATTTCGCCCAACATTATTTGCATATCAACATGTATCGTCGTCATTTGAGTACAGAAACTGAGCATCTTGAATTCCTGTCGAACCAATGAAGACATCAGAGAATACAAAGCAACTTCATTGCTTTGATTTGATATTTCGAAAAAAGAAAAACTTTGCAGAATGAATTAGAGAAAATGGAACGAAAGTGAAATAATCAGAATGCAGCGCGTCTTCTTTGGCGCCATTAATTGAAACATTGTTGCCTGCAACATGTTTGCTCGCCTCGATGGCATGTTGCAGGCTGATTAATGGATCCGTCTTATGCAGAATTAACGCGTCGTAGTAACCGCACGCGTCCGCTATAGCGTGCGCGTCTTACTTTGCATACCGAACCGCCGGCGACTGTGAAATTCCTGACTCGCATTTATTTTTAAATACATGAATTCTTTTCGCCTTGCAACGCATCGCATCGCAGCGCAGATCTGAGAGGAGTTTTGTGATGATTTATAGAGAGAAGCGCTATTTTAAGGCAGTGTTGAAATTTATTAGAGGGACTTATTTCGAAATACCTGCCTGCGTGGCATTTCAGAGTTTATTAATGTCAGCAGGGAAGCGGGGACGCGGGGAGACACGGGTACTCCGAGTATTAAGAGTGTCAAACTCAGTGATGGTGACAGCAGTGATCTACGACGCAGGAAATACTTTTAGAGGCAAAAAACATTTCAAATATTTCGTGGTTTAATTACTCACTGCAAGTGGACTTTTGGGGTCATTGGAGGTTACAAGTGAGTTATGGCGGTTCAATAGCAAAGCAATCGGAAGGCCTTTCAAATCGGAGTCGAAGGCCTTTCAAATTTCTTACCGATCCGATTTCTCTTGTTTAGTTTTGTTTTACGAGTATTTTACTAACTGGAAAATTGTAAGGGGATTTCTTTGTTTTTACAAATACCGCTTTTTAGTGATCTCAATGAGTAATCGGTTCTCCGCACGTGCGTCTCACTATGTGTGGCACGTGACAAATGCGTGCTTCAGACGACAAAAGAAAACGGAAAACAGAGCGCCACACAAAATCATCCACGTATAGAAAACGAAAGCGAACACTAAAGATAATCTAATTGTATTCAATGAGACAAAAAAATGAAGAAACAAACCCGAAAAAAGCAAAAAGTTTGGGGAAAAGCAAAGCGAAAACAAACAAATTCAAAAGTGTTGCATGCGAAAAACGCTCGAAACAATCAATCAGCGACGATTTCTCGCTCAATTAGACATCATCATTCAATCTGCAAGTCGTGCGCTCACGTGACTGAATGTATGTGCGGCGACGACGACGGCGGCAGTCATGCGGCAATCGATAACAACAACAACAAAAACAACTACAATAACAACAGCATGCTAATAACATCACTGTACCAACAATGGCATCACCACCACCAACACGGACACCAGCGACGTCTGCAAAAACGTCGCAGAGGGCATGAAAGCGTAACTGTTACCAAATTGGTAACAAATGCAAAAAAATACGAATATCCACCCGACTGGCTGAACTGCAGCTAAAGTTGAAAACGAAGCCGAGATGGAAATGGGATTGAAATCGAAATGAAAGAAAATCCAGCGGTCGGATGATCAAAACGAAAATCCGACAAAACAAAAAAGAAAGAAAATAATGCGGCAAAATAATCTCATCACGATTTTGCATAGATTATCAGGATATTTTGCAGCACAGTTGCAAATACGCAGCAGTGAAGTAGGAGAAGCGGAAAACTTCACCACAGAAGCCTCGATGCCGCTTTACGACGACGAAGAACCGCAGAGCTGTAGAAGTTGGTAGCGGTCACCGCCAGAAGATGGCAGCTGCAACTACCTAATTATGCAATCAGATCTGTGGAAGAAGAGTCATTAGTGAATTTGATTACTCGTTGCTGGAATTGAATGGTGCGATTCGAAGACGAGTCGAGTACTCGAAGGAATTCTTGGTAATCATCTCGATGTTGAGTAATCGTTACATATTCTGATTGGTCGTTTCATATTGTAATCGTTTCAGAGAATGAAGATCAGAAATAAAACTTCGGAAATAAAAGTCTTCGGCATAGAAAACCGGGTACTTGGAAAAAACTGAAAAATTGATTACTTATGATAAAAGTAATCGGGTTTTTCGCAACCACTTCAGCACTAATTGACTTTACGCCTTCATGAAAGCCAAACATCTTGTTAACCATTTCAATCGTAGCGGAAATACAGAAATCGCACTAAAATTTCCTACAATCAGGAGGATAACAAGCTGAAAATAATAGAAACGATTGCTGCCAACTACGAAAAGACCACCAATAACAACAACAACAAGACGAAAAACAACAGCAACAACAACAGCAACAACAGCAGCAACAACAGCAGCAACAACAGCGACAACAACAAATAATGAAAAGTCTACAAAATAATAATGATACGAGCAACAAGCAGCAACAACTGACAATTGGCAAAAGTCAGCGACTCATCATTGCAGTCGTTGCGGTTGCATTGCTGCTGGACATGCAACAGAAGATGAACGAAGCACAGAGCAGCGGTGAGTGCGGCCACCAGCCGACGTGAAACAAACGAACATGCGAACGGAAAAACAAACAAACAAACATCGAAAGAAAACGATAATCAGTTCAATAAAACGACCGTAAGTGGAACTCATAATCGCACAGACGGCAGATCGAGCTACGAGTAGCCGAGCGATCAGCTGCAGATCACCGGATCAGGTCGAGCTAATGAGCCGCCTAACTAAGTGAGATGAACGCAGGCGCTGAGTAGACGAGACGAGATCGAGATCAGAAAGCGAGCAGTGCAGAAATTTATGAAAATGTAAATAAAAGGAAATCCGTGTAGAAAATGCACGATCATCATTTCTGTGCGATCGAGAGGCTGCGAATAAATGGCAGAGTTGAGGAGAAAAGGAGGTGCAGTCGTACTTTGGTCTCTCCGAAATGAATTCAATTAAAAACGTCACCACCTCAACGGGAGAATCAACATTTTCAGTTTCGATTCGATTTGAGGCCGCTTGTATTTACGAAATTCGCGCAAACTTGCGACCAACTTTTCTTCCAAACACGTATTAATAAACTCTGCGGTTATGCGCTTCGTTAAATGAAATCGCACTCAGCGGTGAAGTGGAGCAGCAAAAGTCAGTCACGAATTTGGAGCAACTGATGATCGCGCAGCAGCAGCTGCTGAGAGCACAACGCGGTGACAACGGCAACAAACCAGCAGCGAAAAATCCTCATTCAGCTACAGAGTCACAAAGTTCAACAGTTCAAACGGGCAAATTCAACAAACTGAAGCGCTCCCGTTAATGGGCCGCCGCCGCCGTCGTTGCTGCGCCGATCGTGTTGAGGCCGGCCGACAGCTGACTCCAGTTTTGATCTGCATGCGGCTAATTATAAAATGAAGAAATGGTCAAAAGTGTTGCCGAATTAAAAAGAGAAACGGAGCTCAAAGGCATCAAGAGGAGAAACAAATGCGCAGAGAAAACGAAAGCAGCAGCAACAACAAAATAACAGCCGTCTTAACACAGCTCGGTGCGATCAATTTGTTGTCACGGAAGTGTGTTCAGGCGGTTGAGCGGCAGTCAGCTTCATCTTACTACTGATCAGGCAAAAGATCACCAGCGTTACAGCACGCTGACCCGATCGACCAACCGAACAAGCGGGCGACCGACCATCCGACTGACTGACTCAGTGCGACCTCAGGGCGAAATCCATGATTTTCCACAGCCAACTTCTGCAGGAGTCGCTTTCGGGATTTCGTAGATCGTCAGAGAAGAGAAAAAAAATCCTTCTTTATTTGAATGAAGTTTCTGGAAAACGTGTTGGCACGATTTCTGCTTTCGTTGCTCATTCTGATTGTATTTACTGCGTATTTGGTTAACAGCAACCGTCCGTCCGTCCGTCCGCCCAGATATACGCGGAGAAGTCAACAAAGCAAACGTTTCGGACAAATAAGGACAGATTTGGTTTAAATGTGACATTTTCTACAGACGTCAAGCGCGAGAAAGCGTTCGAGGTGACGAGTTTAAAGTGTTCAAGAGGGAGAGAAAGGAGAAGAGCAAAGGTTTTGATTTTCTTTTGTCTATAAAATAGCAGTGGTGTTGTGCTTGCTAAACTTTCGCGTACCACAAGGCAACCCAAGGTTACTAAACTCCCAACTGTTAAGATCTAAATTACAATATATTGCGGACCTGAAGAGCGAAATTGCTTCTATAATGTTGTCTAATACACGAAACCGTTAGATTCTCTAGGCTGTGCAGCCATGCATTTCAAGCGCTTCGAATTCTTTTGAAGATTTTCCTCTGGCGAATCGCAGTTAAATTGTTCGTTACCTTAGTTAATGGCTGTGAGCCACATTTGACATCAAAGTCATTATATTTGACGTGAGAATCTTCTATTTTCATACGGGAATCTCCTACTTTGAACGGAGAATATTTTCTCTTGACGGCAGTCATGCTTGGCTGGTCAACAAATTGTCTTCGCTCTTCAGTAGAAAGTTCTTTATCATGCAGCAAGTTGAACCTTCTTTCCAACAATAATCGAGAAACTGAACTGAAGAACTTAGACACTCGTATATCTCTGCAACTAGAGTTCACGCGAAGAAATGTCAAATTTTTGAATACGTTTCTTTCGAATATTTTTCGAATTTTTAGAATAGAATTATGGTACAGACCTATACCATAATTTGAACTCAAATATCTTTAGGATATAATAGGGATATATTGAGGGTATTATCTATTTGATGACTTTATAAGGTATCACTGCGTCCGCCAGAAAACCGATCACTTTTTTTAAGAATTTAAAAGCCATGCCAAAACATCGAAGAAACGTTTGCTGTTGAAAGTGTCCAATTGGTCGCTGATTGATGGTCAACAGAAGCTGACCACGATAATCGAACCTTGCGACTCACAATATCGTAACACATTCGAACTCACTTCGAGGTGGCTTAAAATGTCTCCATCTGCGACATGATGTGACTCGGTGTCTCGCTGCTGCCGTTGCTGTTTGCTGATGCAGTTGTTGCTGTTGCTGTTGCTGTTGCTGTTGCAGTGACTGTTACTCCCTTGTGACGGTTGCAAAGCGTGCTTTCAACAAATTCGTTTGCTAATTTTGCAGCTTTCTTGCGCTCCATATGTTGTCGTCAATAGTTGTGCCACCGTTGGGGAAACGTCGTGCCCAGTCGCGTCGCAGTTCAATTGAACTGCCAGTTAATGGCGCGCAAAAATTAAGTGGAAGCTTGTTCGACACGACGGCGCATAAAGGCGTCAAGTTAATTTATTGGACAGTTAAATAAATTTGCACGAATCTTTGAAAAGCGGCTGCAACCGTGTTGCATGTTAATGACTACAACTGAAAGGCGAAACTTGTAGGTTTTGCCGAGTGCGAGTAGATGTGTCTGGAGTGTTTTAATTTTAACCGAAAGAGAGACGGAAATTTCTGTGTTAATTTAATCCCTGAACGAGTTTCCAAAATATTGTTGAGCACAGTTAATTGGTAATACAAATTATTCATTAGTTCATTAACGAATCTCATAGCTGAGTGTGTAAAGTCCCAGACTTGATATCCACCTCCGACATACTTTCGACAAGTCGACAAAATATCCCACAACAATTTTTCATCATGAGAAAACCACAGGTCTTCGTCGTAACTACGTCGGATTTCACAGCATCATAAAAAATGCGCGCTTCGATCTTACTTAACGCAAAGCGACTCCTTCAACTGATTTATCTGTTGTGCAAATCTTCGCCTCCTGATAATTTATAAGTCCCGCGCTTATCTCGCCAAATTCACGTCATTAACTTCGGCTTTATCAGCAACAAAATTAACAACAAATTGCAATTTTTCAATTTACTTGCGATTTTCCGCAGGCAAGTCGAGCACGGAAGTTAAAATCGTTTATCTGCATTTATCTCGATCACTTGCCCGCTCACCGCCCCCACTCACACTGCGTTCGGCGCAACCGCGGAAGGAGTGAGCTGGCAACTCCGCCGCCATCAAAAGCGCCATCTGCAGCACATTTGAAGCGATTAGTGGAAAGCCCGAAAAAACTGCTTTTAATAAATTAATGCCAAGTCCAGGGAAGATAATGAGTAAGAAAGCAATGAGTGCATCGGGAGAGAGGTACGGTGGACCCAGAGAGCGAGAGAGAAAGAGAGGGAGAGAGATAAAGAGGGAGAGAGAGGGATGATAATTTTTGTTGCCTTCCTGCTGATGATGATAACCTTCAATGCAAAGCGTCAATTAAGCGATAATAATAGTTTTTCATCTTACTGTCGACGTTTCTCTCCAACTCCAAAAATAACAACATACAGTCCCGTACAAGCCAGCGCCACACAAAAAAGAGCCTGCAAAATCCAGTCCAAGATCGACCACCAGCAGCGCCGCCGTATCAATTGATGGCTCTCGGGTCGCATTCGTTGCGGTGCAACAGTGATCGCGCTTCGCTCCAATATTGAAATTAATTTAAAAGTTTCGCAAACGCGATCAGTGGCCTGCATCGATCGCTGCAACGATACTCGCCACAACGACGATCGAGGAACTCACGGAGTTGCCACTGGCCGACTGGCATCGAGCACCAAAGCGCCAAAATATAGAGCGCCGCTTCCACTGAAGCGCAGCTACTGAATAATGTTAGATTTACGACGAAATACAATTTCTTAGCTTTTTCTCTTCCACGATCGCGTTAAGTGGAAATAGGGGGTCGGCTGTGGGCTTGTGGGCTGGCCACAAGGAGGCAGAGTCCAGAGTCTGGGGCTCGGGCTGGTGCTAAAGCATTGAGGAGCGCATAACTCTTTCGCCGGACCGCAGCCCAATTCATCACTGGGATTAACGACGGTGGCACCGGACTCCGACGGCAGCCGAGTGTCCGGTTGAATGACAGTTTACGAGCGCGTCGACTCCGGTGCGGATCGCACCGCCACCGGCAGTGCAGCGACGCTCTATTTGAACAGCAGCAGGCCAAAAGGTGAGGAAACAGCGATCAGTCATCAGGGCGAGCGGCGATGAATTAAGTGCCCGCGCAACAGATGGCGCTGGCAGCCGTGCAGTGGAAGCCAAGTAGGAATTGATCAGTAATTGCGGCAGAGGCAGCAATTTTAATCGACAGTTGAATGGATTGCAGAGCTGAAGCGGCTGCTGGAGGGACGGGGAAGACTCGTGCACTACTGTTGACACCTCGATGCAAATGCGCTGATCTCGATGCAAAATGCTGACTTCTCGAAATACGGAACATAAGTGATCGACGAAGTAAGCGGCCGCCAACACTAATCGCGTGGAGAATTCGCGCAGCCAGTCGAAGGAAGCTGTAGAGTGTTGCAATGCAATGTAAAAAATGGTACTTGGCCGTGATAGTGACCGTTACGGAAAATAAAACCAAATAACTTATCTAACCGAATACTTCGCCATCTAACCAGTTTTTGGTAATGATTTCTCTATTCTTCCTCCATGTTCTACAAATAATAAGATGAGCCGCAGTGTATTCGGTATCCTTCGGAATGTATATTTATATATATTATGGACTTCTACAACTCCATGTTTGTTGCAAAATAACACTAATGAATTTCGTATAAACCTTAAGGCTCCGACTTTTTGTCCAGCTAAACGACTTTGTTTTTACTTATTCGACCTTTGACTTCGGCACCTCATTTATCGTTCTCGTACTCCTCCGGTATAGATGTGCTTTTCTCGGAGTTAAATCCACTGTCGTCATGGCGGATATTGACGGGTGTACTGTTGCTCCTTTTGTGCCTTTGCGACGCTGAACGGCCTCTTGAGAACGTCATTTCGGTTGGGACATCTTCACCGCCGCATTGTCGGCCAGTAGTTGGACACGTAGTTTGGAAGGTTGCGTTGGATGGACATCCCGAATCAGGAGTGTACATTTGACCTCTTGGAGAACGGAAAGAAGTCATTGGCGCTGCTGCTACAGCACCACAGGCCCCTGCAGTCGCCGATAAATAGGCATCGGAGTTACTTGCTCTAGCTGATGTAGTGTAGCTTCCGTCGCCTTGTGGACACCTTTGTGTGGATCTTGGTAGAGGTGCTCGACGAGCAACCTCGTAGCTTCCATCGCTGCCAGGTGCTGTTTGGAATGTTGCATTGTAAGTTGCGTCAGCGGTAAATGTTCCGTCAGCCGCGCAGTACGTCGCATTGGCAACCCCGCCCGGGACTGTTGCACTGAATGTTCTGTTGCCATTGCTGGTTGTAGTGTAGCTTCCATCGCCCTGTGGATAAATCGGTGTGCTTCTACGCAGTGGTGCTCGGCGTGGTATACTGTAGCTTTGGTTGGGGTCACATGTTGCATTAGCAGAACTGCCGCTGGATACATAAGTCGCATTGGCCGCTTGGCTTGGCGCTACGTAGCTTCCGTCACCCTGTGGGCAAGTTGGGGTGCTTCTACGAAGTGGTGCTCGGCGAGGTATGCTGTAGCTATCATTGAGGTCACATGTTGCATTAGCAGCGCCTCCACTGGCAACATATGTCGCGTTGGCCCCTGCGGCGGGTGTGGGACAAACACGGGTTGCATTAGCCGCCGCGTTCTGAGCAACGTAGCTTCCGTCGCGCCGTGGACAAGCTGCTGTTCTTCTGGGAGGTGGTGCTCGTCGTGCGATATTGTAGCTGGCGTTAGGGTCACATGTTGCGTTGGCACCGCCACTGGCAACGTATGTCGCATTGGCCGGCCTGCTCGCTGATCTGCCTGACCTGCTCGGTGACCTGGTATAAGTTGCATTGGCAGCTCCGCCTGGACAAACGTACGTTGCATTAGCAGCCCCCGCGCCAGCATTATATGTCGCATCGGCAGCTCGAGCTCCAGCGTTATATGTTGCGTTGCCATCCTGTAGACCGTAGGTTGCGTTTGGTCGGCAACATGTCCGTGAGAGTGCTCGCACTTCTCCCGAGCGGTTATCGTATGCGTCAACTGAAATGCTTAGGCTCTTCTCCTTCGACCCTGAGTCCGAGTACTCTAGCCAATAGTCAGAGAAGTTGCGGAAGGTCGGCGTATTCCCACACGCTCCCCGAATTGGCGTAGAAGCCATAGCGGCATTTGGCCTGAAGCTGTCGTCCGCCCGGGCGGCACGGGGTCTCTCGCCCTGAAAGCCCAAAGAGTTGTCGCGGTCAAAGTCGAAACTAGGTGACGGCACACGGCGGCGACACTCTCGACTCAGGCCTAACGTATTCTGGTAATCATCGCCGAAATCGGAGGGTGGATGGGTAGCGTGTGGCCCGTAGCTATCGAAAGGCACGCCTACGAAGGTGAGACCCATTTGGTCGGGTGCATAGAAGCTCGACTGGCGTGGGGGAGGAGGGGGAGTGGGATCCAGTTGCACGTGAGAGTACTGTGACTGGTCCGTGTCGTATTCGTAGTCCGAGTAGTACGACTCTTCGGTGACTTCCGGGTCAACATCGCCCAAGAGCTGGGAGCACGCTGCACCGCCCCCTTTCAAGCGGTCCTGCTGCTCCTGCAGCAGTTCGTGCTTCATCGCAACGAGGTATTGCCAGCGTTTTATGCGCGTCTGATGCTCGCTGTCGTCCTGCTCCTCCATGTTAAGAGCGGTCAGCTGCTTATCCAGCTCCTCTTCGGAGAGGGTGAAGAGCTCGGAGGGGGTTAGCTTCAACTTACGTGACCAGAAGAGAATCTCCCTTTTCGTGAGCTCCGAGAGGTCGTCATCGTTGAGAGGGTGTGGCCTCGTCGAGGGTTGAGATGGGCCTTCGCTTTTCATTTCAGTTGATTTTTGATGGGTGATGTCGCTGTTGTCGCTGTTGCGGTCGGGAACACACTCGGTCATATGGTTTAACTTAATAATTGCTAAATTTTGCAGATTCACTTGGAATTTTGACGATTTTTTTTAATACTCGCTTTTCAATTAATTTTCAGAATTTCTAAAGCCGTACGACTTTTAGATTTTTGAACTGATACAAATTTCTGAGAAAAAATTTTTGATTTTTCTTCGAAGCGCACAGTTTACACTTGACTTGCTCGGGTGCGAAGGCGAAAGTTGAAAGGGGTCGAAATGTTACCATTTACTCTGTGAGTCCGGCTCGAAGCCAGCGTGGAGGCAGCAGATGAAGTCGTTAACTCAATCCGCGCAGCTTATTGTTCAGATGATTAAATTGTTTTGCGCGCAGAGAAGTAGCATGGCTAAGTTCGAGACCTGCAAGCGAATGGGCTTCGTGGATGCTGAGCAACAGCAACCATAAATCTGAAGCGACTTAATTAAACGGTTGAAATTACAACAGCACCTACAGCAGTACGATGGCAGGTACTGCAGTCAGCATTGCTTGTTCAACAAATTGGTGATTATTAATGTTAACAACTGCAGTAGCAGCCGCCGCCGCAGCCGCAGCCGGTTGCCTGGCTGCTTGACTGTTCGTAGTGCAAACACAGAGAAGAGAAAAATCGCCACCATCCAGCTGATCTGCTGGAATGGTAAAGGACAAAATAACAGATCACAGGTCATGTGATCAACGTCGGTAAAACAATAAAGGCCAATTAAATCAGAAATCAGAGGATTTCTGACTGTTTGACTATTTGAAAATAATAAAAGTAGAGAGAAGAAAGAAGAGTAAGCGAAGATATAGGAGAAGAAGAAATTTATAAGAACACCAAAGAGAGGAAAGGGAAAACGGAACGAAAAGTAAAGAACCGGTAAAATTTGAAGAGTTACAATCAGAGTCCCGATGCCAAAGCGGAATTGTAAAGTACTCACAAAAATGGTCCTCTGGTCCTCAATAAAGACTCTGAATGTGCGAAAAGCGGGATGCTTTATGACTTTAATTTCATATATTTTTCGCTACTTTTATATGCAGTGGAATTAATTTATGTTTTCTCTCAATATACGAGACTCATTCATTGCGCTCCGCATAAATTACAGTCGTGGCTAATAATAGTTATCGCCATGAAATCACCGAACGAAATAAAATGTTTGCACATGCGCGAAAACGATTTATCAACTACAGCGGCAGCGGCAGCGGCAACAGCAACAGCAGCTACAGCAGTTTCGGCAGCAATAGCGACACCAGCAATCCGGGCAACGCCAACATCAACAGCATCCGGAAAAACGTGTTTCCGCCGTCCGAAAAAGCTCGAAAACCCACACCACACGAAATTGTTACAAATACATTTATTTGATGCCATTGGCGACTCTGCGCTGGTGTTATCAAAACTGAGAAATTTCTAATAAATGGCAACAAAGCGCTAAAAGTTACAATTAAGTAAATAAACTTGTGTTTTTTTTTGTTGCTTTGGGTTGAAGTGAAGGGCAGGAGTGGAGGTGGGCTGGGATGGTTGAATGTTAGTTGAGATGCCAACGGGGCGAAGTTCGCAAGGAAGCATTTTATCAACAAACAATCAAGTATTATATTTTTAATGATATTTTGAAGGAAATTTTAGACAGTATTTAATAGAGTTACTTTTTTTCTCACTTCTTTATTAATTATCGTAATTATTCTCTACTTACCGACCGAACTGATGACATACGTCGCGGGTGGCTTCAGCACACCACGCGCATAGGCACCTCGTAGCACTTCGAGGGCACAGGGCTCTGCGGTAACCAACAGCATGCCGGGAGCAACATGTCCGGCGTATTTGAGGGCACGTGTGGCCGCCGTTAGAGGGCCATTCCACCAACATTTCGCATTGGCAGCCAAGAAATTCTGAAAAAGAGAGCGGATATTATAAATGCGATATAAAGAGTAAAATATTCAGAGAATACTTTGCGAACCAAAAATTTACACTTTTCAATAAAAACATAGTGATTTCTACGCAAGTGAGCAAAATCTTAGATAGCTAGAAATATTGGTTACAACAAAGTTAGCATAAAATCACGCTTAGATTATTGGTACCTCAGAAGAAACGGGAGGGAATAACGCGCTATTAAAGCCACTCCAGGCTACAGATTCAGCTGAAAGCGTGAAAAAGTACAGTAAATCAACAGTTTTATCGCCGTTATAGCAGAAATATGATCGAATATAATACGTTGTTGCTGTTCTTGTTGTTGTTGTTGTGTGTGCTGAAGAGCTGTTTTGTTGTTTATTACTTAAACGCCACTGTTAGGTGGTCGTAACGGCAACAGTAGTTTTCTCGTAATGAGACCGGATTTGAAGTCATTAGTTTGTACGGATACTTCGCGGTGGATGCGGTGCGGTCAGAAAAACTGGAATTAATGTATCTGTGCGATTGTTGTTGTTGTAGCAATCTGCGTGGTACGTAAATTAGATATCATTAGCGATGCCTTTTTGCTGTTTTATTATCTCATCTCACTAATGTCGTGCTAATTATTGCATATTCGCAGAGTTGCAGATCTCAGAAAAGTTCAACGATGACTGTAACAGTCATCATTGGGCAACAAGTTTGCCCAACTAAGCAACGGCGAGTCAACAGCCGCACAGCACACTCTACCGCAAACTAATAACGTCAGCTTTTCCCCAGTCATCTCTTCGGATGACTGCAGGACACCTAACGAGATGAGAAATTTCCGCCGAAAGCAAGCCGAGCAATATTGCAGCCTTAGGTTGTGGCACAGTTCAAATTCGTTACTCAGAAAACTCAAAAAAGCTGCTGACCCATTGAATGCCACACACTTTTCCTCTTTTTGTTTGCTTTGAAGCGGATCCGTCGCTAAGGCGGATTTGAAGCGAATGAAAATTGCAATTCAACAATTTTAGCTATATAGTGGTGAAAAGAGTTATACGAGTGGTAAAGCAAAGATGAGTTGAAAGAGGGAAGCGATAACGTGGCTCGAAGCTTAACACGATTTTTCCTCAACGAGGAGTCTACTGCATGCAGAGGAAGAGTTAATTCGAGGGGAAATATGAAACTGCAGTACGGAATCGCATAACTAGTGAGCCAGCGTGTCTCATGATCGACCAAAATACGAAAGACTGACATTAGAAGATGCCATAATGATGAGATTTCATGGTAATTGTGGGCGGCTGGAATGTGTTTACCATGCTGTACAGCTTGGTATTTATAGAGTGCGATAAACACGCTTTATCTCCCCATGACTCTTCTCTCATTACATTTCCAGATGGATGAGCATTCCACTCCCAACACATTACTGACACCACTGAATACCGCGAAATATACTTGCTACCATTTCATATCGTACTCTCCAGTCGTTCTCGAGTCGTGCAAAACTCTTCACTTCTTACCATATCCATCAAGTTCATGCCGCTTTCCTCAGGTCTAGTAGTGGGGCGAAATTAAGTAGTGTCTGCAAATTTGTTCTTAAGACGGTCTGGCAAATCTGGCTGCCTGGATTGCATTGCGGAGTCCAACGCATTACTTGATGCCTCGGCTGTACACATAAATGTCCCCTCCATTGCCGCACAGATTGAGACCGCGAACAGCCTGGATGCACGCATCATTCGCCAAACGTCATCAGATACAAGTGGAAAGAGCGGCACAGCCACATCAACTTAATTCCGAAAACTGGCATCTTGATACTTGGCGGCCCAAGTGATGTGATGGATCCCGTACACCAGGGCGAACACTTCAAGCAAAGGCGCGCATTTTCAACATGCTGATCAGCACTGCGATCAATGAACGACGCCTTCTTCGCTGTGCCGTGAATGCCTGTGGCGCGGCGCCTTCATCCGGCGGACAGGCAGACAGATCGTTCAACGAGGTGATGCCATTGCAATGGGATTAAAATTCAACGAGAACAACGTGACTTGTGCGTTTAAGAATTTTAATGCGTTGCTTCCTCCCTTGTCCGTAGTGCTAGGGGAAGGAAGACCGGACAAGGGGGAGAGGATACTACTAAGTTGAGGGAGTCTTTGAACTCTTCACGCGCTGAGAACACAATTGAAATCAAGCGAGGAAAATGAGAGGAAGTTCGCGGATTTTTTAAATCAGCGTAATTTACGCGGTGCTTTCATGGCGGGACTTAAGGTTCCCCATCCGCACCTCCCACCGTACGCTCAGTCGGCGCTCGCATTTTCGCTCATAACTCATGCTTGGCAATCCACCGCTGCGACAGTGGCGCCACCTTATGGTCGACTTCAAACAACAAATATGTAATGGGCGCTGCTGCTATTTCTAGAAGAAGGCTGAGCTGGCGGTGGAGTGCAATCCAATTTCTTGGTTCCTCTTGGGCGCGCGTCACTCTATTGCCACTTTATGACTTCTGACTTATTGTGCCGTTGGCGGCGGTGGTCTAGCAACTTAATTGTTTTGTTGCCTCTGCCTTTTGTTGCAGCAGTAGCAGCAGCAGCAGCTTTGATTGAATCCTCTTATTGCTCCTTTCTTTCTATCACTTTGACGTGTCTTGCGTGGGCGGTTGCTGCGGTTGCTGCTGTTGCCGCTGCAAGTGCCTCGTGCGCCGCCGTATGGGTAGCACACAGTTGATTTCACGACTTCAGTGCATTCCTTTGCATACGTTTAGGCGGCGGGCCATCCATCTGTCGTGTGAGTCTCTGCGTGTGACAGCCGTAGTTTATTTCACGCTCATTAGTTGCTGGTGGCTGTCAGTGTCAGCCGCATTGTTGCCGGCGTGAATTATTGACGACATGACGCCGGAATTGTGCGGCGGATTTATGGATTTCTGGAAACCATTGGCCACCGCTGAGGCCTGCCGGCTGAAAAGCCGCACAGCCGAATTGCGAATGCGGAAACGTCGAAGCTCAAGATTTACGGCAGCTTGGAAGCCATTGATTGGTGGCGGAGTGGCGGTCCAGCGTCATTTCGTGCGGGGACACGGTAACCAGTGGTAATTAAAATCACTGTGCGTGATACTTTATCGAGTGGGTGGTTGGCAAGGATTTTTGTGAATATGAAAACAAGGAGGCGATGACTGTTTGCGAATCGCGAGCGGCATCGAATTCGTTATCGCTTGGGTGTTGCTCACCGCCCTCTGTTGACGCATTTTATGAACTAACATGTAGTCCGCCGCAGTGTCAAAAGAATGAGGAAACTTCTCTTAAAGAATTCCTAAAAAAGAAGCGAGGAAAGTCCTTCGTCTTACGGAGGAGAATGAGAAGTTGCAGTTTGGAACAAAAGCCAAGTTCTAAGTTGGCTGACTACTAGTGGGTCTACAAGCAAAAACGTTAGCAAACATGTCGCTTCTGAAGTACCATTACATTCAGAGTTGGTGCTTTTAAAGGTTGTCGTAAAAATTTGGCTCACAGCCACGATTATGCTCGGATTCTAAACGCAGGTTCGCACAGAAGAGTTGATTCAGACAGCTAGACAGACAAGCAGACAAACGATGGGCAGACAGACAACAGACAAACGGCATTTTTGCTGTCTGTGTTGCGGTTGCTCTTTGTTGCAGGTGGGGCGGCATTCAATTTAATTAGAAGCAATTAGAGGCTTAAAGTCAGTTTTAAAATGCCAACGCCGTATTTTCACACGCCCGTTGTTGTTTGTGCGTTGTAACAGCTTTAAAGTTATGCAAAAACCAACACAGCTGCCAACGGGTTTTTTAAAAGCCTGTGAAAACTATTTTCACTTTCTTTTTGGTGCCGCCATTGAAGGTGAATACATTTTCCAGCCTCCCTCATCAGCTCTAATGAACTGGAAAAAATGTCACTTCATATGCGCCGCAATCAAATAAGGCTTCACGTCATAAACGCAACATGGACACAAAGAGAGATACACACCAGTTGGAAAAACGAAAAAAGGAAACGGAATATCATTACAGCTGCTGTTTTTCAATAAACACCACGGTATTCGACCAAATTTGGTCATCATGACTGAAAGAGAGAAAAAAGAAAAGCGGCGTGACAAAAAATACCTACTGTGACAGGAAGGTGATATGCAACAACAACAATAATAACAAAAACAACAACAACAACAGAGAGAAAAAAGCCACAAACGCCAGTAGGAACGACCAACATTAACAGCCACCATCATCAGCTGACTGGAGTTTTTTTATATCTCAGGCATAATCATGATGCGGTTTATAAAAACAATAACAACAACAACAACAAAAAAAACATCAACAAAAACAACAACAACAACAACAACAACAGCAGCAACAACAACAACAACAACAACAACAACAACAACAAAAACTACGGTTTATTAATGAAACAAGTCAGAAAAACGCATGCCGAAATCTGTAGTATTGTAGTTATTTTGACATTTCGGGTGACATTTCTGCGTTGTTCGGAGAGTGTCAACTCCGTCTGTCTCAAAAGGACGGACTCAAACAGTTAAAGCACGTAAGAAACGGAGGAGCAGGAAAACTAACACTAAAAAATACAAAGCATCATAATAAAAACAAACAAAGCAATTAAAAGCTGACAACGTTTACTGCATGGCTAACAACATTTTAAGCAAATCTAATAAGCGATACTGCAGCAAATTTTAACTCCCACTTACAGAAAAGAAGCGAAGAAAAACAATTAAAAAAGTTAGGAATGAGGGATTGAGATAACAACTCATGTGTTGCCACTGTTCGGGAGTATTTAAGGTTGAAACACGTGCAACTGACATGACAGCCCTACTAATTGTCTACCTCGGTGCTGACTGGATGGTTGACTGTCTTAATACTGTACGTACCTGTCTTGATTAAGTGAAGGAAACTCATTAGTTACGCTAAAGCTTTACACTTGAAATAATTAATGTTCTGTATGGGTCTTAGAACCCAATCCAGTATCTGATCGGGTATTCACTTTTAGAAAGCAATCAGTGGATTTGGTATCAGCATCCTACATATTACTTGCGTTACTCTCTCTACAAACTCAGTTCGAGATAATTTAGAACAAAATCTAGTCTAGTTTTTGAGAACCCTGTATCGACTACGACTCACCATTACAGGAATTTCGATCGTATTTCGATTTCTAGAGTTCGACACATCACCTCAAGAATTTCTACTCAATTCCGACTTCTTCAGTCCGACTCATCAACTCAGGAATTTCTATTCGATTCAGACTCCTCGAGTTCGTCTCATCAACTCGAGAATTTTTACCCGATTCCGACTTCAACTCTACCGAGATATTTCCCTAGGTGTCAAAAGTGGCCATACTAGATTTTACTGATCTTTCCAACTTTCCCTGTGGGTTACGGCCTAAAATATATCCACCGTAGATCCTCACGTGTTGCAGAAAGAAATGGTATCAATAGTACCTGCGAAAGGTGGGTCAGATAAAACAATGAGGGCGTCACAGGTATGGTACTTGAAGCTAATGACTCATTCATATATAAATCCGAAGAAGGCAGATTTTGTAGCTGGCACGGCGGCTGCTCCATCAGAGGGGAGTGCTATGGATTCTCTCAACCCATTTTGAAAAACTGTATTGCTAACAATGACGTTATGATGCACATTCGTTTCTAAATACCGATACAAAAGAATTTCAAAGATACAAACGTAAACTTACAAAATTTACATTGAGTAAAAAATCTCATACGTACAACATTCAAAATTGTTGTTAATGTTGTCTTCTGCCAAATAAAGCTCGCTGTTGCGCTGATTTTGGGTAACAAGATACCCTAACTTTTTTAGAATCGAAATGCATCTTACAGCCACACACTTCACTGCAGTGCTGGTTAATTATGAAATCGTCAGTAAAGTTTTTTGTTTTAATTTGCATCAAACACGATTTGCAGCAACCTAATTGTTGCTGGCATATCAAAGTAGTTACGCTTGAGATGCACTCCGTATCTGTATCTCGGTGTATCTCATTTTCACAATTGTATCTCGGTTTTGCAGTGTGGTTGGGGTTGCTTAACTGCTGCTGCCGCTGCTGGTGTTGTCGGTGCGGCTGTCATTGTTAGGTTGCACTTTAATTAGAGGTCTTGCTACATGTATACGTTCATTCTTGACGCAATATATTCATCAGACTGATGCAGATGTTGTTGTTCTTGTTGTTGCTGTTGAAGGTGGTCTTGGTAGAATTAAGTGAAACTTGTAGTTTTCATTCTTTCCCCGTGTTGTAATTGTTTTTGTAATGGTATCCCGTGCTTGCTTTGTTGTTTGTTTGACTTCTTGATTAAGTTTAGTTTTCTTCTCAAACTTGTGGCAGTCAGTCAAGTTTTTTACTACACTCTGCTTTAAAGTTGCTACTTTAATAATTTGTTTCCATTGCGCGGCAGCACATGTTCGGTTCCGGAGCTTTGATGCATGTAAAGATGTGGCTTGTGTACGAGCGCAATCATTAGTTCGAGAATATGGCCACAGGAACTTCTGCGGCACATGCGGCTGATAATCGTGTTTTGCATATTTTTTTAATACTTATTTAGTAGTTGAACTAGTTGACACAAAATTTAATTGTTTCTTAAGCTCTGAAAAGTCTGTTGGTTTTTGAGGTTAATAATATTTAAGTTAATGCACCGCATTCCGTTTTCCCAAATCATCTTTCTTTCTACAATTGTAATTTGGATAGGAAGTTTATTCAATTTTATATTTTTCAAACTAAAATCTTGTATAGGTCTGAAAAATACATCTCTACAACAACTTAGAAAAGCTATTACAAATATAGAGCTCCTGTCTATTAATATTCCAAATGTAATACGATGTGGAATACAAATAAGTTGTAGCAGAGGACTTCTCTAATTTATCTTCATAATTTTAAAGACATAATTTAAATAATCATATGGAAGTTCTAAGCGCTAACTGAATAAAGAATAACAATTTGCGAACATGATAGATACGTGAGTGCAAAGATATCAAGACCGGCTTGTTATTCGAGCCAGGCTTTCTTGTGATATATACACGTTTCATTAGAACTCCCTAACCTTGAGAAAGGTCACTACTTTAGGATTATCACTGTAATATGCCAAACGGAACTTCATTTCTAAAATGGACCGTCGTTAGCAATCTTGTAACAGGTTCTTACTTACAGAACAGACTTTTAAATATATATTAAAGAACTTCCATAATAACAATAAGGAGAAGAGGTAGGGAAGTAAAGAGAACTCTCGACGAATACCACTTAGCAACCATTAGAGGAATAATATTTACCAAACACAAAATCTTCTTACATAACTTCCTCACAAGTCAGCAAGAACAAAAAAAATTTATTGGCAGAGGCAATCTAAAGGTGGCTAGATTACATCAAGTTGGAGAGATTGTATTCGATGTTACCAGAGCGTGGAATTTCGCTCTTATAATGGAATTTTTAGCTTTCGGAATAAGGAATGCGATTTTGCTTTGTCTATTAAAAAGTTGTGGATAATTATGCATAAGCCAATTTTTTGATAGATTTTTCACTTGTACATAAACATAAAAAATGTAAGGCCAATTTCACGTGGTGATGAGATTATAAGCTCACCGTTAGACGTTATCGGATTGATTTAAATTTCTTCACAGTCTAATAGTGAATTTGTTAGGCGAATATAAATCAAATGGGATTTTTAATAGGATTTACGAGCTAGGAAAATAGCTAAAATTCGCACAAACAATAGTGAACTTTTGTATTACACAATTCTGGCAACACTGGTTGTCTCCACAAACTGTCGGCAAGTGAAGCGATAAGAAACACTCTTGTCACTCTATGTGCCAGTGAAGTTGAAGTTGTTGCCTCATGATTCAGTGCGACATGACATCCACGGGACCAAAGCAGGCCAAGCAGACCATTATTTCTTATATTATATAAGAAAAGGACAAAAGAAAGACACAAAAGGGAATAGATAAAAATTAAATTTGTGGTTATAATAAAAATCAGGGTAGAAAGCTGAAAACTAGACTTTATTAGCATTGAAAGCAATTTAGAGCAGATTTTATAGGAAATAATGGATTTCTCTTAAAAACATCAAAGTTACTCTAATATTATTTTTGTGATTGCAGGGAGGACCACTGAAAATTCGAATTCAGGTTGCTTAGGGGATTTTTATGACTCTATTAAGGTTTTATAGATGTCCGTCTATTCAAAGAGTAGCTGCTGACGACCGTGCTGAAGACATTCACTAAATTGGAAATGACAGGAGGAGGAAAAGTTGATATAAGAAGCATTCACCCACCTCTTTCGCGCCTACCGTAGAAATGCACTTTCAACATTTCAACTTAAATGCTTTCGGCGAATCCGTGCCACCGCCGCCACCCACTATCATCATCACCACCACCATCATCACGACCAACACAAGCATCCCTCGAATGATTGATGCATTTCAGCAATCCGTTAAGGATACGTATACTCATTACTTTTATGGCATCCTCATGGGTCTGAACACATTCGAGGCTTCGCAAATCGATACAATTTCCTGCCATGATTTTCGCTTTTGTTGTTTTACCAACCCTCTGCTGGCAACCGTCGAGTAGAGGGGTGAAGATGTTTGTTTATGCGGGCGAGGAAGGAAAACTCCAGCCCCATCCATATTTAGCTTATTATTTCCAGCATGATGTTCTAATAAGATTTCCGAACAAATCGTTATAAAAGCACACAAGGGATGAAAGGCTGCTGCTAGAGAGTTGTGTAGGAGAGATTTTTCACACGATATGATGTTGGAAAATAAAGACCTCAATAGGAAATCTTTGAAAAGGTTAAATGAGAATTTAAAACCTCAACTGAAAATTTAATTATATAGATAGCAAATTTAACTTGCAAAATTATAAAGTTAATTTGCAAATGGATGAATTTCATTTGAGGAGATTAAATTTACAGTGCCAATCCCGCGTAATCATTCCAAACCTACGACTGAAAATAGCTTCCAACGTGTGACTATTCAATTATTTTTCCTTAATTGCTCTTGTATAATTGACATCATTGACACGTTTATGAAACGTTCACTGTTTTTTTTTCTCTCACTAAAGAGTCCTTGACACCACCAGCCGCACCTAGAAGCGTCCTCATTCTAGCAATGCCACAACCTGGCAATGACCGCAAAATATGCGCCGTTACTGCATTCGGCGCACATAAATTCCACTGGAGTGTCATATAAACAGTGCAAATGGCAGCATAATGCAGTCGAGTTCCCTTTCCGGTGTCGCCGCATTTGTCGTTCGGTGGCGTGACGGAGCCGTAGCGGTAACTTTGAATGCAAAATACTGGAGGACACCTAGGGTTACAATAGAGTGAGTGAGTGTGCAAAAAACAGTTTGCATGCGAAAATAGACAACTCAAGGGTATTTTTTTTAATGCGTAAATGGTGTCGTTTTTTTATTCGGCGACTCACGATACACTGACTCAGTGTAAACGTTTTCCCAGACGTATTTGAACCTCGAGGTCTATTGCTGAGGACGTTTTTTTGGCAGTGCTGTTAATTTATTGGGGTTTGCAAGGGTTTGCAAAATACTGTTGCAAAACTTATTGTTAGGAAAAACTGTTTATTTCTTGTTCTTTTAATGTAGAATTCTTACAGAAGCGACAGCAAGAACATACGAAGTTTATTGCTTGCATGTAAAACTCAAAATGTTTCTTGTCTTTCTTCTTTTTTAGGTTTTTTCTTTTGTTCTACTGTTCGTCTGTTTGTCCTGCATTTGGCAAGCGCTATTTGGCAATATTCGGCATTGCAATGTAATGTAATTTCTTGTGCGAATGTCCTTCTTCGTAACTAGTGACCTCTTTTTTCCCTACATTTGCCATTTGCCAACTATAGATCGACAACATTTTTATCTGCCTCATGGACAACATGTGACTTCATAGATGCATTTATATCTAAAGTTTTTCGATTTTGTAATTGCATTTGTGGATTTGCAAGAAGAAAAATTGGGTTCAAAGGAATTTTAATGACTTGTTTTGAAGCAAATTATACAGATAAGCATGCTTTTGTAGTACGAGTACTTTGAGAATGCTAAACATGGCAAAAAACCTGAAAGCATGCATAGTTATAATTTTTTCGTAATAAACATGTTGTGAATTATATGCAAGATAGCAGTTGTGAAGGCACAGAGTTGTTTCGAATTTGCAAACCGAAAATAAGCGTTGATTCAGTATGAGTAACACATACTGTTTAACAAGTTTTCCTTATTTTTGACTCGATTTCCTGAATCTATTGATTCAACTCATCTGTGAAAATTAATTTGATCACAGTTAAACGTCTTATTCAGTATCTAGAAACCCTCATGAAGTTAAACAATCTTTTCTAGAAACCAATTTTCCAAACATTTGTCTTTTTGTTATCTTCAAGTGTTCCCTCATCTTATCACCGGCGCTCAGTATGGGTTAATAGATCTCTTCAACAGATTACGTCGTTCGGAAAGGACGTAAACGTCAATGTTAAGGCAAAATCAATTTTATTGAACACGACACAACACCCCCATCATCAACGGCGACCGCGGCGACCGCGACTACCACCACCCTTTTGATGCAGTGCAAAAATCAATTTTCGCTCTTCAATTCCGACACTTAATCCGAAATTGCTGCTCCTTCAGCTTTTAGTGAGTGACAATGAATTGCAATGGCAATCCATTTCTGCCACCACATGCGATGCGGCAAAAAAGGGTGACGTGGAACGGGAAAAAAGCAGCAGTAGAGTTAATTAAAAGAGTTTTTGTTTTTTCTTCAACTCGTTCACGTTGGTATTCGGTATGCAAGGAGAGAAAATTGAAAGAATCACGTACAGACAGGACAGGAGGGAATGTATAAAGAGAAAGGTAGGGAGGATAGGAAGGAATGGACAAAGCAGGCAGACAGTGGGTAGGCAGATAGATAGGTATGTAGACAGACAGACAGACAGACAGACATATTTACTGATAGTATCACCAAATTTAAATTTTCAACTTGAGTGACACGGGTGTAACGTTAGTGATGAACGTTGTTTAAAAAAATCAGGGATTCTGTTTTGATTTCAAATTCCATGGGTATTAAAAACTCAAAAGGTTATAAAGAAAAACCGAAATGGTTTTGCTGTTTTCAGCAAGGAGGAGTTGCTGTGATAGCATGTGTTATTATGATGTTGATGTTTCATGTCTTAATTTGATTTCGTGTTGAGTTCAGACGGCCGCAAATGTGTCGAAATAATTTCAACAAAGGAAGGACTTCTGAGGGCTTTCGTGTTTTGGTTAAAAGCTGAGAGCACGGGCAATTTACTCATACAATAGCATGTTGGTATCGTTTGCAGTTATTATGAAGAGTCATTTTGCAGCATGTTCCAGGTTCAGTAATAAATGGGAACGATTAATTTTCTAAAGTGTTTACAAATCAATGACAACGAAACACGAAGGAAGTGTAAACAAACCATCCCGGCATGTTTACTGTAAGTAAGATTTCCTTTATAGGTCTCTGGATAATGTAATGATAGAGAGAGAGCAAATAAAAATTAGAGCGAAGCAACCTAAACAAACTACAGAAGCTAGAACCCGACCCACGTTGATGAAGTTCTTCAGCAGAGAAGACCATAAAATGGGGGCGTCTTCAGTACAGCCCAGTTTTTCCTTCACACAAACAAAACAATTCGATTCAATATCAACACGAAAGTGCATTTCAAATATAAGTTTCACATCTCGTATGTTTTTGTAAGCCAGTCGACAGATATCGTCCTCTTTTCATACATATAGTAAAGATTAAATTTTATTTGAACGTGTTTCATGGTTGAGTGCAACAAAGCCTTGAGCAGAGTTTCCCTACTTCTTCATCATTTCCACCCTCAACGATGAACTATCATCGATCGCACGATGTGTGTAGCTTGCCAAAAATCCTTTAGTTTCCACTTGAAAGATTCGCTCCCCCGAAAAATGCGGCAGACTGCAGTGGCAGATGGATGACTCCTCCCTGTCATCCTCACCCGCAATCGCTCGTTTTCATCTTGCTATTGCTATTTTCAGTGTTATAGTTCTACTTTTAGTTCGCTATTTCAGTTGGTTTTGTTGGCATTCAGTGGTTGGCATTCTGGTACCGGCATTCTGGGACCGTCATTCTACGGCTGGCTGGTCTGTCATTGTAGGAAGCATCAAAATCCCTTAGCATGCCCGATGCACTTCTGTCAGTCATATGAGTTGCCAGCATTTACGTCTTTCATAACTCTGTTGTTGTCAGTTCGCATCTAGTTGCTGTTATGGTTGTCAGCAATGATTGTTACAGCACTTTTTCGCAATTGTTGGGGGAAATGGGGAGTGAAAAATGACAGAATGAGTGTGTAGAAATTTAATTTTTTAAATTAAATGTACCTAATATCGACAATGCAAAATATCGATATAATGAAGTGATGAGAAAGAAACTCATTATGATGGAAACGTTATGTAAATTCATTTATTCCTTATTCATTCAGTACTCGCGATTCATTAAACACTTTCTATAAGTTTTTGGAATTTTAAACTTAAATACTAAATTTAGTTTTACAGAATGGAGCGGATCAAGTTGTCAGTAATTGCTACTGCGATATCGCTTGCGATTTATTGGACGGCAACGTTTTTCATCAATAAAAAATTAATAGTTAGAATTTACTTTTCCGTATCTAATTTGTAAAATCTTGTTCACATTTCTCCTTCAGCTCTCCCTCCCTCTCCACCTTCTCTTCAATCCACCCTCCTTAGTATTATTTTAAACCCTCAATAAAAACCCCTCCAAATAAGCAGCTGTTACCCCCAACGAAGTTGCTTGACTACGAAATTTATAGCTTG
The DNA here is from genome assembly GCA_922984085.1 of Sicus ferrugineus. Taxonomy (NCBI): domain Eukaryota; kingdom Metazoa; phylum Arthropoda; class Insecta; order Diptera; family Conopidae; genus Sicus; species Sicus ferrugineus. Next base: position 34,725,856 of record OV277350.1, on the reverse strand, counting down.
ACAGCAGAATTCAAGCCACAAGTGTGAGTTTATCTGCAGTTAAAAAACACAATTTGAATTAAAATTTCCACCCAAAGTGCGAAGGCACCCTATTCGAAAGTAAACCGCTCCATTTTGAAAAGCAAGAACCTTTGTTTCACCCTTAAATAAACAAAGAACGAGAGAGTGTTCATCCCTTTTGTAATGAAATCCAAAAACGTTTTACAAAGCAGAGTTTAACGTAGAAAATCGTGCGAACATAAATTGCAGGCACAACAATAAAAATTAAAGAGATTTTTTATCAACTCTTTTGTTTTGTCGCAATCATTGCTGCAATAACTTGAGGGTGGAATAACTTGAGATGGTTCTAGGAGGCTTTAGGTGGCTTTAAGTGGCTGAAAACAAGTAACTTCGGCAATAGCAAAGCAGAGAATAGAACGAAAACAGCAGAAGAGAGTGGAAAAATAGTACAATTTCACAAAAACAGAAAAATACATAATATATAAAATAGTGGAGGAAATATTTGGCCATAAAAAACAGGAAACGGAAGTGGGTGCCAAAAGCTTGCTGTTTTATTGCGGCCAAAAATGCGATGTGTAGAGAAAAGAACTTCGTTTTCATGGCTAGAATATGAATTTTTAGGCCAAAGTCAGGATTATAGTTAGTTAACTGAATAACTGAAATAAGGAAATAAAGTTTGGAAAAAATACCGAAATAAAGTTCATATCACGGATTTAGTTAATTTTGTTAAGCTTTTTAGAAACTTTTTAGAAATCTCAGCAAAGTTTATGCAGGCATTTATAATTCCTTAAAATTCTGCAGGTTAAGCTTAAATACCATAATATGTAAATAGGAATGTAAATATCTCATCGTTAACTTCGCAATCTGTTTTATTTATTCAAATATTTAACCAAAAATTAACGAAAACCTTCAGAACTCTTTTGAAGTTTATGCAAAGTGAAAAGGTCTTCTAATCGACACCGCCGTCATAATTAGAGACCAAGTTTAACAAAATAAGCTTAATGAAATAAGCGAAAACAAACACACACACACACACATTGGATGACATCAAAAAGCCATTAAAATGTTTTGTTTCTCTTTAGTCAGAAATACTAAAGCCAACTTAGCGCACTTTTAAGCTTAATAAATCAACAAAACATGTTAGCAAAGTTCGCTTGACTTGCTAACAACAATTAATTGTGACCAACACACATCCCACTTCACTCTACACATTCTCACAACTAGCAACCTTGAACGTTTTGTTTTCAAGCCATGATTTAAGCCAAGTTCTGCCATGCACCGTGCTAATGTTTTGCGATTTGAAAATCAATTTAGCTCGCGCTCAAATAAACCGAAAGAATTCAAAGGCAAACACGTGCGTTTGGAAGCAGCAAAACAGGCGAACAGCCCGGCAGTCGAGAGGAGCTTCGCAAGCCATAAACTTGGCCAAATGATGCCGTCTGGTTTTATGGTTGGAAACGAATGAAAAAGACCCAGAGTTCTACGGACGGCATGGCTAATAAAGCAGCGAGCAAAAACCAGGCTTCCACCGTCAACAACCATCACCAATTCACGCTGGCTGGCTTAAAATGTCTCTAAGCTTTTAACTGGTTTTCAAGCTTTGCAAACAGTGTGTAGTTATTTTTAGATTCAGTCCAGCCGAACATCGCTGGAGTTCTCAGAGTTTGGTTAGATTTTTTTAGTGTGGATGTGCATTTTTTCCCTTTTTGGATTTTGGCGAGATCGAGGTGGTTCTGATGCGATCGTATCGTTGCTGTGCGAAGGACAGAATAAAAAAGGAGAATCGCTATGAGGCGAAAACTTCAGGATCGCAAAATTAACGACGAAAAAAGGCTTGAATTAAGAAGAATTCGGAAAGAACTGGTAGATATGCTGTGCGTGCTGGGCTTTCTAATCGAATTAAGAATTGAAATACCGGATTATTTAAAAGGGCTTCGAAGGGGTGCTTAGAATTCTTTAGAGTGTACCATTCTAAAGCATCGCATAAATGGAGGAATTCTCACAATTTTAAATGCATTCATCATTTTAAAAGCCATCTATTGTTTGTAGTTTTGAGGGTATTTCTGCTAGAGTGAATCTTTCTTTCCCAGAGTATCTTTTGAGGAATCAAGCGGGCTGTAATTCGTTGCAACAATTTCCGATATTTCCGCGCGGAATGTCTTCACAGTTTTATGAGTTCAACAAACTCCGTTCTAGCTGGTGGAACCCTGGAAACTCCATTTTAGCTTGTGGAACCCTTCGACTGATTATGCAAATCGTTGTTCACTGCAGTGAAGAAACGATGAAAACGCTTCGTTTTGAAGATGTGTTAAACATCCTTCAATTTTGCTATAAAAACATTTTTATTTATAAAACTTTTCTTTAAAAAAAGTTTCCTTTTTCAAACTGTTTTTATATTCTTGTGAAATTTGAATTTAAAAATCTTAAAAATATATTTTTTATAAGCGAAATTCAACGAAATTAAGTTAAAAAACTTAAAAACAAATAAAACTCATAATTTATGATATTTAATTAACGTTATTTTTCTCGTATTTTTTGCATGCTGGTGTCTGCGATAATTAATGGTTGCTTTTGCGTCTGCATCGGCTACAAAGTTGTATTGCATGCATGCTACTGACAGTCATGATGTCCTTATTGTTGTTGTTGTTTTCGTTTCATCGTCCTTGATGTTATGCAAATGCAGAAATTTTAATAAACGATATACAGGCGCAGAAAGAGACGGGGGAATCATAAAGAAATGACGCGACAGACATTTGCGAATGGTGAGCGGAGAGCGGTCAACATTTAATGTTGACCAATAAGTTCGATGATTTATGAACGTAACAAAGCGGTGAGGTAATCAAATTTGCAACAACCAAGATCACCATTGAAATGGCCGCACCTCTGAAGTCACTTTTTATCTATTTAAGCGGGTGTAACTCCTCCGAAAATGTTCGCAACTTCGCCACTGAACTTTTGACTATTTCAAGCACCCATTCAAGTTAATGTTGTCTGCCGCACTTTAAACTTTGAACAGGAATATGAAGGATACAAGAGTAAATTATTGTTTAATACGGGTTTACTATCGGTACGTGACTAACGTCAGCAACAGACAGTAGAAGCAACGTTTAAAATCGTTGAGACAATCGAATTGCGGTTGAAATCATTGAACGGATGCCTGTAGTGGATAAATAAAAATCTTTAATGCATTAACCACAAAACGCTGTAGTAAGCATTTCTGTATTTATTTTCAATTTGAATGCATTTGCGTCGATGCTGACAATGAATTGTGCGTGCAATGCAACGTTGCGAGAAATGCAACGCCAGCAATCAAATTCAATTCAATTCAATTCAATTATAAATTCAACGCCTCATGTGTGAGCACAGCAGATGATGATGATGATACAGATGATGATGCGGATGATGATGGTGACGATGATGATCAAGTGGCTTGAATCAAATTTTTCGGGGTAACTTATGACGATTTGCTTCAAATTCATTGCTAACAAGTGTATTTCTCATTCGTTATGCTTCTCCATAACAAGAACAACGACATTTGCAGGTCCAATAATCGACAGAAATGTAGGGGACGAAACATTAAATTCGGTACACATTAAAATATATAAAAATACATAAAATAGAAGTCTGCTTTATTTTCTTTCATCTTCATACGCAATCATAATTCACAGCAACTTTCTTGAAATTTAATACATCCGATTGGGAAAAAATGTAAAGTTTTCCTGAGACTTAGCAATGAAATTATTATTGTTAATAATCATTTTGCTATGTATTTGAGCTCATTCAATTGTAAACTAGTGAATTAACCACCAATCTATTGACGAGCGATCTTCGCATTAAAATGATTTCATTGTTCCTCACTGAATTGCTGATGCAATCCGCGCTTTGATTTCAATTTTTAACACCAGTTAAGTGTGTTAACACTGTTGTATTTTCAGAGTAACTAGAAGTGAAGCGGGATGTATCAGGTGACCAATTAAGTTGATGTGAAAGGCTGGTGAATCTTTAATAATCACGTTGTAAAGAGTTACATAAGTTGTTTGAAAAGAATTATAATAGAATTAGTATTAGAATTAGTAAAGCTAAATTGATGCAGAAAATATAGAGTTACTGGTAAGGGAAGAAGTGATGAATTTTAAAGAAAACCTGATAAAATCCTTTCAACTTCTACTTAAATCTCTTGCACTAACATAATACTGGATATTGAAAAAAGTCATTGCGCAAAAGTAATGTCTCTAGCCAGAGGGGACATCATGTGCTTCAACAAAATTAGCATCACGTCAAAACTGACACAAATGACACCGTACGATTTAGCATGACAGCGCGCGCAAATCAAATAACTGAATGAGAGGTTTTAACTGCATGCATACGTCAAAGTCCACACCAATAATTAACACATCAGAAATGTCATACGGGCGTAACATAAATCAAGCGACAGCGAGAGGCAATCCAACATCATGCAGCCCACGACGCAAAAAATATGCTTCCAGCCAAATGATAATTCAGTTGTAACTCACCGGTGTACTTTACGCAGGTGTTTCAAAGTAAAGACAACAATAATAATTAACCGGCTGTTAAAGCAGGATGACACAAATTTGCTTTCTTATGTTTACATTGCAAATCATAGTGGAAATTCTTCTTATAGGCCGCTCGAAATGGTTTTGTCAGGAGAAGCTTCCTTACATATGTTTTTTCTGAAATCTGAAGTGAGAATAATTACAAAATCATTCAAGATAAACCGAAATAGTTCTCACTTTCTAATTCTAAAAGCTCGTATCCTCACGACGTCCTAAGAAAATAAAGTTTCACCTCACGTCTTATAAAGTTATATGGAAAACCATTGTTATTCTTAATTTCCAATTAAATATGCTAAGCCAACTGCATAAAAAACTCATATTTTCACAATTCACTGGAGATTCACACGACCTTTTCAGTTAAGCATTAACTAACCATGACGTAAACCCTCCAGACCGGTTTCCCCATCAGAAAATTCATCAGTTCTATTGTGAATTTTTTCAAAAGTAATCAGCAAGCATTCCTACAATGCAATTTAACCTTGCTATGCCGTTTAACCGGTAACTTACAGCTCAACTCAACTTTGTACTGCATTAAACATTGAACTCAATCTTGACCTGAGAGGCCTTGAAAACAAAAGTGAAAAATCTACTTGTTCAAGACGATTGATTTCTTATTATTCTATCTATAGACCAACAGAAGTGAGTTAAGGCCGATAATCTTAGCTGTGGTTGAGAGCAATCGAAAATGCTTTGAATATCTTCTACGCATGAGAAAGTATTGAAATGGTCGACCGCTTTTCAACAATTCGTTCGGCCTGAAACAGTAATTAGCTAAAATAAGTTAATTTTAAGGAATATTAGTTATGCCTTTTGTTATTTTCAGTATTCGTGACCATTGCGGGAACTTCAATAAATGCCTACTTAAACTTGGCAATGGATACCGTAAAACTGAGACATCGCTGAGAGGTACGGAAGGCTACAAAATAGTTTTACACCAACGACCGAGACCTTTTACGCCCTCACAAAAGTTCGATAAGCTTTTATCGCTCTGTGAACAGAAAAAACCACAGAATTTAACAACAAAAGAGAAATTAACAGCGATATAATGGGGTGAAAAAAGGAACTAACGAACCTGTCTGGCGGTGGCAAACAATGATAAATGATCTGCTGTTGTTTACAATATTTTGGCAATAAATCCAACCAACTACTGAACAGTAGGCAACAATAACAACAAGCAATAACACTGCAATTCGTTCGATTCGTCAGACATGAAATTCAAAGCTCGCCACAGAGCTTCTATTGTGCCGTTTTTCCTTATCTATTCGCTTCCTGTTTTTTGCAACCTTCACAATAAACTTAATGTTGGGGAAGGAAATTCAATCGAAGTTGCAGGAAGGAATCGGGCAACTACATCAGAGAGCAAAGTGCAACGCCGAATTGGGCAAAACAAGGAAGAACAGCCACCAAGAAGGAGCAAATCGTCCGGGGAAAAAGTGCAGTTTAGTGCAATAACTTCTCAAAGTCATCAATAACCAGCCCGAGTACAATGGCGCTCGCAGGGCGTTTAAGGGAGGGCCAGTAGGGCGTGGTGCAGTTCTGCCCTGCAGTTTACACCATTCACACCGCAAGCACCGAAGAAGCCGGCATCAGCGTTCTGACTGTCTAGTCTTTATGACGCCCTTGATGGCATAAATCGTTGCGTTGCAGTTGCAAGCAGGAGCTGCTGTTGGCAGCCAGCTGAAGAGAAGAATTAAAAATCTACTTTTGCAAGGGACTTCAGAAATATGCATATGTAAAAAGTGCACCACATTCCAGAGGAGTGGGACCCAGTGATTGCAATATCAGAAGCATGCAAGTGCAACTAACCACGCGTGCGGAATGCAAATGCAATCACAACTTCGGAAGAGTTGTGCGCAATATAATGGAGTTTCAAAGTATTTTAGTTGTAATTGCGGTTGCAGAATAGCACTGAAATGCTGCCAAAAAGTTTTACGGCCTCTACAAGGACTCCTCAGATAAAGTAATCTTGTGAAACAAGGATATTATTGTAGATTCTAAACGACTTGCGTCATCGATCCGACTGAGAAAGCTGTTTTAGTCCCGATAAACGTCTTGAATTTGAAATTGGGGCGATATCAGGAATTATCTCGTCTGAGCCGCGTCTCTAATAGTCCATCACACATCCAACAATAAAAATTACATGTAATCCTCACCAGAGGCACCTGATTAGTGGGCACCACCTAAGCCTCTAAATAACTCCATCCTCTCGCATGGAATTCACATTACTCATTGTAAATAAAGTGATAAAAAAGTCACTCACCTGAAATATCATGTAACCGGAATCGTACATCCAGAAGTCCTCCGGCGTGTGGCCCGGTTTGCTCAGCTGTACGGCCAAGCAGTGCTGCAGTATCAGCCGGCAACGCTGTGGCCCACCCGGTGACTTGGTGCCCATTTCGTTGCTGCTGCTTTTGCTGTGGCCGAGTGAGTTTCGGAATTCAGTACTGCTCGTTATCCTTTAGAACACGTACAGCCAACAGCTTCAGGCGGTGATTTATACACACACGGAATTTCTATGGCAAGCGGGTTTGTTTTTCTCTTTTATCTTTCAATAATAGTTCTTAAATTTTCGAGGCACAGATTAAAAACTTAAAATTTTATTCTTTATCACTTTTTCTAAAACAGTTTCCTTGAAAACATTTAAGCCGTTTACACGCACGCTTTTTTTACTTTTTACAGCGCATTCACACCACTCCTGAAATCCACTCGACGTACTCGCCGTATAATAACGACAGCCCACGACCGCAGACGAATTCTGACTGCTCGCTGCTAATTTCAAGTTACTTTTGCTAAAGTGGCTAACGACTCAGATGCTGTTAAAGCCGATCGGCGGCGACGGCATGATCGTCGTTATTCGCTGAGCGCCAAAATCTATAAAAAGAGAGGAAAGATAAGGTATGAGTGGATGATGTATTGGAGGAATGAAGAAGTAAGATGGGGGAAAAAGAAAAAATAAGAATAATAAAACTTCACCAAGAGGCAGAGCTATTTGGCGAGCACATGGAGAACTATTTGGTGAGCAAACGGAGAGTTATTTGCGGAGTAAAGGTAGAGCTATTTGTAAAGCAAACGGAGAGGAGGAGGAGTATCTGCAAGGTGGTAACGTTTTGCCCCAAAGCGTTCGTTTGTGGCCGTATTGTGAATTGGGTTTTTCTCAAAGGAGTGCGTTGAGAAGCTTCAGGTGAGCACAATTCTTGGGAGAGTTTATTTTTGTAGTTTTTTTATTGGCTTGGGAACGGAGTTACACTAGAATTATGGAATTATGGTTTTTCAAGCATGATTCTCCTTTAAAAATCGCTCGGTTCCTTAGAATAGCTTTTATGTGAAGCTGGAAATATTAAATTATACTATAATTGTCGGACAAATTAAAAGCCCAATTTTTGTTCGACGTGGGTTTATTTCCTTATTTTGCTATTCTTACAATGATATTTCTCTTCTTCTATATAATGTAAAGTAGCCTAATGACCGGAAAGCCAAAATTTTAAGTAGCTTTTATTATATGTTTGTTTTACCATTGATATTTTTTGTTTTCTTTTCATACTACAGACTTTTCTGCAAAAGATGTTGGGGATTGTTGAACCCGTTCGTGTAGGTTGAGAGGCTTTCGTTATCGTCTTGCTCATCATCATAATAGACACCCGTTATAAGTTGGAGTAAATTTGGTTTTGCATTTTTAGCAAAATTAGGTGAGTTGGTGAGAAGGTAGCGTTGCCACCGGAAGCTTAAATGATTTGGCCAATTTGGTTTTATAGTCGTAACGTCCGAAATAGCGGTTTCAAAAATGCTTATAACACAAACCTTATAATCAAGACAGACATAAAAAACGTTATGCTCTTCTTAATTTCTTCAATTAAAAGACTGTGATTTTTTTCGCGACTTTTTTTCGCGATCGAATCGCGATTTGTGTACTTCTTCACTTTCTACTCTGTCTCGTGGAAATCGTACGAGATTTTCCACTGTTTTCTACATCTCATTAGATTCGACTTCATCTACATTCGTTGCAGTAGCACGGAAATAATTGTTGACATGCTATAATTATGGCAAACAAGCGGATTGTTATTTATGTATCCTATATAGCAAGACCGAGTCAATTCAGATTTTTTTATACATTTGCATAACAATGCGATATGTAAATCTATTTTTTGAAACGCAAATGAGGCCTCAGACAATTCCAATTTGCAGCTAAAAATGGAAATCAAACAATCAAGTCGAGGTTTTGAATTAATTATAATTTTACGAGAAAAGAGAAATCTAAATAAAGTTATAGTAAAAATTGTTGCATTCATTTTGAAGTGTGAAAAAACAATTTCAATGTGTCTTTTTATTTATAACTTCAGATGATTTCGAATCCCGGATCTCTCCTTTCAATGGAATGTTTGAGCGACTGTAATTCTTACAATGCCAGCAAACAAATTTTAACCTGTCAGCACGAATTTGCTACACGTTTTCGAGTGTCCGCTCGTCTGCTATGATCTCATCCATTCATATGTCTTCCCTGTGCCTTTTTTCTGTTCTTCGTGGTCTTACGAGTGGCGTGAATGGTATTTCTGTCGACCAAGAAGTTTTTGTGTGTCTTTAATTTAGCCATTCGTCCAATCTTTCAATATTTAGAGACCAAAGTCCTATTTATTCATTTGCAAAGAGGTTTGAGTTACTAATAAGACGCGATAGAAATATGTTTTGGCTCCAGAAGATGGCCAACATAATGGCTGTTAACCGCTATTTTCAACCTTAATGCGTTCTCATTAGGGAAAAGATTAATAAACGACGATTTCAATCATTTCAGATTAGCAATCTTCTCTTCTTCTTACAAATACCCATTTCAGCTAAGTATTCACCATTTTTCTGAAGAAGATACTTAATTGCGTTTACTTTTCTTAACGTTTGACCTTAAAACTGCGGACTAAGTATCTGCCAATCGATGGACTATTTAACCTCAACCTGATAGAAATTGCTCTCAATTAAGTACCAATTAAAACCAAATGGGGAAAAATTTTAAAATAATATTAAATTAGAGACAAAGAAAACAAAACAAAGAAAACAAAACAAAGAAAACAAAACAGTAGCAACAACAATCGTAATAGCAATAAAAATCCACAACTGCGATAACAACTGCAAGTGAAACTTAATAAAAAGCAAACATTTGTTCAAGAAACAGTTGAATCCGCTGGTTGCTCAGCAGAGTTTGAGCCACCGATAGATGGCCGATGAAGACATAAAACTGTAAAGAAAGCCAACCGCCAAAGCAGATCTTTTGCAATCGATTTAGTTTTCTTTTTTTATCACTGTGTTAACAACTAAAACACGCCCGGTCCACAGCAGCAGTTCAAACCAGATCGGAGCACCGAAGTGCTCGACCAGACTAACAAGTGCAAGATACACAGTAGTAGAGACGAAAAATAAATGAAATAACAAGGTAGAAAATTCATTAAAGATGTACTTGAAAATATAGACATTTCAGCAAGTTTTCTAAATCCATTTTGCAACTTTATTTTGTCTCATTATCTCACATTTTTAGAAAAGCTCAGATTTTTAGAAGCAAAAAAAATTTGGAAGAGCATTTTTGCTCTTAACAAAAATCTTGAAATCTACTCGAAAGCGTTTTAAAGAAGTAACTGACTTTTATTTAAAATACTTGGCATTCTCGTGAGCTTGAGTAGCTCTTGGAAAGCTTTGCAAAGCTTCTTGAAATCTCTTCTTTATTCAAAGCTCTGCTAAATCTTCATTTACAATGATCAATTGTTAATTTTTAAAGTATTAATTTTGAAAATTGGTTTCTCATACATATTTTACTTAAGCTCAAGATTTTCTCGATCGAAATCGAAGACGTCACGAAGAGTAGTTTCGCTTCTCTGATATGGGATTCTTACTTTCAATCGTTTCTTTTATTATTATGTAAATTTGACTGCTTCGTATAAATTTTCACTTTTCAGTTTTCATGCATGCGGCAAATGAGGGGAAATCTTTTTAATGACCTGCCTGTCTGCGTGTCTGCGGGGCTTTTCTTCGAGTCACATCATCTAATTATACCGCGACATATGGTGGAACATGGAAGAGTACAGCAACAGTGGTGCAAGGTTGAGTTGTGTATCGTGTTTCATAGCGAAAATTCATTCAATTCATTTGTGATTTACAGAAAATCGTTTGATTTTGATATCACGAGAAAATAGAAAAATAGAAAAATCTTTTTCATGTCTGTACACTACCTATATAATAATATAATTCTAAATAACTACAGGATTATAATTATCTTAACGAACGTAGGTTTTTTCCCGTAAGCGAACAAATAATTGTAACTATATACAGCTGACCGTAGATCGCGAGGAACATGAAGCGGAACTCCTGAGCCAAGTTATAAATAGACTCCATAATTGTATCTCAGTTTTTCCCGGATAACACTGAGTAACCATGAGACAAAAAACGCATTTTCTACACTTTCCAGTTAAATTTTCAGTCTGAATTTTTTAATTGTTTGCTTTTTATCCCAACCACTGTATCCCAGCATTTCTCCCACATCGCTAAGACAATGATATATTGCTACTGCTTGAATTGATGTTGCTGTTGCTGTTGCTGCTGCTGTTGCTGTTGTGGCTGCTGCTCCTGCTGTTGTCTTTTTAGAGCAACACAAAAGCTTTCTTTCGTTCGCTGGCTTACTGGTTCATTATTGATAGACAGTCGTCCATGCTGGCAATCACTTCAGACAGACAAAAAGCGTTGCACATTTTTTCGGCGTCGCTTTTCTCCCTCACTCACCCTCCCGCCCCTCCTACCCCCTGCCAGCCTACACGTCCACCATCACACCGACAACCTTTTCAATCCGTCTGCGCGAAATTCACTCACTTTTCACTCAGCAAGATATGCTTAAATTGATATATTGTCTCAGCTTATATATACGTATGTGCGAGTATGTCCATCGCTAGTTATATCCGTGTAATGTCCGTCTGTCTTGGAAGTTTGCACGGCATGACTTTTCCTTACTTGCGTTTTCATCACCCGCAACTCGAAGTCGCGCTGCTCTGCTCCACTTGATGATGTAAAGAGTGCAAATTATACGAGATTCCATTCCGAAATTTCCTGTTCAATCCGTAATCGTCTTTTGTTTCTCTGCTAGCTAGTGCAGCGCAGAGAAGTTTTTCCTCAGTTATCCTCAGGTTTAGTGATTTTTGACAGCATGAGTTTTGCTCCTCAAATAACGAGGTGGCTCTGCGTGAGTGCCATGAAAAGTAATGACAAGTTGCTCGGCATGAAGTGAAAATTATGGTTGGAAATGAAATGAGAGAAATGTTATGACATTAGCAGCAATCTTTTTTACAAATAAAAATAGTAATTATGTTTGCGATGCGACACGATGTCTGTGAGAAGCGTCATCTGCACACCGGTATGAAGATGAGAGTCAAAGTTGGCAGATTTGAGGTCAATTTTCAAATACTTTTCATATACCAACAGCTATTTTGGCAAATAGTAAGAAAAACAGTAGGATTTTAAAAACTTTCTAACCGACGGATATCCGTAACTTTTTATTTCATATGTGAGTAAAATTTAAACTGTAAAATTCAGTTGTAACATTTGATATATTAAAATTCATAATAAAATTCAAATTAAAAAAATCCTTATCTTATTTTTAAGCTTCTTTTGGTATTGAATACCCTGAAGGTGGAGAAAATTTCAATTAAAATATCTCTCTTTATATGAACATTAAATTCCAGAAGAGCCGCTTTAAAGAGAAGCGTGCGGTGTCAGTGGTGTCAACTTTGCCTCAAGTTTTAGCCTCCGATTGCCATCCATTTTATATCAATAGCGTGTTGGTCACGCGTTGAAATGAAACCTCATCGTATTTCGAATATGACGAACAGCAGCGTGTCGTATTTGCTATGCGAGTATTGGCGAGGTTCATGAAATGACGCGTTAAACTCAAAATTGCATTTTCTCCTAAGCAATTTCATTTTAATTGCTAACAACCGCCAGAAACAACAGAAGTCAAACAGTTTGCAAACATTTTGCATCATCTCTTCGATTACTTTGTTGTAAAAACACAATAAGTTTGAGGTGCGGCTGTTATTTGATGTCCTAATGAATTTTGAAATGCTGTAAAGTTCAAAATAACATAGAAAATACGAGTAGTCGGAGGAATGTGTGGTTGTAGCTTGAATTAATGTATGAAATGGACCATTTTAGAGATGAGTCTTGAAAATGGACTTTGACTTTGTTTATATGATTGAAAATAGTCGTAGTTAGCTAACAGTTTTTATGTAAAATAACCGATTCTCTTCTTTTCAAATTGCAAAGCCATTTTTCTCATGGGTTTCTGCTCTTTTTACTTAACAAGATATTATTTGCCAATATCGCCAATTAAAGTATTATGTTATTATCATCGCTTCAGCTAGCGCTCAAATCTATTAGTGATGTAATTTTTTAAATTTTCACATTAAAAATACGATTAAACGTAATTAACGCGTTGAAATTGCTGACGTTTTAGCACATTTAAATGACGGCATCACACGGTGCCGCCGCGGAAGATTGGTATACAACAAATGATCACAATCGTAATGATCACAAAAGAAGAAAATCAAAACAACAATAACGATAACAACAACAACAACAACACCTACTGCTGAACTTATAGCAACAGCATAAATATTAATAAAAGTGCTATAAAATAATGCAACCAAAGCAATCATAAGCAAATTTAAGGCACAACAACAACAACAACAACAACAACAACAACAACAACAACAACAACAAAAGCAACAGCAACAACAGTAGCAACAATTACTACCATCCCAACCACCATTCAGCCGACCACATAAAGTGCTAATAAAATGCCACTTGCCACTCCTTAATCTTGGCAGCAGTTGCTCGAATTCGGTTGTAATTGCTGTTGTTGCTGTTGTGTTTCGGTTGTAATTGTTGTTGATGTTGTTGTTGTTGCTATTAATAGCATTATTGTTGTTGCTATTTATAGCATTATTGTTGTTGCTATTAATAGCTTCGTTGCTGCTATAAATGCATTCGTTGGTGCTGCTGTTGGTGGTGGTGGTGTTATGATTATTGCACTTGCAGTGCTTGCTGCTGTGATGCTGTCTTGTTATTGTTGCTGCAATTAATGCTGTCGTTGTTGTTGTTGTTGTTGTTGTTGTTCTTGCTGTTGTTGCTGTTGCGAGATTTTTTTGTTACTGTTGCACGAAACAAGTGCTTTAGCGCCAGCATCATTCGGTAAAATTTTGCTTTTGGCTTGTTTTACTGCAGCTAATAATTGTTGCTGTAGCTGTTGTTGTTGCTGTTGTTTTTGCTGTTGTTGTTGCTGTTGTTACTGAAGGTGTTGCTATTGTTGTTGTTGCTATTGTTGTTGTTGTAGTAGTTTTTGGTTTTATTACTAATATCGCTGTTTCCTTTTTCTCCTCTTCTCGTTGTCTGCCGCAATTACTAATTAGTTTAGTTTTTATTGTGATTATAATTATTTTGATTGCTTCCCTCGTCCAACCCTCCCTCCGTCCCTCCACTCCTCTCTTCAGCATTCCGGTGAGTTGGTGATAATTTATTGCTGCTTCACTGAGGAGTGGTACGAGCAGTGGGCGCTGGTTTTTTCCTTTAACCAGTAATTATATTGGGAGTGTGAAAAATTTTAATATTCAACAATTATTCATGTTAAAAACGTATAAAATTTATTACTCGAGGGTGGGAAATTATTGACAACCACAAAAATTAAGACTTTGTAGACTTTGAATGACGTTTAGTCTCTGGAGAGACTGAAAGACATCAAATTCTGGCTGTGAAGGAATAGCGCGGTATGTTGGTTGAATCAGAGCTTCCTACACAAACGAAGAAACTAATTTATTGATCAAATCGGCTTTCTTTCTCACGATATTTGGGGGTAATCTACATGCATATATATGCAGTAGGAAAATAGCTCTGATATCCGTCTCGATTAAATGAAATCAGTAAGCAGTAAATCGCCTGCACAGAAAACGAAAAATAAAAACGAACGAGTTTTTCAGGTGTTCTTGTTGAGATGAATTACCAGCATTCCGTGACGAAGAGAGCTTCAGTTGAAGAAGATAAACTTGAGAGCTGTAGAATGAGAAGACAGATCGACAGACAGACAGAGGGAAGTGAAGCTTCCGTCATTTCCGTCTTTTCTTTTATTTTTTTTATTAAAAAAGAAGAAAAAGCGAAAATCAACGCAACCGCAGGGATTACTTGAAATCAGACTAAAGAACGATAGAAAGACAGACATTTCAGGATAGACAGATTTGGGCTGGAGAATAGAGAGGATTTGTCTGCGAATATATTGTATGATTAGTCTCTCAATGAGTCTACTTAACTACAAGTGAATAATAACAGACAACAAAAGAAAGAAAACAACAACGAGAGAAACCGTAGCAGCCGATTGCTACAGGTGGTTGAGTTTAAAAGGAAACGTTGATGCCAAAAATAAAGGAAGAGTGAAGGATGAGAGGCACAGCGTTGATATGTGGGAAGCAACATCTGTGAGAGAGAGCGTGAAGGTGTGTATGTATGTGTGAACACTTGCGTGTGTTGCGTTTTTAACTGGCGACAAATTTAAGGATTTACATTGAAAGTTTCTCGTTGTTTGTTGTCCTCTTGTTTTCCACACATTTTAGTAGTTTTCTTTATTTAGGAATTCATTTCATGGCATTTTTGCAGCCAGCAATCTTTTGGGTGGCAGTCAACGAGGCGTGGCATTGGGGGCGAGCCTGTGTAACAAGGACTCAAATGACAACAGCAATAATGCATTTTGCTGAGTACTCGTATCTCTTGTATGTCGTGTGATTATAATAACGGCAACAAGCAAACGATTTACAACAGGAAGGCAGAAGGAAGGAAAGTGAAGTCATTTTGGGCGTGAAAAGGTATACCTTTTCTATAGTTTTTGTTTACTTTTTTTGGGGAATAGGCAGCTATTAAGTTGTTGTTGTTGTTGTAATGTTACGAGTAGAGCAAAGTAAAATATAACATTATCGGGTAGCTGTTACCGTTGCAGTTGTAACTGATTTTTTGGATGCTGTTGTTTTTTGTCTGAGTATCCACAGCAGGTGTGTAGGACTCCTCATCTTCTCCCTCTCTCTTTCTCTCTCTCTCTCTCTCTCTCTGTGTCTCTCTGTCCATCTATTCGACTGTCGGTCTGCCTCTTCGCTTCCTTGTCGGTCTGCTCTTTGTATGTCTCGCTGGTGTCTGTTGCTTGTCTCGTTTGTCAAATCGTTTGACAGCTCGTCGTGTCGTCATGTGTTGCCGCTGATGTTGATGTGGATGCTGATGTTGCTGTTGCAGTTGTAGTTGTCGCTGCTGTTGCTGTTCCTGTTGTTTTGTACGGAATTTTATGTGACTATTTTGCCGTTCCAAGTGATGCCGAATGCACTGCATTTCTCTGCAATTCGCATTGCATTTATTATTTTCCAGCATTGCAAGTTTTGCGATAATTTTACAAGTTAAACTTTTAGGAAGTGAAAATTTGCATGGAGAAATGGAAATTCAAGCAAAACTGTCGTCTGTTTTTCCCCCAACTTATTTTAATGATGTAATTTTGACTTTTTGTTTTTATTTTGTGAATGTTAATTTGGTTTAAATAAAATGTTTATCTTAAAAATTTTTCCTCACACACACGATCGTCTCACGAACTCGTTTTTCAACAAATATTTTCACATGACAAATCAAAAGTCAACAAGAAGTTGCAAAGAAAAAGAGAGAAGAAACTTCACTAAAATTATAGGAAAAGTTACTGCAATTTCTGGTTCATGAAAACTAACTAACTAAGTAGCCTCCTTCTTCTCCTGCTTTTTCCGTCTGCGTGAACAGTTTTGGAGGCTTCGAGGTACGCAACTGCTTGACCTCTGCAGCGCACCACACGTACCGAGCGCTCGGCGATTATATAAAAATATAGTTAAAAGTTAAGTCATGTCGGTCGGCGGCGAAAATTTGGTAGAAATGCTGCAAAGCCTGAATAATGAAATTTTTCGCAAAAGATTCCAATCTTCGAAAAATGCGGTAAAAGGCTTCCACGTAGTTAATACTCGTAATTAAGCACATCGACCTCAAACTGCACTCGGCACGTACTTGAATTTACAGAGTTTTTGTGTGAATTCTGCTGTGTTTTTTTAAAGATTCCCCAATTCGCAAACATTAAACGAAATAAGAGTGTAAAAGAAAAAAGAAGGGAAATTTTACTGATTTTCCTCTAACTCACTGCTTCGAAAAATATGCCGAATTTTTTCAGTAGTTTTCGGAGTTCAGGAAAGTTTAAATAACTCCGATCCGAATCCGAAATGGCCAATCAATGAAGCGTGTGACAGCCGGACATGGACGCCGAGGGTTCTGGAGACTCGGCATCGGCGTAGAAGATGCCGCACTCGAAGTCGCCGCTGTCGTTCGCCTTCCCGCTCGAGTTCCCATTCGCCTTCTCATTCTCCTTCCTGATTTCCTTCCCAATTCGTCCTGTTTTAAGTGGTAGAAGTGGATTTTAGTTTTATTTATAGAATTTTTCGAGTAAACTTCGCAATATAAACTTTGCGTTTGTCAGAAGAAATGATGAAATGGACTTTACTGAGACTCCGATTAAGTTAATCAACATCAACACTCAGCGCTTCACGGAAATCTGTGTACCGAATCGGTAGAAAATCAAAGCGCTAAAAACGTGTTTCGCAATGTCTGCTAACTCGCCTGAAGCTGGCTTATAGCGTGTTAAAGTGGCTTAATTATTCTGACTTTATTTATTGTATGTTTTACAATGTTTTGCTCGTACTCGACGGCCGAAACGTGCTGCAGATTGTTATTTACAAGTATTACGACTTCATTAGCTTGGGTTTTTTCTTTTGTTAATTAATTTATCATTCATTAAATTGTGTTAATTTTCAATGGAGTTTTAAAATGTCAGCAGTTGGATTAGTTCAAGCATCACTGATCTGAGTGGCACGATTTGTTATTTAAAATGGCAGAAAGATTGTGGGAATCCTACAGTTCTTCCCCGCCTCACAGTTCTCGGGATGCGATATCTAGAATCTCGTTTTCGGGATTTACACAATCAGCGCATTATCTCGCACAGGAGTTCCTTCTGAAATGAAGAATTTCTTATAAATTTCTTATGATTTTGAAACAGTTCTTCGGAAAACTGTATCTGGATCTACGAAAACTTGACCTACTTTGCAGTTATTGTAATTTGAGAAATTTCGTCTAAATCGCTTGCCGCCCTCATTATTTGACAACTTCTAGCAACAACCTTCACATACAGCAATCAATCTTCAGCCAGCAATCTCTCTAAGCAACAATCGAAACCACCTACAGAGCCACCAAACTTCCCGTACTTATCTTAATCTCGAATGCCATCAGCAAATGTGGCAACTCATGTAATAAACGAGGAGTGCAATTAAAGCGGACAGACATACGTGACTACATATTCAGCCGTATTTCAAGCTACACAATAGCGGCTAATTAAAAGCGAAAACCGTACGAGAAAACGAATACAATATACAATTCGTACCTCCCACACTTTCAAAATGCAAAAAGTAATAGAAAATATCAATATTGAAATTAAAAAATTAACATTTTAATGCAAAAAAAACTTCAGAAAACGAGATTCATTTGCAAATAATATTTGGAATTGTTCGAAATTCAACATAGAAACAATAATGAAGTCTGGTTAAATTTCAAAATCGATTTAATGGACCAAAATATGTACCAAAAAGTGACAGCAACCTATTCTGAGGTCACCATTTGAGTAGGGAAACCTTTTCTTTAAAATTACATGTTCCAGGAAACACTCTTTCAATTCCACCATCCTTAACCCACCGACTTCCACCGACGATAACCTCACAGACTCACTGTTATTATTGTTATTATTGTTGATTTTCTCAAAAATTCGTGTGTTTTCCCCGCGTGTTTTTTTTTCTGTTGGCTAATCGGCGTTGTTAATACAGTCATTGCAGGCAGTGAAAGTAAACGATTTTGCAACGCGATTAAAACTGCAGAAACGCGAGATAACGTTCGAAAGAGCCAAAATAAAAAGGTGACAAAATGCATAACTTTAATAATAATAACCAAAACTTAATAAACTCGCCTCGGACTTCCCTCGCTGAGGGAAGTTTCAGGTTTTTCTTGCAGAAGAAGGTAACTTTTAATGGTTCAAAATAACCTTGACCAGCTGCCTTTTAATTTTGCGGTAATTTCGGTAATAAAATCTCGAAAGTGGATCTTTGAGGACGGATTGAGAACAGATAAAGTAAAACATTTAAATAAAATTGAAGTCTGAATTAATTGCTTATCTTTACACGTGTCGCAAAGAAGTATTCGAGGCTAACGAAAACCCGAGTTTAATCGGAATACCTTTGGAACAAAATTTAGCCAGATTATAAATCATTTCAAAGTTTAGAGTTAAAGTTATCAGCTGAGAAAAGTTAAATGAAAAAACCAATAAATATCGCTGACGACGACAATCCATACAAAACATTAACAACGAGGTCAACACAGAAAGCAACTACAACACTAGCAAAAACGTTCAAAGGTCAGCAAATAAAACTGGCTAACTAAACTGAAGCTGAACTTCAATCAACAAGTAATCTACACCAGGATTTACAACGCGACAGAAAGTGTTGTTTGTCAAAATAAGAGAAAAGAAAAAATCCTGTTGGTCTAAAAGGGAGAAACTGAGTGTTGCTTGGTTGTTTTTTCACCGAAATCAAGCTAACGTTCAACCCGTGAAGCAGGATTTTTTTCTCTTGGATTTTGAGTATTTTTTGAATTGCTGTTTTATTTCTTGCCTTTCTGAAGGAAAGCGACGACTGCGCGCACTGCATGCAAAGTCATGAGAGAGACACCGAAAATTCCTTAAGTGTTTGCGGTGGCGGCGGCGGCGGCGACGGGTTGCCCCGTGGCAGTGGCGAGGTTTGGCTGACTGGTACTGGCTGGCTAACGCCAAGAAGATGGCTTAAATAACTTGCAGCGCAAACATGATTTATATTTGAACCAACAAGCAAGCGCGAGGAGAAGCTTTTAAGTTTGCTGGTCCATAGTTTGGGTTGCAATTTATTGTTGTTATTGTGGTTGCTGTTTGTTGTTGTTGTTGTTGTTGTTGTTGTTGTTGTTTTAGGTGCTGCTGCGCTTCTCTAGGCTTGTCTGTTGGGAGTATTTTTTACGAGTTGAACTCCATTTTGGGTTAAGAGTGAAAATGTCGAAGGTAATCGTGTGAGGCAGGCATGCAGGCCACAAAAACGGAAAAAAAACAAAGGAATCAACAGCAGGAAGCTACTAGCTGGCAAATGTTTAGTAGTTTACAACAAAAACCTTAAAGGAAAAGGAAAAACAAAAACGTTTGCACGTTTGTTAAGAAAATATTTGAGCTCAGAAAGAAAGAAATAAAGAAGACGAAGAAGACGAAGAAAACAAAAACCCGAAAGAGTGGCAACATTCAAATGACATTTTCTCCTGTCACAGTGGGAAGATTTTTGGCAGTGCACAGCTGACCTCTTTTTAACAGGAATTTTTGTGGACTTTACAACATACGAAGTGAGGAAACAAGGAAGTTTTCAATGAGGTGGCATTTATACGATTGCAAATGGGATTTTTCGGGGTACACTTCGATATATATCTACTTTAATCTATAAAATGTGCTTCGTGTAGAATGCTTCCCAAAATATTGGCTTGTGGAAGGACCATGTGACCTTTGAACTCCTACAACTCACTAAGGTGTAGTCTGTCCTCTAATACGGGCAATATTATTCGAGTTGATATTATAGCGAAATTCTTTTAATTGTGGATTTGGGGTGTTTGAGAAAGCGTTAGTTTCTGCTTACTAAGTAGTGTGTTATGTCGAGCCCCACCATCACCATCACCATCGCCATCACCATCATCATCGTCATCATCAGGGAGCATCACGACCGATCTCTGTAATGCGACTACCGCGACCTACCTACTCTTCAATTATCCGAATACCATCCACACAACTACAATATAATTTCCACACACAATTTATATTCAAATGTGCACCACGAATGACGCCGACTCTCTACAGAAACCGAATTTTCAGTAAGATTTCTTTCTGCAGCTGAAAAAATAAGAAGTAAAAATTCAAATATTTCAAACCAACAACAAAAGAAACAAAATCAACAAGAGAAACAAATCAACAAGAGAAGCAAATCAACAAGAGAAACAAAATCAACAAGAGAAACAAAACAACAGCTAGAAGAAAAAAAAAAGAGAAGCAACAACATGAACAGGATCTGATAAAACAAATGATATGCATGACGAGTGCTAAAAAGCAGCAGCAGCAACAACAACAACTCTTGCTTTTTACAGAAGCATCATAGAAGACGTAAAGAAAGTGCGGGATGGATGAGAGCAGGAGTAGGAGGGGGAGGAAGGATTTTCCTGCCGTTGCAAGAGAAAAACACTCGTGTGGAAAGTTGGCTGTCATGCTGATTGTCAATTTCGCATTGAATTCGCAACTGAATTCGGTTTTGGGTGGAACGTATATGGTAAGAAGCTCGATTTCTTGCTTATTCAACTTCATCATCCGCATCTTCTTGCTGCGTTTGTTGGCACGAGCGTAAAAGTAACACGCGTCTGGTTAAACTGCTTGTTTAACGAAAAAGCGCGATGTAACTCAAAGTTAAGCGCATTTTTAGTTGCAAAAAGTAGAACCGGATCTATAGATTGATATAAGAGAAGGAAAATTTGAGCAGCTGTTGTTCAGCATAGGAAAGTTTTGGCGAAATTTGGAAACTAAGAATCATGAGATGATTTAAATTGAATTTTAGTAGCTCACTAAATCAGTGAGAAGCCAGCTAGATGGTGCCTTCAATTGAGGTGCGCATTTGTAGAAAGTCGTCGTCGTCTTGTCTGCGTGAAAACCAGAAAAACGCAAAAAAGATGCGTCAAAATATCTTTCAATCAAAGTTGCGCACTTTTTTCATCTTTTTCTCAACTCATTTCAATTGATTGTCACTGAAAAACACAAAACAGCATGTTTTTCCCATAAAAGGTTGGACGATGAAGTTTTCCTCTCCTCTCCCTCTCTTTTTCGCTCACCCTCTCTCTTTCACTCAATCTCTTTCTTTCATTTTATTGCTTTTCTAAAGTGTCGAGTAGAAAAATTTCGATTTGTTAACGTGCAGGAATTTTTTTGTTGAGATTTAAGAAAAACATAAACGTGTTGCAAGAAATGCTAATGCATTGGAATCGATATGGCGATGAAGTTGGAAGTTAGCATTTCTTATGCTGACATTTGGAGGATTTTCGCCAACTAAAATAATAGCTGAAATTTTTATTAGCTAAAACTTAACGGTTCGAAGTTGTTTATGGTGGCAGAATTATTTTCGTTTTATATATTTGTGTTTTTTCTATCGTAGTTTGAAAATATTTAACACAAATCAGTGGTTAATTAATTTTAATGAATGGTTAGCAGTATTTCGCACTTATAATTATACGCAGTAAAAGACGGAATATTTTTATAACTCCTCTGAGATACGGACAGCAAATGAGGAGAAGCAACAACAGCAACAATATTAACTGACAGGGTTTGTGGTTTTCTTACTTCATTAACTGAAATGTTTGGGTGTCGGAGAGAACAACAACACCGTCTACAACACAAACAACAATGGCAACCACTACGATCGCCAAAATTACTATATTAGCTGTATATAAACGTTAATGTCACGCTCTACTGAACAATTTATTAAATAGAAAAGACAGCAACATAAAATATGAGGGGTGTTTGGGGGGGGGGGGGGTTAGACACCGAAAAATGGTAACAAAATTTTCTGCATAAGTCGCAAGAAATTGGCCGACAGCAAGAGCTGCAGCTGCAGCAAAAGCAGTTGAGTTGGTCAAAATTGGTTAAAAAAAGAATGGACAAATAAGACCACCAGCAGCAGCAATAGCAACAGCAACAGCAACAACAGCAGCAACAACAGCAGCAACAGCAGTACCAACAGCAGCTCCAGCAGCAACACTTGCAACAGGTAACAAATGCGGCTAATAAGTCTTTCTTAACCTGTCCGTTTCGGTCTGTCTGCCTGCCGATCGTTCTGCCTCCGCTTCTATCCTACTATCCGACTTCGCGCCGTGTCTGTCCATGTGTCTGTCCGCCCATTTGTCTGGCTCAGCATCTGTCAATTTATCCATCTGTGCAGCCATTCATCTATCAGGGATTTTTTTTTTCTTCGTCTCTTGAAATTTTTCGTTAAATTGTAGACTATAAAATCTGGACAATCTGGAGTATCAATAAAAACAGAAACAAAAAAAAAAAAAGAATGCAAAACAGCAACTTTTGGCCAAATTGACTGCCAATTGCTGTAGCCTAATGTCTGAAAAATTATTGGAAATCATTGAATGCACTCGGTTTGTAGCAGGAATGCTTGAAATTTGAAGCAATTTTTCAAACAAATAGCTAAAATGGGTTTTTATGTTGCTGTTATTACAGTCGTCATTTAGTGTTGACTTGGTTAACATGACAAAAAAGTCAAAATACTATTTATTTGCTTAACTAAATTATGCATTTATTTGTGTTTATGGTGTCAGTATTTATCTTTAAGTTTTTTTTCAGCATTCGATGCCAAGCGACGCAATAAAACTACGGATAACTTAACTGGTTGTTCTGCAAGATAATGAGAGGCAATGAGCAACATTAAATGCAAACAATACGTTGAGTATCGTTGAGTATCATCAGAATTATTACTTCCAAACAGCTTTTTAACTCGATATTTAATCCGTTATAATACCCGTTAAATGTTTAGAGTTTCTCATGACCAACAGAATAAACTTCTCCATTAATTGTTTCCACTTAATATTGCAATAATCAGAAAGGGATTCCAACAAAGCTTGTCACTCCTAATAGGTTACCTTAAAATCTAACGGTAACATAAAGCCAGGCTTACAGCGACTTACTTAGTGTCGAGATTACAGCTCAAGTGGAAGGTAGATGAGGTGGAAGAATCTGTTAAAAAGCAATAAACGACAGAAGTCATGTAAATTGAACTAATCGCGAAGCGGGTGAGTGCTAACCGGAGTCAAGAGGCAGCGAAACAAGAGGTACAAAAGAACGAACGTGCAGCACTGAAATGCAAATCGCATGTTCACACAGATAGTAGACAGACAGTAAGACAGACAGACAGACACACAGGCAGACAAGCAGACAGTCATACCCGACGACAGACTTGAAGGAAGACAGACTTGAAGGAAGACAAACTTGAAGGCAGGCAAAAACTCAGACTGAAAAACTCAGAATGACTCACAGACTGACGATTTAACGAAAACAGAAAAACATACACAGTCGCACAGCTAGAAAGGAAGACGAAGAAACAAACAAACAGCCCGTCCACCCCAGCAAAAGTTAGTTAGACGGACAAACTAGACAGTCACAGCGACAGAAAGACAATCCCTGCCGCTGCCCGTGCTCTTCACGGCTTAACCACGTTAAGTCGCGATCGAACCGCGCGCTGAATGGGTGGCTGCTGTTGCTAATGTGAGAACCGACTACCATTGTTTCGCGCGCAGAGAACTTCAGCTCCCTCCTTGGTGAACCCGGAGAAGGGCGAGAGGGTGGGGGAGCTGCTTGAGAAACTCTTCTCAGATGGTCGGCTTCTTTTGCTGGCAGGAAGCCGTCTGCCAGCCATTGTGTCAAAGTTCAAGCCATTGTTTTGCCAGATAAGAAACAAAAATATAAAAAAGTGCGCCGGATTTTTCATTTGATTTTTCCATCTGTCGTTTTTGCTTTTATTTTTGTTTTTCTGTTTCTCTTTTTTTTAACAGTCACGGATAACATTTATTGTGTGAGAATTTTTTGCCAAAATCTGTTTCATCTTTGGCGCGCGCATTTCATAACACTCTTGGGTGGCGGTGCAGGGGACCAGGCGGCGGCGGTAGAGGCTGTGAGAATCGTGCGCTGGTTTGGGGGTGTGGAATGGCGCTCGCCCATCAGCACGACACAATTTTGGGTTACCAGCATCGTTTTTCTTGTAGCGTTTTTCTCTGCAGTTATTTGCAGATAATTAAAGTCGTGGGAATCAGTTTTATCTTATTGCACGCATATTCAGCTGGTAAGACGATGATTCTAAATCCCTTCAGATCGCGCTGATGAAGTCTGGTCTGTTCTGGTGTGGTATAATTTGGTCGTTTTAATGGTCGGATGTCGTCAAGTCAGCCATAGAAAGAATGGATGATTTAGTTTAGATGGATGATACAGTTTGTAGTGGAGTATTACAATGGTCTGGCCTAGTCAATTTTTACGGTCTGGTGTAGTTTAACGTAGTACGGCATGGGTCGAAATTGAGCTTCTCTGGTCTCATCACCAGATGAGATTTTATGAGATTCAGATGAGAATTTAAATTTTTTAGAATGCTTCTCTTAAAACGACGAAAAACAACAACTACATTACTAGTGGGCTGCAGAAATGATTTGCCTGAGTTCGATCGTGGGAGTCTCAGAACTCCAACGCAAGACAAACAAAACGCCGATAGTCAGTTCAAGTTCGCCAAACGCCTTCACATGCCACACAAAAGCGTTTTCACACACGCTTGTTAAATGGCGCCGCCGCTTCGCTTTAAAATGCATTTTTAATTGCACGTCAACTCAGCGGCAACTCAATGGCAAGAAATACGGCAATAAAAGCAACAGGAGTTTAATATTCGAAAGCTTTGAAGCCGAATGCGAAGACGGAGTGTGGAGTGGAGGCAGAAGTAGAAAAACATCAACGCCGCTTCGAGTTCGACTTCGAGTGACAAGTGTTGCAAATCTGTCAGGTGAGTGTGTGGGCAGCACTTGTTTTCGTTACCGTTCGTGGTTGCTGTTGCTGTTGCCGTTGCTGTTGCTGTTGCCGTCAGATGCTGTGAGCTTAGTTTGGTGGCGTTGAATATGGAGATGAAGTCGATTCGAAAGAAAACGTGAGGCTGCGGAAGGTCGTTCGTTGACACGGAATCGAAAGGGAATTCAGTCCGAATGCAGTCACCGAGCACTGAAAAATCGCCTCAAACGCCACGCTGCAAGAGCGAGATGATGTTGCGCGCTCAATACGAGCGACGAGCGCTTGCGTGGTTGTTTAATAAGCGCTTACAAGTAACAATCGATAATTTATAGTTTTTAGTTTTTGTATATTTGCGATTTTTGTGTTGTTTTCAGTGTTGAGTAATTTTGCTGGCTCATAAAATCGCAGTTAAACGATCAACTACAATTTTGTTAAATAATATAAAAATATTAAACTCAAAAGAAATTAAATAAACTGAAATGAAACTAAACTCCGTCCATAAAGTAAAATCAATTCGCGTCTCATTTAATTTGACTTGTTTTTCCGATTTTTCGGTATTTTTCAGTGCTTATTTTTGCGCTCGAGTGCAGAACAATACGATGATTGTTGCATGCATATTGAATTATGTAAAGCGCATTGATAAGCAGGTGAAAATGGAATGAAAATGACATCGAAATCGTTCGGCGATAAACGTGACTGAAACTGGTCGTCGTCAGCTTGGGAAAAACAGTGGAAAAACTGAAGTATGGAGCGAAGTGCGCCACTTGGTTGGCGGTTGTAGTTGTCGCTCTCTTGTTGCTTCATCTGCTGCTGCTGTTGTTGTTGTTGTTGTTGTTGTTGTTGCTGCCTGTTATCAGTAACGAGAGGATGAGGACGACAACCAGTGTGAGTACGACGACGAACGGCCTTGCGAAGCTTGTGCGGACGCAATTATTAAATGAATTTTATTACTTGTGTTCGTTTGACTTTATTTTTTTGTTACACTTAGTGGAAGAGATAAAAATGTTGTTGTGTCGGTAACTTTTCCACTGTTGCATACATGCAGCCTCTGTGGCGAGAAGGCAGCAGTCTTGGCAACACACTAACAGGCCGGCGGACTAACTGGCTGCCTGGCTGGTTAGTCGTCGAAGTGTTCAGCACACTTGGCCTGAAAAATCTCGTATGCTCCGGCTGACAGCTCTAAATTAACAAGCCGCAACTACTACAGCAGCACGACGAAAAGAGTGAAAAAAATATTTAAGATATGAAAACTAGCCGGTCAACTTAACAAACAATTAATTGACTTCGATACACAATCACAACGGTCTCCGGAAAGCAAGAAAGCTCGGAATTGTGTGGAATTTCGGAGCGTGCAAGCAGGCAGGTGTGTGTGCGTGCGTGCTCTGGACCAACTGCGACCGATATGGTAGCAGCCAATTAACCACTTTGCCACCCACTGATTGTGGCCGCGCGATAGCGTGAGTGCGGAGTGAGCCAGTTCAGATAGCATGCCGCTGTTGTGTTTGACAACGCTGAATGCCGCCGCCAGCAGTGAAACAGTTTTATCGCAACAACAGTTATAGGAGGCACAGCACAACAACAACAACATTGCTATCAACAAATTTGCCAAGTCGTTTAATAGAAAAATTAGTTAATTATTAATTATTGATGGCAAATATTGCGTGATAAACTAATCATAATTTTGTAGTAAACATTTATAGAGTTGTGAATGAGTATTATTACGCCACGGATTCACAGTGTCTACTATTGTTTTATAGCACAATACATCGTTAGATTTCTGTTGAGTCGTGCTATTGTGTGTAGCGAAATAACGTCATTTTAAAGATCACACAATTTTATTCAAGCTGACACAAGCACTTGAGAGCATCACACAGTCACGTTTGGCTGTTTTAGCACTGAATTATAGTCAATGCAATGGCGACAGATGTCACATCATAAAAATTATCGCTCAAATAATTTAAAAAATCGGAAAACACAATATAAAAAGTTAAAAACCACGAATGTCATAAGAGTAAAATGAATATTTGAACAAACCAAAGCTGACGGAACTTTTTTCCCCGACATTTTAGCGGCGAAAGTCGGTAAATTTTATTCTAGATCACTCTTTGCTGATTTGCTCCAGCATTTAGAGGAAAGGAACCCCAAAAGCGTCTTATATATCCCGATAGTCATGCCATATATGAACTCATAATGAACAACCTTAAGTTTTCTAATATCATCCGATTTATACACTCAAACCTCGACTGGCCTCTGCTTGTCGCGGTGATGAATGACTGTAAATATGGAATTCAATTAATATTTTGCACTTTCGCTTCGCAGCTACAGTTGAATGTCAGTTGTGAAGGTTCTCAGCAAACTTTGTTTTGACAGTCGGTAATATCGCAGTTTATATCACTGCGTATCCCACCTTGTCAACGAACAAATAACAATAGAAATCCGCAGCAAACTGCAGTGTCTGTCAACACCTTGTCGTGCTAAAATTGAATTTTTCTACGAATACCATATCCGCGTATGCAATTCACTCCACTCCACAAGTTCGACTGATATCTGTCAATATGATATCATAAAAGAATGTGAAAAACAAACCTTTGAAAAACACAACAATCTCATTCGTTGATGTTGTTGAAAAGTTTTTTGCACACATATTTTTGCATGTACAACTTGTTTCAACTCGTAGTCGAATAGTTTGTTGCAGGTTGACGTAAGAGTTCCCTGCTGTCTGTCATGCTAAACAAGTTCATTGAACATGACTTGTCGTCTGAAATGACATTTGGAGCACGATATAGTCGTACGTATGCTCCAAAGTCAAAGCGCTGAGGATAACTAGATCGTTAAAATGTGAATATAATAAAACAATCTTGTGAAAAACTTGTTTCTTGTGTTTTTTATATCTCTCGTTGCTATGAACTTCTGGGATTGTGAGCGGCGTTTCGTATTTAGTTGTGATGAAGTCACATTTTTCAATTTATAAAACAGCAATAACTAAATTAGTCACACAAAAAGTCTGCGTATTAAAAAACTAATTAAATATTATTAACTTTGAGTGCAAAGGGGGTTTTTACGGCGGAGTGAATGGACTTTGTGGCGTGTGAGAATTATTTCCAGTTGCTACGAAATGAATTGAGAATGAAAATAACAACAGAGAATGGAGTCGATAAAGTCTGGCGATAAAGTTAGTTAAGTGTGAAGGTTACGTGACGTAGTGACGCGCACCAGTGACGAGACAATTCTCGGATTTGAGACGAGAGAAGATTTGGAGACGGCAAGTCGAGACGAGAGCCTGGATAGCACAGACCTCTTCAGCTTTCGAATTTGAAGCAATAAGCGATATCGAGGCAGCTTTTTCAGGCAGAAATAATCTTGAGACTGCTATTTTTATGCCAAAAATTGAAAAACGACGAATTTCAAGAATTTATTAGTTCCAATTTTAATTTTTTTATCGAATTATTAACTAGTTGTGATCAGTTAACTTTTCTTTTTAATTCCAGTCAAAATCCAAAGTTTGTTGGGAACGTATTGAGATAATTTTGTTTTTTTTTGATTTATGATAATTATAATCCTCGTTCTTATATTTATGCAAATTAATAAGAATACAAAAAAGCGTCGCTCATTTTGTAATTTAGAGAATGAACGTTAAGATCGCGTGATTAATTAAAACCATTTATTTCATGCTATTGTTGTTGCCAGTAGGAACTGGAGACACATGACTCCAGCGTTACTCATGCAGTCAGTGTCACTCAAAGTACGCACGTAGGATTGGTTGACCTGAAGTCATGGCAACTTATTTGAAATCCGCGCAAAAGAGCGAAGCAGGAAACGGATAATCGGGTAATGAAACCGGCGACTAATCGTCCGTCATGCAACTTCAGCTAAATTAAGAAACCTAACAAGAATCCACTCATATTTATACGTCCAGTTAAGTTATTCACAAAAACACGTTCACACTTCTTTTTGCGTTTTGCGTTAAATCGCAGCAGAGATTAAGATTGAAGTGAAGAAAACAGTTTAATTTAATTTTATTTCTTTTTGTGAAAAGGATTAAAAAGCAAATAAATTCTTTAAAATCTGAATGCAATTTTCATTGTTGCACTTTTCGAGTACGCCGAGAGAATTTCAAGTACTTTTTACATAATTTTCTACTCTTAAAATTATTTTTTCCTATTTTCCCAACGTTAGTTCGTTTTCGCGTCTTTCAAAAATGCTGTAAAAACAATAATATTACGTAACATCCTCTTTCGTATCGAAACTTTGCATAAATTATTTCCATTTCAAGCACCAATTCAAGTCCATTTCCAGGTCTTAAAAGTTGAAGTTGCTTTTGAATTCATCAAGAGCTCCCTAAAATTTTATTACATCAAAAGCTTTCTTTTCCTTTTCGTTCGTTCGTTGAATAATTTTCAAGTGTTCGAATCAAATCTTTCGATTTGTTTTTATTTCCTTTGAGACTTCGTAGAAAAAAGAAAACACACTTGAGAGAGTCGTTACAGCTCCTCAGCACGATTACACTTGCCCCGAATAACGATAACAATCAGCAAATATATTCATAATCATCTTAATTGTTATGTGTTGCTCGTTTGTTTTTTTTCTAAATGCTTCGAAGCAAAATAAAGGAAGACCTTAAATGCTCCTCGAAAAAAGTCTTGTTTCCCCATTTTGAAGATGATTATTATGCAATCATAACTGTTGAGTGGAAGCAATCACGTCTACTCTAATTTATTTAATCAAACAGAAACCAATCACACTTCAAGATTCACCCCATTCATTTCACTTTTCCTTTCGTTTCTTTCACGCCGTATTAAAAACTCATTCGTAACAATAGCGAAAAAATTAATATCATCAGCACTGCTGGATATTTTATCGGTTTTTAATTTAAAGGCATCAATTTTAATTGAGCTCGCTTTAATCAAAACACAATATAAGTTAATAGAGAGCAAAGATATGCGCGAGTATGTAAATGATATCAAAGTGGAGAAGACGGATTTCGTGAGGAAATGCGACGAGTTGCAGGAGCAATAAAACTATCTTTCAGTTTATTAGGAGGTTTCCTGCTTTCCCCCAATGTATGATTGAATTTCCTGTTGGCTTATGCTATAAATTAAAAGGAATTTATTAACTTTACGATGCCTTTGACTTTATTAGCGAACAATTTTGTGATTTATGTGTGTCAATTGAACTCAAATTGCTGGGAATGGCAGTGAGATCACTTGGTACGCCTATCGTTTCGAAGACGAAAAATGAAAGTTAAGGTCGCGAGTTATGGAATGAATGAGTGTCTCTCTTTTTTCGACTCTGTTTTCATATTGAGATCACATTTGTTTTGCGATGTCAATTCCATTGGAGTTACTTTGGCGGTTGACGTAGACAAACGTGGAAGAAAACGTGGAAAAGGTAACATTTTTTGTCAAGCGTTTTCATTTATCTGTCGTTTTTACGACAGCTAAACGAACATTCAATACTTTTACACGGGGTTCAATTGATTTTGAAGGGTTTTCGGGTACTTCAAAGCCTTCAAAATGCAGATAAAAAGCTTTGTATTAAATTTCTCTCCTACACTTTTGTTGATCTAATAAATTATTCTTCACTTTTCCACTTTCTAGACTTCATATCATTTTCCGCATTGTGCTTCCGATGCATTGTGTGATTTCGAAAATGAAAATATACGTATAACACTGAGTTACATAACGTATTTCAATTTTATTAAATGAAATAAAATTATAAAAATATGATATACAACATATTAACAGCAAAAGCAAAAGCCTGAAAATCCACGCAAAAAATCGAATATCAAAAATAAAACCCAAAAATGCCAAGAATTTGAAGCGTAACGAATTTCCAACACACTGGCCGACTAACTACAATTCAATTCACGGTTTCTCAACGTACCACCTGCCGAGGACCAACGAATTTTAAACTTTTATGGCAATTGAACGCATAAAAATGCAAATATGGAAATAAGTATAGAATTTTGAAAAGTGTACGGAAATCGGCTTGAAAATTATTTCAATTAAATAATTAAAGACACGTATTTTCAGATAGATTTGCACTCATATTTCTATAAAATTTTATGTGTTCGGTGTAAACTAATAGTGTAAATTTGTAAGTGGTTGACGCAACGAGTAGCATTTTGCTGTGGACTGCAAAGGTTCCGCTTGAGAAACCGATTGAGAAACACTGCCTGAGATTATTTCCGTGCCGGTACGTCCAACACTTTGTTGTATAATTGGTATTAATTAGTGGATATGAGTTTAAAATAAATGCGAAGGCAGCTGGTATATTAAAAAAAATAAGGTAAAACATATCTTCAAAAAGTCGTAAAAGTATTTAAAAAATTGTTTTAATTATATGTTAGAAGAAATCTAATCTTAGCATTTAGAAATCGGTTTCAATAAACATTCGTTATTTTCACTCAAAGTCAGAAACACTATAAAAACTATTAATCGATGAAGCGAAATATTTAAAATTAATTAAACTGAAGAGAAATTAAAATAGTTAAGTAGCTAAAATGATAAATTAACGAAAAATTCCAAACGAACTTTTACAAGGTTTTATCATCATAATCTACGCAATGGTAGCCATTATTGTTTTATATTTAAAGTTAATAGCGAGCTTTCAGTATAAAACAATTAATTTTATGCAATGAAAACCATAAACTTTTCAGTGATGACTGGATTATTAAGAAAAGTAGAGAAAAAGAAGAGAAATCAATTTTCAAATTTTGTTTTTTTTTCTGAAATGTTTAAATTTCGATGAGAAGAGTTTAATTTCAATCGAAAGAAATAAAAATTTGTAATTTGGAGAAACCATAAAAATAACTATAAAGTAGCGAAATCAATGAAAAACTTTAGTAAATAAAGAACTACAAATTAAAATAGCAGTAATTAAAATCAAATACGCAGCGAAAAAACGAGATAATAAAAATTTTAAAGAAAGAAATCGTATTTTGACGAAAAACTTGTGCAGAAACAAGCGACTCGTATTGGCAACAGAAGTTGAATATACGGGTGGACAGACGAACATATAGACAAACAAAGACAGACAGACGGGCAAAGAGACCGACAGACAGACGAAGTAATTGTAATTTTTAATTAGCTTCTCATGATTAAATATGCATTCGAAGTCTTAATTGGAACGTAATAATTTTGCTTCTATTAGAGCCAAATTAATTGAAAGACAAGACAAGTTTGTTGACAAGAAACGAGTGCGTTTCGATTGCGTAAGCCGGCTGTCAGATAGGCCGAGAGACAAAATGACAGATATGCGGACAAGGTGCAAATTCGAGTGATTATGAGGCAGATTAACAACAAAAAAGAGACAACAGTAGCTGAAAAACTGACACGAATGAGAGAGAGAAGACATAAATTGACAAGCATACAGAAAAAAGAGAAGTGAGAACTCAGTGACTCTCACTTACCCTCTTTACGAGTTACGAGTATCTCGCTACAGTTAGGAAAAGAGAGATCGAAGGAAAACCAGAGTGATATGAATTTTATAGCTTTCCTCGATTTGTGAAAGCGTCGACCAGCGTTGCAGTGAACAGCAAATACTGTCAAAATCACATGATTTCCTACATAAAATTTGCTCAAAATTATCCTCAACGGTTAATAAATTTTACGCACAGCACACACACACACACAACCTGCGAAGGCAGATGACCATCCACTAAAAAACGCCCATCAAAATGATGCTGAGCGACATAAAAAGCACAATTTGTACGAGTCATAAAATAGTTCAAAACCCGCAAGATTTGGCTAAAAATGCCGTGTTTGCTTTGCGACTCAGCAAGCATTGATTTGATGCTATCAACGCAGCTTCCAGTTAATTGGAAAAATGAACTCAGCGGCCGCACAGCTGGAGATTCGGTGTTACGTTGCACCAACCAAGATCAGCCAACATTGAAATAACACCAGGCTTGCACTTGATTTCACACAAGTTTTTTCTCTTAGCATTCGGATTTCGGGGTTTTTCGATGCGTTATTTTTATACATTCTATTTTATATTGCCTTTTTCAGCTTTTGCTATTCATAGTTTGTGTTTAATAATTATTTTCATAACGCAGTGAAGAGATTTCGTTGATGTTGTATAAAATTTTTGTTCATTATTTTTAAACTTCTTTTTTTTGATGATTTTTCCATTAATTTAAGAGGATATCGTGATTATAATTGAGAATTTGTAATGAAGAGGCCAAAAAATTCCTGAAATTCCTCAGGTCGTGATTATAAAAATGTTAATTTTAATAGTTTCAAGCTATTATATCGATTTTTATCTAATCTTCATTATTATATTGAAAAATTTTGAAATTCATCTAGATAATTTTCTCTTAATTCACAACATTTAATCATATTGTGATTACCATGAATTATTTCGGTGCAAGATTAAAGATCTTCGAATTAATAACTCTGGTGAAAAGCGAAAACCAATAACAAGCTTAAAGGTTAAAGCGAAGAAAGTGGAAAAAATATTTTAAGAAAATGGAAAATGTGGGAGGCTGTGTTCGCGCTAAGAATTCCCAACATTAAAACAGAGAAAGTTTCGTCTGATTTGAGAATGGAAGACAAATTATCACGGTTATATTTTAAGCACCATGTCAGAAATTCAACTAGTCGAATGAGACCTATTGAAATGAGACCAGTTGAAATACTAGTTGAAAGGTTAGTTTATAAGATTAGAAACTATTAGAAATACTTCTAATTTAAGTAAAGACTACTTTAGATAATACTGGTTGAGAGACTAGTAGAATGACTAGTTTAAATAGTACTACTTTAGAGACTGGTAGAAAGACTAGGAAGCTAGTGTTAACAAGACCAGTAGAAGGACCAGTTGAAAGACTAGTAGAATGATTAATTGTAAAACTAGTTGAAAGACCAGCAAAAATACCATTATTAAATTTACAACAACAGCAATAACAACAACAAATAGGGAACCATCTCAGCGCTTTAAGCATCAACAGTTCAAGTTGTTTCCTTGGTTTTAAGTTACATAGTCACGCCTTTTTATATGAAAACCTCAGTAAGCAAAAAACCAGGAAAAAATCAATTAGCTGATTAAACACGCATTAACATTAATCAATAGCAAATGGGAGGTCCATTAATGCGTCGTCGTGCACCCAGCAGGAGGAAACGTTTTTCTTGTTTGGTATTCGACTTTGTGTTTTTCTCTTGATGTTTTCGTTTCGACGCCGATGTTGTAAACGCACTCTAACTTGACCGTCTACACTAATTAGAACAAATAAACAGACGTGTACTCAATTTTCCTCAACGCATTTCAGCTAATACGCGAGCTGTATTTGGTCAGCACACACGCGTTGTGCTGTCTGGCTCTTTAAAAGATTTAAAAGGTTATACAACAAGGCCATTTCTTGTCGGCCAGCACAAATTGGCGTTAAGTCTGGAAGGCTTGTTTTTGTCTTAAATTAATTAACTATTTGGAGGGGGCTTGGGAAGGAGGGAAGACAATATAAAAGCGCAACAACTAATAATAACATACTTGTGTTTTGTTTTGCTTTTCAATTTTAACGCTTTCCCTTTCTTTCGCCGTTGCAGTGTTTTCGAATGGGTCTTCCAGAAATTCCCATGCGTATTTCAAATCAAATTAATTTAAATTGTTTAGTAAATTTTTGGTGTTTCTTTCCTTTTGCGTGCAATTTTATTGCTTCGATATTTTTATGCGCATTTAATTGGTTAGTTTTAATATGGCGAGAAGACTTCAACTACTGCGAAGATTTCTGCCATGCTGTTCGGATGCTGAGACAACTTTCATTTAATGCTAGCACTCGTTTAATTGTGGTGTTGTGATTGCGTATGAATTTCTACTTTCATAGCCAGTCGCCGCCACTCGACTGAAAGTTCGAAGTCATGAAATTGTCTTCATTTGGATATACGGGTGTTTCAAAAGAAACCCCTATTTTCGTGAAGGATCTGAATGTCGGGTAGAAAGATCGGGTAGTAAACTATTAAAATTGACTTTGACCGAGGCTTTTCTGATAGTTGAAAATTTCCTATATTGCCCTGAATCCTTAAGGACGCCCATTTATTGGATAAATAGAGGATCTTGCATACAAGGACATACTTAATAATGAATGTATGAACGAAACGTAATGGAAACGTTTTTTAAGTGTAAAAATGAAGAAATATCAATTAGCAACCACACATATTTGCTTTATAGGTTGAAAAAGTACCTCATTATTAAACCCAGCCATGTTATCTTTCATCGACTTCATTGTTTTCACTTTCAAACGAACTCATTTTAAAATAAATCATTTCTCAGTGCTTTTTCCCCCAGCAACTGTTAACTCTACAAAAATGAAATAGTTTTTCAATAAACTAGGTAACCACCTCATATAATTTGTCTTCGCTTGTCTTATACTGGTTTTCCCTGTCAGTAACCATTAATGATACGATATATCGTTCGGTTAGCTGGTAATTGATTACCGAAAACCGTTTATCATCTTCAATGATCTTCAGTTCATTAATAATAAATATAGTTAGTTATTGTAAAGATTTAAGATTAAAAGACTTGCAGAAGGTGTTTGCCTGAGAAACTTAGTGGAGGAGACCTTCTCGCTTCTCAAGGAAAAATTTTAAACTGGAACCTTACAGTTTATTAAAATTTGATTACACTTTTAAAATTATTAACCAGAAGACAAATTACAAGGGCGTATTTATGAAAGCGTATTATTTCGATATTACTTGAAATAAATTAGGAAAGGGCGAGGTCATCAAACTCCTGTTTACACGCAGTCATCATAGGTTACATGGCCCATTTTTCAGCCAAGCTACCACTAGATTTTGATAGGCCTTTAAAAGGTGTTTGAAAATGTTGTTTCAAAGGTTAGTTTAAACTTACAGCGGGGATTAAAGTACAACACCCTCGCAATACAATCCCTACTAGCCTTTAAATCTTAAAATATCTTTCAGATTTCATTCTACATATAATCCTCCCCTCTCTAACTTCCGTAGCCTCTCTGACCTGACCTACTTCATTCCTCACATAGACTCCATTCCATATATTTCTCCAGCTCTTACCTGAAGTCCATTCTATTCGCTTGCGGTTATATCACTTCATCGTGTCTTCATCTGAAACGAAAGATGGTACGGTACGGTATGAATGAAAGGCTTAACCTGAAGAAATCGTAAATAGGAAGAAAAGCTTAAAAACGGCATCGATGCGATTGTGGTGGCGGTTACGCTACTCTAAACCAAAAAGCATTTTCTGCATCAAGACGTTCAGTTACAAATGAATTGAGCTTATCTTGGTATCTCTTTGTGGGTGAAGAAGGAAGGAAAGAAATAGTAAAAAGCCAAGCACAACCTAACAAAGGCAAAACTTATGCGGCAGCGAGGCGCTACAAATCATTACTTTGCGCAAAATATTTTCCAGTTGATGAATTATTTCGGTTTAGACAAGAAATGGAAAAAAATCGCTGATTTGCATATGATATGCTAGCAACAATAAAAGCAGTTGAATGAAATAAAATAAAAATATATATGAAAAAAACTCGTTAACGCAACCACTAAACTGCGGAAAGAGAAGAAAATAAAAACCGAAGTCTCATTTCATCTCACAATCACTCACTCACTCAGCTGTAAGTGAATATTTTACAGCTTTTTATTGCTGCAAAAAAATTAAATGTTTGGATAAACTGGCAGCATCGTAAGCGAGTTTTTATAGCCTCCTCTTTAGTTGTTGTTGGGGTGTTGCGTTGCTGAAGAAGCCAACTCTAACCACAATCACAAGCTAACTGTGGAGACAAATCGTTTGATGTACAGATTGATAATGCACGCAGCTTCCGGGATACGCAATCGCACGTTTTGTCTTTGGTGGCATTTCGGCGACAATTTGCAGTGATGTCACTTGATGATCGCGCTTCGACGTTTTATAAATCAACAGGTTATGAAAATAACAACGTTAATTGGAATGTTTGATGGAAGATATGCTTGAGTAGCTTCACACAGAACTGGAACGCAAATTACATCCACTCACTGTTGTCGTTTTGATCTTCTAAATCGGGTCATCGAAGTTTTAGATGCCTTAATAGACACCGCATGATCTATTTAAACTTTGAAGTTCTTTGGTATGTGAGAATGTTGCTGCTGTTGATTTAAATGGGTTGCTTTTTTCAGCGTTAAAACTCTTTAATGAGTTGCTTCTTTTGCAAGCTTGATTCTTTATTTCTGAACTTGTCAGGGTCAAAAGAGTGTTAAACAACCTTATCAGAGAGTGTCAAACATGTTGTAAACAACCTCGCTAAGAGAAACTCTAGGAAATGAAGAAAAAGCAAATTTCTTCATAGTTAAAAAAAAGAAACCAACGATTTTTGCTTTGTCAAGAACACGAATTTCTGTCGAGACAAGGCTGCCCGTGTTAATTGAGAAATGCACGTAATTTATCCGAAGAATAACATAATTTTTCACAAACTCTCTTCTTCCCTCCCACTACCAGAAAAATTCAAGGTCAACAGTATGCAAGTTTTACTTATACATAAGTAAGAATTATTCTCGGTCCCAGTCTAAACCAGCTAGTTTCCTGACTTAATACCTTGATAATTAACTGCTTTCCGCCTTTTTTCAGCAATACTTCTGCGGACGTGCACACCCACCGCCTTCCCCAGAATTTCCCTTCTTTACTTTTCTTCCCATTCCTTCTTTTCTTACTTTGTTGCATTCAAGTGGCGTCTAGACTGTCGTGCAGAGCATTTAAAATGCCAGCCGTAAAACTGCAGAATAACTTTTTTTCCTTGTACAGTAGTAACTTGGTCAGCACAACGCAACAACAAAAGGCGGCGACAACAACGGGCAACAATAAAAGCGACAAACAACAATAGCTTTAGTTTTGTGCACGCTACATTCTTAATTGAAAAATGGCGTCAAATCTTTTCCTCCAATTTCCCCATTCATGCAGAATTCGAATCCTTTTTTCATGCTCAGCCATTTTACGACTTTTTTCGACTGAACGACAAACTTTACGTTGTTGCACGCTTGCGTGTTGTCGCTGTTGGTGTTCTTGGCGCTGCTATTTCCTGTTCTTTGTCGAGAAAATCAAACCAAGGATTTCCTTGGACTTCAACGTTGGACTTCATCCTTCAACTTTGCAGTGATATTCAGACGGATTGCATTTTTATTTTGTCAAATTTATGCAGCTTTTGCGTGATGACGGCTGTTAGTGTCGCTTGTCGCAGGGATATTTTTTAAAAAAGTGATATAAAGTTTACTACTTTGCTTGTCTTAACATATAAAAAAGAAGTGAATTTTAGCCGCATAAAAATACCAGCGAAGTAAATACGAATGCAATGGAGCGCATTTAATTCAAATGAAATTTTTACTGTCTAGATTAGATGCAACAAATTATTTAATGAACAGAAAAATCGCTTCAACTATGCAATACCTACTGTTTTTGAGTTCATTATTTTTAGAGTTTAAGTTGAGGTTTGCAGCTGGTACGGATATTTAATGGATGTCCACCTCGCACACAACTTTGTTGCGTTACTTTGTTGTGCTCGCTTCAGTTTCCTTACGCTGTTCTACGGTTTTTATCTCCGATAGTTCAGTCACGAAATCGCACCTCCTCCAGCAGGATTTTTATAATGGCAATCGTGAAGTTTTCTATATAATCTTGACTGTTTGAAAGGCCAAAATAATATAAATAATTATATTTTCAAAAGTTGTGTACTTGCAGCAGCTAATTTGAATTAAATGCCAAAATTAATAAACAACAATTAATAAACAAAAAATACCAAAGAATTTTTTGGTTTTCGTCGTTTTTATTTGAGATAATTTTTGTGGTGGGCGACCCGGTCCGATTCATGTTTACCAATCACTTGAACCGCAACCGTTTATTGAACGATTTCCGTCTCTTAAAATCTCATTAGGGTCACTGAAAAGGTTTAAGTCGCCGCCGACGCCGACGCCGCCACCGTCGCTTGAGCTTTGATTTACATAAATGAAATCCAGCAACGCCAAGTTAAAATCGCCTCACTTGAGCTGCTTTAACAGGCCGGCCCACATTTCGAAAGAAGTCCGCTTCTCAACTTAATGAGTGAAGTAAATCAACAAAATTAGATTTCGAGCGCTTAAAACAAGAATACTTTGCGAAGTCGTTTGTTTGTTTGTTTGTTCGTTTGTTCGTTTGTTCGTTTGTTCGTTTGTTCGTTTGTTCGTTTGTTCGTTTGTTTGTTCGTTTCGCTTGAATTCGCTCAGTCTGCCCATTTGTTCGCTCGCCCATTCCGTTCACAGGCCGGTCCACTTTATCAGGTGCCCGGATTACAGAAACGCATGCACCGTTAACGCCATAAATTAAGTTGTAGCCAAACAACATTCGTGAGACGCGGCTGATATTTTGCAGTCTCAGATTTCTTGCAATGAAGAAATGTTAACACAAAAAAATTAAAACGGAAAAGATCAACATGGCGTGATGAGTATCACAAAGTTCTAAAAGTAGAGGGGGAGAGGGCGATGAACACTAAATAAAATTCTTGTTTTCGTGTCGACTTCGTCTTGAAGTCGAAATCGAGGCGGTCGTTCCAGTAGAGACGAAAATCGACAGTATGCAGTTGATATTCTCTTAATTACAATTTCATGAATTACAATTTTGACGGTTTGATTTTCAAATGAGACATTCTGAATTCTCAATGACATTTTCTGAATGATAAATAACACCTTCTCAATTGCAACTGGAAAATGAGTAGGACTTTAAAATCATAACTATTTAATCAACTATATGATCAAAAGTCTGCTTTGATTTAAGTTTCGATGGAATACGAGTATCTGTTCACCTGTTCAGTGCATAAATCATAAAGCTCGACAAAAATTGGCCGGCAGCTAGTAATCCTCAACTCATGCCGCGAACACACACCCACCCAATTTTATCGGCTGCGATACAGTCAATGCGCCAGAGGCCTCTGGCCAGCCGCATTGAGATTGCCTTCGAAAAATTTCACCACTGCCAGAACGCAGCTTGCCAGCGCTTGGATTTCACTGCTGCGGGGGCGAGCAGCGAGCGGCCTGTCGATCTTCAATCAAAAATGCATAAATTCACGAGTGGATTTCGCTTTCAGCTTGTGTGCATTCGGCACCGTCACCGGCACCGTCACCGGCACCGTCAATGGCACCGTCAATGGCATCGTCACTGGCACCATCACTGACACCGACACCATTAGAGTGCGGAATCATAGATGCCGATGTCGATGCCGTTGCCGATGTCGATGCCGATGCCGTTGCCGATGACGCAGCAGCAACAAGTGCAACAACGAACGACAGAGCGAGCGTGGGTGGCCCAAGTGACGATCAAAGCGCCTGAAATGGACGGAACCTTGTGACGATTCGCGCGATTTGCACTTAATTCGATGGTATGCTTGTGGCGCCGACGGCACAAGAAAATCTTTGGTGGGACTGGTGTTGAGACCAGCGCATCGAATTCTTGTCGTTCTACTTTGGAAGACCGAAGTGGCCACTTCGGCAGGGAGGCAAGGAATCTCGCGTAGCATGGCGCGGCATTAAATTGTTTCCAGCTGCCTTGTGTCGCTTCGCATCGCTTTTTATGCATCCGTCAGTACGAGAAGAAAATCGAAGCTTGCGTGAAAGTGAAACATTTTGCTTTTTACTTGCTTTGGTTTTGTTTTAGTTTTTCAGTTTTGTTTTTCGTGTTAGTATTCGGGTCCCATGTTGTACGCTATGTCGTCTCATCAGTTAACCAGAAACGTGCTCAAGCATCGGAAGCTGAA
This sequence comes from Sicus ferrugineus, assembly GCA_922984085.1. Taxonomy (NCBI): domain Eukaryota; kingdom Metazoa; phylum Arthropoda; class Insecta; order Diptera; family Conopidae; genus Sicus; species Sicus ferrugineus. Next base: position 34,684,821 of record OV277350.1, on the reverse strand, counting down.
GATTTATCAGTGACAGTCGCGTGTCCGACTTTTGCCAGCACTTGTTGCCAGCGTTTCTGTTTTTTCTGCTCATGAAATGCGTTTTGCGTGTGGGTTGAGGATTTTTCACTTGATGGGATCAGCGGAGATTCAATCGCCGGTTGGCGTGTTTTCTATGTTTTTATAATGATGTGTTTCACTTTCTTTGAGTTGCTGTTGTTTCTGAACTTGTTTGCATTGGAATTTCGAGTGGATTTCAAAGGCCGCCAACGAAGACTTAACGATGACAGCGAATTCTAGGCCACGCATGCAACAGGTTCATCTTCTTGCTATTCCGAGTGGGATCACGATGACATTTACTTTCCCTTTACGCATGCCACTCATCTGTATGCATCAATAAAAGGGAAAGTGTGAAAAATACTTCTACAGTATCTCGTTCAAGCTGGAGTAATGTCGGTCTACTTTACTAACAAAATATTTGAAATCACACTCTGCTTGCCTGGCGGTAATTATGGAGTCTCCTTTAGCCTTTTTACAATTTCGTCTTCTATGATAGTTCGATTAATAGAACTCAGTGTGCTTATGAGGACCATTCCATAATAATGGACCGAATATGACAAATTTTGCTAATAACTGCTCAGATATACAATGCTCTGCGTTTACTATACGAATACATTAAGCGTAAAGTTTTCGATCAGAAATTCGCCGGTTAATAACTTTCGAACGGATGAGCGCAATACGCCCACTTTCGGGTAACATTATAGTGATGTTGCCATATGTTCCGGACTCAAATTTCGTCTTAATATCTCATACCGTTTATGATAATAATATTTTTAAAAAAGTGCCTTTACATTTGATATGAAAAATGGGCGTAGTTCCACCGATTTCGCACACTTTCAATACCAGACAGCCTTACATAACGAAGAATATTTTCAGTTTCTCCTGTGATCGTGACTTCAACAGACAGACAGAGAGACGGTCGGTCGGACAGGGCTAAATCGATTCAAGAGGTCGAGAGGAAGCTGAGCAGGTATTTTATATATACTAGCTGAATATATATATACTTGTCAACATCTATCTTGTCTCCTTCTCTGAGTTACAAACGGAAGAACAAAGTGAATAGAGGGTATATTTACCCTTTCGGGTTTAGGGTATAAAAATTGCCAATAGGGTTTTTGACAGATTGCGTGACATGCAACTGGTACCTGCAAGTTGAAGCCAGACAATGCAACTCACCTCCTTTCCGGACGATGAAAGTCACCTCCTTCTTCATACTTTTGTCTGCTTTCTGTCAGAATTAATTCAATTAGCTGACGTCTGCGTGTGAATCATTTGTAGCGATTTCTCAATAAAACAAAGACATTGTTGCTTTGCCGTCATGATATACTAATTTTAAATTTCCACGAATTTGGATTTTTAGGGTGGAATGCACTCTAAAAATAAAGCAAAACTAGCGTTTGGCACGAACACACTCTCTTCTGTGTGACTTTTAATGGAAGACCGCAAGGAGGTCACTGACTTTAGTTAACTGAAATATTAGATTAGATGTCTACGAATCTCATGTTTTCCTTACATATTGTTTAAGCTTTAATAATTTGATGAACAGTAGCTACTTATATTGCCATGCAACTGTAATTGTGCCAACCAGCTGCTCTAGTTTTGTAATGCGACTTTCCTAGATCGAGATCCGAGCAGAATTGCAAACTTCTATTCGAGGAAACTGAGCAAATCAAGAAGTTCCCACAAAGCAATTTATTGCGGAAGAGAAATTTTAATATGCCGTTTAATCAGTGTAATGTTGGAACAACTAATAACAACGTTAGAGAAAATTATGTGTGCATAAATGAGGACAGTTTTCAAAGGGGAAAATAGAAGAAAAACATCTATTTTGTGCTGGTTTCGTTTCTTAAGAGATCAAATTTAAAACCTGCCACAGAAAATTCGAAATGAGACCGATAGAATTATGTTTCAGAGAAATATATAGCTAACAATATCTATGTATTGTAAGAATTTATTATATTATATTATTTAATATTTTTTTTATATATAATAAGTTATTTGGAAAAAAATATAGCAAACTTTCTGCAAAACTCCATTTAAGAATGAAATTCTTAGAAGTTATTTTTAACAGATTCTGTAACAAACACTGACTTTAACGCTAGAATTGATTAATAAATCATTAGCAATTTTGTTGCTATTGAATTGCGTATCATACAAATTGAAATCAATGTTTCACAGTAGGAAATTATAAACTTTTCTGCTCCGCAATAACTTGATTGCAGAGCCTGCTCGTGACTGCTTTTCAACATGCGTTGGAAAACTATTTCCGCCGACAAAATATTTTTAAGATATAAAGCTATAAAAAAAAACTTTGTGGTATTGGTGCAGCCGCCACATGTGGCGAGTGGTGCTGCCACAGCTGCTGAAATGCTTCACTTGATTCAAACGGTGGCCACATCATATCTGCTCACACAGCCTGTGGCTGGCTGCATCTCACACTGTCGTCCGCCGCACTCAGATATCTTTGTAAAATCAGCAAAATCCTAATTAAAGCGCTTCGGTTTCATTTCCCTCCACTCATTTGAATGCAACAGAGAAATGTTGCATTCCTTGCGGCGCTTTTAATTAGCACAAATGCAAAAAACTGTTGTCTGCTCTTCGATAGGAATTCGGCCACTTTTTTGTTTTTTTCCTTTTGATAAAGGAAGCAAAATTAATTGGAATCACAATACGAGATGAGAGCTAAAAATAGCTTAAATAAAGTAAAACAAAACTAAAATAAACTAAATTATAATATAAACGTAATTCAGTAGAAAAGAAATTAAATATGTGGTTTTCTGCGTTGAAATACCTGCAGATTAAACACTTTTTCCCTCACTACCATGCAGCAGTCATCCGTACGATCTGCCTGTTTGTTCCCTGCCGCCAACATCCGTACTCGTACTTCAATCATGCATACTTAAACTACTTTAAAATGTGCCATAAATCAATTAGGGACACGAGTGTCTTCAGAGAACACAACATGTGCTACTCTAATTCGAATACGCTGCGGCTACGGCAACAAAGACTGCGATTCCACAACTTGTATTTAATTACGTTAAGCAGAGAATTCAATTCTAAATTGAGTTCAATGAAAAGAAATTAGTTGACAACGTTTCCGGATAGAAATTTGCCTAAGAATACACCGTGAGTACAGATGGGTTTTACGTAGCAGAGAAATAGAATGAATAATAATGTGCAGAACATCTTTGCGTCAAAGAGAAGTGGAAAACTAGAGAGGATTTAGCTACGTATAGAAATTCTATAAGATTAGAGAGTATCTTAGCAGAGAAGATTTTCACGATATAGATAAGAAAACGTATGAAAGCAAAATATCGGAAAGTTATTAGGAATTTCATCTGAAGAATTATGTTTACCATTAATTCCATATTTAATAGTATTTCACACAATGTTGGATTCAGAATAACTCACAACTTCTTGAAGAGGGTCACAACTTACATTGGAAAAACATTATTGAACATTGTATTTTATATTGCATTCTATATCGTATATTTTACATTGAATATTGTGGGAAGAATAAGGTGGATATCAAGTTAATTTCGTTCCAAAACAGAAACGCAAACACGGTTTTCAGTGTCAAATAGCACTGTATAATTTGGGCTGATTATAGTTTTGCGCGACAGTAGAAATTTATATGACGAAGTGCAGTGGATTTCCTACAAGAAGCGGTAGAGTGTACAGCGATTCCTACGTAAACCCCATCATCATTTGCAACAGACTTTTGGAATTCGAAATTTTGTCTAGCAAAAAATTTTACTTGAAAGCATTTCCAATATTTTTGGTTTATTGAGACTTGAAAACAAAGCCAACGTCGCGCTTCAATTGCAGGCAGCTTCCACACGATTTCTACCACGAACAAATAAAAAGACTGCTATTTGCTCGGTCTTCTCGCAAGCGATCCGTCGAAATGCGTGTTGATGCATATTTCGGCTGTTGTCTGCAGCAATCTGAATGTGAACTCAAGTGTTGTGCGATGATTTGCTGTTCAACATGCTGCGTGTTCGTGTGTTTAGCATGGTTTGCATTTTTGTACAAACACGGTAAAGACTTTTGCCGCAGCACCGCGAACAATTGTCACGTGCGTCGCCGTCGGCGGCGTCTGTGTGTCTGATTGCAATTGCCATGCAAAGATTGCTGCAAACAACATTTAATTATGTACGAGTATTTCGCTGGCAGCGTGTTTGATGAGGCTTAAATTAGCCTCACTTGTCAAGAACGTGACGTGATTATGATTTGCTGTGCTGCGCTGCGCTGCGGCGGCGCTCTCGTGCACGCTTCTCGCAATGAGGTGTTAATTGAACTGACAAAATCCAATTTAGTCATCATCATCATCATCATCGTCAGCAACGCCGTAATAATTTTCGCTGTGATTTGCATGCGAAACTCAGCTGCTGCCGGCTTTGACGATCTTATAAAATTCGAATTCGAAAGCTTTTCCGGTTGCTGTTTGGATTTCACTGAATGTGTTGAATACGACTTAGAAACGCTGAAACTCGTTTAATTTGTCCTCCCCGTTCAATTTTTACCTTCGACGCGATGACGTTGTTTTCACTCGGACTCACTGGCTCAATTTTCCCACTTGCCGCCTACCTCGCCCGGACTTTTCTTTTTCTTTCCATCACTTCATTTGTATGTATTTATAATTCCGCTTTGTAATTTCCTTCTTCACTTCAGTCTGCCATTTTTCGCTTCCGATTCCTGTTTCTCATTCATTTCCGGGCGGCCTTACGGAGAACGATGCAGAAACAGGCCTGCGAAATGAGCACCTGCAACAGCAATTAGGATGCATCGGAGCGAGTGAATACCGTGAATACCGTAGTCGGGTCTGAATAGCACAGCCTGTTGCACGCTGGCACAGCTCTGGTTATAATTGTTGTTGTTGTTTCGGGCTGACCTACATACCTGTGAGTTGCAAGCTGCGTATGCCACACAAATTCATGCAGTTTCTTTTCACTTTTCTTTATTTTGCATGGCTGACAACAAGTGCAGCGTAGAAAAGTGCTGAAATATGAGGAATAACTGCATAAAAGCTGAAAGACACAATGCAGGCAGAAAAACAGAAGCCAGAATATTACACAACTATAAATTTTAAACTTTTAGAGTGCCGTGAAGCGTATTAAATTTATGTGTGCTAAGTAAAAGGAGTTAAAAGAATTTTCATGGGTTAAAAGTTGGTCGTAATTCAAATGAGAACCTTTTTGAAACTCTATTTCATGTGAATTCTAATTTAATTTTGTTTTAATCCAAAAATTTGAATCCTATACGCAAAAATGCTTAAATTGAAGTGTGATTCGTTAGTCGTTCAATTGTTACACCGAAAAGTTTACTTAATCGAAGAAATGCTGGAATAGTTTTGGTAAGAAATTAAGTTCCCATTTTAAAGAATGAAGTTCCCATATTCCGAAAGGAATAAATGAATTTAAAGCCATTTTTAAGATGGTATTTAACTTTGAAGAATCTTTCTTTTTCAAAACCACCAAGCGGAAATAAAATATGCCGCTCTTGGCACGAATAAAAGAAAAACGTCGGGCGCAATAACGTCAAGAAGCTGAACACGAAGAGGCTGCTGTTTTACATGAGAGCTCAACAAGGTGTGAAATTAATGCAGCCATCCGATGCAAGGAGTGTAGGGTCACCGATGTTGGATGGTGCATGTGAAATATTTGGCTTTGTTCGTAGAAAATCGTCTGAGAAAAGATTGTAATTGAAAAGTTTAATTATATTTGTTTGACTTAAGGTTGAGATCGAAGTAATTTGAGAATGCATCATAGATTTTATAGCATTTGGACCTTCTTTTGCAAAGTAATTGTGAGGTGCACAAAGCAGCACGTCACAAAATCATTAAACCAAAATAATGAATAATAGCAAAAAACAAAGCAGGAAAAAAAGAGCAGGACAACAACGCATCGGCAAGCACTGGCGACAGTCAGCCCATTAAACAAAAAAAAACTCAATGTCTCCCACACACTCAGAATCACAACTGACGGCCACTAACAACAAAAACGCAGGCATTGGTCTTCGCCACATCATTCTTCTTAAAGCGGCTTCTTGAGCTTACATCTTGAAGAAAGCGTGGCTACACGTAGTTTCTTCTTTGATGTTAAAAGTCGTGTACGTGTGATACCTCAATGTGTGTGAGTGAAATTTACGTTCGGCAAACTGTGTTGAAAAACCGGTTCGCGGTTCGTGCGGAAAACTGTTTAATTGTGTGCGTAAGAATTGTGTAGCCAGGAAGATTTTGAGCCGAAGTACACAACCAAAGTATAGTTGTTGGGAAGTTGAACACAGTCTAATAAAAAAGGCACATGAAATTATTAAAATCTTTCCTTTTCCTTCCGTGCGCGAGTGCAGTTATGATTCTCAACAAGTTATTATCGAGCAATGGATTTAATAGACAAATTTTTTGATTGCTTTCAACCGGAAAGGCACTGATGAAAATTGTTTGCAGGCATTTCTTTTGGCGTGATGACATATATATTTATGATTGGAGCGACTGTATCTGCAGGCGTGCCGATCATAGATATGTGTGACGCTACGCCCAAAAGAAACGCCAGCTAACGATTTTCCTCAATGCCTTCCCGGTCCAATACAATCAATTTCAATTTATTATTTCAGGTTTATATTTATAATTTTATATATATATATATATATATATATATATATATATATATATATATATATATATATATATATATATATATATATATATATATATATATATATATATATATATATATATATATATATATAGTATATATATAAAATATATAAAATATATATAGTATATATATATAGTATATATATAAAATTTTATTTATTATATTTTAAAACATTTAAATTTATTTATCCAAAATGTACGTTAACATTGAATATTACATCATTTTAAGTTTTTAACATATATTGTATTTCTCTAAGATACTTTATCTCAGTATCTAAATAATTTTAGTTTCTTGTTTTCTATTTTATAATGTCATTTTTCTTCAGATTTCTGTGAGGACATAAAAGCAGAATTTCTTTCGATATGATGGTGTAAAGTCAAAAAAGTTGTCTGTTAAATTTACTGGTCGTGTAATAACTTGTTGAGAATCATAACTGCCTCTAAAATTATATAAATAAATTCTAGGAACCTGTGCCGAATATTTTGTCGGATGACTACGGCTAATCCAAAGAAAAGGGCGGCGTCGGTGGTAAGCGAATAATTTATTATGAATAAAAATTTTCTATATCTCCTTGAAATTTTTTTTAATAAATAAATATCTAATCCTTATAATCTATGTCTGAATTTCAGCCAATTTGAGCAGATAAGTTTTAGGCGGCACGCAGTTGTTCAAAATGTTGCCATCTTGCCAGCTTGCTTTGAGCCGGCTGTGAAATATTCAGCGCAATTATTACTCTCAGCATTGCTGGTGGCAGCAGCTGCTGCTCTATCTGCTGTACAAGAATCATAATCCGTTTTAACAATTACTTTAAAATCCTTCACCAATTAATTTTAAATTTTCAGTGGGGTCTAAAACGGTTAACGTCAGGTTTTGTAAATGTTTTAAAAACTTATTGTGGATTTATGTAATTTAAAAAAGGTAAGAAAACTTTATAGCTGCCGCTGGTCAGCTCCTATTTGGAAAAGCGTTTGCAGATAATCGGTGCTGGAGAGCGTATTTCGATTATACTTTTGTAAATCCAAAAAAAACTTTGTTCAAAACTCATTCTTAAAAATTATTTCTTTAGATATCTTGCCTATGGGGAGATTTTCCAAACTATTGCGTGAAAATATAAGATTGGAAAGACCACAACTCGCAATATTGTCTTGGAAACTTGCGAAGTGTTGTGGACTTTGCCTTCGCCGGCTTATTCTCCTAATATATGATCCCGCAGATATGGATTTGGACAGTTCCGAAAGTAGTCGAAGTAAGTGCAAGTACGACTAATCAGGCCTACAGCCTTTTCCACGGTGAGCAACTGGAAGCCCACCACTGGCTCTCTCCACAACTTCAGGTGTGCTGCAGATTTCGCTGACTAAACCACGGCACCGATTTTGAAAATTGTCGCTTGACAAATACTCCGTGACCACTCAAGTGGACCTGTCCGGGAACATACTGGTCCCCTCGTCTTCTGTTAAAAGCGGAAGATTCCGTCGTCTCGCCCGATGTCATGTCTCATCAGTTTTTTCTTGTCTTCCATGCGTTGGCAGTCCTCGGTTTCGCCGAAGGACTTTTTTGTTTCGGCCACTGGCAGTCCTCAGAACATCTGAATGGCTTTCTTTGGCAGTCTTTGGGTGCGCCGAGTGGCTTTCTGGCTTCGGTCTTTGGCAGTCGTCGGTTCAGTGAATTGACTGGAGTAAAATCTCAGTAGTGTACAATTCGTGACCGCTCTGGTGTTCAGGTTTGCGAGTTCCTCGAAATAGACGCTGGGACTGAGCGTACGATCGCAGACTGTATGACGCCCTGGAAAGGGCGTTAATCAGAGTTGTCGTCTGTTCGGTTTCCAACTAGACAATTTAATTTTTTAATAGCAAGTTAAACTTTAAACGCAAACCACGATATTTTTACAAGATGTGAGATATTTTTCGGTACATATTACTGATAAGGAGTAGGGAATATTATAGGGAATTAGTTGCTACTATAATGAATTTCCTGCGAAATATACAAGGTTTTTTTCAGTGGGAAATCCTGAATATAACATGTTATCGTACATAACATACAACCCGTTCAATAACCAATGTTACCTAACACACTTGATATATCTATTAATATATATGTATTGAACTGGTTTGGTTTAAAAAGCACTAAATCAAAGCAATAAACAGGCAAAAAGAGATCAAAACGTACTTGATTTCTTTTGCTCGGTTTCCGCAATAAACGAATAATAATAATGTCAATTACAGTAGCAGCTACCGAGGTAGTAAAACGCTAAACAGGATATATATGAGGAAGACAAATTCAAAGCCATCGAAGCCATTAAGACTTTGCAGAGTGGTTTCAGTCAAACTGTTGTGTCTTCTGACCTAGAAATATCAACTGTTGTGAAATTACTTTTAAATATGAAGATAATGAAGAAGATTTAAAAATTTTAATTCAAAATTTTAGTAATTTTCTCTACTATCGAAAGCAAATAATAAACATCAGAACCTATTTTCTTATCAACCGATTCTCACCGTATACCGAATATAAGACTCAAGCACCACACCAGCTTTATTTCTCCGAAATAATATAAGTTCAAGATGTAAATTTTTTAAGTAAATGTTTGTCGTTGTTGTGTCGATCGTGTTGGTGGTTGGTTGTTAAGATGAAGCAAACAGCAGTCGGTATCATGTAAACTGTAATGGTGCGGAAAACTGAGCAATAATCGTCAGAAAATTACCAACCGTGATTATTAATAAGCTGATAGTTTAATGTTTTCATTGGCAGTAGAGCTTCAGTAGAGTTTAATGGACAATAAAAACATATAATTACACATTTATTGCCGATCAGGAGTTCCAAGTGGAATACGAGTAGCAAACTTATTTCGCATACGTTGAGTAAGAAAACTTGTTTAAATTAAATGAAAAAATTGTGAATTTTAAACTACTAATTAAGATGTTTGAGAGATCTTCATTTATATTACATAGATAGTTCTATATTTACACTTTTAATATAATATTGAAGAGATTGAAGTGAAATAAAAGGATTTGATAAATGGACAACGAACACAATTCAAAACACAATCCAAAGCTTACAATATCACAGCTAACAATTCTAGAATACGCAAACACGTATTTGCAACTTCACGTTTAAAAGAAAAAAACAATACGATTGAAAAAAGTTTGCTAAAATTCCACAAAACTTGTCACACAAATGAAATAATAAAATAAAAGTAAAAAGATTACATAAAGAAATCCAAGCAATTTTAAAATGGTGCCATAGAACGACACATGCAGCTGCATACGTACGAATATAAATGCGCAAAGGCACGCACCAGAGCATACGATACCACCGCAAATATCCGCTAGCGTTGGCCACTGACGGTGTTTTCGGTCATCCAGTCGATTAGTCAGTCGAATAGACGGTTTGTTTGTCTCACTATATGGGTGACTGATGTGACTCTGTGGGTTTTATTACGTGACTATCGGTCTAACATGTCTTCTCACTGGTCTGACTAACTATCTATCTATCTATCTGTCGGTCTGTCCGTCTGTCTAGCCACCCAGTTGCGCGAGTGTCTGTCTGCCTTACCATTTGCTCGACTGTCTTTCTATCCGTCTCTTTGTCTGCTTGTGCTTTTGTCTGCATATTTTTTGTCTTATGTTGATTATTGCTAAAATATATAGATGTCATTCATTCACTCGAATGAACAAACACACGCCATGTGACCAAGAATTTTTGCAACTACTGTTTTTCCAAACTCAATATGGCTCCCCCCACACCTGCCATAAAACCCGCATAAATTTCAACCAGTCCCAGTCGTATTTCTCTTTTTCTTCAGCTCTATCATTCAATACTCACATTGGCCACATACGTACAGATACAGTGGTAAGAATGAAGTCATGCATTTTCCTTCGTTGCAGTGTCACTGCATACGAATCGTGCATTTTGGTGTGAAATCTGAAACACCTGCAGAATCTGCTGCACCACGAAATATTTAGAAAAAATACAAAAAAATAGCTCAAACAGCTTTTTCGTGTAGTTTTGAGTTGACTCTTAATTTTTATCTGATTTCAGTGTATACTGGAACTTTTAATTAATTGATAAGGAGTTGATTTGTGTAGTCAATAAAATAAGGCGAACATTTTTCGCAATCTTTAAAACATACAAAATTGTCCGTTTTCCTAAATTTTAATTAGGTACACATTTTACATTGACATTGAAAATTTTAGTCGAAATAAAATAAACCATTTCTAGGGAATTACATATCAAAGGTTTTAAATAACTTCTAATTATAAGTGATTGAAATCAGAATATAACTGATATTCAATTTACAGTCTCTTGGTCTTGAATATCAATTTAGAGGTCGAAATTACCGTGTTTTAAAGAGCTTCGTACTTCAGTTATGCGATATCCGAGTTCTGAATGAATACTCGTATTATATGCGAGTACGTGAGCGAACTCGCGTTATGAGTTTTATATAGAAACGAGTTTTCGTCTTCGGTTGCAAGGGTTTTAAATAATAGCGAAGTTTTAAGATATTTAAAACGTAGATAATATTTTCTACCTTTGAAATATTGTGTTTCAAAATAAAGGAAAATATTAGTACTGTATTAAAACTGTTTAAATGGAAAGGAGTTCCTATTCAAGGCGTCGCTTTTCTGCCCTTTCGATATATCCTGATATTTCCAAGATGTACTTCATAAAAGTTTTAACTCAGATATACTGGTTAATATTGTATAATGACTCGTTAAATGAAGTCTTTTAATCAAGGGCAGTGCAATTTATTAATAATTTTTAGAGGATTCTCTACCCCTGAACTCTGTTGAATTGCACTCGCTATGATTTCAATCCTAATTTCGGCTGGCTGTGTTGATGGTCAAATTTAATTACGTTAAAGCCTCACGGCATAAAAACGGTTTCATTGGTGAAACGCTCCAGTTTCGAAAACCACCTTGAGCGGTGTCGAACGAATGGTGGTGATGGTGGTGGTGGTCGTGGTGGTGCCGGTGATGACGTTGGTAGCGTTGGTGATGGCTAAAGTCAATGTCGTTTGTTGGCTCTCTCTAATGACATCCATTCAAACGTCTAATCCGAGTTTTAGGTCAAGTCGGCCGGCTGATTTCAAACGTAATACGTTTCAAACACATTTAATTGTAAAACTATTAAATGCAACTGCGGCGAGTGCGAGTGTGTGTCTGAATCAGTGTATAAATTAGTATTACAATAAGTTTACGCGAATGTGCATGTATATGTGTGTGTGTGCATTTGTGTTTGTGTGAGATATGCGTTTATAATTTGTAGTGATGTAACGTTGCATACAAATCTGTTTTTAACTCGCTTTACTTGTGATAAAAACGATTTAGAGGCAAAATCATCATAAAAAAGTCTAATAAAAAATTGTAACACGCTACAAGTAGACATGCAATACAGATACCAGCGTACACACATTCGTGCAGCAATTGCTGCAGTTGTTTACGAGTATTAGGAAGTTTTAAGTGATAGTTGTTTCGTTATTTAATGTTAGTTATTTCATTAGCTCGTCTTTAGTGTTGAACATTCATTTAGTTCAAGAACGATTTGAAATGATTGTTAACACGTGCTGGGATGTACGGACTTTGTTACTGGGATTTACTGAACGTGACTCACCGATCAGAGGTACAAAAACGACGACTAAAAATCTTTACCTCGTAATAAAATCCAGAAAATAAAATACTTGTATGAGCGAATGCAAGAAATACGGTTTCTTTTTGTGGTAATCGTAGTTGTTGTTGCTATAGTGACTTTGTTTTTACTGATATTATAGATGTGATTTCGCACAGAAATATGTTGCTGCAAAAAACAAAAAAAAAAAAAAAAAAAACAAAAAAAACCCGTTTCTTCCTCAAAGAAGATTCTAACGAAGATTGCACGATTTTATTGCAAAATCGTTAGTTGGCTACAACTTTCGGCCGGCGATACACGTTTGTCTATCTGTCCGTGTTTCTGACTGTGTGTGTCTGTCCCTCTTCAGTTGACTGTCTATGGATGCTTTTGTCTTTTACTTGTTTGATGTCTGTTTTGCTGTACGTTTATCCATTTGTCTTTTTGCGTTTTCGTCTAACTGTCTCTCTGACTGACTGTTTGAATATCTGTCGGCTGTTGCCCGCTGCTCTGCAGCAGAAGCCATTGACAGTGCCAGGCATATATCGAGCCTCCAAGGCAGCAAACAACAATTGCTGGCTTAGAAGGTTCCAACGCTGTGGCACCTAAAGTGCATTCAACCAGAAGACAAAAGAGTTGCATGATGCTCGGCCAATGATCACCAATTTATATGTTGCGTTCTTCGTTTCTACTCCAAAATGTGGACTTGGAAACTGAACTGAAAGAGCGAAGGAATGTATGTAACCAGAATAAGTTTCAGTTCACACACATCGTTTTCTACTACAAAAGTTGTTTGTCTATTCTGCAACATTGAATATTTTGATTGCCAGCGTTTTGCTTACATTTTACAATACTAAAAAAATAACATCTGTTATTTAGAGAGAACAATTGAGTTCTTGGTTCTACCACATCCACATCCGATTTTATCCACTCCTGGCCTTGTCTTCGTAATAAGCTGCCATAAAACTCATTGATATCTGCATCCAAGCAATCTAAATCAGTAAAGAAAAATACGACGACGAGAAGAAACCACAACATGTACCAGTAACCAGCAATTGTTCTCGTCAGCAATATAGAATTTTAAATGCAAAAATATTTAATCTCCACTTCTGATCGAAGTCATGACATTCTTATTGACCCAAAAACTGGAATGAACGAGAAACACCGCGAAATTACGCGAAATTGTTATTGTACGAATTCAAACCTAGATTATCCAAAGCAGTTAAAGAAACGAAAAATGTTGCGTGTTTGCACATTTTTATATTTTTAATGCAGGCAGAATATAGTAAAAAATCACAACACTAAAAAAGGTTTTGATCTTTGAGAGGAGAGGAGCTTCTCTTCCTCTCCCTCTCTCTCTCTCTCTCTCTCTCTGTTCTGCTTGGCTATCATTCTGTCAGGTTTCTTAACTTGCCTAAATCTATTCAAAAAAGTCCCGAAAAAGTTGCAAAAAGTCTCAACGCAACTGTAACTGTAAGTCAGTGCGTAGGTTTTCTTTCGTCCACGAACTCCGCATAAGTAATTCAGGAAAAGAATTATTTTTGCTTTGCATTCCGAATGATAACTAACTGCAATAAAGTGCAGTCAGTGACCACTAGTTTTTGCTGTCGTTGATATTGTTTGGTATGCGACAGCCTGTTTTTATTGCCCGTTTTTTATTACCTTCGCCTCTCTGTTTCTGTTCTTTTTTCGTATATTTTTAAACTGCTTACAGAACCTGTAGCACTTGCAACAGAATTGTGACTTGCAACAGAAGGAGGCTAAAATACGCTTTCAAGTGGGTTTGAAAGAATTTGTTTGAGTAACGTAAATTTTTTTGTTGCGAAAATCGCACATCATAAATTAGGTAACAGAATTTAAATTTTTTGTTGCAATCATAGTAATTAGAATTTCACAGTAGGTCGATGACTAAGAACTGGCCATGCAATCTTTGAATAGCAAAAATTATTCGATGTAAAACATATTTGGATGTAATTTTACGAAAATGTATTCTTAAAATGCAAGTAAAGAGAGCGGGAAAAGGGGAGAGGGGGGGAGAGAGAGAGACAAGGAGGGAGACAGAGACGGAGAGAGAGACGGTGAGAGTGATGGAGAGGGGCAGAGAGAAGGAGCTTGTAAGAGGGAAGGAAGGGTGTGAGAGAGGGAGAGGAAGATTAATAGATAGAGGTAAAAAAGGGTGTGAGAAAAAGGGGGAGAGAGAACGTGATGTAGAGAGGTGAGATAGAGAGAGATAGAGAGAGAGAGAGAGAGTGTGACAAAAGGTGAGAGAGGGAGATATGGAGAGAGGGCGAAAGAGAGAGAGAGAGAGAGAGAGAGAGGGAGAGTTAAACAGAATTCTAAATACACAACCTCACTTATAAAAGAAATTTTTGGGAATGTTTGAAATCGTATTAATACAGTAACAAACAGCAATTTTACTTTTACGATACTTTTTGTACTCTTTCGCCAAATATCGTCGAACGTCGTTGATGACAACAAAAAAGTGAACAGATACAAAATAGAAAATGATACGAAATCCTCATTCCGAAGCACTTGAACTTGAAGTGTCACAACAGTATTGTTCACTCATCACAAAACGCAATATTTTCTCAAGTGAGTTGTCAGAATTTCCCACCCACTGAGAGAGAACTTTCATTTTTATTCTTCCTCTCTCTCTCTCCCTCTTGCGAAAACACTTTCGTTTTTTCGCTGTTGCTTTGGCGCCGAACTTTCTCGTTCTTCTCTTTGATATTGTTGTCATCCCTTTTTTACTTAGCAATTCTGTGCTGCCAACTCAACTCAATATTTACACAGTGCTAAAATCAGAAAAATAAAATCTCCACTGATTCCAGCTTCCTTCTCCCCCCACACTTTGCCAGTGAAGATTACGTTTGATTAAAACTTTGAGAATCACTAATCACTATCATTACATACCTGCTGTTGTTGCCGTTGTTATTTTTGCTTTTTAAGATCTCATACATTGTAGCTTAAATCTTTAAAATCAAAATCCAGATACGAGTTTACAGGCTCATTCCGAAAAATGATATGAAGCAGATTACTTTCACTGCATAATATTTCATGCAAACACTTCTTCTTATTTATTACATGTATAATTTAGGTCCGCATCTGTATTTGTTGTTATTTATTCGTTTATTATTTAAAGGCTGCCTCAAGATGTTGGAGTCAATAATGATGATGGGAACGTGCAACTGGAACGAGCGGAAGTCAAGGTAGCAAAAGTTGAAGAAACGATGAAGAAATGAAGAAGAAGAAGAAGACGAAGAGGGAGAAGTACATCTGAACTTTCATCACTCACGACATCTACCTGTACTCTGAAGACACTTGTTGCCGTCTGTCTGTTTTTAAAACAACAACAATGGACTGTGCTTGGAATCTTTTCTGTGAAGAGGTTCTCTTCACAGTTGCTGGTACAGGTAGGTGGCTAATGTTGTTATCATTGTTGTTGTTGTCGGTGCCGTCGTTGTCGGTGCCGTCGTTTTTGTTGTCGTTGTTGTTATAATATGGAGCCATATTAAAAGTGAAATTCCTTCAAATGTATATCATATTGCACTCATAAAAGCGGAAAGTTACTTTAATAATCACTTCAGTTGTCCAATTTATGTATTTTATATTTTCTAGAAGAACCAATAAACGAAACCTCTTGAAGGAAATTTACACACTTTAGAGCCATAAATCGTAATAAACCCAACTTAAAATTCTAAATTATTTCTCTTTCGTGGAACTGCATCCATATATTTTCCCTTACATATGGTTTCAATATCAACATCGTCAACACTTTGTCACTTTATATATCCACCGTATTTCCGCCAACTTTTTCTTCTCTTGCCTTTCCTTTGCTTATTTTTCGTTCTCATATCTTATCGGGCCGTTTTTTTAATTGTTTTGTGAATATATTTCGTTTTTTACTTTTCTTTGCTTAGCACATGTGATTCGTTTTCCTTCTTCCTCTTTCGTTTTTTCTCGTCGTATTATTTCTGCTCCTTTTCCTACATTCATCAAGGTTTTTTGTGTCTCTTGTCGGTACGTATGGCTGCAAAGAATTATGATTGTCAATCGAAGTAACAGCAAGTTGGCTGTGTTTTTTGTGTGATCAAAAGGTTTCTGTTGCTTTTTTCCTCCTGCCTTAGCTGTGTTACAGTTTCATTTTCCGCCTTGCAACTTGCCAACATGTGACAATGTAGAAATTTATGCGAGAGACACACATATTTGTAAATTCTGGGCCACTTCCTGGTATCAAAAACGAACAATGACTCAGATTTTTTGGCAGCACTGCTTAAAAAGTGTAGTGATATCGCTTGTAGACATGGAAGAGCATTTTTAGGCCCACCGCTATCGTAACTTACAGTCGTAATTTTTAATTATTAACCTCTACTTTCTTCCGAAATAGGCAAGAGTTCCACAATAAATTGGATTGGCATGGTTACTGGTGGAATTTCGCCTCGGGAAGGCAATGACCATTGTTATGTTTTTATTGCAAAATCAATTCAACTTTTACGATACGCTTCAAAAATCCTCGTCACTTATCGCCGTCACCTATCGCCGTATCAACATCTCGGGTCATTTGGCTAAAAAAGACCATCTAGACAACCTTTCAGTTGAAATCAATGCGTGGGCTGAGTGTATTCTCGATAACCGCAGGCCCGACTTTTAAGCTTAACGCTCGATGGACTGGAACTAGACTGAGACATGTCGCCGGTCGTTCTGTGGTAACCATTGGTATGTACGTGCAACTTATATGTGCGTGTGTGCGTTTGTACATAGCGATGTACTGTTTTCGTCAAAGAAACTAAATTTAAATGAAATTCAATATTCGCCACCGCCGCCTCGATACGCTCCACAAAGAATGTTTGCCTACAAATAAATGAATGAATGGATGGATGGCTGGCGGTGGAGGTGACTGACGACGAAGCCAATACTTTCGCAGGCATTGAGAGTTGAGAGTGTGGGGGGAGGAACACTCGCAAGTGCCAAGTGTTTGTGGAGTTAGTTTCTCGGCATGGACCGGCCAGTGCCACTGAGAACCACTTCACTTTGCGTTGAGAAGGAAGTTGTGCAATCGCAAGAGGTAATAAATTCTGAATTTTTTTTTACTTTGTTGTCACGCTACAAATGAATTAGCAAACTCGAGAATGGTGTGAATAATGTAGTGATTGAAAAGGCATGCATTCTAGGGAATTAAACTGGTCATGATCTGGAGGAGGACGAGGAAGAGGACAAGGAAGAACGTAAAGTAGGGGCCTTTTAATTACCTTTCTATTCTACTATGTGAGGCAATAATTTCTTAAAATTACAAATTTTTTAAAGGGTTTAACCACACAAAAGGCTATTTCTGGCGCAAAATAATCACTTTTTTAACAACTATTTACTTACATAAAATATTAAAATAAGAAACAAAATATTATTTAAAATACAAAAATAGGAAACAAAATATACAATGTCAGCTAAAAGCGTTTTTAAAAACAGAACATTAAGAAGTCCACATTTTAATAACATAACGATAAAAAATCCGTAGCCACAGAACTCTTAACTTAAAAACTAACATTATTAACAGCCAACTTGTGCTTAAAGCTCAAAAACCTTCGGCTACAAACGAACAAACCAAACAAAAGAAAAGGGGAAAACCACGTATAATAATAACATCAACAACAAGAAAATCACAGAAAGACTTCATAACTCTGAGTTGAATTTAAGCAGGAACTTTACAGCCGCATTTTTCCATTCTAGGTCAGCAAAGAAAGAAAAAAATTTAGTGGTGAGTTGACCAGGCGGACCGCGGACCGCCCAGTCGAGCTGGTGGCCATAAAGTTTTCAATCAGTTTTGCGAAATGCAAAATCAGCATTAGAGTCAAACACCAGGCGACGTCAATGGCTTACCAGTTACGTGTACTCAGTGCACCACCCAGTAGTAATGGGTTGTTATTTTAATTGATGGTTACGAAGTTTTCATGTTACGTCTGCGTATTACATTGACTTGTAAAAGTTCGCCAAAATGTACAGAAGTTAATAGAGAACGACGAATTGTATTGTTTAAACTATTATTTTCTTTCCAAATCAGTGGTAAAAATAACTAATAGAATTACGCTTCGAAACTTTAGATTTCAGTCGAAGGCTCAAAATAGTATTGCCGGAAACTTCTATAAGAAAGCTGCAATTACCTCCATCGATTGTGAGCAATTTTAAATTCCCAATTTTTTCCCGCACTCGTTCAGTCAACCATCAACGCATTAAAAAGCTCCACCAGCAGAAAAAAGAGTTGTTAACCCACTTAAAAACCGCAGAAATATTGACCGCACTTAACTGAGTTGAGGGCTGAGTTTTGGCTGTGCAATTTGAATTTCTTTCATTAAATGTTTGCCACTTGTTTTTTACTTGTATTTTTAAATGTTCCACTTAAAACAATGCAGGACCGAGAGCATTTTATTGAGTTGTTTAAAAGGAATTTAAATGGAAGTCATAACGAAATTGAGTTATTGAAATGAATAAGCAATTTAAATGATAAGTTATGAATACGACGACACTCGGATGAACACATTTAATAACAGGGTGCAAAAGCCGAAATATGAGTGAAAAAGTGCTGATGGTTTTGGGTCGCTGATCACGAATCTTTCATCCAATTATCTGTATCACGTTAGATTTTTCGAATCGAGGAGCATTTTAGAACCGATACGATTGTTAGCAACAATGCAAATATTAGAACGGTACCAAAGAATTTGATATTTACTTTTATGCTAAAAACAAATAAACAAAAGCCTTTGTTTTCGTTCATAATATAAAAAGTTCATTGCAGAAATACGTTTTAACTGGACAGTTTATGATGTAACAGCGTTCAATAGCCAAGAATTGAGTGCGACTTCCTTAACTACGATATTTCCACAACCTTTTATAATTGCATTTTATAACTTGAGCTCACAAAATAGCTCACAAATTTCCTATAACGCCCGCAAAGTGTAAACCATCCCAAACTTTAACACTCTGAACTGTAAGTATTTGTAACTGACCGTTTTTTGCATAACTACCAGTTAGGATTCCAGTTACCGTTTTGCAGGAAATGGCAAATATTTACGGCTTAAATGTTCACCACTGATTTTTACTCCTTTCATGCAAGTTTGAGGATTTTATTGCTGAAAAGTAGCAAGTTTTCGTAGACCTCTTTTATTCGTACTCGTGCGAGAGTATTTGGCAGGAATTTCTCAGACTTTTTAAAAGTAAAAGTATGCATTTTTTTTTCTGAAAAAAGACAAAAGTTTAATCGTAAAAAAATCTTTTTGATTAATTTTTTTACTTGGCAAAAAAGTGACAAAATCTAAATTGCACTATATAAAGCAAAAACAAAAAATTGCACTTTAAAAACAAGGTGAAACAAAGTGAAAAGCTTATGATGGAATATAAGAAACCGGATAAATTGTATGTTTCACTGAAGCACATAAAAAATCAGCAACGGCATTAAATGGTCAACAGCTGTTTTCTGCACAAACAACTGGCTTGAGTTTTACTGTCGCATAAACAAAGAAGCGAAATCGGTTGGATAGCAAATAAAAGTGGAGTAATTAGTGAAAAGTCGAGTTGAAAATAAGCAATCAGCTGAGTGGCATAAAAGGCATTTTTGCTTGGATGCTCGTTTTGCATCAAACGTCATCGAACTCTGTTGATAAACACGAGGCATAAAAGGAAAGCACGCGGCGTCATAATGTCATTCTCAACTGCCATCCAAACTGTCATTCGCTGTGGGAAAATAATAAATATTAGCGGAGTTTTGCTTATTTAAAGCAATTTTTTGTGTTTTTTAGCTATGGAAAGTGTTTCAGTTAATTAATATTTATGTAGAAATTATGTATTTTGAAGCTAACGCGCAATACTTCCCGATGGCAGGAGACTGCAGGCTGCGTGGTGTGACATACATCGAGCATCATCTGTGCGCACTGAAATAGGTTTCATTTTTGGGTGGATACAAGTAGTCAGTTTTTGATGGCTGACGAATGCCTGAGTCATGGCAGAGTACGCAATACTTTTGTTTGGTTAGCTCTGCTGTTAATTGTTTTCTATCTGTTTGTCAGTCGAGATGCCGAAGTCGCAGGTTCGCGTACTGGAACCAACGAAGTGCAGACTTAACTGGGCTGCATTCCGAAACGAGCATTCACGAAATTTTGCTGCTGGGAATGGAATAATAAATATGTATTTAGTGAGTCACATAAGTGTCACAGAAAGACACACAACGCACAGAGTGCGTGGGAGTTGAAAGTTCTGTCTCGAGACAACGAGTTGTGACATTCGTAGTCATGAAATCTTACATTAATAGAACAAACAATAGATTTTTGAGTGTATTAAGTTATATATTTAACGAAATGATTGTCACATTAACTCCTGAGAGAAGAATTTGATATACAACAAGAACTAGTTAAATTAGAATGTGTTAAATTAATAAGTAATAAATGTGTTAAATTAATAAGTAAATAAATGTAAAAACTTACAACTTTCACGCTTATTAGAGGCGGAAAAATCACATTGTTAGGAATTGAGAAGGACAAACATCGACATGAACTGCATTACTAGACCAAAAAAAAGGTGGCCATTATTTACAATCCAGCAATTGTATGTTACTGGACTAACTGGCAAAAGCAGCCAAAGCTGAGAAAATTCACTGGCGAACCAAACCCATCATTCCGCACAAATTAAGCAGTTTAGCAAATGCGGTTCGCGAGTAGTTTGATAATTATCGGTATTCGGAGAGCAAAAAAGCCGTGTTTTTGCTGCCACAAAAGCAGGCTGTCGAGCAACAAGCTACGCGAAACAAGATACAAGATGGCAGATACAAAGTGCACTGATAAGAGGCAATTAAGTGCAATTAAATCAAATGTGTAAGAAAATGGAACCGGCAGTAGCAGCTGAAGTGATTGATAGCAGTTGGAGGGGAGAAAGATGAAGAATTGGGAAGCACACAACAGTTAAAACAATTAGATGGAGACTAAAATTAAACTTGTGGGACATTCGAAAGGATGACGACGACAACGAAAAACTATAAGAAACCGTTTCAGGTGGGATTTTAAACGTTATAAAGGCGAAAAATCAGCGTGGAAACGCCAACATCATTATGTGGACGCATTGTTTAATTTCAAATTAGCCAACACACTGTCTTCTGTGACTGCAAGCGAGCGAATTTCAAGCAAACAGCACTTCCTACAACCTCGAATTGTTTCGCCACACGTAATCCTTGAGTAAAACGAGTTAATCGTAGGCATGTTTCGCAGATAAAGTTATCACTTCAATCGCAGAGTGTCAAGATAGCGATTTCCTTTTCTCTTTCGTTTTTTCCTTCATCTGCTGGAGTTTTGCAAACGTGGAAATCTGAAACCTACAACACCGTCAACAGATTTAATTTCCTCGGACGTGTAAGTTGGCAGTTTTCATTTCAGCCAACATCTGAAAGTTAGCAGATTTCATTCCATTCTGCGCACAGATTTCCATGCCATTTGAATGCTGCTTCGCGTCTTTATGCAACCCATGCGGGACACTTAAGTGCCCATTGTAACACTTACCCAGTTTTCTCACTGCCAACACACGCAACCAACCAACACACCATAAACACCGCACCGCACGGCAGCGCACCGCACCGCACCGCACCGCATAACACAGCAATCGGTCACTCTGAGTGGTTGGGGGGCCGAAATCTCGAGTCTCCGCGGAAATCAAGAGAATCGCGCTGTTGTCTAGTGGTCAACAGAACGCTTTGCCTTCGCTTTTCTTTGTTTTTGTGAGCATTCTGTTTGGAGAAAAGAAATCTCAGTTGATTGCGATCGCGCCACAACCTCGAAATACTAAGCAAGTTGACGATTTTTTATTGCGTCCGAATTTCAGGTGACTTAATTTCTTCTTTGCTAACGCAAAATGTGAGTTCTATAGTAATGAGCAAACTTTCAGCGATCTCTGGAGTGTGTACAACGTTACCATTATTTGATATGTGAATTGAATACCGCGATTTCTCGATGCCTCAACTCGAATGTCGATACATGCGATCTGTTTTTAGGTTTAGCCTAAAAGTAGAAGACTCTCCTGCTTCATGAATAATTGAAGTTCGCTAAATAGACGAAACTCTTCTCCACGCTTTCAATTTAAATATTGTATCGCATACGAATGCGAAATGTTGGAGTTTAAATTTTAAATACTTTCAAGTTTCCTAAAAAGAAACTCTTTGAACTCTTGTTGGGAAGAAACCTGCCAGCGAAGTGTGTGTTTGTTGGGTTAGCAAGTCACGCACTCGGATGCTGATTGCCATGCGGGTCAAACGTCATTCTAGAGATGAGCACGAGTAACTATTTGAAAATCTATGCTAGTCTTGCGGTGCTGCGGTGAACGGAACGCAGCATTGCAGGCGAGTGTTTTCATTCATGGCGGCGACTGTGCACAGATTCGCGAATAACACGACGGTGATGGACGGGGAGAGAAGGAAACAAGTGCACGTGATTTGTACACTTGAAGTGTTTCTCCCCGCAGCCCACTCCTGGTGCGTACCAGGTTCCCCTTTTTACGATTCCCAACCTTCAGTCACTCCATCGCCACCACGTATTTTATGCCGCAGGAACAGAAATAAAATGCTGAGCGAAGTTCAAGTTTTATGCTCGGTGCTTAAAATGTTCTTTCCCTTCGCACAGTTTTTCAGTTTTTCCCTCATGGTGGCGCGACGGTTTTAATGTATTTCGGGTTAAACTGCCCGTCCACTCAGATGTGAGGAGCTCAGATTGCGGATAACTAAGCAAGTGTGAGAAGCATAAAAGCCGAAGAGTGCGTGTCTCTGCGTCCACCAACCTGTCACTGGATTGACCACTTTTGCTGCGCGTTTTTGCTTACTTCACTTTCTTCCAGTTCCTCCATATCAGCCTGCCAGCCAAGTCAGCGTCCACTTCGGGAGAATTTCTTCATCCAGATACTCGTTTGCAGGCTGCAAAAACAGGCAGCAAGGAAAGCCGACAAGAGTTTCTGACGCGCTGCAGAATACGTGCACTTCTGCATCCACGGCGAACGTGTTGCAGCCATTTTCGCAGAAAACGTGCATCTCAATGAGTGGCGACCGAAGCTGCTCGCTTCGATGTGGAGACTCAATTATTGTTGCTGTTTATGCTGCAGCACTTTAACTCGCCGTATTAACGCTTTATTAATATTGAAGCAATGATGATGTGCATCATGATGTTGATTGAATCGTTCGTTACAGCTTGAAATATTTAGTTCAGTATCGTCTACGCATATCAATGAAGTATCTGCTGTTTTCTAGATTAATTTACGCCAGATACTTTTTAATTTTTTATGGTTTTAATCAAAGCTGCGAAACTACTTTTCCTTTTAAACCAAAAGGGTTGTCGTTGCAGCATTGTCGTTGTAGCCTTAGTGAGGAAACAGCAGAAGCTGCCATTTTAGTTGACAAATCTCAACCAAATCCAAAATCTCAACCAAATGGAGAGAAGAATTCGAATGAATGAGAGAAGAATTTGTGAGAATTGTAAACTGAAAACTGTTCAAACTCAAAACTGTTGCAAATCGAATTGTTTCTCCAGCAGACTGAATTTTTGTTCAAAAGACGATTCCTTGTGTTTTATTTGAATATAATTACATAAAAACATACCTTTCAGCCTTCGTAAATTTGAGTTATTTTTTAACACAATTTAGCACTGTTTCTGAAGTTAACTTCCTGATGAGATAATTTTTTCAAAAACTTTTTTTCAAATTTTTTAACCGAATGTTGCTTCTTTTGTTTTTTCATACTTTCAGTTATCTTGAGCCACCAAATTTATTTTATTGTAGTACTTCATTTTTTATTAAACATTGCACTTTTTAAAGTTTACACATCATTCGGATTTTACAGTGACCACCAGCAAATGTGATTTCCACTTTAAAATCCTTAAGA
Source organism: Sicus ferrugineus (assembly GCA_922984085.1). Classification (NCBI taxonomy): domain Eukaryota; kingdom Metazoa; phylum Arthropoda; class Insecta; order Diptera; family Conopidae; genus Sicus; species Sicus ferrugineus. The sequence continues at coordinate 34,660,629 of OV277350.1, read as the reverse complement.
ATCAGAATCCATCACAAAGCTCTGCTCACACGCACCCGACGAGCACAAGCGACGAAAATCAACTGAATGCAAAACACGCTGGATTCCAGTTGAATTGCAGTCCACTGAATGTGTGTGTTGATGCATGCTTTTGTTGTTGTTATTACTCAGTTCATTCAGTTCGCTCAGTTCATCGCGAAAGAGGCAGCGACTGAGAGGGAAAACTAGTTGGTTAGGAAAGTCTTTTTCATGCTCCCTCATATAGGAAAATTATAAGGCATTTTCATATTGCTGTTCTCTCTCTCTCTCTCTCTCTCTCTCTCTCTTTCTCATTCTCCGTACTGTATTTTGCTGCTGTCGAAGTTTTGTTTTTCCTCACAGCTGTTTTTTGCACTCTTTCCAGTTATTTAGTGGCGTCTTGTTGTTGTTGGGAGATTGGGAAATTTTTTTTGGAAATGTTTGTGTTTACTTTGATTTTGCCGGCTTTTCAATTGATTTGTGCGAGAAAGAAGAGTGTGTTGGTGAGAACTGGGTTCCGCTGAGATGGTGGTTGTGGAAGCTGTTTGCGGGTGGACGCAGTGGAAATGGAAGTCTGTCAGAAAATCTCATCTTACTGGAATTCTCATCATGTGGTTCACCAGTGGTGTACCAGCAAGTGTTTTGACGGGGGCGATTGCCCTCCTGAGTTCCAAAACAGTTTTGCATTTTAAATGAGGTTCTGTGAGAAATAGAAAAGTATAAAACTAGTAAAAGTGTTGTCTTCGACTTGGCCGAAACCTAAATACCCTACTCCCGAGTAACTGAAAAAATTGTAATTTCGCCATTTAACAACTTTTGTATAAGTAGGGGACCACGCCCATTTCGTGCAAATGATTTTGTAATGTCTCCAGATATTGCTAGATAATGCTTCCCTATATATCCTGATGAAATTACATATCAATATCTTATACCGTTCATGAGATATTGCCAACTTTGTTATCAGTGGGCGTGGCACGCTTATTTTTTTCGAACGTTTTAGTAATGACGCTATATGTTCCGGAATAAAAATATACCTTAATATCTCACACGGTTTATGAAATATTCAGATTTTAAAATTTTTAACACTACAAACGAGGTGCCTTTACATTCCGTATGCAAAGTAGGCGTGGTTGTTAACATATCTCGCCCATTTTCAAATAGAAGGATTTTGCCAAATATTGCCAAATAGAAGGATCAAAAAGTCGTCCATATAAGGAAGGAGGGACTTCATTTTGTCCACGTACACCTTGTACGGGCTTTTTTGCATTGCCTTTTTTTTTAGAGCAGTCAGTCACCCATTGAGATGTGGGACAGTATCATCACCCTCACCAACTTGAATGGCATTATTTGAATAAATTTGGCTACATATATTAAATAGCGATTAGTACCTCAGCTTGAAAGTGCTTAACTCAGCACGTTGTTGCCACTAATTACTCGTTAAGGGGTGGTAAATCAATAAATAAATCACAATATTTATGAGATATTTACAGTACAACATTTTTTAAAACGGGGTGCCTTTACATTCCATATGTAAAGTGGGCGCGGTTGTTAACCAATTTTACCCATTTTGACCAATCTCAAAAAGCCTATAAGGACAGAGAATATTCGTGCCAAATTTCATGACGATTCCTCTATTTGTTCTCCTGTAATCGTGATTTCCACAGACAGACATACATACGCGCAGACAGACAGACGGACGGACATGGCTAAATCGATTCAGGAGGTGATTCTGGGCCAGTTATAGTTCAGATTATCATTATACGACTAAGAACTTCTGCTTGGAACGCTTGATTTCCTTTAGTTTTCAAGTACACCACATCTAGGAATACCACATCTTATATCTTCTTTAGGCTTCTTAAGGAAGAAGGTAAAGCAAGGAAGGTTGTGTGTTTCATAGCTGCATGTAAATGCCTACATTTTAAGTGTTTTTTATTTTTTTAGTGTTATTTTTTCGCTATTCGAGACACACCATTGCAGCAACTCATTTAGCTGAACTTACTGTGTCTATTTTACTCACCATTTGGCATATCAATTATCCAGTATGGTATGCAATTAATCATCCATCCGTCGTTAAAATTAAATTTGGACAATTTTATTGTTTGTAATTTAATCCCGTCCTGAGATCTTAAACAATCGTAAACTTTTATATGACTAGAAATGTGCTATCGTTCAGGAATAACAGGGAATTATGGATAATTCCTGTTGGATGCGATGAATGGTAGAAGTAATTTTTCCAACGAGCAATAAAGCATTCAAAATCGGAAAAACCTTAGCTCAGAGTAGGTAAATTTATTAAAAACTTATAATTTATAATAAGTTTGTGGTACGACTTAATAGAATCAACTTCTAACAAATACTCATGAACACAATATCAATTATGACCGTAAAACAAAATCCCTTGTGGTGTTAGAGATCCATTGAGAGAACATGGCAACGTTTATATAGACTGATGGTTTTCTTGTTTTATCTTCACAGTTCTTTCCACTAAAGATAATAATCCCCGCCAACTCGACGCCCTCGGGTGTTTCGTGTATCAATGGACCGCCGGAATCGCCACGGCACGAGCCGATTGGGCCTTCTGTGCAGATGTTATATATCATCAAAGGTGCGAAGAGCTGGTAATAATCCCAGCACCGCTCGTAGCTTGAGATGCTCACATCCACAACACGCAGGTTGGTGGGATATACATCACCTTCTATCTTGCCCCATCCGTAAAGCTTTCCTGGAGTATCCTCTGCATACGAGTAATTTCTGGTAGCCAACGCAATAGACTTGACGCGAGCAGATTTTTCTACATCGAAAGGCGGGTCGATGTAAAGCAGCCCTAAGTCCACCGAATCAAAAACCCCGCTGGAATAATATTCATGGCGAACATGTTGGTCCCAACTTCGAATCTGCCGGAACTGAACTTCGGGATCTTTGGTGTCGTTCACTGCGTGCATGCCGGCAAAAACGCCGAAGCTTTCTGTTATCAAGCAATGACCTGCGGTTAAAACCCAATTGGGAGATATAAGGGCACCGGCACAAAACTGTTTGTCAAGCCTGAGTTGCACGATATAGGGTGCCTCACCCACTTCAGCCTCGTGACCGCCAATAATGCGACCTAAGTTTAGGCTGGCGCAATTGACAGCAGCCCACAAAACCAAAGTCAGGAGTATAAACGATTTCATATCGTAATACAGGAAAGCTAAGTAACACTGACTGATTATTGGTGAATTTGAGAGCCTTTTATACTCTTTCATACAACCCATTTCATACCACTTTCCATATCAGTTTAGGAAGGTTTTCCTTATCAGTGTTTTACCAAAATGGTAAAATTTTGCACACGGTCCTCCTTAAGCTTAACTTACCATAGTTGGATTGATGTCATAAAATATATATAGAGTATAATTGGTCAAATAAACGCCAGAAGAAACGTTTGCTCTAGAAGCTTTAGATTCTTAGAGCTTAATTAAGTATTGTTATCTTAAACAACACCAATAAACCAATTTATCAGATCAATAAAACTTCGGAATTATAAAAGACACGCGCAAATTTTGCAAATTACAAAATGACAAGTAAAAGTGTTGTCCTTGGCTAGGTCGAAGTCTAAATATCACACCCAAGTAGGTAAAAAATAATAATTGCCACTTAACAACGTTTGTAAAAGCAGGCGGGCCACGTTCATTTTTGGCAAACATTTTGGTAATATTCCTATATACTCCAGGATAAAATCACGTATCAATATTTAGCAGCGTCTATGAGATATTGACAACGTAAGTAGGAGGATCACGCCCATTTTTGTCATACAGATTGGTGATAAATACCAGATACCTGGTGATAAAATTTCATCTTAATATGGAGGGTGGAACGAAATAATTCTTTGGTTTATCTACCAGGCATAGCACTCACAGATCATATTAGTTCATATTAGTTACAAAATTTAGACTTATAATAATAAATAAACTTAACAAAAATAAAATAAAAAAAAATTAAGCAAGTAAAAGTGTTGTCTTCGGCCTGGCCGAAATCTAAATACCCTACACCTTTTCCATTTCGGGAAAACGATTTTGTAATGTCTCTAGATACAGCTAGATAGAATTACGAACGTATTAATATTTTGAACCGTTTATGGGATATTGACAACTTTCGTATAAGTAGGCGGACAACGCCCATTTTTTGTATGCAAATTGGTAATACGTGTAGATACCTAGTGATAAAATTTCGTGTTAACATCACGCCAGTTTTGGCAAGCGTATTGGTAATGCTTCCCTATATATCCTGATAAAATGCATATACCGTTCATGAGATATTGCCAACTTTGTTATCAGTGGGCGTGGTACGCTCATTTTTTTCGAACGTTTTAGTAACGAGCTATATGTTCCGGAATAAAATTATACCTTAATATCTCACACTGTGTATGAAATATTCAGATGATAACATTTTTTGAAACGAGGTGCCTTTACCTTCCGTATGTAAAGTAGGCGTGGCTGTTTACCGATCACGCCCAATTTCAATCCCAAACAGCCCTACATAACAAAGAATATTTGTGCCAAATTTCATAGCGATATCTCATTTCGTTCTCTCGTAATCGTGATTTCAACAGACAGACAGACAGACACACAGAGGGACGGACCGACAGGGCTAAATCGATTCAGGAGGTGACACTGGTGAAGAATATATATACTTTTCTATATCTATCTCGTCTCCTTCTCTGCGTTACAAACGGAAGAACAAAGTGAATATACTCCCTTCGTGTGTAGGGTATAAATATAAAGAATAATTTAACTGTTGTGTATCGAATCCCCTAGAAATGCGAATGCAGCCGCCACTGCATGCATCGTAGGTGTGGCAATTTATTTGTTCTCCGCTTCAGATGTAATTTTTATTTGTAGATATTTGAGAAATCAGCACACTGTAAAGAACGCGAAAATATTATTGTTGGTTGAGTTTTCTTTTCACTCTTTGTTTTATTTTGGGTTTATTTTTAACCTGTCTTAATTTTTAAAAATAACGTTCCCTTCGCTGCTTCGTGCAAAGTAAACCGAAGACTTTATTAAGAATCCGGTGCTCCACCTTCGAAGGCACTCAGAAAGCGCTACTAAAAATAAACGGATAAAAAAAGAATCTGATATTCGTATTTTCGAATATGGGAACCGAACAGAGAACCGTGAAAGAATCTGTTAGTGTTGCCGTTCTGTCAGACTTCTCGGAATTCGTTGCTGGACTTCAACGTGCAGCGAGCCACCGGCCGGAGTCATTAAAATTAAGCGCGGCAAGGATCTTTCAACTCTTGCAACACATCCACAACACAAGTTCCTTCTTTAGCGGCAAATCAGTTTTTTTTTTCTATATCTTTCTCTTCCGTCGGCTTATCCTGCCACTTCGCTCAACCTGTTTTGCCGCAGCGAGGAAGTCAGCAAGTTCTGCAAAATCTTGAATGAGACGAGCGAACGGCGAGACGAAGAAAACGAAGAAGAAGATCGCAAAGACTCAAGACGGAGACCTGCAGAAAATATGAGGCTCTTTATTGTTATTATGAGCCCGTCTTCGATGACCAATCTGGTTTCTGCTGAGCTTGCATTCTTTAATTCCTGTCATAAGTATCGCTAAACACACCGCCGGCCAAGACGACGAAGTGCCTGACGGATTCTCGTTCAGCGTGTCGCTGCTGATAGCAGTCGGTGTAGCTTTGCATACCGAATTCTGGTTTTATCTGGCCGTAAACTTCTTTTGTTTCTTGTTCGGTCTTAATAAAAAAAAACCTAATTTCAATAAAGCGACCACTGCATCGAGGGACACCTTGAAATGTCAAGATAAAAGTGTTTTTATTACAGTGCAGCATGAGAAATACATAGTTTCTTCTATTATTTGTCTCAGTTTCCAATTGAAACCAATTAATATCGTAAAAATCTTGTCAAACCCTCTAACAAAAAATTTTCCTAAACTCTCTACGCTCATGAAGTTTTTGCAAAACTTCTGCAAATTCTCATAATATTTGTAAATATTATTATATTAAAAATTCTTTATTTTTTAACCTACTTCCTCAAATTTAATTTACAAAATTAACAATTTTGAAGAATCAAATAACAGCGAAAATGCAAGCAACAAGTTTATTCATGAAAATGTTGAGTTGACATCTCTGATTTGAATGATTTTTGTAGCTCCGTCTCTCGTGCGGCAGCTCGCACTCACACTGGAAAAGAGCGGCATTGCATTCAGGAGTATCTTTCCTCTTTTTCTTGGTTTTCTTCTTTAATTCTAGACTTAGAGTAACGGTAAAAGTTCTATTGGTTTTTCCTTTTCTCAGGTGTGTGATGTGTGTTTGGAAGTTTCCGGAAAAACCTGCGTGTATGTATGACTCAACTAGAGTGTAAGTTGTTGTTGTTGTTATTCTGTTGATGGGTCGATGGATCGAAGAACGAATAGATCGTGGATCGGATGTTGAACAAGCGCTGTTGAGAACAAATTCTTTTAATGTGTGTGTATGTATGTATGAATCTATGGATGTTTAATTTTATTTAATTTTCCGGGGTTTTCAGTCATCAATAACATTTAAATTGAAGTTTCACACGAAATTTTTGCGTGCTCGTTATTAAAAACCCAACAACAAAACAAAAGCACTGTTAAAATTTCCTGAAAAAATATTTACTAAAATGTGCAGGAAAATTCACGTCTTCAACAATTTGTAATTTTTTGTAATTGTTTTCCTTTCCGATCGCAATCCTTGCGCACAACAGCTTTAATTAAACTGTTTACAAATTTCACAGTGCGATGCAAAAGTGCTTCTCACCGATCGACAAAAAAAACACCTCCGTGACATGATATGACGTTGCTGCCCATCAACGGAAATCCATCGAGGAAGAAGTGGAAGAAACCGGCGAAGGCTGGACAGAGGCAGGTGCGTTAAAAATCCGCTGAACTTTCGTTTTGGCCTGCGAAATGAAGATCTTATCAACGACGCTCGAAAAACGAAAACAAAAACAAAACAACTACATCACTGTCATCAGTATTATCAATGGCAACACTAACAACTCAGTAAATATTAAAATTATAATACTAAGACCACAACAACAACATCGCAAGTATCATTCCCACGAACTTACGCAAGATACTTTCCAGGAAGGGATGAGAGGAGGTGTGGCAGGGGAGGACGAGGAGCAGGTAAGGCTGAGAGGCAGCGATGTTCGACTGTCTGCCTGTATGATTGGCTGTCTGTTCGAATGGGCGTCTATTCGAATGACTGTTTGTCAGAATGTCTGTCTGTTCGATTGTATTTTTGCTCGAATGTCTATTTTTTCGAATGTCAGTTTGTACGAATGGCCGTCTGTTTGAATGGCCGTCTGTTCGAATGTCTGTTTGTTCGAATGTCTGTTTGTTGGAATGTCTGCCTGTTCGAATGTCTGTTTGTTCGAGTGTCTGTTTGTTGGAATGTCTGCCTGTTTGAATGTCTTTCGGTCTTTGAATGGCTTCGAACGAATATTTTCGGTTCGAATGTCTGTCCGCTTGTTTGTCTGTCCGTTTATCCATTCCGTGATCCATTCCATTCGTTCGTCTATCTGTTTCTATGTCGTTATCTGGTTTCAGTGGATCGGTTCTTCTTTTATTTTCGAAATGATCAAGTTTTCTGCGTTAGTCGCGTGTTATCTTCTACTGCCGCTGCAGTTGCTGCGGCGCGACTTTTTAAGACTGCGGCGCGACTCCGCCCGTCGCCTGAATGCAACCAGCGGAAAACAACCGCGACGCACGACCGACCAAACGACATTTAAAGCCTTCGGGGAGAAATTTCACAACAGTAACAACAACAACAACAACAAAGGTGTTTTCCTTTTCCCTGAATATAAAGCAAATAAATTTTAATATAAATAAAGAAAATCATAAATAAAATCTGCATCGACATCGTTAGGCTGGCTAGTTGGTTTGTTATTGTTGTCGTTGTTGTTGTTGTTCTTGTTTTTGTTGTTGTTGTTGTTGTTGTAATTGTAATTGTTTTTTAAAGCAATTTTAAAGCGTTTTGAGCGCGATCTCGTTGTTGCTGTTGTCGTCATCGAAGTAAGGTGATCTTCGCTCGAGGCGTTTTTTTTTGAATCTTTAGACGGTTTGGTTTTTTTAGGTTTTTTCTTCGCTGTTTTTTTAATCTTTTGCGAATACGTGATTTGTTTGTTGAGTCCAACGCGTCGGTGTAGCTGAACCGATCGATCCTATCGATCAGCCACACAACAGCAGCAGCAGCAGCAGGAGAACGCCGAGTAAAAAGGCTGCAGCATGAAATCACTTGCGTTTTACTGCCGACGCACACAAATTGAATGCAACGCATGCGCAGCCAGCCGACCGCCAGCCGACCGCCAGTCAGCCAGTTAGCCAGCCAGCCAGCCAGCCAGCCAGCCAGCCTGCAGCAATGAGTCGCGTCGCCGCGCACGCTCGCACTCTTCAGCGGCTTTTGCATAAATTTTTTTGAAATTCAACTCGAACATGACTTAAATTTGCACATTTCGGGATTTGGATGCCGTGTTATTTGTTTGCTGGCTCGGATATCGAATGAGAAATGATTATCGCTGAAGCATTTGGCTGCGTGTTGAGCTGCTTTTCGGCCGCGTAGATAAATTATTTCGGCCAAAAAATTTATTCGCTTCCCCAGCCAGATTCGAGGAAAGCGAGCTGGGAAATTTTGTTATGTATTTTTTAATGGATTTTCATGATGATCTGAATTATCGGTGATCAATTTTACTGAAGCTATTTAAGTCGAGCTTATTAAAACCGCAAAAAAATGGTAACGGACAACGACGGAAAGGCATTTTTAATTAAATTAAACATTTTATAGGGAAACGTTATTTATTTTCAAATCTTTCGTCAGCGTTTGAAGGCTTTTGGCAGCCAATTTAGAAGCAGTTGCTGGCCAGTTTTTAGTTTTTGCTAAGATTAACATTAATAAAGACACAGTTTCGTTTTTTTTTGTTTTTTTTTTGGTGGTGGTATTTAAGACGACTTCGTCATTCACGATGATCTGATCTGCTTAAACATCCTAAAGGGTTTCAGCATAATAAAAATCGCGACTTCTCTAGGCAGACATTTAGACAGACAGACGGACAGATGGACTAGAAGATCAGTTTTTATTTATACACTACAAAACTAGAAACGGTCTCTTGAGTCTCACGTTGTGCTGCACAGTGCCAATCACAAACTTTTTCGTAGATTAAAATCTACAAGATGGTATTATCTATCAACGTTCTTTGTTTCATAGTTTACTTATAACTTTTTGCTCGCTAGTATCCCATTCTATTCCACTGTACAGCGAACGCCTTTACCACGAGCCTTAAAGTTGCTTTTATAATACGATTTTATTTCTATTTTACTGTGCCAGACGCAGTTGAACCAAGGCAAGGATGCCGCGAAGAATTGAATGAGTTGAACTCTGAGTTGTTTTGATTGTAGTGTCGTTTCGGCTGTTACTGTTGTTGTTGTTGTTGTTGCAATAGTGTTGGTGGCCCTTTACCAGTTCCACACAATCTCACATATTGGGCCAACATTAAAAAAAACAACAGACAACAAGAAACAAACGTGAGTGGATATTCTTGTATGTCAGTCACAAAAGCTGACCGATCGCCCGAACAACGCGACTCGAGGCTGGTGGGTTGATTCAGCCAAAATGATCAGCGGCCAAAGCCTGGAGAGGCTTTTGATTTGCTTGTTGTTGTTGTTGTTCCAGTGGGTTCCATTAATGGTGTTTTTGTTAGTTGGTTTTCCGTTGTGTGGTCTCGCGAGTAACTTTTATTTGCGCACTTTAAGACTTCGCTAGAAGTTGAGAGAAAAACCCGTCCTTTTCAAGGGACCAAAATAAAACCTCGCCTCCGATATGAAGTAACAAGAGGCCGACCATAACCGTCATTACGATCTGGACAGCTTTTTATAATCGCCCTTGAATAGAAACCTCTTTGCAGGATCGCCGCACGGATCTTGAATGAAAATAAAAGTATTTAAAAAGGGTAAAAACGAGACCCTTAATTACTTGGAAACATTAAAGCCAAGTAAGCTGTTGGACCCTGAAGGGGATTGAGGGAATAGCGTACTATGAGCAAAATGTATTGATTAGATTTAAAATTTTCCCCATGATTTTGGTTTGAAGTTTTTCTATTAATGGAAATTCGTATTAATGATATTACTTCACAATTTGTTTCCTACAAAAGAAACCTGGTATCTGAAAAAATATGGTCTCAAATGATGAAAATGATTTCGATCAAGAAATTTCGCTTGACTGAAAAGCCATCCAAATTTCGTTTCTCACCAACTTCATCTAAAAACGTCGCTAAATCTCTCGTTGTTCACTCGAATTCGAGGGGAGATGGAGAGGGCGCCTTGAATTCTCTTTTTGTCTCTCTCGGAGACAAATATTTCTGCGAAATCTTTTCTTCGCGGTTTGAGAAAATGGCTCCACAGTGCGCCAGAATGGTACAGCAGTCTGAATGAGTCATGGAGGTTCAAGTCCAGGTTCTGGTTTACCAACCACCGCTGGACTGATGGAGGGAAAGAAGTGAAGATTTGCCATCAATGGGGGAAGAAAAAGAAGGTGAGAGAAGTTGTGAAAAACAGAATGGGAAGAGTTGGTGCGCTGGAATGAGCGAACCTCGAGGTGGAGCAGCAGCAGCAGGAGGTTTAAGAATGCAGAATCGTGCAATCAGTCGCTTGCGTGTGGGCCGCACTGTGCTGACTGGAACCGGTTACGCATGTGCAGAATTTTTACTTCTCTTCGGTTTTCCAACACATCGACTCGTCTGTGGCTCATTCTCGCAGTTGTCTGTTGTTGTTTTCACCCGTCGCCGGAGTCCGCCGACGGCTCGTACGAGGTTCTCACGAAGTGTCAGTGTGGCGTGTCACTTTGTAATTAATGCAACCACAGTACGGATGTTATCGACCAACAACAACAAGGAAAACAACAACAACGACAACAACAACAACAATAACAGCAAACACGGTCAACTAAAACTGTCTCCACTGCATTCCTTACAAACGAAAAGAATTCTTTGTTTTTCCTTTCAAAGCTAAAAGTGACTGAAGCGAAAAAAATGTCTTTCAGTTTGAAATTCATAATAAAAATAAAAATTAAAAATATCTTAACTAGCTTTTATTGAGATTAACTAAAAAAAGGAACTAACAAAATTAGATTTTGCAAATTATGCTCTCTAAATTTCCGTACTCTTCAAAATTTCTTCTCTCTACGAAATTGCAAACGAAAATCTTTCCTTCGGCCGGTCGACGTGTATCGCAAAAGTTTCCCTCCACCGCTCTGCACGAAGCGTCTAGGGAACCGGAATGCATCTGCTGGCGCTCGCTTTCGGTCTCATCGAAGTCGCTGAGCTGGTGCAGCAACCGAAAGTACAGCAACAGCAAGAACAGCAACGACAATGCGAGCGATGAAGAGCGCCGCAAAATTACGCCGAAGCTCATCTATTTGCACAATCCGTGGAATTACTTGGTCACCAAGTTCAATCTGTGGAAGCTGTACTTGTTCTGGGATCGAGAATTCGACGAGAAAGAGTTCATCAGGGGAACGAAAAAGGTGGGTGGTAGCGTGATATGGCTATGATATGAGCATGATATGGTGTGAGCGTGATATGGTGTGAGCGTGATATGTTGAATAGCGTGATATAGTGTTAGAGTGAAATGATGTGAGCATGACATGGTGTGAGCTTGAAATGGTCTGAGCGTGATATGTCGTTAGTATCGATTTTGTGTGAGCGTGTGAGAAAAATAACGGTTTAATAATTCTTGTTAATTTTCTGAGTTAATATTTTGTTTAATTCGATATTATCGATTCCATTCATTAAAATTGCAATATAAAATTAAATAATAAGGAAAATTTTAAAAAAGAAATAAAAATGCCCCTGCTTACTATTTTCACCATTCAATATCCACTAATTTCGATTACTTACCACGCTTTTTTCACCAAATTTGTGGCCACGCTAAAATCAACCACAGAACTTCTTTGCCGATACGGTTTTCGTCACTGCTAAAAACAAGGCAGCGAATGCACCAACCGAAATTTGCAAAGCAAATCCTCAAACTACATTTGCTTTCACCTGCACAGCGACGTGCTTAACCCTTGTTAGCCGAACGCGCTTTTGAATGCCCCAAATCTTTTTTACAGGCAGCCATTGTGATGACGGACATCATACGCAGCCAGAATGCCAGCCGCGTCAGCCAGTTCACCACGCCCATCGGCTTCCAGCAGATAACACGCGACATGATACTGTCGCGCAAGGACACGCGCCTGCAGTTGGTGCAGTTCGAGATGGAGCACCTGAGGCGAGCCATCCCGATGAAAGTCGTCATACGCAAGAAATTCGGCAAGTTGCACAATTTTCAGCCTGCAATTCTAAACTAATCACCCGCCAACCTTCCCCACTCGTCCCAAACAGGACGCAAATACTGCTTCATCGACATGCTGTTCGTCGGCCTGCGCAACAGCAAGGACTTCAACACCAACGAAGAGATCGTCAAGTTCAACGAAGTCATCCGCCGCATGGACGCCGAGTACAGGATCGACGTGGTGTCAGCTCGGCACCGCATCGTCTTCGCCGAGATCTTCATGCGCTTCCGCAAGGACTATTCGGAGCACTCGATCGACACGCCCGACTCCGACTGGGCGGTCTCGTTCTACAAGATTCTTACTTTCGACGTGTTAAATTACGATTCCAAGTAGGCTTTATTTCGAGTTCAGTGGAGAGAGGAAATGTCCGCGTCTCAGTTTCGTGGTGTGAAAAATTCGAATAACGCGTGATGATAATAATAAAAGTGCTATTCTAGTAAACCAACAGGCTTTTCTTCGTGCCACTCCTCTTCCCCGGCGTCGATCTTCTATCTGAGCCGGTGGTGGTTGGACGACTTTCCTTCTCACTCGCACGATTGTATGCGCGGCCAGTGTCTCTGGATTTCTTCTTGTGCAGCAGACTACCGCACGCTGGGGGCTCTTCGAGCAGCACCGAGGTGACGGTCACCGCGCCGAGCAGCTCCTCAACGCGGTCGCTCGCACGGTTGCCCATCTCGCGAACGCGCTCGCAGTATCTCTCGTTCTCCGCCGTCAACTCGCGCTTCTCCTCCGCGAGCAGCATGTTCTGCACTTCGATGAGCGTCACGCGGCGCCAGAAGTTCTTCATGTACTTCGCTTGCGTTGCGAGTTGCTGCAATGAACGAGACGCGGTCAGTTGAGGCGGCAGCTTTGCTTGCTGCGTGGTCTTCGGTCACCTCATCGCTGAGATCCAAGTGTTTGGCCAGATCCAGCGACATCAGCTTGAGCTGCTCTCTCTCGAACTCGGTCTCTTCGGCCTCCCCCTCCGCTTCCGCGCCGAAGTTGTCCCAAGGTACGACCTTCTCCTTCTCCGTCTGAAACTTGCGACAGGTGGCCGCCAGCGTCAGCAAGTTCTCGCCCAGCTGCTCCAACTTCTTGTACTTCTAGAAACGATGGAAGGTGAGAGATACAGCAAGCGATCCCAAGTTGTCGAGGCGCACAAGCGAGAGACTTCGAGATTCGGCGTTAACTCGATATCGAGAGTGATTCACCGTCTCGTGTGCCTCACTAAACGATCCCCAACACGTTCGCCCTACGTACCTCCAGCACATTGCGACTCTCGGTACACAATTCGCGCATTTTCGCATCCATCTCGTCGTTGTCTCGCTTCATCTCGTTCTCGATACCGGTGCGCACGTCCTGGAAGTACTGCTGCTCCATCTTCAGCTCGTTGATCTTGCGCTGTGCTTCCAGCTCCTTGTGCAGCAGATCACGCTGCTGATCGTTGTGCTGGCGTATCTGCACCAGCTCCAGATTATTCAGCTTCTTCGACTCGACTACGAAGGCGCGCTGGCGCTCCATCAGCGAGTGGATGCGCTCGTACTTGTGCGGATCGAGCTCAGTGCTCTGAAGCTTGTCGACAAAGAGCAGCAGCTGCTTGCGCAGCTTCTTCATCTCTCCGAGCACGTCGTCGCGAACACAATAGCGCTGTGCGATTTCCGTATTCACCAAATCGTCCTGACGCTGCTGGAAGATCTTGAGGTCGGCGGCGAGCTCTCTCTCGAAGATCACGTTCGAGGTGTGCATGACGTTCTCGCGGTGAAACTTCTCATTCTCGACAACCGTGTCTCGCGCATCGACCTCCTCGTAGAAGTCCTGCAAGACTTCGAGACACTTGGCTTCGTAGAGATTCTTCGAAGTCTCGGCGAAGCAGCTCAGGACATCTGGAAGAACACGAAAATGCGGCCGGCGTCACCTCAAAGCGTCACCTTACGATGAATACGCACCTTTCAGGTAGTCCAGGGTCTTCACGTGCGTTTCGAAACTTCGCGTATGGAACTCAGCCACCTCGTCAATCTCGTCGAGCACCGACTCGATCTCTTCGTCCTTGTCTTCCATCAGGCGACGTGATTTTTTCTCAAAGTTCTGGGATGGGTCAGATAATTTTAAAGAGGCGATCAGATAATTTTAAAGAGTAAGCGGCTGTGATGCAATTCCCGCTATTGACTCGAATTGGCGGCGATGCAGGAGATCGAGACGGGATTTTTGTCGGTATGGTAATCGTTTTCTGCGCGGTTTTTTCTGATGGAGACAATAATCGGGATGATGACGGCATTTTTCAACCAGATAATCGAAATCGAAGCGGTTGATATGACGATAATCGATATAGAGACCGAGACCGTAGTGGAGACGATAACCGAAGCCGAGACGTCGTTTTAGTGAAGACAATAAACAAGATCGAGACGGCTTTTAACCGAGAAATAACCGAAGCCCGAAAGGCTGTTTTCAGCGGGACAACATCGAAATCGAGACGGCTTGCAGTGAGGCGAGAGATCAGACGAGAGGTACCGAGTTACAGTAAATCGTGATCCTGCCCTTCGCTGGTTCGTGGTCACTCGAGCAGAGTTCTTGGGATGGTTAGTGAAGATCGCACTGAATCCTTACCTGTATCTCATTGCGAAGCTGCGATACCTTGATATCTCTACACATATTTTCCCACTCCTTCATACCCTTCTCCACCGACTTCTTCGACAGCTCCAGCTCTTGCCTGAGAAGGTACTGCAACGACCAAAAGGCATTCAATTTCAGCACAATCTGGCGCGGTTATGGCGCTTACGCGCATTTCTGCTTTCTTCCGATCCTGCTGTTGCTTGAGCCGGCGAGCTCTTTTCTCCGCTTTCGTCAGCTTCTTCTTCTTCTTCTTTGGAGGTTCTGGTGGCCGCATTTCCTTCTCATCTTCAGGATCCAAAACGATCGTCTCGGTGACTGGTAAACCGGCGGCAGCAGTTCGCATATCCTCTCGGGTCGCCATTTTTTTGAGAAAAATTTCACTCAGTTGACTGATGGATTAATCAATTGATTGGAACGATTGATTGGAATGCAATTGGTTGAAAAACTGATGGTTTAGTTAATAGCTTGAGTGATGACACAAAAATATTTGCATTAAAAAATAAATTTACAATAGTTTGCTGAAATAAATTGTTTGTATTTTGATTGAAGACGAATTTGAATTTCTTCATTAACTGACAGAGTGAAAAAGTTATTTGTGTCATTTCGTTAAATTACAGAGTGAACAAGAGAGACTGAACATTATAGCGGGTGAACATTATAGCGGGTGGGTATCGTTCATAATAATAAATGGGAGTCTCTTTCGTGGCCCACTTCGACTTTAGATTCCCTCGTATGCAAGCAGCTGGTTTGTTAGCCGCTTCATTTGCTTTACCTGTAGCTGCGTCGCGATCGAGCAGCCGCTTTTCAGTCAGGCGTCTCTGCCGCCTCGCGGATCGGGCGCGTCAGTAGCCGCTGCCGCTGGTTGAGGCGAGAGCTCGACCTGAACGCAGCTTTGAATTTTTCGAAGTTTGTAAGGCGAGAAGTGTTGGTTTCTTTTCGTTCACGTCAAATACCACCGTTATGGGCGGTGGTGTTGGTGGTGGCGCTGGCGGTGGCGGTGGTTGTGCGGTGTGCGGACGCTTACTTTTCTGCCAAGTGAACCGAGTTCAGCGCGAAGCTTTCGATTCCAGCTGCTGCTCGGTTTCAGTGTGCAAAGTGAGCGTGTCGAGCTGAGATCGTTGAGCAGGTATAGCATTAAAAAAGAAGACAAGAAGATATTAGTGAATATTTATTGTAATTTTAATATTTTGTGTGATTAAGAAAAGAAATCCGTGAGAAGAACATTTTAAAATTTAAAATTTTAAAATTTGTTGATGATGCAGTAAGAAACAATAACGGAATTTCGTAATATTTGAGATATTCACGGAAAAATAAAACTTTTTTTACAAATAAAAGTCTTAATAAAGGCAAACAAATTTTTGTTTTTCTTGCTGTTTTTTTATTGCATTCACTGAAGCGGAAACACGGTGGAATCTGATGTTGCAGCGACTGAAATCTGTTTTAAGTCATTAAAAAGTGTTTATCGCGCTATATTGATTTCGCAGTTAAATTTTAAATTTATTTTACAACTCATATTCTCATCTTAAGAATTAAAATGTTTTAAAATAAGAAGATTTTGTGAAAACTACACGAATTTTGAGGGAGAGAAGAAACAATTCGGAGAGGAACATTGAAAATACAGGAGAAATAATATGAAAACAAATTATGATAATAAAATAAAGTGAAATAAGATGCAGTAAACAAGAATTAAGTAAAATAAAACCCTCCAAAACCTGTATTTGCAGTTTCGGTTACAACGAATTGAGTTTCTTACACCAAATCGTCAGATTTTTGTTACTCGCTAGAATTGCAACGATTAATGTTGAAAATAATCCTGCTTGACTGATTAAAATTCCAAATAAAGGGCTATAAAATTACATAAAAGGAATCAAATGACACAAATACAAAAAAATACAATCTATCTACGGCTCGCCAACAAAGAAAAAACCGAGATGAAATTAATTTGCACTGAAAATAAATAAAAAACTCGTTTTTTAGCAAAGAGAAATTTGTTTTCTTTTTATATTTTTGATTTTTGCATAAAAAACGAGTTCATCTCATCTCATCGCGAGTGCAAGGTAGTGAGCATTCCGCGGTTTCTACTTAATTCGTGTGCAACGAGTAATTTGAATCATTTGGCAGATTATTCTAAATTGTTTGCAATTTGTGTGAAAGCATTTGTTGTTTTGGTTTGTTTTTTATACCCAGCCTATTTTAGATGACGGGATTCGAATGGCTTAAAAAAATCTCTAAAGATCAGCATGATTTGATGGCATTTTGAATCCATTAACTAAACAGAAAGGTCTCAGCAATTATTCCCTTCAGCAAGGACTTTTATTTATTATTATTTTTATTAAGTTTTCAGTGAAACTAATACGAAATTATATGAACAGAAACATATTATATGAACGGAATATAATTTCTCTTTTGTTCAATTTTCTATTAAAAAAAGGCTACTTTTGCGTGTTAGAAAACTTGTATTCTAAAAATTATTAAAGTGAAATTTCGCTTGTTGTTGTTTGCTTTCATGAAATCATTTAGATTAGAAACAACAGCGGCAACAACAACGACAACAACAACAACAACGGCAGCATTTAGATTAGCAACAACAGCAACCACAAAACATTAAGGTTCAGACAATAAAATTGCATTATAAACAACTTAATTATGGTCTCTAATTTAGCTTGCAATCGACATTTTCCGAGATATATTTGACTTTGCAAATGATTAGCTAATCTTGCTTGAGTGATAAAAATTTAAACTTAATTTTATAATTGAAAGATCATATATGTGGATTTTATATCTATTAAAATCTAAGAAATAGATAAACATTTAAATGAAACAAGGAAAAAAGTAGAACAAAACGAAGTCCCAGAATGATGAACTTCTTTACTTGAAATTCTGACAAAAGCTCAAGATATTTTAACCTCAGCGAAAGTCAGTCAGTCCCAAATTTCGGACTCTACTTGCTCCATCAACTTCAGAGATGCCTTCGTGTTGTTAAAAGGAGTTCTCTTCGATATTGTTTCCCATTCCACTAAGTGTGCGAATCAAATGCTGAGATAAGATAACTTTCGTACAAGTAAAAGATCGCTCTGAAATCCTGTAAAGTCTCATAGGCCTATTCTTAATAGTTTTGAAGTTATAGCAACATTTGTCATGGGTTTATTTCATGTTTACGGAAAACGAAGAGATTTATAGAACTCTAACATGCTCGCACGTAAAATTGAAAAGAATAACATACGTTCATTTATGATTTCAGGGTCGATATAGGTTTACTATAAGCTGAAGAACTGCGTTCATTGAATGCCTATCGAATGCAGTCTCATAATATTGCTATATATATCTTCAAATGTTATGTTATTAAGAGCTCCACATACAGCTGCCAGTTACTTTTAAGAATCTTCATTATACAGAAATGACCAAATTTTAATTTGTTTCTCTCTCTATTTTGCAGACACAAGTTCGTACCGTTGTTGTGACGTATTTTACCTGCTCACCTTCTGCAGTCTCGAACCCCTTTAGTTGCACTTGCCTTGTTTTGTTTAGAACTTTCAATTTGGAAAGTTTGCTGAAGTACACAATGGACAAATCATCTACTGATGAGAAACGGAATGGTCACCAGTTGGAAAATAATACACACGATCCGTGAGTAAGAATTCCCGTAATTCCTTTCAGTCGCTCCCAGAATATCCAAGCTCAATTGAATTCTATAACGATCGCAACTGCATTCTTGACGAACGTGCCGAATCTTGAAAACCAAATGCAAAGCGAAAAACCAAATACACTTACTTGCCTCTACTTCGAGTACTGGGAGTAATTTGCAATAACGGCGTTAATTTTCGTGACTATTGGACGACAAGCATTCTAACTGCGATTCAGTTAATGCGCGCCCATTTCAGCATTCATTGCTCTTACCGTATCCTGCTGTAGAAACTTGTTTCTTAGGCAAAAAGTCAGGTTTCCGTACAACTGTATCTGGTCGAAACAAGCAAAGAGTGAGAAACCATAGAAAACCACAACCACACAAGCTAGAAACCCTCTTGCCTCGTACGAACTTAATGAGGTAGAAGAAGTAATTAAGATGCAAGATGGTGAAACTAGTTAGACCAGCAGCCATCGAAAGCATGCCGCTGCGCGCGACCAGCGTAGCGTTAACAACGAACAAAAGCGAAAGTGTTGCGCGCCTGCGCACGCGACGAGAGCGAGATCTCGATAACCAGCTTTGGTCTGGCGTCTAATTAGTCAGGAGCTGCTTTTGGCCAACTCGACGACCTTGATTATGCGGCATTTAGACGGCGTCAGAAGGGAAGTCATGGGCGAATGCCGAATTCAGACTCAGATTTTACGTGGTGGGGTGAGAAGGCAACTTAGATCTCCCGTGAAGTTATTCGGAATTCTACAATATCAGTCCTACTCATCAGATTTATGTAGAAGTTGGTTAGTGAGGGTGAAATCTGTATGGGAAGAGATTTAGACACCTCCCAGTAGACTGAACATTTAGCTAGATGGACTTTCTTTTTATCCCACATTTTCCTCTTTCTTTCTATTTTACATTCTTCCTTTCCTTTTTGCTTTGCATTTCAAAGTCTCTCTCACTCCAGCAACGAGATCGTGGAAGCAGAGCCGCTCTCTTGGAAGTTCTGGAAGAAGCGGCGCTACGTCGTTGTCCTGCTTGCCTTCTTTGGTTTCTTCAACGTTTACTCCTTGCGAGTCAATCTCAGTGTGGCGATTGTGGCCATGACGGAAAATCGCACCGTCATTGACGACCAGGGACGCGTGTCGTGGGAACAGGATTTTCCCTGGGATTCCAAGCAGAAGGGTTTAATTTTGAGCTCCTTCTTCTACGGCTACATTTTGACGCAATTGCTTGGGGGTTTCGTAGGTGCTAAAATCGGTGGCAACATTGTAAGTATCACATCTAAGCTAAGAAGTATCTATTAATGCAAAGAGTTTCTCCCAAATCCAGGTGTTCGGCCTTGGAATCGGCAGCACTGCCATTCTGACTCTCTTGACGCCGCTGGCCGCCAATCACAGTCTGGAATTGTTGTTGGCGGTACGCATTATCGAGGGCATCTTTGAGGGCGTCACGTTTCCTTGTATTCACGCCGTTTGGTCGCGCTGGTCTCCGCCTCTGGAACGGTCACGCATGGCTTCGATTGCTTTTGCTGGCAACTACGCGGGCACCGTGGTTGCGATGCCCTCTTCGGGTTTGCTCGCCTCCGCCTACGGCTGGGAGAGCGTCTTCTATGTGTTCGGGGTCATTGGGTGCGTCTGGTTCGCGCTGTGGATGGCGATGGTACGCGCCGGTCCTGAGTTGGATCGCTACTGCTCGAAGGACGAATGCGAATACATTCAGAAGAAGATCGGCTATGTGGGCTCTCAGACAAATACACCGATTCCCTGGAAGGCTATATTTACGTCCACAGCCTTCTATGCCATCGCCGCATCACACTTTTCGGAAAACTGGGGCTTCTACACTCTGCTGACCCAGTTGCCAACTTTCCTGAAAGGTAAGTACATCCAGGTTACGAAGAAGAGGGCTATGTGAAAATACACCCCCCTTCCTTTACAGATACACTTAACTTCAATTTGGACAAAACGGGCTTCCTTTCGGCCCTGCCCTACCTGGCGATGGGCGTGCTGCTGGGCGTGTCCGGTTATCTGGCCGACTGGCTGCAAGTAAAGGGCTTCCTGACGACCACCCAGGTGCGTCGTTACTTCAACTGTGGCGCCTTTCTGGCTCAGACGGTCTTCATGGTGCTCACGGCCTACCTGCTGGACCCGGCCTGGAGTGTGGTGTGCATAACGATCGCCGTGGGACTGGGCGCGTTTGCTTGGTCTGGTTTCGCGTGAGTA
Source organism: Sicus ferrugineus (assembly GCA_922984085.1). NCBI lineage: Eukaryota > Metazoa > Arthropoda > Insecta > Diptera > Conopidae > Sicus > Sicus ferrugineus. Next base: position 34,639,862 of record OV277350.1, on the reverse strand, counting down.
CAGTCACCGCCGCAAAGACAGGCCTTTCTGCTGATAGAGCGCCTCCGTCGTTTACAGTGTGAACCACCTCGATATTGCACCTCAGTACGCCAGCGTTCTGATGGGCATCGGCAACACTTTCGCCACCATACCGGGCATCGTTAGTCCCCTACTCACCGGCTACATAGTGGTCGATCAGACCAGTGAAGAGTGGCAGACGGTGTTCTTCATCTCGGCCGGAATCTATTTGATTGGTTGTGTGATCTACTGGTTCTGGGCCTCGGGTGAGCTCCAGGAATGGGCCAAAACACCGGACCAGCAAGCTGCCGCGCGAGTTCAGAAGCACGATATGCTGTCAACGATATCGACGAAGGTGGGTTACGTGAACGAGGCGGTGGAATTGAGGGAGTGAATAACACGGTATTAATAGTTCTAAGTTTTGTATTGTGAGTTTTTCCTACACTTTGTGATAAACAGCGAACAATATTAAAAAAGTTGGTGAAATTTTCTGTCTTATTTATATTTATTATCTTATTTTCTCTTTTGATTGTCTTATAGGAATTTTTATAGCCAATTTTTTTTAGCTGTTTTACGAACAAATATAAAAAATGCCTAAAAATATGCAATGGAATTTTTATCGAAATATAACTTCTACCTCGGTTGCGTTTTGCTGAGCACCTAAACAGCTAAAAAATGTTCTTCCACTTTCCCATCCGATTGCGGCCAAACCAATTCACGCGACAGCGTGGAGATGAAATTTCTAAAAATTATAGAATCAAATTCCTTGGCATGCGGCCAGCATGAACTTTAATCGGAAATAATTGCAACATTTCTGAAATTCTTACAGGTCTCCTGCGCGAGACACGGAAATATATGAATTCTTTGCACTCATCTGCAATGCTGGAAAATAAACTCGGAGCGGAGGGGCTTGTGGGCGTGTTTTTTCGCTTATTTCAATTAATGAGGCCCTTAAAAACGTTAGTGATTTATTTTTGGCAATTCAGGAATTTAGAAATCTTATCGGTGAAGTTAATTAAGAAGGAAGTGAGAAGAAAATGTTCCACTTCGAATGTGTTGCGTGTTATCAGTTAGCATTAAAAATAAAGTTCTGCAATCGAATCTGAAGGGGGAAATGTTTTTAAATCAACTATAAATCTCCCAGTCTTAAAAATACAATATTAAATTAAAAGCAAAATCTCAACTGCAACACATCAAAGTGTTTTCTATGTAATTCTTCAATTATTCAGAGGTCATTGTATTTTGTGGTGTACTCACGCGGTAAGTATTTCTCGATTCAAACAATCGAGGTACTATTTTTAGTGCCGACACAAATTCTGTAATGCTTTTCAAGGTTTTCACTATTCACTGCAAGTGAAAATTCTGCATAACTTGGCAAGCCGAGTCAGCAGACAACAGAATTCCGTGTCAATGTGTTACTTCAAGAAGCAGCACAACAGTTATTTATATATACAGAATTAGTTATTTATAAATACAGAATAGTTCAGTTTAAATATAAAGTGAAGCCACCCAAAAAAAAAAAAACAAATTAAAAAAAACATACAGTAGAATAAAACAGCTTTACTCTTTGTCCTTAATGTCTACTTCAACCATAATGTTCACTTTGTCCTTAATGATTTCCACGAAATCCTCTTCTAAATTCCCAAGATAAGTAATGAAAAATGATTATCTTAATACACTTAAAAGTTTTCTATTGGAAAATCTTTAAAACATGACATAAACAAGACGATGTTTGTAGTTTAAGCAAAAAAAAATATTATTTTCTGCCGGTTGTTTTTATTTTTCATTTTACGCTCCTCTTCGAAGACGACGCCCGGCGACGCGTGTGTCGAAGCGACAGCGTACGTCAATCATAATTGTAAACACGATGAAATTCCAACCACTCTAAATTTAGCAGTGACACTTGCGTCGTGAATCTTTTCGGACAGCAAGTGGCCGACAAACAAAGGTATGCGACACGAGAAACACGAGACATTTCGTGTTTAAATTAGTATTTTTAGTTTTTACGCACAAACATTCCAGTGCAGAGGACTAAATGATGGCGACGCGGCGCTGTAAAAACACTTGTTTCTGTTTTATACTCATTTATCATCCGTTTTATGTTCCCAACTCAAATATTTTACAACCGTAATGCAAACGTAACAGGAACGCGAGAGAAAAAATTGCAACTGCGTAATTGTGACCCATTTTCGGCATTTACTGGTACAGTTTTCAGACCAGAAAATTAAAAGAATATTATTTCGTATTTTTGACATCTCTGTCAGTCAGCACCGTCACAGATCGAGCGAACACATCGGCCGCAGTGCGACATGCGACACTTCCAACACTCAGTCTGCGGCACGAAATGTCCGCGCGCCGTCTTCATTCAGTGACACACGCATGCGGCGGACGGCGGACTTCAAATGCAATTGAAACGGTTGCACTTTGGTAGGTGGCGCCCGCAACCCCATCAACCATCAACACCCAGCGGCAGCACATCTGCTAGCAATTTTAAGTGGCGATCATAAAACTGAGTGCAGCGCGGCAGTTCAATGAGTGGGTGCTCGAAATGCGTTTAATGCCAGCATGGCGGAGACAAGGAATCGCTTTGATTTTGTGCGCCGTACAAGAAGCATGTTGACAACAAGGGGTTCCAACATTTTGGGGGGTTTTGCAGTTCCGCGATTTTCAGCACTTGAGCGAAAATCGCTCGATTCAATGCGGAAATAAATATTTAGACGCGAAGTAAATTACTGAAATCTTGATTAACACATCTGCATTTATTTTACGTATACGTAAAATCACGACTGAAGAAGACGATATTACTACTTGATTCCGACTGAAAAAGCCGCCTCGATCTCGATTGTCGCTCCGATTAAAAACACTCTGACCCGACCTCGAATATCGTTTATCGGTCGATTTGATTTTGATTATCGCTTTGACTTAGAAAGTCGAGATCAAGATGATCACGACTGTCTAGAATTCACTTCATATCACCAATCAATCATCCCGGAATCCCGTGAATTGGCCACCCTAGTGGTAACGCATTTAAATGTGAGCAGGAAAGAATGCTCACGAGGGATGCCACGAATGTGCAGACGTGTAGTTAGATTTTTACTCTGCCCCGTATGTTTTGCAAACTTGTTGGAATTTTTTTTCCTACCAAAATCGAAGAGCTGCTGGTCTGAAAGGAAGGTAGGGAGGAAGAAGGGAGGGAAGGAAGGAGAAGAAAAGAAGAATGAAGAAGATGGGAGAGAAAAAATAGAGGAAGCGAGAAAAAATGGTGTCAGCATTTATTTGTTTGTTAAAAAGGTCGAGTGCAGCATGACGTATACGCGATTTTTTTTAAAATCTAACATTTTTAGCGTGTCTAAAATACAAATAACTAAGAGGTGGTGAGTAGGAAGAGGTGAGTGAGCAAGGGGGCGCCACCAGCTAATTTCCACCAACAACTTGAAAGCCTATTTCACGCCTAATTTGGCCGCTGTAAATGCAGCAAAGCATAGAAAATCCATATGTAAGAAAATCATACGCGCTGCTCTGAAAAATTACATCGACCGACGAATTTTCACCTCAAAAAAAAAAACACAGCCGCCACCAGCACCACCTTCTGCAGCACTAAGTGACTCACCACCCACCACAACAAGCGATTTCGCACGCTTGCACCGCAAGCCACGAGAGCTTCGTTCGCTATACAACACAACATCGCCGTCACAACGTTGGATTTCATTCTGTTCGAGGGCAGCCACGACATCGATGAGGACTCAGTTCAGTCAGCTGCTGGCAAGCGAGACACCAACAAGCATTCTTTCGTTCTCATAAAACGTCAGCAATTCAAAGTGTAAACAAAAGATTTGCTGTATTTTCGAATTCTTTGTGAAAAACGAAAACAGTGCGAATTAAAAGAATTCAAATTTCGAAATACTTTAAACTGGAATCGTCTTTATTTTTGGGAACTTTTATTATCGCTCGTCTCATTTATCGTGTTTATTTAATCAGTGTTTGCTACTGTAAAGAGAAGAAACTTTAAAAGAAATTTTTTTACCTTAAACAATAAATAATTTTAAGGTTAAACTGTGACATTGCATAGCAAGTTATAAACAACACCAATAAAAATGCAATTTTTGGTGCAAGAACCGAATATCGCAGCGAAATCGCTCGTCGAGACAGCGAAAGCCGAACGCAAGACGAAAATCGTCCAGGAAATCCAGAGTTTACTGAAATCCAGCGAATTAGTTGGTGAGCAGAATGCTGAAGCAGGGAGGGTGGAGCAGGAGAACGCCAACCACGAATGGTAAGAAGGAATTTGAGACTGAAACTCTGCTTTACGACTTCAACGAACTTCACAATGTGCTACTGAGTTCGGTTCTTTTATGTCATTTTCGTAATTTGCATGAACTTCAAAGTATTTCTATGCATTTGGGGAGACTTTAACATGATTTTATTATTTATTTTCCGTATACTCATTATATTCAACATGTATTTTGACTTTATATAACGTAATTAACGAAAATAAGCTAATTAAGTCATATTTTTGGTGATATAATTTTTCATATCAATAGTTAAGGTAAACGTTAAAACAAATTGAAATATTTAAGTTAGTGTGATTATAAATAGTTAATATAATTCACTGACGTTTTTGCTCGTTTTCACATTTAATTGTTGCATTTAATTACATTGATTGCACATAGCAAACCATTTCTACGGCAAGTAATTAAAGCTGAGATAACGAGACGTGGAGCCGCATAATATTGAAGCCAAGCCTTGCCACACGTACGGAGAACTCGTGGCGTAGCGTGAGTTCGCGTGTCTAACCTTCGCTGAAGTCGCCATACAGTCAGTCAGCGTGAATGAGGACAAATGACCACAAAGCTACCATTGAAGTGGCGTTCTTTCCACACACAGCGAGGGCGCGCTTCCATTCTCTTTACAGTTACATATCAGCTGAAGGTTGGGCGGTGAGAGGGCGTGGCCTTTCCATTTATAAGATCACATAACACGACCTTATTGTCCCTAAAGTGTAGCAACTCCACAGCAAATTCTTTGATGGGCTCTCATTGCTTCAGTTTTACCAACCTGATAAATTATTAAAAAAGATTTTGCCCTAAAAGTTTTATTTGTTTTGCGATACGAAGATAAAGTAAGAAGAAGCATAGCAAAAGTTTTTGTGAAAACTTTTTACAATAAAGTTAACTATAGCGTTCAAAATGTTTGTTGAAGTTAATAAATTTTAAATTTTTCACTTTTATCAGGACAATTGTAGGTGTAGTCGCTCGAAATTAATTTAGGTAATTATATAAACAACCTGAAGAGCGGCCGGTACACGTGTACACTAAATTAGATGGTGATGCGACACAAGAATGTAGTTGTTGGATAAATGCCACGTTCTGAAATGTCATTGACACTTCTGATTTATGATGATTACAGGTGATGAGAGGCAAACGCGTCAGTATGTTTTTTTTTGCTAGTAAAACTTTAAGAAAATACTTACGCACACATAATTAACTAGTTTGTTTTCCTCTTTAAATAAATAAAAAATTAAAAATCTGTAATAGGTCGATGAAAACACCGCAAATATCGTAAAAAAGAACTCAAATAAAAGCATACAGAAATATACATAAACTATATAAATATAAATAACTATATAAATATATTATAATTAAGTTGATTGGGAACGGTATAGCGATTCCACAATAAACAGAAATATATAAACAATTTAAACACTAAGAAAACTGTGGGGTTTGATAACTAAAAACGTACGAAATACCTCAAATACTTATGAGTTCTCCAAAAAAGGCAACTAAAGCGGGAGTTTTTTTCTAATTGCTGTCTGCTCACTCATGACAGCCGATTTTCCGACAGCGAATTCCTATGGCACTCAGCCAAGTTTAATCACCACTTTCGCTTGGGCGCATAAAACTAACAACAACAACAACAACAACGAAGTCCACTATATAAACACTCTTTTATCATTATTTATTAACTCGTTACTTTCGTTTAATGTTTTCAAAAATTGTATTTAATTGTTTTCTGTGGTTCAATTCTGTGTTGGATTAATTTATCTTCTTGTTTTCCCTTTTTGGATTCTTTTATTATCTTGTTATGACGTCTAATAAGCTTACAGCATTTCTGGTTGCATTGTAAAAATATGTATTTAGAAATTAAATTAAATATATATTTAGAAATTAATTTAATTATTGCTAAACTTGAATTTCTCACAATAATAAAATTGTTTCTTTTTTTTGGCTTTTATTTGCATACCACGCAAGATGTGAGTCACTTTTGTCACACTGCCAGGCAGCTAACGCAACAAACCGCCAGAAAAACAATAATAATAACAACAACAACAACACATTCCAATGGTGTCATAACATTCTTGTAGTGCATTCATAAAATACAACGTTTGCACCTTTATAGCACATTTTCTTCATTTATTGTATTTTGGTGGAAAATAACGAAAAATACGAGCTTGTGGTCGCGTCGCGTTGACAAGTTCATCCTCGACGCTTGACAGGAATTGGCATTCAATTAAATAGCGCGGTTTTTCTTGTTGGGAAATAATTTTCAAAGCCACGTGCTGCCCAAAACAAAAAACAAAAAGGAACAAAAAATACGAAACGGCGTTCAAGCAAGCGTAACAGACATTAATTGGTACGATTTTAAAATAAAGCGCTTGGCTGCTTCCGGATAACCGAGAATTCAATTAAAATCATTTCAAGTTCGTTTCCTCGCCTTCTGCAACCTTGAATGTCGGCGAAGTGCAAGAAGTTGTCGAAAAATCACCAGAAAACAAGCGACGATTTGACGATGTGAATGATCGTCGGACGAGTTTTGGGCAAAAGTTGCAGACAAGAACGCTTAAACACAAGAGTTATTATCGACAGGGTGATAACGGGTGTGTTGATAAGGTTCTCAGGTCTCAAATAGGTATAAAATACACAAAGAAAAGAAAAAAATTAATGTTCTAATTTTGAATTATAAAAGCTTAATGAAAAGAAAGGAAAGCAAGAGTAAACAGCCTAGTAGAGCAATTTTTCACCTGATATTTTAATGAAATCTAGCATAAAACCTAAAAATTGTTCTGTCCTTCCTGATTCACACTTGACTTCAGTCATGAAATGCAACTGAAAAAAGGGTCTGATCTTTCTCAGTTGAATTCAGCAATGAAAACAAAACGAATTTCAAGTTGAGGCCCTTCTTTTTCAAGTCTGAATGCAGCTATGAAATAAAAACCTCATTCCTGTTTTTCTTCTGAACAAATTAATCGACGCGAACGAATGGGATTTCAAATAAATCTAAATAAATTTTAAATAAATCCAAAATCAATTAAATATGGAATTTCTAATAAAATTGCGATATTACGGAAACTTTTCCTCTTTCCCCCATTAACTCAGAAAAGTTGCTCGTAAAGCTCATTCATTAATAAACAAAATTTTGTGTAATAAACTTAAATAATAAATAAAATCATAAATTTAATTTTTCACACCGAAATTTATTGCAATGATGTTATTATCACTGTTATGACGGATGAACAAATGTTATTTTTGCTGTGTAGGTTCCGTTGTGTGGCCACAGAGAGTTAATGACGTCATTAGAGCTTTTAAAAGGACAGAAAATGGAAGTGTTTTTTTAGACAAACTTTCATTTTTTCAGAGAAATTCTTGCTAGATTAAAGAAGACGTTGTCTGGAAACTGTGAAAAACGAAAGTTCTCTGACGTCAGTTTATTAACCCGTGCGTGGATGACGCACTCGTCATGAGTTCACTAGTTTACATAATTTTCTTCTCTTTTTCTTTTTCACACACACGAATACAAACAAATTTCGGTTTTAATTCATGTTTGACGACTTCTTCGCGAAATGTTTCCACTGACATTGAACCGAACGAACTGTCTGGAATGAAGAGAATTCACGCTAAAATTAACTTTTATGCAAGTTTTTTATTTTCGATTAATGACTAAGTTTTGTGTGTTTGGCGGGCTGTTCCTCACCTCATGGAAATTGGCATGCGTGCAATATTTAGTTGCTTGTTTGCGTGTTTCACTTATTTTTAAATCCATCTTTCAGTTCACTTCATACTTTAAAAAATATGATTATAAAATGTATTCGTTACAAAGTAACCTAGAAATTCTTCTTTGTTTCCCTTGCAGTTGCAGTGCCACGCCCATTCATTCACACACCCCCTTTCCCGGCATCTCTCAGCTGCTGCCGAATCTCTACCTCTGCGGCGCCGGAGTCGCCCTTCCCGCGATACTCGACCAGCTGCAGGTGCGCTTCGTCATCAGCGTGGCGCCCGAGCTGCCCGACACGCCGCTGTCCGGCGCCAGCAAGCCGCTGTATCTGCGCGTCAACGCTCTGGACCGGCCGGACGTGGAGCTGAGCGCCCACTTCACCGAAGTGGCCGACATGATCGAGGAGGTGCGCCAGCATGGCGGCAAGTCTCTGGTGCACTGCGTCGCCGGCGTCAGTCGCTCCGCCTCGCTCTGCATCGCCTACCTGATGCGCCACATGGCGATGAGCCTGCGCGACGCCTACCTTCACGTCAAAGCGATCCGCCCGCAAATCCGACCCAACTCCGGCTTCTTCGAGCAGCTGAGGCGCTACGAGCTGCAACTGCGCGGCACCTCGTCCGTCCAGCTGGTCTTCTTCGAGTCGCTGGGCAAAGAGATTCCCGATGTCTACGAACCCGAGTACCGCGCGATGGAGGATTTCTACCAGCGGCATCGCAACGCGCTGAAGAGGCGTTGAAGAAGGGGACGGGGACACGTGGGGAACGACTTCCCCACGACTTCAAAGGGCGGAAAATAGGCCACAATATTTTTATTGCTTATTGAATTTTTCTGTATCTCGTGGGGCGAAGGGACGCCTTGTGTTTGTGAAGAATTGGTGTGAGTGTGAGTGACGTATTTGTGTAGTGGTTGGTTGTTTGTGCGAGTGTGTATGTGCGCGATATTTGTAGTGGGATTTGGAAGGTCTGCGGTGAGGGAGCTTGTATAGAAAATAAGTATTTTTGTTCGAATGTAGGATTTGCGAATATGTTTAAAAATAAAAAATATTGATTATTGCATTATTTATTCCTTATAATTGTGCATCAAACTGTTTGGTATGAATTTGTATTTGTATAGATAAACACATTTATTGGAAATAAAAAATAAATATTTACTTGAATGCATAAAAGTGTTATTTTCACAGATATCAATTGAATTAAAATAGAAAACGCTTATCTTGTTGGCTATGAACGAAGCTCTGCACCTTTATATACGTACTGTACTTTAGTTCCAATGTTGAAATCGCAATTGCCTACTTTTAGGAGGGGTTAAAGCGGAAACTCAACATAATCCACCACGAGTGTGGTCACCACGTTTTTAAAAAAATCAGTGCATACTTTTAGGCACCCACAAAAAACTCGTTGTGTTCACTGGCGCAGACGATTGGTGATTCGGAAGGGAACGGAACCCTCTTACTCGTGTAATAAAGCTAACAATTTATAAGTGATAAACTAAAATTATTTCATTTATGATTTCAGGCCATTTTACTCTTTTAATTACTGAAGACAACTCATTATTTCAATGAAGATGATGAAATGATGCGCGATCATTCTCTTCATCGAAACGAAGAAATCTCGCCTCGATTATCGTCGAGATCAAGGCAGAAACTAGAAGTGACTTCCAGATACCACAAATTTCGATAAACCTCGATCGTGTGCATCACTTCAGTTGTCTGCGAAGTGATCACATCTAGGAAAACTGAAGTTATTTCACTTTTAACCTATCATTCAAATGAAAATCAACAAGAACGGTGAAGCCTACAGAAGTCTGAACTCATAAATTGATTCGCGTTATGCTAATATAAGTAAATCTGGCAGAACCTCGAATAAATCGGAGTGTAGACATTCTATTTTGGCACTCGTGAGGCCGGAATAAATGGAAGTGGAAGAGGCCTGCAAATGTTAACTAAACACGGGCGCGTGTGCGATGGACGGTTAATGGAAGCTTCGTTAGAGGAACATTATTCACTTTTTTGTTTGCACTTTGTGTTGTGTTTTTTCTTTCTTTTTTCGTGTTGCTTCCCAACACCTCAACACCTTTTCATTTGAAATGTAAGCAATTATGAGTTACGCATGAATTTCGAAGGTTATTCGTGTTGCAGGTCGTTGAACGTCATGTCGACGAGGGTTCGAAAGTTCCGGTGGGAATAGAGATGATCAGGCGTTTGTGTTTTGGAGTTGGTAGAACGCCAACGTTGACTTATTAGAGTTTAAATTGCGATAATTAATGATGGCAGTGAGTGAGGCATTAAAGGGTTTTTTTCCACCAAACAGAGTGATTAATTCTTTCAGATTTCCCCATGCAGATTTTTCAGTATTGGCTGAGCTAAGTTTAAACTTACAATTCCTTTATTCTACTACTTTTCTGCCCTGGAAATCTTGCTTCTTTCCTCTTCTTAGCAATTTTGTATCGGTTGACTTGTACTTGTAAACTCCTGTATTGCGTGACTACAGAGTTCTGGTTTCGGTAAGTTAAAAATATCAAGCCTCAATTATGAATTCGTAATCTGAATATAACCTGAGATTGTATTTCATAAGGAAAATTATTAGGGATTCTTTCGTGAGGTGGTTAAATATTTTCCAGGTGTTGAACGCCATCATAGACTTTCTCAGCTACCAAAATCCTCTCGAAGGAGTCAAGGGAAACTTAGTGATATCATTTCAAAAGACTCCACATGGAGTTTTTTGAAGTTGGACCTTTCCCAACAAAAGCATCGACCAAACCACAGACTCCCAGACTCACTCAGACTCAGGCAGTCCTTCTGATATCGCCACAGATTCAAAAATTCACCAAACATTCACTAAAAACTCAGAATACAAGAGGCTAACATCAGCGCAAAGCTGAAGATCAATGAACCGAATGAAGAAATAAAGGAAAAAGTTAGAGAAGAAAAAAGTTACTGAAGCCGCGCTTAAAAAAAAAGAATCCACTGTCATTTTCAAGAAATGACTTCAGAGCGCGTACAGCGGATGCGCACGCGTGCCAACTCGCTTGTCGAATAAGACAAACTGACCAAAACCATGTCGAAAATAAACCGAGAACTACAGTTAAAAGAAAGAGTTAAGCCGGAGTCTGATTGGTAGAGAGTGCAATAAACTCCACCATCATCATCATCGTTTCCGAACGACGGTTCCCAAAATAACAGCTGACGGCACGCGGGCGGGGCAGATCATTGACCTATTGTTGTTGTTGTTGTTGTTGTTGGGAAATCGGCGGTATACCCAAAGTTACCTTTCTTCTGGTTGAGAATGAAATAATCGATATTTCCAGAAAGCAGTTCAATGACTTCAATGAGAAAAGTTTTCGGAACGCGTTCAGGTTTTGGCTCTTGCTGCCCAATATTCTCTCTCTCTCTCTTTCTCTCTTCCGAGTTCTTTCTCTCCCCAACACTCCCCACCTGTAATCCACAGCTTTTCACTCATCATGCTGTGTGTGTTTTCGCTCTTTTAGCTCTCTCTCTCTCTCTCTCTCTCTCTCTCTCTCTCTCATACTTTTCACTTTTAACCGCCATCTTCGAAATTCCGACTCTTGCCCAAAATTTTGAACACTTTTTCTTGGTAATTGGTGAGGTCATTGACTAATTCGAACAAAATGCAAGTTAAGAATGAGAGGGAGAGACAGAGAGAGAGAGGGAGAGAGGGATTTAGAGAGAGGGGAGCGATGTAGAGGGGCTGAGGGTCAGAGAGACATCTGACAGTCAGAAGAGTTGAGGATTATTCACCTGAACACGACCATTGCCCCTCTCGCTTCACCTCTTCCCGCAACCGCGATCTTATGGTTAAATAAGTTAACAAATTCGGCTAATAAGTAACTTTCTTAACAGCTCCGAGCGACTGTTGCGTCTCTTTCGTTCCTGGCAATGACACTCTCGCGGCTTTTATTGCTTTCCTTTGCTTTTATTATATCACACGCGCTTCTGTTTGAGCCAATATATCAACGCCGAAATGAAATCGTGGCCAGAAGACATTCGAAAGTTCTTTTTGCTCGTGATGGGTTCTCAAAATTTCCGAGGAACTGGTTGCCGCTTCTGGATTCTCTTTCGTTGCCGTTTGCGTTACGCATGCGCGGTGCGCAGTGCGCAGTGCGTTGACATAAAAACAGTTCGTTCAACCGACGATTTTGGGAAGTTTGTGGATTGAAGTTTTTAGTGCTATTGGTGTTGTTGTTATTTTGGTTGCTCTCTTGTTATGACACACGACACTTAATGACGCCATGAGTAACTTTATTTTAATTCAAAAGACTTTTGAAGCGGTCGTCGGAGTGCCGTTGAAAAATCGCCATTTCAGTTTAAAGGTTAAAGCAGAGGAAATGTTTCGTGAGAAGAGTTTGGGAAGAATAAGTTTATGGAAAGATTTTGGAGGTAGTTGACCACAGTTATATAATTCTGGAGGCGTAGGGCAATTCCGAGTTTCCGACGGTGAGATGGGTGGATGAGATCGAGACGAGAGTTGAGCTGGAGACGAGAGTTGAGATCGAGACGGTTTTTCGCAGTAGAGACGAGAAACAAGCTCGAGTTCACCGGACTCATGTATGCAAACTTTTTCGCTTGAGTGTGCAAACTGAAAATGTCATGCTTCTCGAAGACGTTGAACTCAATTTCAGCTCCGCACACAACGGCGAAATGCAGTGCATAAGATTTCTAAATTGCAAAATTTATTATTAACTTAATTTTACTTTATTAATTTTTCTTTGTTTTCATTTTTTTCTGTTCAGTTTTCATTTTCTCTCGGCAGCAGCAGAAGCATAGAAAACGCATGCGTTTTGCCAGCAAGTCCTACTTTTTGCCAGCCATCTAAAGTGAGTTTTCCACGTTTTCTTTTGTGTTTCATAGCAGTTGCTTGCTGCTTCTGCTGCTGCTGCTGTGATTTCTAGTCAACATAATTTTTTTAGCAAATTTCGATCGTCTGCGTACTTCAACTGCAGTCATTCGATTTGTGAGCCAAGAAAGAGGAAATGTTATAAAATCCATAAATCAAGGAAGGAATTCTAAATCACATACTGAAAATAAGAGTTATTTTTGATTTTCAAAAGCAAAAAAAAAACAACATCAGCGAGTCGTTATACATCGCATCAATCCTTCAAGTGGAAATTATCGTTGAAAATCCTGGAAAATTCTAATCTATCGAAGAAAACTGATAACTGTTGCGAGAAATCCCTTTGTAAATCCCGTGCTTGAGTTGTGAGACTTCAAAAAGAAAATCTTCAGATTCTTCGAAGCGTCTTCTGCAGCTGCTGTCGCCACTTTCAGACGTCGCTGCCTCAATGGCGCTGCTGCTGTTGCTTTCGATGCGATTCGCGAAAGAGTTCACTGGCGTTCAGATATGAAAGTTACTCCGCCGAGCGCCGAGCTGCTGATGGCGCAGACGGCTTCGCTCTGCCACTTTTTGTTGCACGCAACAAGTGTAACGACTGCTGTTGCCTCCGCTGCTGCTGCTGCTGCTGCTGCTGCCTCCGCTGCTGCTGCTGCCTGTGTGCTGCAGCGATGCATGTTCGGAAACTGTTTTCATTTCATTTTCTAAATTCTTAGCTGCCACTTTTAATCGATTTTTTCAGTCAAGTGTTTTTTTGTGTTGCTTCTGCTGTGTTGCTGTTGGTGTTGTTTTAGTAGTTGTTGTTGTTGTTGCATTGTTTTTCGCACGTATTTACCGATGGCGCTGGTCGGCGTTGCCAGTTTAGCTCGCTAGTATCGCGAACTAATGAAAGTTTTTAACTTTCTTCCATGTTGCAATTAATTTGTGTCTTTCCACGAATTGGGAGTGCATTTGCTCCGACGCTGACGGTCTGATTGACTGACGGACAGACTGAAAGACTGACTGCCTGACAGACTGACAGACTGACAGACTAACTGACTGGCTGACTGGCTCAGTTCGACTTGGTTTGCCGCTGCAGCGAGTGCGAGAAATGAATTGAAAGTTGGTCACAACATTTTCATTGGTTTTTCCATCTCTAGTTTATTGACCGCGTTAAGAAAAACGAAATGGCTAAGTGAAAATAAGTACATCAACTCGGTAGCAAATTGGTTAACAATGGAAATTCAAAGATAATTTTGCGATTTATTACGATTGGAAGCCTTTTATTCCATTTTTTTTATTCTTTCTGTTATTCTTTTTTATTTATTTTTATTTAATGGAATCCTTAACACTTTTATAGTTAGTTAGTAGAGAATTAAAGATAATTTAATTAGGATAAGGAATTTAATCCTAATTAAATTATCTTTAATTCTTAAGCGAGAAAGATTTACACTAGAATTTCTCTTAAAAATTGCTTATTTTTCAATTCAGTTTACACTTCAATTTAAAATAAAAAATACTCGCCGTTATTTAGATGGAGAGAAAACTCTTCCAAGTGTTCAAGCTATTAGATTCTGTTTAGTACCAGATTAGGAATCAGTGACCTACAAAGGTTAATTCGCAACGATATCCTTTTCTTACACAACCCTCTCTCGCCGGCTCTCTTAACAACTACACTAAAAAATGTCTGCGCACTCTCACAATTCTTTCTGAAAGAACTTCTCATTCCTGAATGTTAACAGAAAAGAGAATTCCAACATTTGTAAAGACAACAGCTGACAAAGCTGAGAGAGTTTATTGACCTCGCAAGTAAAAGTTGCGCTCAAAGAGTCAGCCAAATAAAATAATTCAAACATTTTGAAAAACATGCAAATTTATGAGTACAAAAAATACAAGAGAGAAAACTTTAAAGAGAAAAGAAGAAGCAAAGAGCGCTTTGAGTAAACCGAAGATGTGTTTTTTGTATGAAGTATTCGTGGAATTAAGCAGGGAATCATATAAAATAAAATTAATATAAATTATAATTTCTGAAAAAACCCACCATGTTATTTTTATTTAATTTTTAATAAATAAATAAAAGAAAAATAAAAAATAAACTACTTCTTGAAAAATAACTAATTGTCTCTCTTTTCCATTTTCCTCTCAATTTTGCAAACGCAGTTTTCCTCATTTCAGAAAAGCTCTCCCTCTCTCACTCTCTTCCTTCATTTTATAAGATGCGGAAATAATGCATTTGCTAAATATTTTCTCTTTATTTGAAAGCTTTTTCTGCATTGCTTGCTACTCACTGAAGCTTTCGCATGCATTCATTGCATTTCCACTCTCCGATTCCACACACACACACACACACATGCAATGCACTGAGAGCTGAGAGTGCAAAACTGTCAGGGTTTCAGTGCGACCGAGAGAACAGGAAGGAACTTGATCTTCATACTTGACAAACGCTTTTGCACAGAGTGCGCGCGGCGCTGAGACGTGAAAAAGTTCAAGTTGAATGTCAGAGGCATTCATAGAGAGAACACAAACCGCCTTTGGCAGAGAGCGAGAGGGAGAGAGAGAGAGAGACTAATCTACTAACTAATCTAGAAGGAAAGAATTAGAGAGACACAGAAGTAGGTGTGTGCGTGTGTGTTTGGTGCGATTTGTGGGAGGTTTTGAGAGAGGTTGTCGTTGTTATTGTCTCTTGTCGTCACAGAGCTTTCATTGCTTCTGAATGCATTCTGCGCTCATTTTTTGTTTGCAAATTTTTCCAGAACGTGTGTGTGCATGTGTGTGTGTGTGTGTGTGTGTATGTTTCGTTATTTTGATGAGAGTGGGCGTTGTACACCGAAGCTCTACAAGTGGTTCGGACTAACCAAACCTAAGCAAGAATTCAGTATTTTCGTGATCTACTTTCGACCTCTCCGAACCCCACAGAAATTCACAGCGATTTCGCGATGATCACGGAATTGAAAGGATTTTTGTAGACACTAGAGATCAAATCGCTGCAGATATAATTACGGAAAATGTTGAGACCTCGAGATCATAGCAATTTTAAACTTATTTGAGAAACACGCCGCCTTTTCCAATCGAAATAAGATGTGATTTGCGATTTTTCTGCAGTGATGAGAATCGCTGAAAGTCGAGATCAAAGAGATGCCTTCGGATCGATTCGATCAAATTATCTAAATTTTATCACACCCTATCTGGCGATAGTAAAATTCTTGATATAGCAATTTAAGTCGCAAAAGAGGCGATAAATTTTGAAATATTCAATACAGATAAATTTTTAATAGATAAATTTTATTGTTTCTCTCTTCTCAATTAGCACTCCCAACACGTTCGAGTGTCAATTCGCGGTGCATCTGAGGGAACGCTAGCAGCCAACCAACTGAGTTCTTGCAGCGGAGGAGCGAGCAAAACGTGAATGCAGAAAAGCGCAGTAAAATCGCACCCATTGACCCAGTTTTCGTCTGTTCAACCCGGAAGCAGCGCTGCGCATGCGCTGGCGGCTCCCCACCGAAAGGCGCCGCCCGACGCCTGCTAGAAACAAAAGCGTTTCTAGTTGGAAAAACTCGGCGATGAGTTTTTCATCCACTTCAGTGTACATTTTTCTCTGCAACTCGATGCTTCCTCTTCCTGCAGAGATCAGTTGATCAGTTTGTGCTGTGATAGCTCGTGATTTACGGTTAGTTTAGTCGCAGCAGCCGCCTGCCGTGTCTTCCAGATCCAGCAACAGAGTCTCACGTTTCCTGCTGTCGTTGCTCTCTGCAGAAGTGGCCGCTGGCCGCTGCCCTCCCTCTCTTTGCTCGCTGAACTGCAGCGATCACGAAGGCAGCCAGAATTCCTTGCTCTCCCAGCTTCGGCGACTGACCGCCCCCCTGTCGCTCTTTTTCCTCCACCCACGAGACCAAACTTCTCATTTAGATTTTGCAATAGAATACAAAATGGCGTCTAACGGTTCGTTTCTATTGCGGTTTTCTCTCTGCGCGCTCCGCTCGCCACATAACGGGTTGACTAACAGGCTGCATGCAATTTTGAGCGGTGAAGAGAGAAGATTTTTGAAAGCATGCATTGAAAAAAGTGTTTTCCTGCTTCTGCCGTAAAAAACTGCACAACACGCTACTGCAAACCTCAAGAGAAAATTTGCTGATTTTCATAATCGGAGTTTTTTCTCTGTCTGTCCCTCGCCGCAAGTCTGCTGCAAGCTCGTCTTCCTCAGTTGCACGCGCTTGATGCGCCAGACGATCGTTTGAATGGCTTTGAAAAGTGGGTGAATGTACAGTTTCAGTTAAGTGCCGCTGCATCTGGCCGCGCGCAGGGTTGCCAGGTGTCTCAAAAGGTTTTTCGGTTGAGTGTTGCAATTTGAGGTGAGTTTTTATTTAGCAATGAAATTTAGTTCTTCTTCAGCACAACAAAGAGTTTTCTTCTTTAAACTTCAAGATCTACGCTTGAATTAATCTAGAAAAGCTAGTAAAAATTACTCTTTTAAATCAAATACACCTGGCAACTCTGCTCTGCTAATTATACAAAAAAGGAAACTAAATTTTTGCTAGTTTTTCTAATGTTTGCATTGTGTGCTGCCTTGGCAATGACAGTGAGCGAGACGAGAAAATGTTGAGGTGCGAAAATATGCATTTAAAACTGCATGTCAAACACAAACACACCTGCCAACTGCAAATACTCACTACATGCAGACGCCACCGTAGCGATGAGTAGAAATTTCCACTAACACTTGACAGCCCGTGCACTGCAATGATTTCGCATGGCCAACTCAATCGCAGGCAGCCAGCTACCCACTCGGAGCCGCACACCGGCAAGCGAACGCTTCTCCAGACTTGACTTTCATCCGAAATACACACTCGTGCAGTCGAGCGTATGTAGGATTTTTTCCAGGAGGGACGACAGAATATTCTCTTCGACTTCGACTTCGACTGGTTTAATTTTCAAGAGGGAAGGGAACAGCTGCCAGCTCGGCCCCCCTTCGTACGTCCGTGCTCGTGCTTGTACTCGGCTAACGCTACCCGCTCGAATGAGCGAGCACAACCGCTGGTTCTCTCGCGCAAAGCTTCGATGCTTGTGTGTCTCTCACGGCTGTTGCGGCGCCTGTTGAGAGCCGAAGCTTCGTCGTTGCATAACTTTCGTTGGCAAACTTCGTGCGGCTGGTGGGCAGACGAAAGGCCAACTCCGGAACTTCGGAGTTCATTCGCCTTTTGCTCTCCATTCATCCGCCGAGGCCACCCTTTTCGGGGACTGGGGGCTCTTTTTCCCTACCCGTGTTTTTCTTTCTCTCAGCCCGGCGTTGGCGTCTGACTTTGAGCAATTTATTGGATGAGGATTTCTAATAAAAAAAGTCAGAAGGAAAAATATAGTAATGATTTTCAAAGGAAAGTAAGTCGCAGAAAGTCGAGAGTCGAGAGAGAGGATATCTTGAGCTCAATCCCCGCTTCGACTGAAAAACCCAGTCTCAGTCACCATTATCGTCTTTACTAATGAAATCCGTCTCTTACTTTCGAGACCCCTTTTTCTGAGTAAAAATAGGCGTGTCCTGTTTTCCATAATCGCATCCTTTCAATGCCTTTCTCCTTTTTTTATACTAAAGCTAACAAAACTTGCTATGTTTGGTTGTTGTTGTCGCCGTTGTTGCTGTTGTTGTTGTTACTGTTGTGATGGATGCACAGACAAACTTGCAAATCAACTCAGAGTTGGTTGCCATCAGCTCATCGATGGTTCACCGCCATCATCAGAAAGCACGACTGAAGAAATTCAAGAGAAAGAAAGGCAGAAGAGAGTTTGCAGGCGCGAGTGAGAGTCGGAGAGCAGCACTTCGAATCGCGCGTCGTGTTGCTGGCAAGGAAAAACAAGTCGATGGAAAAGATCGCGAAACCGCTATGCGGCGACGTTCACTCGGTCGCCAGAGTTCGTTGGCACACATTTCGGCACTTGCTTCGGCGAGCGGCGAGCGGCGAGCGGCGAGCGTCTGCTGGATGGCGGCGAGATGGGTGGATCTGGCGGGGACGGGCGGACGGGTCGAAGTTGGCTTCAACGGATGGCTTTCGCGAGGCGAGCGGCAGCGAGTGATCTTCCGTTGACTCCTTTCATTGTGCGAAATCATAGCTGTTGTTGTTGCCTTAAAGATCAACATGAGCGGCGCAAAAACAATTATGAGGCGGAAAAAAACGCAGTTGATTGCACTTACATATGTAGATGTGTAGGTAAATCTTACACGAACATTTTCTGTCGGATTACATAATATCATTTATAATTAAAAGAAGCGGAGGTCGTTGTCACAAGTCACAAGTCAAGTCGGAAGTCAAGTTACAAATAGAGTTGCAAGTCAAGTAACAAGTCAAGTCACAAGTCAAGTCACAACTCAAGTCACAAGTCAAGTCACAAGTCAAGTCACAAGTCAAGTCACAAGTCAAGTCACAAGTAAGTCACAAGTCAAGTCACAAGTCAAGTCACAAGTCAAGTCCCAAGTCAAGTCACAAGTCAAGTCACAAGTCAAGTCACAAGTCAAGTCCCAAGTCAAGTCACAAGTCAAGTCACAAGTCAAGTCACAAGTCAAGTCACAAGTCAAGTCACAAGTCAAGTCACAAGTCAAGTCACAAGTCAAGTCACAAGTCAAGTCACAAGTAAGTCACAAGTCAAGTCACAAGTCAAGTCACAAGTCAAGTCACAAGTCAAGTCACAAGTAAGTCACAAGTCAAGTCACAAGTCAAGTCACAAGTCAAGTCCCAAGTCAAGTCACAAGTCAAGTCACAAGTCAAGTCACAAGTCAAGTCACAAGTCAAGTCACAACTCAAGTCACAAGTCAAGTCACAAGTCAAGTCACAAGTCAAGTCACAAGTCAAGTCACAAGTAAGTCACAAGTCAAGTCACAAGTCAAGTCACAAGTCAAGTCCCAAGTCAAGTCACAAGTCAAGTCACAAGTCAAGTCACAAGTCAAGTCCCAAGTCAAGTCACAAGTCAAGTCACAAGTCAAGTCACAAGTCAAGTCACAAGTCAAGTCACAAGTCAAGTCACAAGTCAAGTCACAAGTCAAGTCAAGTCAAGTCAAGCCAAGTCAAAAGTCAAGTCACAAGTCAAGTCACAAGTCAAGTCACAAGTCAAGTCACAAGTCAAGTCACAAGTCAAGTCACAAGTCAAGTCACAAGTCAAGTCACAAGTCAAGGCAGAAGATAAGTCACAAATCAAGTCACAAGTCAACTCAAAAGTCAAGTCAAGTCACAAGTCAAGTCACAAGTCAAGTCACAAGTCAAGTCACAAGTCAAGTCACAAGTCAAGTCACAAGTCAAGTCACAAGTCAAGTCACAAGTCAAGTCACAAGTCAAGTCAAGTCACAAGTCAAGTCACAAGTCAAGTCACAAGTCAAGTCACAAGTCAAGTCAAGTCACAAGCCAAATCACAAGTCAAGTCACAAGTCAAGTCACAAGTCAAGTCACAAGTCAAGTCACAAGTCAAGTCACAAGTCAAGTCACAAGTCAAGTCACAAGTCAAGGCAGAAGATAAGTCACAAATCAAGTCACAAGTCAAGTCAAGTCACAAGCCAAGTCACAAGTCAAGTCACAAGTCAAGTCACAAGTCAAGTCACAAGTCAAGTCACAAGTCAAGGCAGAAGATAAGTCACAAATCAAGTCACAAGTCAAGTCAAGTCACAAGTCAAGTCACAAGTCAAGTCACAAATCAAGTCACAAGTCAAGTCACAAGTCAAGTCACAAGTCAAGTCACAAGTCAAGTCACAAGTCAAGTCACAAGTCAAGTCCCAAGTCAAGTCACAAGTCAAGTCACAAGTCAAGTCACAAGTCAAGTCACAAGTCAAGTCACAAGTCAAGTCACAAGTCAAGTCACAAGTCAAGTCAAGTCACAAGTCAAGTCACAAGCCAAGTCACAAGTCAAGTCACAAGTCAAGTCACAAGTCAAGTCACAAGTCAAGTCAAGTCACAAGCCAAGTCACAAGTCAAGTCACAAGTCAAGTCACAAGTCAAGTCACAAGTCAAGTCACAAGTCAAGTCACAAGTCAAGTCACAAGTCAAGTCACAAGTCAAGTCAAGTCAAGTCACAAGTCAAGTCACAAGTCAAGTCACAAGTCAAGTCACAAGTCAAGTCACAAGTCAAGTCACAAGTCAAGTCACAAGTCAAGTCAAGTCACAAGCCAAGTCACAAGTCAAGTCACAAGTCAAGTCACAAGTCAAGTCACAAGTCAAGGCAGAAGATAAGTCACAAATCAAGTCACAAGTCAACTCAAAAGTCAAGTCAAGTCACAAGTCAAGTCATAACTCAACTCACAAATGAAGTCACCAGTTGTAAGTCAAGTCACAAGTCAAGTCACAAGTCAAGTCAAGTCACAAGCCAAGTCACAAGTCAAGTCACAAGTCAAGTCACAAGTCAAGTCACAAGTCAAGTCACAAGTCAAGTTACAAGTCAAGGCAAAAGATAAGTCACAAATCAAGTCACAAGTCAACTCAAAAGTCAAGTCAAGTCACAAGTCAAGTCATAGCTCAACTCACAAATGAAGTCACCAGTTGTAAGTCAAGTCGTAAGTCGAGTCACAAGTCAAGTCACAAGTCAAGTCTCAAGCGAAGTCAAGTCAAGTCAAGTCAGGTCAACTTTATCGCCGAGATTCAATTACAGTTTAAAAATGCAATTTAAATTCTCGAATTGACTTCCTTTATTACAGGCAACTGGGGCGAGAGGTGCGAGGAGCTCTGTGGGATTTGAATCCACATCCACTCCACAGCTGCAGTAAGTGAATTTATCTTCTTCTCTGTGCGAACTCCTTCTGCCGCTTTTTTACACACAGCAGGTCTATAAATTGTTGTGTTCTGAGATCTGATCGTCGGTTTTCGGGTTGAGGACATCAGCAAAAAACCACTTCATGCCCACAAAGGAAATTAAAATTTCGGCTAGCGAGAGAATTTGAGGAGTAGAAGTTATACGTGGCTGCCATTTTTGGACTGGATTGAAAGTAAAGGAAAAAGCAGAGGAAATACTAAGCAAAACTAATAACGTGGACGAGAAATACGACTACACGGAGTCATAAATAAAAACCGCGCGAATTCAGCATTCAAGTCGCTGGATTGCAGTTCCAGGTGCCACTCCAGCCGCCTCCTACTCAGTGCTGCCACGGATTGCGCAAACGCTGCAGCTGGCGCAGTCTGCGCGGACGCGAACGGCGACAACAATCTAAAATTCTGAAAGGAGTGGAAGGAGCTCGGGAAGCCGCCGAGCCGCCGCAGCGCCGCAGCGCAGTGACAGCCTTGTCCGCCTTTCTCTGCAATTTTCCAGGAAAAAGTAACAAGAAAATCGCTTCATTGATGGTGGAGTAGCTGGACTGTGACAGGGTTGCCAGCGCGTGTGTTTTTCCTCAATCATCTGTTTGAATTTCATTCCAAGCTGATTTATAATTTACTAAAAATGTAGTCGATCAATCCGAAGCAATTGAAAATAACATCACAACAACAAATTCGAATTCAGTTCGTCTTCACCTCGGAATTAAATTTTCTACAACATTTAATTGCAGTTTATTTGCAGGAAAACAAAGTGCAATTCAGTTGGCAACCCTGATATGGCTGGGGCAACTTTCCCCTCCCCTCCCCCTCTTGCCCGCTCCTGACCATCCAGCCGTTCCCTCGCCCCCTCGACCATCCCACCCACCCAGCGCAACTTTTCTTCTTTCATTTTTTCAAATGTAAGCTACTCGCGGTCGTTGGCTTCTCCGTGCGCAGGCAGTTCAGCGGCGGCGATCGCAACAGCATTTCTTCTGCGCTCGGTTTCGGTGCTCAACTGCATTTTTCAGATCCGCTCAGATCCGCTCAGCTCCGCTCAGCTTCGCTCGGCTTCGCTCAGGCGGCTCCAACTGCCACGGCTGCAACTGCTTCGGTTGCATTTTCTAAGGTGATTCGAGGCTGTTGGTCTGATTTTCTTCCTGGCTGCTGTTTCGCCGCGCCGCAGCCGATTCTGGTGGCCTGGCATGAGGAAGAATAAACGCGGCGGCGCGACAACAATTTCTACATACCGACGAAGTATTGCAGCAACTCGTTTTTAGTTAAGCGCGGCGCGAGTTTGTCTCCTCTTTTCCTTCGCACCGAGAGTCGTGAGGGGATGCAATTGATGTTCGGCGATTTTTCGGCTTAAATGGTTTCGGCCGAAGTTGTGTTTATTTCGTGCTGACTGAATATAAATTGGAAGCATTTTTAAGAATGCCACAGTTTCATTGTCAATTTAAAATTGTGAGAAATATTGTAGACCCATCAAGTAACGGGATCCGCATGAACGCACGCATTTCAGAGTGGGATTTTGAGTGTTGCCACTTTTTCAAGAAAACTGTACGTGCTTTTCAAGATGAAATCATACATTCAGCTAGAAAAGACAGAAATTCAAGTAACTGAACACCTCCAATAAACAGCTGTGGAAAATTTTTAATTAGAAACTTAGAAACTCCTCGATTTTGTTGCGATTTTAGTTATTTCATTGCAATTGGTTGCCTAGAGCCACCATAATTATGGTCGCTTTGAATTCTTCGTGGAAAGTTCTTCGCTCGTGCAGCTCAAGCGATTGCAAATTCTTAATGAGGCATTCAATGCAATTTCTGGAAATGTTTTCTTCTTTTCTTTTCCAATTCAATGTCCAGAATTTTTTCTGTGCATTCAGTGCAGTCACACACCGCGCTTTCTTCTTCTTCTTCTTCTTTGCACCCACCAGATGAAACGAAAGACTTAAGCGAGCAACTTGCAAAACCGCGAGAACCCAAAACCAACAACAACGATTCGATTTGTTACTCCACACCAGCAGCCGGCAGCCGGCAGCGTGTTGATGGTCGATGGTGTTTGCCACTCACTGACTGGTTTCGCTCCTCGTGCTCTCCCTCTGTCCCTCTCGCTCACCCTCCGCTCTTTGCCTCCCTCCACCACAACGTTATCTTCAACATTTTTTCTTTGGTATTCTCTCTCTCTTTCTCTTCTCTCTTGCTTGCAGTTTTGTTGGTTTCTTAAGCTCACTCTGTTTGGTTCAACGAACTTTCAGCACAAATCTAGGCTAAACTCTTCGCTCTGAGTTGCAATGAAAACGAAAAGTACCGTAAGTTTACCGCTATTTCAACTCCAGAGCAATTGTGTGCGTTCGTGTGTGTGTGTGCGTGTGTGTGTGTGTGTGTGTGAGAGAGCGGTGGAGTGAGTGTGGCTACGTGGTGCGCTGTATTTTGCTCAGCGGTGATCGAGTGTGCTGATCGATGATTGTTGATTTCTGATAGAAATCATAATTTTTGTCGTTGTCGTGGTTGTTGTTCGTGGTTGTTGTTGTTTTTGTTGTCGTTGTTGTTGTTGTTGTTGTCGTTGTTGTTGTTTACGAACTTAGCGGCCTTTAATCCCCCGGTGGTGGGCGGAAATCCACTGAATCACAATGTTTTCCTCAAAAGTTATTACAGAAATTCGCTAAAATGCCACAGATTTTTAAAAAGTTCAGCGAATAATGGAATGACAACAATTCGGAGAAAAAATAGCAACAATTAAGAGATAAAATGGCAACAATTAAGAGATAAAATGGCAACAATTAAGAGAAAAAAGCCGACCAAAGTGTAAAAACCTTTCCAGCAACAGCAGCAAAAGTTCTTAAGAACAACAACAAGTGGTTAACACCGCAAATTGGTGAAAGTTTTTTACGGACTTCTTGTTTACGTTCTTATTTACAGCTTCGTTCGTGAGTTCTCTACGTTGACGAGACGGAGAGTCGAGTTCGGTGTCGTTGCGGCTATTTTTCTTTTGTTGCTTTATTTGTGGTTGTTGTTGTTGTTGTTTTTGCTGCTATGCATGAGAATTGAGAGCTCTTATAACGGCGCTTCCCGAAGTGCTTTGAACTCGGACTGCAGTACAGTTTTTGTTCTTAACTCTCTTCTTACTTTTATAATGAATTCAATTTTATGATTGCTGCGAATAAAACTGAAGAAATTAAATAATATTATGTTTTTGTTGTTGTTGCTGTTGCTGTTGCTGTTGCTGTTGCTGTTGCTGTTGCTGTTGCTGTTGCTGTTGCTGTTGCTGTTGCTGTCGTTGTTGTATTTGTAAGGACAACTGAACTGACTAAAGAACATGAGAAAAGAGTTAAAATGAATATTTAAAATACCAGAAAAGAATGCTTAAAAAATTAAAGTTAAAAATAATTAAAATTATTTAAATTTATTAAAATTCCACTATTTTTCGCTCTAAAGCTGAAGTAATTCTGTGAGATATCAAAGTGTTTCGAGAATTTTCGAACTTCCAGAAGAGACTCCATTGAAATCATTCAGTGCCGTCTCTTCGTGAGGGAAAAAATCACAAAACTCAACGCGACAGAGAGCCGAACTCACATAAGCACCGGCGAAGCGAAGTTTTGTGACCCATTTCGAAAGTTCGTGCGTTCATCACGGCGCCCGGTAGAGAGCAAGAAGAAGAAAGAACACGGGGAGAGAGGGAACTGCGGCATTGTGATGATCTTTCGTCAGAACGACTTTATTTGAGGTGCCGCGTGGAGAACTACGGCGGCGACGCGACAAACACGACGTCGTTCGTGGCTCAAACTTTATCAATTAGTATGCAGCAAACAGTTAATTCCTCGACAACATAAGCGAAGGCAGAGCAACGAATTGATGAGATGCTATGCGGTTGCTGTCGACGAATGAATGAATGAATGGGAGACCTGAGCGTACTTCAAATTTTGGGCGAGAAGCGACCCGCGACAGTTCGTTCAACTTCCTGCTGATCTTTCTTATTTCTTTGTTTTTTTTTTAAATATAAAATAAAACCTCTTTTCATCCACTTCATCCACTTCAGCCAACTACAAGTGACTTCAATATCGACTGACAAGCTGACCAACTGACTGACTGACTGACTGGCTGAAGCGAATGCAATCCCGAGTTCAATGCACTCCGTTGAACTTTTGCAGAAAGTTGCAAGAATTCTTCTGCGACGGCGGCCACCACGGTGTGCGAACTCTCGCAGCTCACGCCACATCGACGACTTTCGTTGCATTTCTTGGATTTACGACCAGTTCTGCAGCGCCGAGCCAGAAGTACCAGCAGCGTTCCGCGAAGAGAAAGGCTTTCTCCGGCTTGGCTGGCGCAGGCAAGAAGATTTCCATACAGTTTGCGCGAAAACAGCGCGTACACTGAGCGCTGATGTGGTGAAGAGCTGAAAGAGGAGAAGCCTGGCAAGACTTGTGAAAGGTTGGTTCTTATGTACCGATTATATAAGCCAAAAGAAGTTGATTCAGACAAGCGGAAAGGGGGACGGGGTAGTAAAATAATTCACGCTATTAATTCCATGAAGTTTATTTCCGTAAAACTCTTCAGTTCAATCCTTTCTTTGAATTCACTTCATCTCTTTCAGTGAATCCCTTTCAGTGATCCTCTGTGAATTCATTTATTTGGATCTTTTCCAGTGAATCTCTTTCAGTTCATCCCTTTCAATGAATCCATTTTTGTAAATCTCTTTCAGTGGATCTCTTTGAGTGAATCCCTTTGAGTGAATCCCTTTCAGTGAATCCCTTTGAGTGAATCCCTTTGAGTGAATCCCTTTCAGTGAATCCCTTTGAGTGAATCCCTTTGAGTGAATCCCTTTCAATTCATTCCTTTGAGCTCATCGTTTTTATTTAATTGAATCCCTCCCCGTTCTTCGCTTTCAGTTCATCCATTTAAGCGAATCCCTTTCAGTGAATCTTTTCCAGTGAATCTCTTCCAGTGAATCTCTTCCAGTGAATCACATTTGCTACATCTTGTCTGCTGAACACTCTCGTGAGAATCTTCTTCTGCGATGAATTCATTCTTGTAAATTTCCTCGGTTTTCTCTCTTTTCTCTCACCACTTTTAATAACTACTTCTCTTGACTTTTTCGGCGTCAACAAGCGATGAACTTTAATTGCTTTTTTTAACTCCATTTCAGACGCCGCAACGTTGATTTGGGTAACTCAGTAACTCTTCTCGCGGCGAGTGCACTGGCCTTCCTTTGACTGCCACACGATGATGTCGATGATGATGATGATGACGAAGGCATGGCGATAATGATAGTTGTGATAATGACTCTGCTGACGATACAATATTAATTCCTCTAGTTGTCAAAGGACGAACTCTTGATGTTCACTGAATTTTGGAGGAGAAAAAGTTCAAAAAACACTATCGAGGATGAAGAACTTCGAGTTCATTGCTGAGCATTCCGATGTTGGAATAAATTAGAAATACTGTAATTAGAGGATTGAAAATGAAAAAATTATATTTCATGTGTCACTAATATTAAAATTGAAGAATAATATTAATATTAATATTAAGATTAACAAAATTACTGAAAAATTAGTGGAAATCCTAATTGTAATTTTTGTGCGTGTGAAAATGAGAAATGAAATCGCTGAATTTTTCCTCTAATTCCAACAAGAGGTTTGTTGCTTAAGTCTTGCGTTTTGGCTTCTCTGGTTTTGAATGTAGAAAAGCTAAATAAGCAAAACAATTAAAAGCAGGAGTTTCACGAAGTTTAGGAACGGTTTTCATTATATTCTGCTATATTTTCAAAAAGTTTTTGAGTACCAACAATGCGCTGCTCCAACCAACTTTGGAATCCAACGATATCTCTCCAGTTTTCTCCAAGAAAACTCCATCTCCAAAACGAAAATAAGAATAAGGACTTGCTAGAGAAATGATTAAGCGGAAGAAAACTTCACTTTTAACATTTCTTGCCCACCCTCGAAAGACATGCATTTAAAACTCCCTTTTGTCTCTTCTTTCTCGCTTACAAACAGCGTTTTTACGGAAGACAAGACGCACCGTCGAAGAACATTAACCGAAAAAACGAAATCACGAAGAAACAATTCAACATGAGGGTCAATAAACTTCTTAGCCAAGTCACTCTTCGACCAGCAGGTTTTTTCTTCATCACTCGAAAACAAAAGCAACGAAACGAAATAAAAAATTTCGGCGTTCAATGACCCGCAGTTGCGTTCGCTCTTGACGGACGGTGATGATGATGATGATGATGATGGTAGTTGGTTGTCGCTTGTTTATTGGTAAAACAAAGGAAGGCTCAAGCACACGCATGCATTCGATTCATTCGCGCAAGAGGAAATCGGCAGCATTACTTTTTAGTTGCTTGCCAACGAAACTTTTAATTTTCGTTTGATATGTAAATCGAGTTTGTTGCTTCAATCCTTCGCCGGTAATGCACTGCCATAAAAGTGAAGAAGGATTTAAAAGCAGGAGGGAAGCAGAAGGCGATGTGTTAAGTAACGAAATTCTATTCCGGCAGATTTATTACCACGCACAACCTATAAATCACGAAAATCCTAACATTTCCTTTTACTTTCCGCTGCCTCTAACCGAATTCTGTATAAAATGTTCGCACCCGTACACGCAGAGAGAGAGAGAGTCTCGCCTCCACTCCCACACTTCCCGACTGCATTCCTGGAAGCAGGCTTTCACTGCAGTGTGGCGTGGCCTTTCTAAATGAGGGCAAGGCTGCGATTCCTGTTGCACACAAAGGAAGGGTTAAAAGGACGCGCACTCACCCACCTCAGCCATGACTCCACCGGGTTTACGCGAAACTAATAAAATCCATAAGAGCCATAAAAGCCATTAAAGGCGCAACAGGTACCGCGAAGGCCTTCGACTGAGCGGAGGCCACCACTGGACGAAAGGGTTGCTTTTTATGGCCTTTTACGACCTTGTTGCCAGCTCCCTGTCGTGCTGCTTGGCAAATCCGATCGGTTATTGAGTTTTACGGTTTATTTGTAAAGGCGGGCGAGTGCGTTTGATGGCACCTTCGACCTTGCTTCAGTTTCCTTTCTTCCCTACGCCGTGAGTTGGTCAAATGGTAGCACAGCGAGGACAAAAGGACGGAGTTGTTCGTGTCGCTCCACGTTGTATGCAAATGCGAGGAGCACATGTCGACCACCAGCCTAGCATGCGTCCATTAACGCAGGTAGAGCACGGGCAACCTTAAGACGTGCGCGTCCATCCGTCCTCATCTTGTTTTTCTTGGCATTCTTGGCTCAGACTAAGCAAAGTAATGGCGACTTTTTAAGCACGAAATGCTTAAATAAATAAAAATAGATTTTACTGGCTTAATGCAAGCAAGAGAAAGGAAATTCCATTCATTATCCAGGCGACTGAGGAGGCAAACCAACTTAAGAATCCTTTTAAAACTCCTATTCAACCTTCATTTTTCCACCGTAACCTTTTTTCGATGAAACACTTTTATTTGTTTCCCTTTTTTCCATTGAAAACTCCGTCTCATCCTGTTACAACAGATGTTGTGCGTTTCACTTGTTTGCGTCACTTTTTATTCTTCCTTGTTTTTTTTTTTACCCACTCAATCCTGATGGGAACTCATTCTGCGCGTTTTGTAAGAACGAAATTAGTTTTCTTTCTTTTTTCTCTCCTTTTTCACCGCAGAAACAAACAGTTATTAAATCATAAAAAACCCAGAATCCTTTTCTCATTCAGTTTTTGTTAGCCTTTTTAAATTCCCTTTTTAAGGTTCCCACCACACACAATTGTGCGAGAGTGTGAAGAATCCTTTGAATATTAGAAAGAGATAAAAAAAAAATAACAGTTGTTAGCGCGGTACAGGGGAAACAGTGCTGCTCACCTCTAAATTGAAGAATGAAGAGAGCGATAAAATCGCCCCCGAAATTCAAAATATAATCTCATAGAATTTCTTTCATTTGCGAGAAATATAATTTAATTAAACGAAGGAGACCGATTAATCAAATAATCGAAATGCCCAATTAATAGGTTATCGAAATCG
This sequence comes from Sicus ferrugineus, assembly GCA_922984085.1. Taxonomy (NCBI): domain Eukaryota; kingdom Metazoa; phylum Arthropoda; class Insecta; order Diptera; family Conopidae; genus Sicus; species Sicus ferrugineus. Next base: position 34,610,308 of record OV277350.1, on the reverse strand, counting down.
GTCGATTGAGGAATTAATCGAAAATGCTCGTCTAATGAAATAATCAAAAATGGTAAATTGAGCAGTTAATCGAATGCAGTCGACCAATCAAGTAATCGAAAAGTGCAGATTGATAGGTTAATCTGAAGGGATGAATCATTCAACTAGTAGAAAACGTTCGGTTAAGCAATTAATCGAAAGCGGCCGATTATTCAGCTAATCGGTAGCGGCGAGTTCAGCAATTAATCGAAAACTGGTGATCTTCCATATAATCGAACAGGGTCGATCAGTCAATACATCGAAAAAGATTGATTAATAAATTAATCGACTAATAAATTAATCGACTAATAAATTAATTGACAAATAAATAAATCGACTGATTAAAATTTTTCGATTAATTGCTACTCATTATTTGGCTAATAATCGAAGAGTAATTTTAATCGATTAATACGTTAGTGTTTTAGTCGACAAGAAAGAGAGTCCTATTAACCGTATATCGCGAGGACGAGACAAAAATCTTGGAACGGCAACATTTCTTCGTCGCATCACCTGACATCATCATCATCGTTAGAAAACCCGCTGTTGCTGTTCTTTGAAGTAAAACAACAACAAGAACAACAATAACTCCTCATACACTACCTGTCCTTGTAGATGAGCCTCACCCCTCTCCCCTCCCTATACCTACCCACTACTCATTCCATATCCAACATTTAATCCTCTTCCGTTGTCAATCAGTCAGTCACGCAGGATGCTTTGCTGGTATTTTCTCAAGAGGATCAAAAATCCAGCTACCAGACAGCAGAAGGATGCTCACGCGTGTGTGCGTGCGTGTGTGTGTGTGTTTGTATTAAGTGATAAGGGAAGAAAGAATTACGGTAAAAATTTTTGTGGATTTTTTATTGCATGTTCAGCGTAACTTCGAACAGCAAACATTGAAATCGACGGAAGGAACGTGAGGAAGGAGTGTGAGGAAGGAATGCGACGAAGGGGTGTGAGGGAGTAGGCGGGGCAAAGCGTAAAATATTGTTGTAACTAGAAGGACAATAGAAGAGAGAAACGGGTTTCTATAGTTCTTTGCTGCCTTATAATGGCAATCCTTTGATTTTATCTTGTTGCAGGTATTTGTAGTGTTGTTGGTTGCTGCTGTTGGTGTTGTTGTTGTTTTTGTTGTTGCTTTTGTTTTTGTTGTTGTTGTTGTTAATGTTGTTGTTGTTAGCGGTTTTCGTTTGAATTCAAATAAGGTTTCGGCATTTTTTCTTCTACTCATAAACGGAAACTAGGAGCGGTTTGCTGCTGTTGTTGTTGTTGTTTTCTCTCCCTCGCATTGAAGGGGTTGCGTTGTTTGGATGAATAGCGGGCTGCATATGTTATATAATAACGGTAAAACGACAGATTTTCATAATTTTTAGCGGAATTTCTCTTGTTCTCTTCTTTTGTTAGTAAAAATTGTTGTCTTTCCAAGCAAAGCGCGCGAAATAGCGGTTTCTGTTGATAGCAATCACAGCTGTTTGCAGACGTCCGGCTTTTTCTCTTCCGCGACAGCCGTCGAAATGAGCTCACAACTGCAAGGAACAGTTGGCAGGACGACGGGGTTGCCTTGTAATGAGTTGTTAATGCAGTCCTTCATGCGTGTGGCGCGTCAGAGCAGCAGCAGCATCTCCGGATGCCGCCCGGATGACGTAATTACAGCAGTCGATTTGTGATGTTAGACGGGGCTGCTGGCGGGCATCCAGCGACTGCTGCATCCTTCTTCGTCGAACGTTTCCGAAGTCATTAAACAGCTGCTGTTGTAACTTCAAACAATCCTTTGCGTCCTTCCGGCAGAAACGAAGTGTGAGTTCGCTACTTGAGTCGCTCGTTTCAAGCGCATTTGAATGAATGAGACACTCGTGCGCTGTCTTGCATCGTATTGTAGCTCAATTCTTCGCATTATTCTGGAAATATCGCCTCTCTAAGAACCGCTAAAAATCCCTCCAAACCCTTTGAAGAAAGCTGAAAGCCTCCTTCAACTTCTAAAAATCCTTTTAAACTCCTTGAAGAAAGTTGAAAAGCCAAAACAAAAAACTGATTAGCATTTGTTTATTCAAAATACGTACGTGAAGCCGCGAGTCATGCATGCAGCTGCGCACAGAAAGCCTGCAACACCCTCAGTACGCCTGCGAAAATCTCCTCATCCTCAAGTTAGGCCACGAAAATGCCAAATCCATTTGAAAATCTACAAATCAACTACCAACATTTGTCATTCTTGCCGACAGCCAGCTATTATTTTGGCACTTCTTTTCAATGAATTGCGAACAAAAGAAGAGACAAAAAAGGACAAGAAAAGCAACGCCAAATACTGACTTCTGGGAATCCAGTCGAGGAGAAGTGCGGTGCGGTGGATTCATGAAGCCACGACGATTTGCTACGCTCGAGTGTGTTCAGCTTCGCCAGCGACAACCTGGCTAATAATTTTTGCACGAGAAAATCCGCTGTATTTGCTAAAAAGCGTTCCAGATGTGACAGGTAAGAAACGGATCTGCAATCTCGGCGTTGAGGGCGTCCTCGCGAGGTTACTCTTGGAAGGCATGTAAAAAAACACGATGTCCTTGTTCCACCTTTTTTACTTTCCCTGGACTCTCGGTGTTCTGTGGTTGCCATAAAATATGATTTACTGTACGACTCCGCTCCGGAAATTCGCTTCGACAATAAAATTTCATGTTTAGCTTGCTGGTTGCGTAATTTTGGCCGTGTTGTCGTTACGCAAGATTTATGTGCTGGATTTTGTTATCGTGTTGGCAGTTGCAAACGGAGGATTCGGTTCAAGGATGCAGGATACTTTCTACTTTTTATGACTTCAGTGCTCTCAATTGTTTCTGTTTTAAGTTTCTAATGTGTTTTTCTTCGTCTAAATTGCAGGAAAGAAGGAAACCGAAGACGCGAGAGGAGAGACGAAGATGAAGCGATCAGAATATTGTGTGAAATGAGTTATTATTCGTTATTAGATAGGAATGCCGTGTTTCAATTTCGGGAACTCACACTACACTCAGTAGCATCGTGGCCTACATTTTCAATTCACTTCGCACCCGAACCACAAAAACTCTAAAGAATTATATTTGGGTCACTGGGGAAATTGAAAAGAAAACCCTATCAGTTCGGTGCCATTTACGGGTCAAACATGCGTCTGTATTGAGGTCACAGCAAACGAGGTCACGGCTGAAATGCACATCCTTCTGTGACGCCACTTCCGCATCCTGCCAACGGACGCCCAACAACATCCATCCTTCCTCAGCTGAACTCTTTCAGTCGTCAATTTAGAGGCTTCCAGCGCGCGCAAGCGGCTTCCATCCACTCGATCAATTGAGTGTGCAGTGTAAACGGCGTCCTTGCTGCATCCTCAGCCGCACGAAACCCGCTCCTGCACGAAATTAAGTGGCTGCAGCGCTTTTCCCGCGCTTACTTACCTACTTTTCCGCCCGCACAACTGTTTCCTCATTGAAGAGGGAAGTTTTTTAGCTGCTCCAGTTCTCAACTCGGCTTTTCACTCCCGAAGTAGACACGCTGATGACGGTTCTCTCTGATGAACCTAAATTAGATCAGATTACAGCGGTAGCAGCGGCGATATCGCGCGTAGAAACGACACGCAGCGTCCTCTCGACAACAATGTGGGGGAAAAAAGAACAAAAGGCAGACAGATTTTCTCGCGGATTTTCCACAGCAAGGATGGAGGGAAAACGAAGGGAAACCTAGGAAAATAATAGGAATTCATCTGCCCTCCACGCGCATTCAAAGGATTCCTCGATTGAATATCAGGGGCGCGGCGAACCCGTAACTGTTAACGTCGCTGTTTCGAGGGGCTGAATTTGGAATGAATTGTGTCAGGTGATGGTTGCTCTGCTCTGCTTGTAGTTCGATATTCACCGCTCTTCTGCTCATTTACAGTTACGGTCGGAGCAGCGAGAGAACATCCTGCGCCAGCGCTGTCTTTTTATTCATTTAGTTGCGTTTTTTTCTTTCAAATTCCTTCTCAACGCGGCGGCGACATGTTGCGCTTTCGTGGAGACGAAGCGGTTCAAGTTGCTCGCGCAATCGCACGATGTGACAGGATCGACAACACCTCCGCCCCGCGAATGATAGACGTCGTCGTCGCCGCCCGTCGACGCTGCCTAACGGTGACGCTGCAGATGATGCGAGGCGGTAATGACAGGTCGCGCGTAACGGGAAATTCGAAGGAAATCCGATGGTTCGAACAAAAGATGACGCAAGATGTTTCGCGTGGAATAAAAAGTACAACAATGAAATGAATTTCTTGCTTTAAAAAAAGGAAAGTCTTACGCAATAAAATGTAATGAATAACGCTGAGCAACCTCACGTAAAAGCCTGAAATAATCGAAAAATGCCATCATTTAAAAGCTTTTTATATAAATTTCGCGACTAAAGCGACAACTCTCAATCAAGTTCGCTGCTTAAGTCTTCCGTTTGCGGCTGCGATGCTTAAGAAGTTGAAGATTTTTCGAACGTGTCGATCTGCGAATTAATAGGCATTCTATCGAGTAGAAAATAAGCTTCGTGAACACTAGGGCATCCAGAAAAGACACCGGGAAAATACCTCCCCTCCCTCCCCCTCCTTGCAACGCGGTACAGAAGTTCTAGGAAAATTTTAATGAGCAGGGAAACTAATTTGCTGGAAATTTTCATTACGTTAACCGCAAATATTGCTTGCAATACACACACACAAGCATTGCTAACTCACACACACACTCACACGCATTTCTAACTCACACACACACAGACATGGTCGAGAAGTAAAACTAAGAATGACGCGAAAAACGTCGAACCGAAACTACAGTTTGAACTTTTGTTCGCATTTTTTCATACAACAGCAAAAAACTGCAGTAGAACCAGATAGAAAAAGGAAGAGAAAATCGAAAAAAAAGAACGAAAAATGGAAGGAAAGAAGGCAAGAAAAGTGTGCAAGAAGTTGTGCAGCTGCAGCGGCAGAAACCGACTGCAAGTCGCTGCTGCAAGTAGAGCTGCAGCAGCGTAGAGTGCAAAAAACTGCAACCAGTAAAACGAAGCCAACATTAACAACAACAACAGCAATAACAACAACAACAATAACAACAACAAGGGGAATAAAAATAACAGTAACAGTCATTTTAGCTGACTTCAGAGTCTGAATTGTAAAAGAAACTCAAGAACGAGAAATAACAACAGCAACAACAACAACTCTGCGAAATTCACTCTCTTCAGCTGCTGCCGTTGCTGCAGTTGTTGTTGTTATTTTGTTGTTGTTGCTGTTGTTGTGGCTGCAGAGAAATGAAAAATGTGTGTTAAGCCAATGACCGATGTTGTTGTCAGTCGAGTTTGCAGACAATTTTTTGCACAAGTAATAACGAGAAAAGCAAGCCCAACAACAACAACAACAACAAGGAAAACATGAAAAACAGAATAGCCGAAGAAGAATGAGAAGCAAAAGCAGAGGAAAAGAAACAGTTAAAGAAAAAGCGGCGAATATCAGCGCGCGCGCACGCACACAACAGTTACTCGAGCAGAGAGGCGAGAATATCATTGCTGCTGTTGTTGCTGTTCTAGGTGTTGTTGTTGTTGTTGTTGTTGGCTACACGCGCCTGCCCACGTCACACGGAGTGCGCGGTGATGGGCTGCGAAGAATTTTGCGTGGATGCAAAGTGAGCTGCTCTTCGTTTTGCTTTGTGTTTTCTCTCGTTTGGCACAGAAAAAGAAAAGCATTTGCAACCACAACAACAACAACAACAACAACAACAACAACAACTTTAGGACAGCAAAAACATGCGTGTTAAAGCGTCTCTCAGAGTAAACTTTTTCTCCTGTCTTTGCTAGAGTTATCGATGTTGTTGCACTTCTAATTTCGCAAACGATGAAACAAAATACGAAACATATTTAATATTGCAGTTGGCCGTTTTAAATTCTATACATCTGCAGTCATCGTTGTTGTTGTCGTGGCCTCGCTGTGCCCCATTACGTGCTGCTGTACCATTGAACTCGCCACGACTGAGACGACGACGACAACGCACGCTCGCAGTTCACGTTCATTCGCTCGCATTTGCATTGCGTTGACTCGCGTCAGCGTCCGCGTCCGCGTCCGCGCCTCGCCGTCGTTGATCGCCGTTTGCGTTTCTCTGCCACGTTTCTGCGAATACTTGACTTTTGTTCGCCGAGAGCCGTTAATTTGACACATATTCGCGGCACGAAATGTGGTCTGCAATTTCGGAGAGATGAGCACTGCCAGCTTTTCACCAGCTAGCTGGGATTTAACTTAGAATGAAGTTTTTTCGACCAGCGAAATTCCCTTCTGATTCCCCTGTGCGTTGAAATTATCGCAAACATTTGCGACTCACCCTGTATCGCGCCTGTTATCACTTGCTAACACCCTGTAACTGTGTAAAGATTTCAAGTTAGCAAAATTTCAATAAAATTAAAAGCGGGGCTACTATTAACCGACCAAGTTCGTTTCTTAAGTCTTTCGTGTTTAACACGCTCTTGCAAAACATTTTTTTGCGTTAATAGATTTCTTCGTATTTATTGTGGACTTTTCAGTAACTCCGTCGGTTGAAGCATTCAAGAATCACGCAGTTTTATTTATTTATTAAGTAAATAATTTCATCTCATTGAACTCTGTTAATATTTCCGAAATTTACATAGTTTGCCCTGGCATTCCCTCCGCCGAACGGCGTCTCTACGCGGCGGCTGCATCGAGTGGCTGGAGCCGGCTGTTGCCGCTCTGCATAAATTAGACTTCTTCGATCGGTTCATTGAACTCCGGCGTTCGGCGTGTTGGGTAACCGGACGCCGGCGCGCTGCTCGCACGCCTCGGCCTCGGCTGTGATATAATTTTCGGCTTTTAATTTATTACGCCGCTTCGCCGATTTTTAATTCGCAGTCGCTCCGCTCAAATCTTTGCGCACTTTTGCCTCGTCAGCTTGCGAATGCCGAGCGTTGGTGTGAATTTCCATGTTCGAATTTACAAGTTTGCAAATTTCTCTCCGCTGTTTCTGCCGCTTCGCTCTTCTTTTGCGCTTTTGCTCCTCTGAGCGCGGAACTGCCAGCAACTTTCGACACCTACTCGCCTCGGCTGGCGTTGGGTTTCTTCTCGGTCTCGGTGTATGTTGTGCACTTGACTTTATGTGCGCTCAACTATCTGTTGTTGTTGTTGTTGTTGTTGCTGGTGGTGGTGCTGCTCTTGTCGACTGCTAAGATTTGTCTGCGCTTCGGCGTTTCTTGCTGCTGAGGCGGCCGTCGCTGCTGCTGGTTGTTGGCTGGTTGTTGGCTGGTTGTTGGCTGGTTGTTTGGCTTGTGTGATTATAGAATTAGGTTAAGAGCAACGAACTCTCGTATACAGGCTTCATCCTCAGTGATGGGAGCGGCAAGGAAAGCGCCATAAGAAGAGGATGGGGGGAGCAGGAGGAGTGGGTGGAGCGGGTGGAGCAGGAGGAGAAGGAGGAACAGGTGGGGAAGGCGAAGTAGGAGAAAGAAGAACAGATAGAAAGGGAAAACCAGGTGGAAATGGACGACTAGATTAAACAAAAGGAGGAGGAGGAGGAGGAGTAGGAGGAGCAGGAGCAGGAGGAGAAGGAGGAGGAGGAGGCGCAGATGGAGGGCGGAGGCGCAGATGGAGGAGGAGGAGGAGCAGGAGGAGTAGGAGAAGCAGGAGCAGGATGAGAAAGAGAAGGACTCTGAGGAGGGGAGGGGCTAGAGGAGAAGAAGCAGAAGGAGAAGGAGTCTCAGGAGGAGAATTAGGAGCAGGAGTGGAAGGAGGAGCAGGAGGGGAAGGAGGCATAGAAAATAGTTGGTGTATTAATATATTTAAACTATCGTTTTGCAGAAATTGAGAAATTGTTCCGAGCTCGGTAGCTTCGAATATAAAATACGAAAGACTTAAGATGCGAACGTGAGAGGGAAATTCATCGAATAGAGAGGATTTTCCCCCCCAGAACTTTATAAATCAAACGAGTTTTTGTTGTTTTTAGTTGAGATTATCTTTCCGATTACTTCGAGATTACTTCATACAAAACCTGAATAGAAGTTGAACTCCTTGAAAGAATTATTTACTTACTTTCCTTCGCGGCGAATACAACAAAATATCGACTGTGACGTTTGTCTGGAGAGAGACTTCGTTAGCAAGTTTGCAAAATTGTTCGCTGACTTCTTCGCCTGACAGCTTCAGTTGATCGATTGGCATCTTCTAACGGTTTTCGCACTTTATTCGCACCAGATGCGGCTAACAAAAACAAAACCTTCCCTCGCGTGTGTATCTGCTGGCAATGAAGAAACAACAACCAGCAACAGCAGCAGCAGCAGCAACAGCAGCAACAACAACAGTGGCACTTGCAAAAAATTAACAAAACTTGCGAATTCTCTGGCGAGCGAATGAGTGACTGACGACTGACTCACTCACTGCAGTGAGTCTGCCGTTGAACGTGAAATGAGATGAAACGCTTTCGTTGTTGTTTTTGTTGTCGTTGCTACTGTTAGCTGCTTTCAGTTCTCTTGTTTGCTGCACGTTTTTATGTTTTCAATGATCACAGCGAGACTCGCTGCGCTTGGACTTCAACTTGGATTCGCGACTTCCGAAGCAATGCCAAGGCGAGAGCGAAAGAGCAGCGGCAGCAACAACCACAGCAGAGCTGTTGTTGCAGAGTGGGGTTACTCGAGGCTGTTGAACCAGTTACCCAGTGCCGAGCGAACGACAGCCGCCGATGCTAACAGTTTTGCCGATGCCACGGCGACAACAACAACCGCAGCAACGGCAACGGCCAGAGCAACAACAAGAAACCACGAAGGCGAACGAGGAGTCTTCGGAGCAGCCAATGAGATAAAAACAACAACAACAAGCGCGTCGTGGAGGCTGTGCAAACTATGGCGGCCGCAGTCGTCACTTCGAGATAAAAGCAAATAAAAACAACAACATCGTATTCGCACTGATCAACGATGTTGTTGTTGTTGCCGCTATTGACTGGGCGAGTAATTTTGCCAATCAAAGATTTCAGTTTATTAATTCGCGGTGAATTTTGTTTGTTTCTTTTGTTTCCTTGTGTTTTCTTTTTTTCCTAATCGGTTCTTTCTAAGATGTCATGTCAAGCAGCAGCAGCAGCAGCAGCAGCAGCAGCTGTCGTGATAAGTAGGCGAGTTCAATGGCCATCGGTGATAATTCCGCGCGTAATTGCCACGCATTACCGCGCACATTACAGTGGTAATGCGTGGTACAGTGCTGGCACTTGCGGCCAAACACCTTTTTCGCCAAAGTAACTTTCCAATGTTAGCCTTGTTTGGATAATCTTGGCTGTTTGCCGGGCATGAGTGGGTCTGACAACCAATGCAAATGTCAGGGAATGAAAAAAATTACTAATAATGACAATTCTCGAATGTGAATCTAGTTCGTTTCTTAAGTCTTTCGTTTTCGTTTTTGACGCAGAGGCCAGCATTAAGAGTTTCTATTCATCACAACTTTTTGAGGATTTAATTTTAATTATTAAAACATTATCGCCGACAATCCTCTAGAATCTATTTGACGATTCACTCGATTTATCGACTCATTCGATCTAATGAATCGATAATATCAACGATCAATAGCTCACATCGCGCTATTAAACTCTGAAAACTTGTTTATTCTGGCATCGCAGAGCAACGATGAATCAAATTAGAATCAGAAGACGTCTCACATTCCTATGCAGCTGTTATTTCGCATCTTTTGCCCGAAGACTAGAAATCGGGTCAAAAATTCAAAATCATTTGTTTGCTCTCCTCCACAAAATTCACGAGGAAATCCTTTCATGAAGAAATCCGTTCTCATACGGATCTCACGGGGGAGCGCAATTTGAAATGCAATTTTAGTGATCACATTACATTGATACGGAGAAGTTTTAGCAACAGCAATTTTCACACAAAACACATAGAAGAGCAGTAATAAAAGTAGAGGAAAATAACGCAATGCACGACTTCAAAAAGGAAGAAGAAAAGTCTTCATAATCATCACAAGGCAACATAACATCGTGTTTAGCACCGAATATACGTTATCGGCTATATAACTGAAACACCATATAATTATAATATCACTACTACACTCTGTCATCACTTGCATTATCGCCAACACAAAACTTCATAAACATTATCCTTCATCATTGAGACAAACTCACACCTTGAAAGATCAGTACTGAATGTCTATATCACTGCAGTGACTGTCGGTACAGCCATCGCCAACACCACCGCCGATTACAAGAACCCGTAATATTATTAGCCACCAAACACCGAGTAGTATGTCATTGTCATCACTATAATCACAGTAAAATTAGAGTCATCGACAAAACCATCGCATTTAACTTTACTTTACCTTGCTTCATTTATTCTTACCTTACCACTATTTACCTTACCTTACCTTGTTTTACCTTACGTTGGCTTGCCTTACTTTACCTTTCCTTACCGTACCTAACCTTAAATTACACAACGTTGCCCGGTTTACGTCACATAACCTTACTAAACTTCACCTAGACTTACCTAAACTTGAACTAACTAAATCTGAACTAACCTTACAAACTTTTCGAACCTTAACTAACCTTCCTGACCCTACCTAACCCTATCAAAAATTACTTAACCTTACTTAACCTTACTTTAACTTGCCTAACCTTGCCTAACCTTGCCTAACTTTGCCCAGATTTACCTACGCTTACCCCTAACCATACCTAGATTTACCTAACCACACCTGTATTTATCTGACTATACCTAGATTTACCTGACCTTAAGCAACCTTACTTAACCTTAGTTAATTGTACCAATCTGACGAACCTTAACTAACCTCAATTAACCCTACAAAACTTTGCCTAGCAGTACCTTACCTCACCCACTTCACCTTCCATTACTCTATCTATTGTGTCTCATCTGATATTTCCTTGAACATCCTAGCCCTACTTCCCCTATCTTAGGTTAGTTTTTTACTCGATTTTGTAGGCTGCAAGGAGAGATGTAATTTTCTTAATTTTTTTTTTTTTGTCAATACAATCTACGATCACCGTGTCCTTAAAATGGCTGCCACTAGCGCAAACGCGATTGTGGTTGTGATCACTGCACTCCTCACTAAGCATCCCTACCTCACTTCTGAGCCGATCTTGGTACGTCTGGACCAACCAACACTCGTAGAAATGGCACAGTTTTCGCTGTTTCCTTATTTTCAGTCTCATTCCAGTTTTATTTTTTCACATTGCAGTGAGCGTCATTTGCTGAGGGGGCAAGCAGAGGGCAGAACGCCTCCGAATGACCATTCTGCGAGCGCAGCAGGCACTAATTGAAATTCTGCACGAGTTTGCCTCCCCATTATGTAGGGAATTCTTGGGGTTTCTGGTTCATCGCCGCGTGCAAATGCATGGCCGTCACGGGTCGTCAAGTTATCGGCGATTCTTTCGCTTTCTGAGCTGCAAAAGAAATTTATTATTTATTTGATAATTGGTTCGCGACCCACTAAGCAGAGGACGGTGGTGGCTTCTTTCCGCTGGGGAATGTAGAACAAATATAAAATGGTCACCATTTGTTATGATGTTTTCATTTTATAAGTAGAAAATAGTTTTTTCATTACTTTACAAAAGTCTCGGATAACCTTGAACCTTGAATTACACGCATTATAAGCGAAGAGTTCATCAGCAAGAAATTAAAAATCTAAAATTAATAGTTTCAACAAAAAGTACCCAAAAAAAAACAAAACAGAAGGCGGCAAAAATGTAGAAGGAAGTCGTTGTTAGCGGAGTTCATTAGGCGCACCAGAAATTAGTGGCTCACGTTTGCCACTCACGAAGAGACGACGAAGAGGGCAGAGTAATAAGAAGAAGAGAAGTTTTACTGGAATTAAGAAGCAGAAGCGAAGCCACTTGGATTTTAGAATTTCGGAAATCACGAGAAACCCATTAGTATGAAAGACCATAAAAGTACGACAATAGAAGCAATTTATCAGAAAGCCAACAACACTTTCAACGCCCGAGTCAACGAACTTTTTAATTTCATTTTTAAAATCTTAACTTCTGTTCTTGTTCTTGCTTTTTCTTTCGTTTGGCTGTTTTCCGAAGAAAGAGCAAATTTCTTGGATAAATACGTAGAACAAGCAAGAAATGGTCAAAATAGACATTCTAAACGTGGCTCGTGAGACCACCGAAAATCCAAGAACGATAAAAAGCAGCTAACAGCCAACAGGAGCAACAGAAACACGAAATGGTTAGCAGCGAACTTCATTGAAGCACGAAGACTTCAGAATGTTAGACGTTCTTAAAGTCTGCAAAGAGGAAACGCTGGAACAACAACAACAACGGAACATTTTAATTCTTATAAACACGCAAACAATCGACGAGGAATAATTGTTTGTTGTAAGCAATTGCTTTTGGCTACAAATGAAAGCTCAACTGAGAGCAAAAATAACAAAACAGAACGAAAAAAAAATTGAGAATTTTTTAAAAATCATAATTTTTATTTTTTTTTTTTCGTTTTGTTCTTGTACTCGGCTTTCTCTTCAGCCCTCAACTTCTTGGCTGTCAAGATTGCTGTTGGTCGTTGAACTTAGCAATGAAAACGAACTTACAAAAGTTAACAACAACAACTACAACAACTCGGCACGAAACATGCAAGTAATGTGTTGAAAGAAAAACAAATTAAAACATCAGCAACAACAGCAACAAGAAACAGCAGCGATCATCGTCCACGAATAGCTTTACCAGCCGACACAACACAATTTCATACCCGAAAACTGAAGAAGAAGTCAACGAACTTGGCCACCGAAAAAGTTGAACGTATTCGTAGAATACAAATAAAAAAATGAAATTAAATTTTGTTTTCCTCTTTAAACACATCAATAAAATGAAAGGCGAAATATGGCGCAAGAGAGAGAGAGAGAGAGAGAGAGAGAGAGAAGAAGCAACAGAAAAGAAGAATTTGCGCGCAAAATATTGCGTGGCGTTGGTGGGCGGGTGTGATTTCGAGGTGTTCGTTGAAGGACGCCCAGGGTCGGGAGGGGAAAGAAGAGAGGGAGAGGTAGAGGGAGAGGGAGGGAGAGGGTGGTTAGGAGGAGGTCAGAAATTACTTTTAATTCATTGATTTTAAATGAGTTATTGTTGAAAATGAGTTCTTAAATTTCCACTAAATGCAGGATTGGATCAAGTTCGTGTCTTAAGTCTTTCGTTTAGCCTGTCTGCCGTGTGTCAGAATTATTTTAAGACTTTCATGCGTGCAGAAATGAAATGGTCCAACAGAGAAATAACAATTGACAATAGTTTAATGACTATTTCAATTCGATTAATAACTATTTAAATCGAATGCGAATATTTGTCGAAATTTGACAGATTTTTTGTTACACCTACGAATACTTTTCGTGCTTTCGAAGCCTTATTTCGTTATACTGACGAGTTGTTTTAACGCACGACTGACTATAAGATCGGCAAGATTTAGCTAATCTGTGGCGACATTTTGCAGGCAGGTAGCAGCTCGCAATCCAAGAGTGATGGACTCAAATAATGGCCATTCTAGCCTCCAACAACAACGCCAGCAATCATTACAGCGAAGAAGAAACAATAACTCGTACAAATATACACACAATCATTGCTGAGATCAACAGCAGCAACGATCTCCACCAATCAAAATCATGTTTCTTTGCAACAATTTCAACAATCAGACGCGCGCACAAACTCAACGCGCTGAGAACAATTTTCCGCTCTTACGCTCAATTTAAAATCGTAAGAATCTGTTAGAACGAGCTGCTGCTGTTGTTGTTGCTGTTGCTGCTGCTTGTGGTGGTAGGTGAGAGTGGAGGACAGTGGAAAAGTGAGAGAATCTCGCCTCCGAAAACCGGTGTTCACCGTTCAGCCGAGCGAATCCGCGCTATCATTTCTGCTGAGCGCACGGAGAGCTCTTCGGTAAAAGTTCTAATATCTGTTAGTGTGGTGAATGTATCGGTGTTAAGACACGCACACAAACACACACACGCACACACACACACATCGACAGCCGCTTACCTTTCACAAGCTACTCAGAAGAATTCTTACAAAACTCTTAGCAAAGAGATACCGAGTGCTCAGGAAGATTTCCGCGTTTAACCGCCGCTCCGCTGAAGAAGAGTCGAGCCGGAGCGTCGTGGCGCGGCGGCGCGGCGGTGCGGCGGCGCGGTAGAACCGGCCGGCGAAGAGAGGGAAGCAGAAGAGCTGTTGTACCTGTAATGTGAGCAGCAGAGCGCTAAGAACACCTGAGCACTGAGGAGAGATACTTTTGAGCGTTGAGAGCTCGAGCGATGATCACTGTGAGTTGGTGTTCGTGCGATCATCAGTCGCCCGTTTCGAAAATATATGTGATCGAGAAGTCTGACATTGAAGTCGAGTCTCATCCGCGATTCAGTTTTCCGTAAGCAACAACGCGATCAAGACACACACGGCAGAAAAATTCTAAGCCGCCGAGGAAAGACCATCGTTACGGCCAACTTTAATTTGTTGTAGAGAGACGGGAAAGCTTTGAAATAAACGTCAGGGACGGTTAATAATGGTAGAACTATTATTGCGTGATTGTGACAAACTAAAGCGGATAAACTATTTCAACCCATAAGACTGATTAAAAAAAAACAACAAGCCAATTTAGAAAATTTAGTGTGGAAATAGAAATGGTCTGAGAATCTTTAATAAGGTCAATAAGCTTAAAATCAATGTAAAAAATAGTCACACTATAAAAATAAAAATAAATCGCGCTAGAAAAAGTATTAAAAGTATTGTAATTGAAGTTCAACCATTTAATTGTTTCAAACATCGAATCGAAAGCAAGAAAAAGTCAAATAAAAACTTGGATTCGGATTATTTTAAAGTGAACTTCAAACAACATCGTTTCAAATAAGCTGGGATTATCATTGTGGCCTCCGAATGGTTTTGTGGATTATTTCCCGGTTCGGATAATTGGTTCATCGTGAAACGATATGGTAAGTTTTTGTTTGTTCTATGATATAATATTGGGAAACAACGTAGTTTTGTAGTTTGCCAGATTTTGCTTGATATTTGCAATTTAGAGGGGGGAAAAAGGAGCTTTTAGAAGGAAAAGAGAGCTTTTTCGAACGAAAAAGAGCTTTTTAGAACTTTGAGACATCAATCAAACAATTTCGAATAAGCAATTGTAATAAAAAGTTACACTGGAAATCTGTTAGAGACAAATCTTCACTCGATGCTACAGAAAATAAAAAAATGTTGCTGTCCATCATCGCGTTCCGTTGTCGCATCTCAAAACAAAAGACTTAAGAAACAAACGTGGGCGGAGGTTAATTGATTTCGAAGCGCACAAAAATTACAAACTAAATTGTAGAACACATTTTCCAAATATATTTCTTGAAATCTAAGAAAACGTTAATGAAATACACACACACACGCACACACACACACACACACACACATCTTCCATTAGCGTTGATTCCAAGTTGAAAGTGTGCAGAATGCCAGCTTAAAAATGGCTGTGAAAGTCAAGCATCGGGAATTTTCTGGAATATTCTTTCACTTAACAATAAAACAAAACTTTGCGAATATTCTTTGCATTAAACATTTTGAAAGAGTGTATTTATGTAATTATTAGCGATATTTAGAAATCAAGTTTGGAAGCTGATTTGAAGTTGCAACTTGCGGCTTTCAGATTTCGGCATTTCAATATTCTATTCTCTTTGCTGCTCCAATATGAGGAAACCAGCATTCTGTTGAACGGTTGCTTGCTGCTGCTGTCATCGCTTCACCCGCTTCGTCGTTTGATTCTGATTAAGTGAAGCAAGTTGGCGCGTTTGCTGTGCACGTCGTCGTTGTTGCGAGGCGCCCTGTATTTCGTTTTACTCGCCTTTACATCGAAGGAACGCTTTGTTTTACATAACACTTTTGTTTGAATTGTAAATTCGCTGACAGAGCTGCTGACAGAAATGCGCAATTGTTTAATTTAATACAGAAATACAGAATGTTAACAATTATTTTTGAGATCAGCAGCGTTTTTTTGAGATTTCTCTAACTCCGCGATTATTTCTCTATGCAAATACGACGATATTTTGCTAATAACTTTATTACGTTCGCAATAAAAACCTTCTAATTACGGGAACTTCTTTTTATTTAAAGCTTTTCCGTTAAAAGGAAAAACAGTTGCAATGCAACGCAAATGAAGCGTTTTTTCCATCTCAAAATATTTGCATCGAGCTGGCGTGCAGTAATTCTCGGCTTCCTAGATGAGTTTCAAGTTGCAAAAACCAAACAGCAACAACAACGACAATTAAAACGAAGCTTAAATAAGTTCGACGAGTGATCGATTGACTGAAAATGATAGATGAAAAAGGGAGGCAAAAAGCGCGAATCTATTAAACTTAATGCGGTAACTTCTTTCCAACAGCAACAACAGCAACAACAACAACCCCCCTACAACAACAACAACATTTATAAGTATATTATTATCTCACAGCTACCTGTTCGCAGTCAGTTTTCACAAAAAAGGCAAGAAATAACGCCGCAAACAATTTATTTCGCCTGTTTTAGCTGAAAACGAGTTTTTGCCGGGCTCGAGAAAGAGTTTGTAATTAATTGGAAATAGAATTTTAGTAGAAAAACACCTTGACTTTGACTTTATGTGACTCCGAAGAGCTTTGAAGACAAAAAATAGAAAACGTGAGGAAGTTCAGAGCGCGTCGTTGACTGGCACACAAATAATAAGCGCGAAACCAACACAAGCAAACGCAGATTTGTTTTATTATTTCTTTATTAGTGTTAAATCGTACTTTACAATTGCTTTCGTCCGACACACAGCAGTGGAAATGAAGAAGAGGATAGACGGCCAGCTGCAGTGTGCGCGCTCGTTTAATCGTTACACAATTTATTCCACATGCTATTCAGTTTCAATATCAAGGTCGTCTTATGTTAATTCGAATTGTTTCAAACACAATTACACGGTGAATATTCCGCATCTGTATTCGTCTGGCTTGGTAAGCGGAAAATCGCCTTCAAGATGAGCGATAGAAATGTGCCGGTTTGGGCGGGTAGGTGAAGGGCGGGGATAGCGAGGGGACCAGGGGGGGGGGAAGCGCAGCAGCGAGCGGGAAGCGCTTACGAAGTTTCAAGACACACGAAGTTCAGAGCGAGAAGAGAAAACAAACTTCGCTTTCTTCCAGAAGGAATTTGCAAGCGTCTTCTTTTCTTCTTCATTTTCAGAAACGCGAAAGGAGAGCAAAAAATTTAGCAATTAAAAAGGTTTAAAATTAAGTTTAATAGCTTCTTCTTCGTTGAAGAAATTTAGTTTGTCTACGAGATTTGTTAGAAAATTTATAACAGATTTAGTTTAGTTTTTTTTCGCAGCAAACAAACGAAAGACTGAAGACACCAACTTGGTTTTTACAAACGCTAAGCGAACGCTGGCACTCAAATGAAAATCTAAATTTAGAAACACATACCAGAGTGAACCCACACACACACATACACACACACACACACACATGAACACACTTGAATCCATCTAAGCTGATCTCTTCTCCGTTGAATCTCCATCTGCACTCCAGCAGAAGCCTTGAAATGAAAATGAAAATCCTCTGCGATTCGCAGTCGCTGTCGCTGTCGCTGCCGCTGCCACTGCTGCGTTGTCGCGACTGCGGCCACCGTCGCTGCCTGCAACAATCCTGGCAGTTCAAACGCTTCGAACGACGCCTGCAGTTTCGTTTTTCTATTACGCGAGAGTTTGTTGCATGCAATGCAAGCATGAAAAGCCGCAGCCAGCATGCATCGCGATGAAGTTGAGAAAACGAACCACTCACACTGAGTTACACCGAGAGAAATAGAAAAGGAAGTCAATAATTGAAAAGGAATTAAAGTTGAGAGTCTTGACTTTACTTAGAATTCTGTCGCGCGGCCCTCTGCTCCCCCTCGCTGAGCACTCCAGTTTCTCGCGCATCGTAGTTTCCACCTCCAGCAGCCGCTGCATTGAATTGCAGCGCAGCAGCGCTGAAGACTTAAGCGACAAACCCGCCCCAGCTGCGTCATACCTGCTGCAATTAAAGTCATTCTTTGCTGTAATTATTAGACGTACGAGCAAATTGCATATTTTAGCCCTCATCAATGCCGTCGGACGCAGGCAGCCACCCGGCCGTCGCGGTCAACACTCGGCGCGGCCGCGCGTTCGAGAGCGAAAACGGCGGATGAAGACGGTGCGCTCCTCGCTCTTGCTGCTCTTGTTTCTCGCATCCAGCCGCCGCATCCTTGCACATGCCAACCGCAGCGTGCGCGAGAGAGCGCGCGCGCGCAGTGCGAACGCCCTTCTGCGTTCGTTCATTCACTTCTCGCGACGAGTGCGTTTACCCCGGCTGGGGTTCTGCCCGCTGAGGCGCGCCGCACGCCGGACGCCCCACGATGGCCGCATGGCACGCTGCTCTCCTGGCCGCCGCGACCGCCAGACCTGCGCGACCACGGCCGCGACCGTGACTCTGCGCTCGGCCCCACTCTGCGCCGCGCTCACCCGACCAGCGTGCCGGACGAGGCAGTCAGTGTGGTACAGTGTTTTCCAGGTTTTCATTTTCATTTGCACGCTTACTCATCAGATGCAGCAGCAGCAGCAGCAGCAGCAGCAGCAGCCACAGCAGCAGTCAAAACAAACGCAGCAGCAGCAACACAACAACAAAAAGCTTATTAGAAGTCAATACAGTCGAGAGAAGAATTTTACTCTGCTGCTGTAAGAGTTCGCTGCCGCAGGAAGAACAAAAAAGGCTTCGGCAGAAGGGGCGACGGGGCAGCCAGCGCAGCGCAGCGCAGCGTGTTTCCTCGGCGCAGCCAGATACCAACACACGGCGGGAAACGAAACCAGTTCACCAGCTCAAGCCGCGCTTTGCTTGCCACCAACGAGAGAGGAGGCAGCAGACAACAGAGCGGCGGCAGGAGCGGCGGGAGCGGCAGCGCCAGCAAGCGGCTGCGTCATCTGCAACAGAATGGTAACAAAAAACAGCAACAGAACTTTCAACTGAACACGGGGAGTATGAAAGAGAGAGAGAGAGGGAGAGAGAGAGAGCGGGAGACTAAAAGGATTGACGAGGAATGTGGTGAGGGCAGCGAGGGGTGTCGGCAAGGGGCGGTGGAGGAAGGAAGGAGAGAGAGAGAGGGGGAGGGAGGGAGAGGCAACACATCAGGAATCACTTGCCGTGAAAAGGGCGTTCAACCGCTCACGCCGGTCGACGGCTTTATTATTGCTTTGATGCTGTTGTTGTTAGCATTCTTGTTGTTGGCATTGTTGTTGTTGTGCTTGTTGTTGTTATTGTTGCTGCTGTTGTTGTGCTTGTTGTCGTAGTTGCTGTTGTTGAGAATGGCATCCCAATGCGTCGCCTCGCAGAATCCGTGCATCGGAGCCAACATCGCGAATACCATCACCGCAACAACAACAGTAACAACAACACCAACATCAACTAGATCGCTTCTTTAAAATATGAAAAAAATGAGGAGAAAATTCACTCTTACTACCGCCACGCGGTCATCGGCCTCTGAACGCTGAACGCACGCGCACACGTTGACAGGCTTCGATTGCCATTCTTTACAAGCCCTTCAACTTTGCAGCGTGCGTGTGCGTGTGCGTGTGCGTGTGCAAGTGTGTATGTGTGTGTGTGATATGTGTGCGTGTGTGTGTGCATGCGTGTGTGTTTTGTGTGGCCGTGTGTTTCGTCCGCTCGTGATTCCTATTTAATTTGAAGCTACTTTCAAAAATTGCCCTTGAAGTTGACGGTCTGCTGTTCGTCGACTTCAGTCTCTGCTTTGATTTCTGCCTTTCTACGTCTTCATCTGCTGCCCCTTCCTCTTCTGCTTCTTCTTCACCTGCTGCTTCTTCTTCTGCGTTTCATACATTTACTTCTACCAACTAATCTTCAACATTCAAAGCCAAAGTCTTTGAACCCGAGCTGGCAAAGCTCGAAATAATTATGCAATTAGTGGATGGCGGAAAAATAAACGTGCGCCGAGGCAAGTCGACTTGTGGTGTGGAAGAGACTCCGAAAAGCAGAAGCCATTTGTTGCCATGCGATGGGTCGGGATTTTCGGTTTCCATTTCGGTTTCTTCCTCTTTTTCCTCCCGAAGCTGAGTGTTAGAATTTTCTATCCACAGATTTAACGCAGCGTTCTAAACAATATATTAGAATTAATGGTGGCAATTCGAAGGAGGGGGAGAGGGTTTGAAAAAGGAAACAAGAAGACGAAGAAAACAATTATTTTTGACAGCTTTGCAGGGTCATTAAAATAATTGTAGGCTGAAGGGAGGAAGGACGAGATAGTAATTGTAATCGTAAAATAGTAGAATTTAGATGGAGATCCTCTTTTTAGGTTCGAAATTTCGGAAAATGTAGATTAAGATTACTTTCTGATTACGACTCCTAGATAAACGTCACTTTTCGCTTAAGATTACTAAGTAATTGTAATCGTAAAAATGTAAAATTGAGACCACGATTTCGCTTTTATTCGGAAAGTCGTAAAAGTTGGGTTGCGATTCCGTTTCCATTACGATTACTTAGTAATCACTTTATGATTACTTAGTAATTACTTAGTAATCGTAATCTGAGTCCCTCGATTTTGTTGAAAAAGGCAATTCAAACTTTTTAGTCTTGACTATTTTATTATTATGATTGAAACAAAATTAACATTATTTTTAGGGACAGAAATTTCACGCATGTCAACCAAGAAAAGACTTCAAGATGCAGTCTGACTTTCAAACGAAAGACTTAAGACACAAACTCAACGAATCCAGGTTTCCCGAATAAACTCACAAGTTCTCCTCACGTTATTGAGATGCAAATACACACCCCGCATTTCTCACGCTCCCCTCCTGAGTTTTATTTTGAGCTCCATTTTAATTTTCATTCTCCGCAGAGCACTACGAACAACAACAACAGTAATGGAATTCTATTAAGTACCGTTACAATCTATGTTTCTGCCTTCCTCTCTCTCTCTCTCTCTCTTCATCGCCTGCAATTGTGAGCAGGTAATTTGACGCCAGAGTATTTGATTCCAATGCTGTATAAACATCTTCACACTCGAGCGCATTCACTCTCTGCTCGGCGGCAGATCCTCGAAGTGTTTGCATTACGGTACTCCACGGAGACACAAGGAGCGCCAACATTTAGAAATTCCCAATCCACCTGCACCTGACACCGCAACGGCCGACGACCTCGCCTCTTGCCTCACGCAACTGCACGCATGTGTGTGTGTGTGTGTGTGTGTGTCTAACGAACTTCATACAAGTGTGTTTCCAATGACGATGTTTTTTCCTTTGTCTCTCCTCTCTCTCCCTCTCTGGTCGGCTGTCTGCCGGGGCCTTCGCCGCAATTCAATGCAATCAGATCGAGCTGATCGAGCTGTAAAATATCAGATTTCATTATTTGGTTGACACTTTCGGCGCAGTCAGTGACAAATCCATTTAGGGGACGAATTTTGGCTGAGTGTGAGTGTGAGTGTGTGTGAACGCACCAGAAGAGAGGAACGAACACCTGTTTGCATGATTGCTGTTTTTTATGCATTAACTTTTCCGTTTCATTTCACTTCTTTTAATTGCTTAAGAAGATTTTATTATTTTTCAATGCAATTCCAACTTTTTCATCCAATGTGTTGACAAAATTAAAAGCAAAACTAATAAAAGGGAGGAAGAGAGAAAAAATGTCTTCTTACTTCTAGAAAGTTGAAATTCACACTTTTCAGAATCCAGCGGATTCCAACTTTAGCGAAATTAGCTCACACTTAATGCAGACCATTCGAAATACAACAACACTTGTCTCAGACGTCCATCCCACCTACAGATGGCTGCAACTGGTCAGTGGCCAGTCTCTGAACACAAGTTCGGCCAGCAGACGCCGCTCGGCCCGAGCAACAGAGAAGAAATGGAAACCGAGCTCGTTGCCCAGAGAGAACCGGAGAGGTGGTAACAGGAAAATGAGTAAAACAAGTTCGTCAGTTCAATGACCGACCTACTCAAGCGCTAAGAAGTTTCAAGTCTCGGTCTACGAAGAGTTTATGAAGAAAAACTCTCTCTCTCTCTCTGTAGAAGAGAGAACAAGGTTTTTCAGAGAGTGTTAAAGAGGCCACGGAAGAGATCTTAAAAGAGTTTTTCAAGAATTTTTTCAAAGAGCTCATCGAAGAGTTGCCAACTAACGAGGAAAATGTTACCCTTAGGGTTGCCACTAAGCAAATTTGAATGTGGCAAAGTTTTTGCAAGAATTAATCAATTATTATTTGTGAAATATTTCTATTACTCGTTTAAGTGTTAAAATTCGTAACTTTTATTGACATTTCAACAGTAAATGGGGAAATTTTGACAGCTTCTCTAAATGGCAACTCTGTTTGCATTGCTGCACCACTGTAAAGATTGCTGCACCACTGTAAAGATGTGCAGACTTCTGTTAATCTAACAGTGGGCGGCAATATTTTTGCGGGGCAGTTTGAATGTCATGAACACCGTGTACCGCGTGTTAGCCGCGACTGCCTGTGCGATGACTGTGAAATGCAACGGGAGCGAACCAGAAACTAAAGAGAATAGAAAACCGAAGGGTGTGTGTGTGTGTGTGTGTGCGTTTCTTTGTGAGAAAGAAAGAGAGCAAGAGCGAGAGCGAGCAAATATTGCAGAGTAACATAAATGAGCGCGAAAAATTCGCAAGCTTTGCTCTCGTGGCCTGAATAAAGTTCAATGTTGTGTGTAATTTCTAGAATGACGTCGAGGAGAATCTCGCCGATCGCGCCGAAAGAAAGAAAATCAAATTCATTTTGCTTTTTGCGTTAAAAAAAACGCCGAAAACAGCGGGAAATAAGAAGGGAAAACACTGAAATTTCAGCCGCGATCCATCGCTAGATGGATGGACGCTTCCAAGAACCTTTGGAAGCGTTTGTAGAACGCGCGTCCTGAAGGTCCGCCCGGCATACGAAATGAGCGCCGCACTGAAGCTCTTCGCCGATCGTCAGCAGCGGCAGTCTGTGGTCGCTGTTGGCTTCTGCACGGTGACGGCCACGTCTGCTTAACGGTTGTCGAGTGCGTTTGTGAAGCCAAACGGATGCGCGGCCACGTTTAATTGCACTGCATTTGCATGCATGCGTCGTGTGCAAGGCAGGCGGGCGAGCCAAGCGGCATTCGTCACTGTTATCACACCACGACCGCCGCCACCACCGCCGCTGGCCGCTGGCCGGTTGATGACACTTAAGTGTGTCACGCTGCTGCGTACGCGCGTCACGCTGATGTCACAAGTCGTGGCGGTGAGGAGCGACTGGTTTCTGGAGAACAATTCTTGAGTCACTGAAAGGCGGCAAAATGCGCCGAACAGGAAGCGGCGTGCGGGTCTTTGAAGTTCTTCCGAAGTGAAGTGCGAAATTTTTTTTTTATCTCGCTTCCATGAGAAATCGCAGTACGATGAGAAGTTGCAATACGAAGAAATTGCAAGAACAACTTTGGGAAAAGCTGAATAATGCGTGCGAAAATCGATTCACTCAATGAATCCTGTAATCACACCTCGCACTCTCTTTGCAGCACAAACTCTCCTCTCCGGTCTCTCTTTTTCTTCTGCATCCATCTCTAGCCTCGTCTGCTGCTCTCGTCGTCGTCTCTCTCTCTCTCTCTCTCTCTCTCTCGCTCTCCGAATTTCTACACTTCAGTGGTGTACTGCGCCGCTGCTGACGTTGCTGCTGCTGCTGCGACAGTTCATTCACACCCAAGGACGTTTACTACTACGTACAACAACAACAACAAACTATTTTAGTAGCAACACAGACAGAAACTTTGCAGACGGTGTATGCATCCATGTGTGTGTGCGTGTGTGTGTGTGTGTGGGTGTGTGTGTACGAACAGGACGAATGCCTGCAATGGGCGAACATATTTCTGCGCACCTAAAAATATGCAAGTTTTTTTAATATTTTAATTATAATTTGTTAACTTATTTAATTTATGATATATTTTTATTATAATTCTATTATCTTCTATTAATATTAATTATTTCATTTGATTTGTGGTTTTTATTTTTCTAATATTTTATTAAATCCATTTCTGTTCAGATTTTACCTAAAAAAAATTCGCCACAAATGTTTTTAACAACATTAAATTCCTCAAACAACCGTACATTTTCATCCGCTACAACAACAACAACAACAATAACAACAATGTAGCCAACAACACCACTACTAAGAAAGCAACAAAAAATTGCTGTATTCACACATCCATCTACGCTCGCACGCATACTAACTCGTGCATCACGTTAAGGTTGTTGAACTCATTTCGAGGCATCAGCAGCCAGACAGTCAACCCTAGAGAACAACAACAACGACATGTCGGCGTTAGTCGCCCAACGACGCCCATCTACACCCAGCCCCGCTCCCACTCTCTTCTCACACCACATCAACTCACCACCACCACCACCACCATTCAACCATCACACATCTTTTCTCTCCTTTGCAGTGTCTGCTTTCTAAATTTTGTCATTGCCAAAAATACTCTAACTGCAACAACAACAACAACAGCTGAGATACTCCTCACCCCTTCACCTCCCACCGCTCACACACACGGGACTTTTTAACGAGTAAATAAACCGAAACTGTGATTGTGTTTGTGGCGTTTTTTAATATACAAAATTCATTGCATATTTAGCGGCGCTTTCGCACTCGTATTTGAAAACATACATTCGGACAGAAAAGAAGCGATGGATTCTCATAGCCAGGCAAAGAGACGGAAGGAGGAGGACTGAAAAAGACTGAAAGAAGAGACGCAGTGAGAGAGAATTGTAATAATAACCTTAAAGAGTTATCGATTAATCGAAAGTGTTAATCGACTAAGTGAATAATAGCTTAAAAAAAGAGTTGCACAGCACACGATTAAGTTAAGATTACAATTCTCCACTTATTTCGCTTAATCGATTAATCGCCTTTTAACTAATCGATTCGTCGAAATTTAAGTAATCGTTAAAGCCATCGGTAATCTTTTCGATTAGTCGAAATGCAAATAATTTGTTCGACCGAAATTAATCGGCCACGTGAAGTCGATTAACAGCATTAGCGGGTAGTAATCGATTAATCGGTTAACTCGATTTCTAGGCGCTCTGATTTATAAACACGAGAGAGAAGATGGCGAAGCAACAAAGTGATGAAGGAGCTCCGACGCTTCAGCGTGATGGAACACCAGTGTGATGGAACAGACCATCTGAGCAGCCCAGCCGACGCAAAGAGACAGACATAGCGGGCGCCAGAGATACGAGCGCTACTCTCAAGAACAACGCCACGCTATTCTCTGCAGACTCGAGTTCTGCGCTCGTGCTCGCTTCCCTGAACGCGGTGTTGGCGTTGTTGTTGTCGTCGTCGTTGTTGTTGTCGTTGTCGTTGTCGTTGTCGTTGTCGTCGTTGCCTTCGTCATCGTCATCGAGCACAAGCACACGCACGCTCACCATGTTGTTGGCTCGTTCTGTCCTGCCGGCTGCCGGTGTTCGCAGTTCGCAGTCCGTGCACCTCGACCGACTGGTTGGCTGTGGCGTGCGGCGTGCGGCGTGCGGCGTGCAGCACTCGCTTCGTGCTTCGTGCTTCGTGCTTCGCGGCAGCCAGCCGAGTTTTCAGTCCTATCCTGGGAAGTTGACGCGTAAGGCAGGTCAGGTCGGCCTCTGAGGACGGCCGCAGTGGATCTTCTCTGGAAGCGAGTGCTGCCGCCGGTCAACTGACTGCAAATTAGTCTAGTCTTCATCTAACCGAAGCTGTATTAATTAATGTTATTGTTGTGCTAGAGTTAAGTGTAGCGTAGAGCAAGGAAGGCAAGAGTCGTCGACGTGCAGGTGGACGCTCGCAAATACCACACCATGTGTTCAGGACGAAAGTTTGTGAAGAAATATCCGCTATATTTTCACAACGCATTCGAGACAGTGAATTTTTTCAAGTCACGCTTAAAAGTGAAATCTTCAAATTCGAACTAACAAAATAAATATACAAGTCTGTAAATATCGATAACAATTATAAATAGAAAAACTTGCAAAGTTTGTAAATTAAAATCACGCAAAACGCTTACTTTAAGTTTAAATTAAATAATTTAGAAACTCAAGCTAAAATCAAACTTGTGAGAACAAAAGACTGAAACGTAGAATTAGTACTGAAAATCGGTTATAAGTTAGAATAAATCAGAGCGGCTGCTAGAAGGGAACCCGAAAGGTAAGAAATACAAAAATTCTATCATTTTTGCGAAGAAAAAACATATTTTGCCTCCAAACGGCGCTCAGAATTTAAATTCATCATAAGTTCAGTAAACCCCCACTGAAACGGAGACCAAATAAAAGTAACCATCATCAATTAGGTGCAGCTTAGGCGACATACAACAAATTTCCATTTCAATTTCTTTGTTGCACACATAAAATAAAAAAAAAATATATATAATCGCAGTGAAAAACCAATAAAACTCCCTTTTCAGCAAGAACAACAAGAATTGTCGTGGTTGCTGTCGCTGTTGTTGTTGTTGTTGTTGTTGTTGTTGTTGATGGGGTGGTGTTGTTGTTGTTGGGTTGTTGTTGTTGTTGATGGGGTGGTGTTGTTGTTGTTGGGGTTGTTGTTGCTGTTGTTGTTCTTGTTGTTGTTATTGCTGGTCTTGTTGTTCGTCTGAAAATCCACTAGTTGTGACGAAAAAGTTTTGCTGGCCGAGGTTTCCTCCTTGTCGTTGTAATCGTTAATATTTTCACCCCGATAGTCATCCGTTCCCGAAGTCAGCGTCCTCCGCCCCGTAACTTGCCCACAATCATCCTCGTCTCCGCCACGCCATGCCTGTTGTCGTCATTGTTGACTCCATCGTCCTGGTCGCTGAGTTCAACCACCTCGGCTTCCAGCCGCAACAACAGCATTCAGTTCGCACAACCAGACACCAGCATTGCATACTTTCAGGCTTTCAACCAGCCAGCCAGCCAGCAGTTCAGCCAACCATCCAGCCATTCAGCCATTCAGCCATTCAGCCAACCAGCCAACCAGCCAACCAGCCAACCAGCCAGCCAACCCAACAACAACACCTACAGTGCCCTCTGCAAGAAGCAGGATTCATTGCACTCTAGCCGCTCCCTGCATGCCGCCGGTCGCCTGCGCGTCCCTCCCAACCCAGTTGGGGGTTCATTCGCTGAGTTCGCGTTCGTTCCTTCGTTCACTTGTTCCTCGCTGAATGGAGGAAAAAAGTTAAAAGTGAAATTTTCACCAGTCTGCACGAGGGCTTTGGCCTCAGAGCGCCGGCGACCATGGCGTCACCGACGCTCGCTGCGCCGCCAACGTCGCAGACAGAATGACTGTCGCTTTTGCAGACAACGCAGACGCCCCAGCTCAGCTCAGCTCAGTTCACTTGAGCTCAGTGCAGCTCTGCATGGAGCGTCTGGCAGCTGCCAGCGCCCTAGCAAGTCAAGACCAAACCCAAGTGATTGAACTCTAGTACGAGTCACACACACACACACACACACACACACACACAGACACACACTTGGCCACTTGCAGTAGCACGCCAGTTCAACCCCAACTCAAGGCAGGACCTTGTCGTTGCTGGTGTTCGGTGCAACCCAGTCTGGATCGCCGGGGTTGTGTTTCGCTTTCATATTTCGTGTGTAGTAGTGGCGAGTGTCTGCGGGGCTGGCTGCGTGTGTTGGTGCATGTGTGTGTATGTGTCTGTGCGCGCAGCTGTGCATGTGAATGAAAAGGCGACGACCGTACGCAGCAAGGCAGTCAGTGAGGAGTTCATTGCACTCTGGCAAGTTTGTATTTGTGTCGTCGACATCGTCGTCGAGGGTGGCGGGGGGCGAGCGGAGTGCGGAGTGGTTGGGAGAACAAAAAAGCTGAAGTTGTTTTTGCTGTCGAGGAGCATTAAATAAATCAATGAAAATGCTGTTTATTTATTTTTAATCCTGCTCGTTGGTTTCTTTATTGAAAGCGATGGGTGCGTCCACACCAGTCGTTGCATACTTTTAGGCTGTCTGCACTCACGCTCCCACTCACACATACATGTACGTTATACAGCGATTATACAGGGTGCTCTTGGCAGGTAGTAAGCCACATCCTGAGGGAGTAAAATGAGGAAATTCTTCACGGGAGATGTTATTTTCGCTCATTTAATATTTTATATTTAAATGAGTAATTTTCAACTCGTATACTTGTGTAGAAGGGGTTGCCACTCAACTACCAGACACCCTGTATAACGTGTGTACGCGCAGATGTACTCGTTTCCACTCAACTACAAAAACAAAACCCCCGATCGATTTGGCAAGAACTGTAGCGCACTTTGGGGCGCACAGAGGTCGTTCGCCTTGTCTGCAGCCAGCGCCCACGGCAATGCAGCAGCCAGCGCGTGTCTGACGTCGGTCGCAAGTTGTGACGGTTGTCGTAGGTCGTGAGTTTGCTACGTAAATCGCAGGTCGTGGACAGCAAAACAGATGTTGTCGATGTGTTGTTCTTCGAAATCGAAGAATAAATTTGTAATGCAGTAAAAAAAGATTTGGACATGCTTTCTCAATTTACTCTGCTCTCCACTCTAATCGGAAATCTGATAACTTGAATCTCCAAACTTCATTTTATCTTTTGTTAAACTTACGCAATCACCGCGCTCACGCACCCCATGCCACCCTTCGCACGATACGGCATTTTTGAGTTCTTGATACACGCCCTTCCTTCTTTAAAGAGAACTCAAACTGAATGAAGAATTTAAACTGAATGAAGAATTTAAACTGAATGAATGAAACAGAGTTTCATTCGGTTTGCATTCGCCAAGTCGAAGGAAGTGCTGCAGTTTTAAATTTTTAAGGAGCGCAGGCAGGCGGGACGGATAACTTTCACTTTTAAAACACTTGTACAAGCACGTAGGCATACAAACATACACACACACACACACACACACACACACACAAATACACACACACCCATGCAAACACATGTGTGTTTTCAGATGCTTGCTAATGTCAGAGTGACAACGACCGATGCCTAATTAATCTTGATGCGTTGTTAGTGTTGTTGTTGTTGTTGTTGTTGTCCCGTGTATCCATTTTTACAGAAAAGTGGCTTATTGACTGAATGAGTGAGTGAGTGAGCGGCTGAGTGAGTGAGTGAAGTTTGATGGACGGATTGAATGAGCCGCTGCGGTGATTACAACCGTCGTGTCTATTTAAATTATTAACTGAGTGAACGAATGAACTATAAATTGATGAAAAATTTAATCACAGAGTTACAGAATACCCACCAAATCAGTGAATTACTAAATACATGAGTGACTTCTCGACTAAATAATTCAACCCTTGACTGAATCAGTGAGCGACTCGGTGATTCTTTACTTATTGAAGGGAACGATATTCTGAATGGCCGTGTAAGTTCTTCAATATTGTGTTTAATTACTTGCCTAAAATGTTGTAATTGTTCAAGTTGCTGATGCTGATGAGGTTATTGCATTTGTATTTCACTTAGTTTTCCCTTTAGTTCTCTATGAGAATATATTTAATTTTTATTTATATATATATTTATTCAGTTTGTTGATAATTGATTAATTTATACAAAATAATCATGTAATAATCAATAGCGTTTCTGTATTTTGTTTTTGGCTTTATATTTCTGGTTTCCCGCAATTCATAATTGACCTTTCTGTGACGGGAGCTGTAAATGGAAGGTCCACATTAAAGAAGTATTTATTTTTTTAGTGCAAACACGATACATACTCGGCGACTAGTCTTGCAGTGCGCCGTGCGGTCCGATTACGAGAGATAGTTGGGGGCAGCTTCGAAACTCTTCAGAATCTGGTCGAATGTGAACCGCACGAAAGTGTCATACTGCTCGGCGAGCTTTGTAGTCAGCGCTGCGTCATACGCCTGGCGAAGCGCGGCCTCTTTCTCGCCGAGCATTTGCTCGCAAATCAGCTGTAGCTGCTGAAACGTAAATAACGCCATCTCTGGATGACGAACAGCGACCGGTGGGCCGTCTAGAGGACGGGGACTGTCTGCTTCCATTTCAGATTCGCTGGACTCGGAGTCCTGCATTCTTTCGATTGCGGCCGCCGAGAACCGCAACTGCTTTCTCGTGTGAAGTCGTCCGACTCCATTTGCATCTTCCGTAGCACTTGACTGAGGTGACTGAGGTTCCATGGCGAAACGACCGCATGGACTCTGCGAGGTGGTCATTCCGTCCAGAACAGCAGCTCCGGAAGTTGGAGGGCCTCCTGCTGATGTGGAAGGCGACGCACCATCCGAATCTCCAAAGGAATCGCATCGTGTGCGTTTAGGGGGGCGTTGATTGCTGGATTCCCCTTTCAAAGTTCGCTTTATAGTAACGCAAGCCATCCTCTACCGCACGTGCAGCGGAAGTATGAATGTCACTACTTTTTATTGTGCACTTAATGTGTGGCTTACTGAACCGCTTTTCTGGAAAACCTTTTACAAAAATATCGACACAATCGCTCCGTTAAACAAAAAGTTTCAAGTGAAGTTCTGCCTAGACAATTAATTTTTAATTATTTTTCAAAGGTGACTTTGATTTTGCGTGAAAATATAAGGCAGTTTATATCTGTTGTAGAACTTTAGATGAAAAACTCAGTGAAATATAGACACAGGTTCTGGTCCTCCTGCAGACATTCCATGAAAGCCAGTTGACGTGAAGAAGAAGTGACGAAAGATTTGGGCACCCGAGGCAAAATATTGTACAAAATAAAATGTCAGAATAAATTATTAAATAATTAAATGAGTGCTATGAATGTTTGGGTAAATATTTGAATGTATGAATGCTGGGGTTAGTATTTGAATGAATGAATGAATGAATGCCAAATTTTATTCAGTGTGAGTTATTAACAAAAAAAAACAGAAAATTAACTAGCTGACAGAAAGTGCGTAGAAGGCAAATACCACGAAAACGAATCAGAAGTTCAAACCATAGGCAAGCGTTGGCAACTTTTTCACTTTTTGTCACCTTCACATGTTCTTCGTCATGTCTGCATTGTTTGTGTTGTTCTTGTGTTTTTCCCACCCTTTTTTGCGGCGTTAATTTTTGCATTTATTGCAAGCGAAAGTTGTGCATGCAACACAGAGCGGCAATAGCAGCAGCAACAGTGAGAAAAGCTCTCCTGTGGATGCGGCAACCCTTCCGAGTGTGAAGAGAGCAGAGAGCTTTTCAACTGGAGAGAACGAAACTGCGCATGTCAGCTCTCGCTTGACGCGTAACCAGCGTCCACCGTCGCCCCCACACACTTGGTAGGTCGAATTTGCTCCATCTATCTCTCTCTCTCTCTTTTTCTCTCTCTCTCTGTGTCGCTCTCTCTCATTCAAGCTAATTAACTTCTTATTGCTTTTACGTCTCTCTATAATTGTTTTCTCCTTCTTTTACACTTATTTTTAATTTGTGGCTTCCTATTTTCTTTCCCTCTTTTTACTCCCTCTCCCCTCACTCCTCTCCCACTCTCTCCCTCTACCTGTATCTCTCTCTCTTTCTCGTCGGTCTTCTCTTCAGTTTCTTCTTACCTGTGCAGCGTCTGCAATCTGGAACAGGCAGCTGTTCCTGATTGCATCCCGAAGATACACATCGGGGACAACGTTTTCAAGGTTAAAGTGCAACGAAACCTCGGATTCGGTTGGGTTGTGTAGCTGGTTGGTTGGGTGGCGGCGGGGGAGAGAGAGGTTGTTCGGCAGGAGTGTCGTAGGCGATGTCGATATAATTGTGTGGAGGTGGTAAATAAGATTCAGATTGTTAACTGACGTCTGGCGTATCATTAATTTCACAGCTTCAATTATTATTTTATTTTATCAGATGATTTTAATTAAAGTCCAAAACAAGAACAACAACTCCAACGGCTTAATAATTTGAAGCTTTCTAAAAGCTGTTATCCGAAGTTTTGCAGGATTCACACAAACAACGGCTCACACATTTTTGCATACAGCTGTTCAAGGTCAAATGAATGCAATTGAGCGCCTTCTCTTCAACCAGTCAGTCAAGCAGTCATTGGGAATGACCAGTCATTCGGTCAGTTATTCAATCAACCAATTAGTTATTCCGTCAGTCAACCAGAATGAATAAATAAAGACTAAATAAAGTAAAATAAAAGTCAGTCATTCAACCAGTCAGTTAACCAGTCGGTCATTCAGCCAGTCAGTCAGTCATTCAGTCAACCAGGCAGTCGCTCACTTAGTCAACCAGTCAGTCACTCGGTCAGTCAACAAGTCAGTCATTCAATCCAAATTCAGGAAACCTGTTTGTTAGTTAATTTTTTGATTTTTTAGTCAACGAGACAGTCATTCAAACAGTCAATTAAGCAGTCAGTCAACTATTCAGTCAAACAATCAATCAGTCAGTCCTTCAGTCAGACCGCCAGTTAGCCAGTCATTCAGTCAAACGCTCATTTACTTAATTTTACTGCCAACTGGAAATTTGAATAATGAATTCTTCAATTCTGCTTTTTTGTGTTGTTGTTTAGTATTCGGTTAAGCAAAAATATTGTTTTCTCCTCGACGAAAATAAGCGAAAGCGTTTTGTTATTGCACAAAAATGCTGTTGCTGCTTCTGCGGTTTTGTAGTATTTTTGCACATGTGCTTCAGTGACATATAAAACTCGTTAATTTCAGTGCATGGGACGTGTAACGACGAAGTTTAATTGTTTGCTTTTTAATATTTTCCGTGAAAAGCGAAAGCATTTTAAAATGATTGCAGCTGCATTCATTAACGTTATATAATTATAATTTCAATGTCTACTGTTATTTAATACGTTAATTTTGCTTACATAACGAAATAATTGCTCTCTATTTCTCTACATTCTGCGACTACAACTTGCAATTTTCGCTTCAGTTTCACTTACAAATCAGTCAAGAATTTGAGAACAATTCATTATTTCTGGGTTTGATTTTCAGTTTCCGCACTAAAACATGAAAATCTCAACAATGCTTTCGTATAAAAAATTTCCTTCTCTTCTTGAAAATAAATTATTTCACTTTTCGCTCGCCTCCCCTTTGCGTCGCCCAACTATTTTTCTCCTCTCTGAATCATATAAATCGCACAATTAATCGGTAAATATTTGGCTTTTTTACTTTCGACTGCACAACAAAAACAACAATAAATAATTAGCTGCATCGAATGTCCTTGAGTGCATTGTATACCAAAAAAAAAAACTAAACAGCAACAAAAACCAGAAGAACGAATTTTACAATCAGTTTCAATTGCAATGTAATGATGACAAAAACGAAAAGAAAGCAACAAAAGTGCTACGAAATCTCTCTAACGAGCGAAGTTTTCCTATATAAAACTTGAGGAAACTTTCTGCTCTACAATAAGTAGAAATAAATAGAAATAACTAAGTGATGCACTCTGACGAACGCAGAGCGGACGCCGCCGCGCTGCTCTCGTTGCAAAAATAAAGGCATGCAAATGAGAATGAGGGCGTCTGTTTGTGGCGTCTGCCAGCTACGTACACACGCACATATTCGACGTATGTATTGAATGCAGTCGCCGAGATGCATCGTATAGCAGACGCATCGCTTTGTTGCCCGCTGAGATCCGTATATATTTGACAATTGGAAGCTAGAGCGCGAACAAACTTGCTAAATTGAATCTCAACACGACATAACATTTCGTAGACAGCTGTTGCAACATATGTATGTGGATATCGAGAAAAATTGGAGAAATGTCATTGAAATTGATAGCAATTTATCAGGGCAACAATGAAAGTCTGAAGAAAGAAAATATAAAGAAAACTCAACTCTCAAAAATACGTTTTATTTTGATTTATTTTGCTTTTTCAAATCAGTTCGGTTCAGTGTCAGTGTAGTTGTAAAGTAGGAAGCAATTGTGTGGACTGCTTATCAGTTGTTGCTTTAGTTTTTTGCTTTGCTTCTGTTTAGCTTTTTGCTCAGCGTGTAAAAGTGTGAAGTTCGCTGTTATCTGTATTTTTAGTTGCAATTGGCGTTGCTTCTCCCTTCGCTTCTTTGCATATAGAATTATACAGCAACAACAACAGCAGATATCACAACTGCAATTCAAACAAACAAATGTAAACAACGAAAAGCAAGCAAATGCAACGCGTCAAGGTCACGATGCACGATCGCAATTCTAAGCACTCGACGCGACGACACACAGCGCGCAGCGTGCACACTCCACACAAAGGCACGCATACAGAGACACGCACACACAGAGAGCGAAGCTTTTGCTCAGCAGTCGCTTGGGTGGCTTTCATTGCATTTGATTCTTTTGCAATTTAGTAATCTTCTCGCAGCTGAAAATGGTATCGAAAGGGAGTCCAAAGTTGGCAGTCTCCTCCTCGACGGAATTAAATGTCGCTCAACCGCCGTGTCCACCACTGGATGTGATGAAGCCCCTCTTCATTTTTGCTTAATTAGGGACGAATTATGTCTCCCTCTCTGTCTCCCCTCTTTGCTTTCATTCTAAAATTTTAAGCCATCCTTTCCTTTCTTCCTTGTTGCTTGTTTTTCTTCGCAATCACCACGTTTTGCGTAGTTTAACTTAACTAAAGATAAAATAGAGTTACTAGTTTCTGTCACTTATTTTATCGGCTGATATTTGTTGTTATTGTTACTTGTTTTTATCAGAAACTAAATTCAACGCTGCTTTTTGCTTTATAATATCTCAGTTTACACAATTCACACAAAAGTGTGTGAAATAGTTAATTGAGGGCGTAATAAATATTTGCAAACCAATTCACTTATTTCGTGAATGTCAAAAACTATTTCTAGCCTCTCAAAAACGATTCGGCAATCCATTTTAATCACAAAACAATACACGAAAAAACTGGAATTAAGGAATAATAAAAAAATTCATAGAATACTTAGCAGTGAACACGGAAGTAGTAATGGATTTAATACAAATATTAAGCGAATAAAATAAATAAAATAAATGTTACTACGCGATAATGTTCGGAAAACTTTTTACGGTCTCTTCGAGATAAGAAAAAATGCAGATAACGATTAAAAAATTGCCGTCTGAAGAAATAAGGAAGCTTTATAAAGTTGTGAAAACAATTAACTTATAATTCAATTTTAGGTAGTAAGAATATTTGTAAAAATATATAATTTAAATTCTTGCAAAGCTTAAAATAAAAATTTCAATCCGCATGTAATAAACAAAGAAATATTTAATTTGAATTTCCCTCTAAAATGCTGTAATAGAATGAAATATAAAATGCAGAAACAAAACAAAGCATTTATTTCACTTCCTCATTGCAACACTCAACACTCTCGAACGTTAGCTACCCTCTGTGACCCGAAGCGCACCGCGCCACACACCCTTCACCACACCTCCCCCTCCGCGCAATCAACGCTTGTGCGCAATCAACGCTTCTCATCGAAGCGCATCGCACGAAACTCAGACACTCAGTTCAAGTTGAAAGTCAGATTGTTTAAAATAGTTATAAAAATAAATTTTATTTCTCTTTCTTCTTTTTTCACTTAATTACTTAGCGGTGCTGCTGCCCCCTCTGCTGCTGTACGCCAGTCCACGAAGGTCCTTCAAGTGAAATCTAACGATTAGTTGCGAAATGCTGTTGCGATAGAAAAACGCATGAGGTGCGGGCAGCAAAACGCACGCACACACACGTACACACCGACAAATAGACCAGCGGACGTTACAGTCAGATATTTTTGATTCTATTTTTGTTTTTGATTATTACAATTTAAAGCAATTTCACTTCCTTGTTCTCGATTGCAACTCGTCTTCTAGCTTTTTGTTGCTAAACTTTATTGCTGCAACATGTTGCTTGCGCTTGACAACCGAAGCACGAAGCACTTGGCAACAAGTGTATTTCTGTGGAGAGCACCATTTATTCTTTTTAAAAACAATTCTGCAAAGGTGAATATTCAATTGAATTCAGTGTTTTTTTATGATTTAATTGCAAGTTGTTAGTGACAAAAAGTAGTAATGAGATTGTCGTGATTAGATTCCACTCGGAAGAACCTTATAAGTCCAGTTCGAGTGCCAGGAAAAAGTGTCACATGGTGAATTTTTTAGTTTTACTTTCGTGCATGACAGTTTCTCTTTGTCTCTCTCACGGTGCATGCGTCGCCTGGCACCTCGCCCTGTTCTATACTGCACCTTCGCCGGATGGTCTTTACCGGTTCGCCCAGCAGCCCAAAAGTAGCTGCAGCTAGAGCAATCAGATCTCGTTCGCACGACGGTATCGTTCGGAATAACACCGCCGTGTTGTGTTAGATTTCGCAGTAATCGTGTCTGCTATCGGGATCACCTATTTCTCGTTAGTTTTTCAAGTCCAGGAAATCGGTAAAATTGTTGTCACAGTCTACTTACGTGACTGCTTTCGGCGGCATTAATTCTACTAGCATTTTTAAGTGCGGGTTATTTAAATGTATTCATTCAAATTCTCAGCATCTCACGTGATCGGTGTGAATCGCTAAATCGCTGCAATCGCCGCAGTGGCTTTGATGAAAGTAGTCATTTTAGGCATCTTTAAGTCAATACCGACTTCAATAAGTCGATTCAAGAACTCATATCTCTGCACGTCGCCGTACAATGCCAGATAATCCAGCCATTGGCGACACCGTGTTATACAAGTTTATTGTGAGATACGTTGTTTACAGTCTGTGATCACTAAGATCGCTGAATTCCCTGTTGTCAGCTACTGTATTAACCTTGTATTATTCACCATTATCACTACAGTGACGTAAGTGACTCTAGTCACTTCGAACTACCTGTTGCTACACTAGCTGCTGTCGTGATTTAATTTACTGCAGACGCTGGAGTTACTAGTGTCAGGAGAGGCTGTATTTACTGTAATCTCTGTGAAAGTTACTAAAATTACTGTATTCACTGCCGATCCTGTGATCACTCCAGTGATTGTGATCAATGTAACCACTTCAATCACTGTAGCCGTAGTGACTACGATGACTGCAGTCACTGTGATCACTGTAGTCACTGCGATCACTGTAGTCTCTGTAGTTACTGTGATCACTGTGGTCACTGCAATCACGGTATTCACTGCGATCACTGTAGTCAAAGTCACTGGATCGCTGTGGTCACTGGATTACTGCAGTCACTGGATCACTTCAGTCACTACTAATCACTACCGCGATTGTAGTCAGTGTAGTTCATGTAGTCACTGTAGCGTTTGTAGACACTGTGGTTATTGTAGTCACTAAAGTTGCTGCAATCACTAAGTTGTCACCGCAGACGTTGCAGTCGCTGTTCAGTTACTGTGTAGTTGTTGTAGCCACTTGTAGTTGCTGTGGTGACTCCGGTGACTGTTGTTACATTTGCTTCTGTTATCACATTTGTCTCTGTTGTCACATTTGTTATTGCTGTTGCCTTTGTTACTGTGGTCACTGAAGTTAAAGCAATCACCATGTTGTCACCGTAGTCACGTGATTACTGCAATCATTGCAGTCACTACTACAGCTAACGTTGTAGTTTAAGCAATGACTTTGAAATGGAAAGATGAGATTCTGAGAAAATTTTATCAACATAAAGCAGAAGAATTTCTGGGTATTCAGTGTTCTTGAAAATATATTAGAGAGCTCAGTTGTTTCAATTGTTTTAAATTTGTTTTTAATGCTGTGGAATAATAGAAATGCTTCCACACAATTTTCACCACGTCACCATGGTTTTTCAACCCTCGGACAACAGTTTCCTGATTGCGTGCAGGCAGCGAGAGTTCAACTTTCGCGCACGGAAAGCTTTTGCTCGAACTGGCGGCCAGAGCTTTCTGTCGCCCTCATGCAGGCTGCCGACCGAAAAGAATTGCATTTTCGAAATCTCACCCTCTTTCGCGAGCGAGGGGAGAGCGTGCATGCTCGCTCACGCACACACGTACACACGAACGAGCTTGAATTGGGTCAGTAGTGGAAAATGCGAAAATTTGGCCAAATGCACGAACGCTCTTAGAACTGCATGCTCACCAACACCGAGGCAGGCGACATTTCCGCATCTCGCACACGCCGCACATGGAGGGAACTTTGAAAGTGTGCGCTGGCTGGCAGCGTTTTCGTTCTCCGCACGTTCAGCGTTCAGCGTTCAGTAGTGGGCTCAGTGCACTTTAGAATGCAGCAAAAAGGGGTGCGAACGCACGAACCACCGGGCAACTCAGTAGTCAGCGGAAGAAAAAGCATACAAAGCAGCTAAAAAAGTCGAAGGCCGTTCGGCGAGGACGGCAAGGATAAACACAGCAGAAGAAAAGCCCAAGAATACATAAAATTTTTACCAAAGAAGACACGAAGATTTAACAAAAAAAACGACTTTGTATTCAAGGAAAATATTCCAAATTCAAAAATACACAAAAATATATTTTCAGTGATACAAAAGAGAAAAAGAATCGCTAAAATTTACAAGACACACGAAAACAGCGAAGGCAGCATTGCAAACAGAGCTTTGAGTGACGATGTTGAGTGATTTAACGATACTCCAGCCCGTGCGAAAAACTAAAGAATTCTAATAATTTGATTTTTTTACTGGACTCTGGACGAGTTTTACCACAAGCAAATTATTAAAATACAAGCTTGTCAAGAAAAGTGTTAAGAGTTAATAGTTTCTAATAATATTGTGAGACTCCAGCGAGTTTGGTGTAGAGTGTAAAGATTTTTATAACCTCCTTAGAATAAATTAAAGCCAAAGTAAAACGCAAACGTACAAAAATATTGACTGGTAAGACTGAGTTTTTGTGGCACTGAAAAATCTGAAAGCTATTTTAACCATGAAAAGTACAAATAGTGCGTCTGCCGGTTTTCGTTTGTCAAGAAAGAGCTTTCCGTGGCTTCTTCTTCTTCGCGAGGACTTCGGTGTACGTCAGTCGTCCGTCCCTTTGCCTCTTCATTTTTCTGAGTATCCTGTTAATTATTAAAATGCCGGCCACTCTAGTGAATCGGCAGTGTGTCCTTCTCTCTTATTTCCTCTCAAAGAATGATTGAGAAACGTTTAACCAACGTTGAGAAGTACAACCATTAGATATTTCAACACCTTTCACCCATATCTTCATCCACTTGTTCTGTAGTCCTTTCTGTCGTCTACTCGATCAATAGTTCCATTATCTGGTCAATTATTCGTACTATTAATACTGTCAATTGTTCATTCAATCGGCCCTTCAAAAATTCCTTTACGTAGATCGTTGATGCAATCTCAAAGTTCAAGTGCATAGTTCCATTCTATTATTATTTCATTCTCTCTGTTATATGTTGGACCACCCATTCAATCATCCATCTAATCATCCATTTAATCGTTTTTTCTATAGAATCGTTTTTCTGTTCTAATCGTTTGCATAATTTTGTATTCAAAGTTTAGTCTTTCGTTCAATATTACTCTTAATCATCAGTGCCTTCATTTGTTCACTGGCCCATTCTGTTATTCACTGATCATTCGCTGAACTATTATTTGAACCATTCACTCAGTCATTGATACCGATTATTCATTTCATCAATCTCTCAATCACCTGTTCACCCAATCACTCGTTCAGTCGTATAATCGTATAGCCCAGTTATTTCATTTTGTTCAATAAATCTCTCAGACTTTATGTTCATTACTAAAATCGTTCATTCAAACACCTCTATAATTATTTCTTCAATCTTCTTTTACTCTTTCCTCGAGCAATCTCTGGAATTATTCGTTGAATTATCTATTCAGTAATCCATTCATTAACGAAAGTACGTTAAATCATTAATTCACTCAGCCGCGTAATATTCAATGCAATCATTCGCAGAATTATTCGAAAAAGCATTAATTCAAGTATTCATACAATAATACATTCCATCATACATCCCAAAAAAAAATACGTTTCGAGTTCTCTCGAACACCTTTTTAAAGGTGTTCTCTCTCTTTCGTTTTCGTTCTGCGGTCAGCCTTCCATGCTTTTGAACATCCGTTGATCTAAACGTTCATCCCTTACATCGTCTGGCAACTCGTCCATTGGTGCACCTATCAATTCTCCCACCACCCTTCCGCAAGCCCTGCACGTACTTCCCCTCCCACCACCCATCCGTTGCTTCCGTCTACGTCAACCACCACCTCACTTTCGATACCAGTGCACCGTGCACGCTGCTAACGCAAGCTTGCTTTTCACCTTCACCGGATCGTTGCTTCGTACTTCGGACGGGCTTTTGGTCGCTAGCGCGTACGTTAGACGTACGAAAACTCCCCACTGGGGCCAAGCTACCCGACGCATCCATGAACTCAACCTCTATTGAGGGCGCCGCAATCTTGAACTAGCGGCAGCGAACAACGACCGTCGGCCGACATCGCATGTCTGCCGACGAGCGACAACAGTGGAAGCGCACAAAATGCACAGCGCGATAGAGAGACGATATCGAACGAACGGCTACGAAGCTTACGGCTGCTACGAATGTCAACGGTCTGCTGATGAAAGATGGCGCCATTGCGAGAAGGACAGAAAACAAACGCGAGAAAATTTCAAGTTTGCACTCACTTTGTATGAGTGAGTGCCTGAGTAGCCGGAACGATAGCCGGTGCAAGGAAATACGAGCAAAAGCTTGCTAATGTGATTTGAGGGAGAGAGAGAGAGTGAGAACGGAGAACTACTTGTACAAGTTTACAGCTTACATTTTCCTGAGAATATATTGCGATATCATTACTCGCCTTAGATTAGAAGCGACGTTAGAAGTCCATAATTAGCGAAGAGCTTTTTTCGAAATTGTTCTCTTTCCCTCTCTCTCTCTCTCTCTATTATTCTATTTTCTCTTCTGTGACGCTCATACATTTACATATCAGATTAATTGCGCTTTTTGTTGCAATATGTATGCATTTGTAGTCTCAAATGCCCCCCTTGCCCCGCCCCCCTTTTGACGAAGATGGTCGGAGAGTCGTTCGGTCGGTCGGTCGGTTGCTCAGCCGACCGACGATTTAATTAATGGACAGACAGTCCAAAGTTCAAAATAAAAGTGAATCTTTTTCCCGGTAGCAACAAAAGTGCGATCTCACACCCACACAGTGAAATTCAATCATATTCGCAAGTCACACTCACTCACGTATTCACGAAAGCTTCACCGCAAAGGGCTGCGATGGTTTTTGCATTTATAAAAGTATGAGTAACCTTGGCTCGAAGTAATTATTTTTAGCTCAAAGTCAGTTGTTGGTAATAATATAGCTCGAAAATTCTCAATTGCATTAAAAATTACTCCAGGCTGCCCACGAAGAGTCTGAAGACGGTATTTAGTTTGTGAAACGTTGTCCAACTTGAGATCTTCTAATCTCAGGAGCAATTTATGAAATATCATTATATTTTTCATTGTAATCACGTTCCCTTCCTCTCTCTCTCTCTCATTACAGAGCAGCCTACAAAGAGAAGAAGAACTCCTCTTGCTAAAACTCCTAATTAGAAAGAGATAGAGAAGGACAGCAACAAGTGCTGAACTAAAAGTAATGAGAAACAAAGAAACGCAACAACAAAATTAGGCCTAACTCGAAAAAACAGCAAAATATCAGCACTTTAACCAAATAATTAAGGAAAATCCACACACGAAACCCAACAAAATGAACGTTGCTACCAATCATCAACAACCTGCAATGAATACCAGCAGCAGCAGCATCAACAATCACTGCAAAAATATCACAATCAACAACACATCGACATTGCTGCTGTCCTCGTCATCGAGACAAACGGCAACCATAACGGCGGCAACCCCAGCAGCTGCAGCACAAATCCAAGTCTCATCCAAAATCAGCACCGCAACATCGATGACGCCCTCACCGCCCGCGCACCTGCGCGAGCCGCCGCCGCCGCCGCGCACCCCGACGCCGGACTGCATGCAGGACTACGATGTGACGCGCATGCGGGAGGAGGATTTCGAACGGCTGGCCGTTTACATTGTGCCCGATGTACAGTGCGAGCGCGGGGTGCCGAATCGGGCGGACAAGACGTTGCCGCGCAGCTTGACGCTCAAACCGTCGATGGTGTTGTCAACGCCAAACGTAAAGGTGAGCGCGGATCATATTTCCGCTGGAACTCTCAGGGGTTCAAGCAAACGAGTGAGTGGAAATGGCGCCAGAGCATAGATTTTCACTCAAGTTTAAGAGAAGATACTCAAATCAGGCGCATAATGCTTGAGTGCCCATTACTCACTCATATCACCTGCTATCTTGACACAAGACTAATTCCACCACTCTCTCCCTCTCTCTCTCACTCTCTTTTCAGACTGAAGGAGTTTGGAGCACCGGCGTTATACCGCGCGGCACGCGTTTCGGTCCCTTCGAGGGCGTTCCAACTCCGAACTATCCCAGCGACAAGAACACTGCGAGATACTTCTGGCGGGTAAGCTTAAAACCATCACCATCTGACTCAGTTCCGTGAGCGGCTCGAAGGGAAGCACTCACTCGAACACGCGTCACACTCAATCAGTTTCACTCTCACTGCGTTAACCAGCTTCAAATTGTTTGCCGATGCTGAGTTTTAGCTTTGTTTCTGCATTGAGATCGGAGTCATTCATGATTATTTTTTTAAACGATTAAGTTTCGATTAATCCGGCTTGACTCACCCACCAACTCAAGTCACCCGCAAGCCAACCATCCATCCATCCGTCACCAGTCAAAATTAACTAACAAAACCTCTCCGTTCCATTTTATTTTCATGTAAAAATAAAAATCAGGTGCAGGGAACTCGTCATATAACCTACGGCAATATTAAGGTATCTATTTTAACTTTTTACACACTCTCTCACTCTCTCTCTCTCTCTCAATCTCTCTGTCTGTGTGTAAATATCGTAGGTCTCTCTGTGTGTCTGTTTGCCTCTTTCTTACTTAAGAATTTTCGGTATTATATACGCATTTGTTCTATTCGTTTTACTGCTTTACTTTTCAATTTACTTTTTCCAAATTCTTTTTAAGAAGATCTAAAATTCATTTTCGTTTCTCAGTTTTCTTTTCACTTGTGATTTCTTTGCTGTCAGAGAAATAAACTTCCGTACTCGTAGTAAAAAATTGCTGTTGTCGTTGTTGCTACCGTCACAAAACCCTGGCTGATCCTTTACTAACCCAAGCCTCTCTCGTTCTCTCTCTCTCTTTGTGTCTGCGCTCCGCCCCGCTCTCCGCCCACAGATATTCAAGGACGACGACTTCCACTACTTGGACGGCTCCGACCGCTCGCAGGCCAACTGGATGCGCTACGTGGCCTCCGCCTACAGTCTGTCCGTCATGAACCTCGTCGCCTGCCAGCACCAGGACAACATCTACTTCTACACCACGCGCGACATCATGCCGAACGAGGAGCTCATGGTGTGGTACTGCAAGGACTTCGCCAGGCGGCTGGGCTACGACGTCGACCCGGAGCGCACCATCTTCGGCGCCTGCAAGGACGACGCGGACGAGGACGAGGAGGAGGGCGCGCAGCTGCAGAGGAAGGCCTCCGAGCTCTCTCCGTACTGCATGCCCGCGCCCGAGATTCCGCCCGAGGTGGCCTACAACCACATCACGTACGTCATGGGGCTGCACATCCCGCCGCCCAGCAGCACACGTCGCTCGCTCACGCCGAGTCCGTCACCACCGATTACAAGCACGAGTCTGCTGCACCCGCACCCGCACCCGCACCCGCAACCGCACTCCCACCAACCACACTTGAGCGGCCTTCATCAGCAGCAGCAGCAGCAACAGTCTCCGTCTCGTCAACTTCATCACCAAGCGCTGCTGCAACCGCTCAGCCACCAGAGCGTGCTACACCTGAAACAGGAACCCGCCGAATCCCGCGTCCAGGTCATCGTTCGCGACCGCTCGCCGTCGCTGAGCAGTAAAGAGAAGGACGCCGCGTCGCCCGTCTCACACAAGGACGCCCCCTACGAGCACCAGCTCACGCCGAACGACGGCTCGGTACGTTCGGTGCGCTCCGACGAGGGCTACCACAGCAACGAGTACCACGAGGACGGCCTCACGCCTCCCGAGGACTCCAGTGACAGCGAAAGCGAGCACAACTATGTGCTGGACTGCTCGAAGAAGGCCATCGAACCCAAAGAAACGGTCATCATGCATCAGAAGGCCTCCGCGTCTGCCACCGCCGCCAACGCAGTTGCCAGCAGCAGCAATGCGTGCGCCACCAGCGACGGCGACAAGAACGAGTACCGCAAGTTCAAGGTGAAGATGCCGCTGAAGTACGAGTTCAAGAACAAATGCATCAAGACTGAGGCGAGCGTAGAGCCGCACCTGGCACCGACGCCGCCCGCCCACGAGCACCCCGTTACCGGCGACTACCAGGATCATCTGTTCGTCACAACGTCAGCCGCAGCCGCGTCCTCTTCCACCCCGGACGCCGATGAGCACCTGGAGCTGGAGCGCGTGCGTCAATCAGCGGCAACATCCAGCTCCGTGATCGTCATGGACAGCAATGCGGTTGGCACGCAGGGCGACCTGCGCACAGTTGCACCGCTCAGCAAGCCCTACTACGAAGCCGAGGCCACGTCGCCACAACCGCCGCCGCCAACGGTCGCCTACGTCCGCTTCACACCGCCGTCCTCCAGCATCCTCGAGACGATTCTGACCGGCCAACACTTGGCTGCGGCGGTGGCACGCAGACAAGCCAACGCCGCCACGCCTCCGCCCAGCTCGCCTACCGAAATGGCCTACTCGTACAAGAAGTCGCACCGCTACGGCAGCGCGGTGAGTCCGGACTCGAGCTCCAACTTGGCGCAGAGCCAAGAAGTCGCCGCCGCCAACGCTGCCACGCAGCACGACAGCGACATGATCATCGCCTCTTCGCGAATCGTCTTGAAGGACGACGGCTCTCCGGGACCCGCGGCACACCATCTGCACAACGCCGCCTACTCGCCTCCGCATGCTGCACACGCGGCCTTCGTCAACGAAGGACGCCAGACGCCACCGTACGCCACCTA
Source organism: Sicus ferrugineus (assembly GCA_922984085.1). Lineage (NCBI taxonomy): Eukaryota > Metazoa > Arthropoda > Insecta > Diptera > Conopidae > Sicus > Sicus ferrugineus. The sequence continues at coordinate 34,565,577 of OV277350.1, read as the reverse complement.
CTCCAGCTATTCCAACAGCAACAATAACGGCCACCTTCTGCACGCGCCCACCTCCACCTTCCACTCACCGCCGCACAGCAGCCACTCGCCCTTCGACCGCCAGTCCAGCGGCAGCGGCTCGACGCCCAACCTGCACCTGCTGCAAAACAGCTCACAAATGCTGAGCCACCCACTCATGCAGCCGCTGGCGCCCCTGCAGCGCCTCTCCCCGCTGCGCATATCGCCGCCCAGCAGCCTCAGCCCGGACGGCAACTCCTGCCCGCGCAGCGGCAGTCCCTTGAGTCCGAATTCGATGGGCTCGCGCGGCTACCGCTCACTGCCCTACCCGCTCAAGAAGAAGGACGGCAAGATGCACTACGAGTGCAACGTGTGCTGCAAGACCTTCGGCCAGCTGTCCAACCTTAAGGTGCACCTGCGCACGCACTCCGGCGAGCGGCCCTTCAAGTGCAGCGTGTGCACGAAGAGCTTCACGCAGCTGGCGCACCTGCAGAAGCACCACCTGGTGCACACCGGCGAGAAGCCGCACCAGTGCGACATCTGCAAGAAGCGCTTCTCCTCCACGTCCAACCTGAAGACGCACCTGCGGCTGCACAGTGGCCAGAAGCCGTACGCCTGCGACCTCTGCCCGCAGAAGTTCACGCAGTTCGTGCACCTCAAGCTGCACAAGCGGCTGCACACCAACGACCGGCCGTACGTGTGTCAAGGCTGCGACAAGAAGTACATCAGCGCCTCGGGGCTGCGCACGCACTGGAAGACGACCAGCTGCAAGCCGAACAACCTCGAGGAGGAGCTGGCCATGGCGGCGGCTGCAACCTCCGAGTGCTTAGGTGAGTTGGGCTTCTGGAGGTGCTGCAGCCGGTTCTAATCTCCCCACCCCGCTCTCTTTGCAGATAAAGACAACCTTGAGCCGGATTCGCGCGAAGCCTACGAGCACATACAGCAGCTGCACACACAGTCGACGCACCCGCACCTGCGACACATCGGCGGCCACCACTCACCGCCACGACTGCTCGCGCTGCACCAACCAGCGGCAGCGTCGCCAGCGCTACACTTGCAGCAGCAGCAGGCCGCCATGCTGCAGCAGCAACAACAAACGGCGCAACATTTGCCATCAGCGTCAATGATGCTCACGTCTAGCAATCAGCCGCAACATCACCAGCAGCTGCAGCAGCATCACCATCAGCAGCAACTTCATGGCCACCAACAACATCACCAGCAGCAGCAGCAGCCGCCAAATCCCTTGCTGCAGCAACAGACACTCAAGGTAGCAAAGCAGCAGCAGCAGCAGCAACAGCAACTGCAACAATCGCAACTGCATATCGTGCAATCCACCACCAACGAACAATACATGAGTGTCTCGCATGCGCACGCGGCAGCCGCGGCGGCACATGCAGCAGCAGCAGCTGCGGCCGCCCACGCGGCAGCTGCGGCTCACCAACATGCGCACGCTCAGTCGCAGGAGAGTCGCCCTTCGGTGATCGAGTCCAGTCAGCCGATGATCATCGAGTGCACGTAAGAAGGGAGCGGAATGCGCTGATTTCGTTTAGATTTCGTTAGTCAGTGGGGTCTGTAATCGAAATTATAAACTTTGAGTGGAACTCAAGTTTTGAGTTGACCATCGGGAGTAGAGCGGGGCTTTGAGTGGTAATCGGCTAGCAGCGATGAGGGAGCAGGTGTGAGCAAGTGAAGCGACTACTAAACGTGCCACGTCGCTTTTCTCTCTCCCTCTCTCTGCAACTCCTTGCTTCTCTTGCTCGCTCTGGCAAACAATTGAGTGCAATAGAAGAACGGAGTGGCTTCAGAACTTTCAGAGTACGCTTTTAACCGCCTAAGTGAGCTTTCGAGCTTCAGCTTCGATAAGCTTCAGCTCGAAAGTGTGAGATTAATTTAGTTTAGAAATGTTTTCGAAGCACAAAGAAATTACACGTCAATGGTATTATTTTGCGTATTCTAAGAAAATCGATTAAGTGAACAATTTTATTGAGTTTTACATAATTTTTTCTTCTTGAAAAGATCTCAAAATTGGCAACCAATTGGAATTTACCGCTATTAAAAGAACTGAAATTGCAGGATTTTAGCAAAAATTACTTGTAAATCGGAGGAAGGTTTGACTCAGTAGCTAAGCTCGAAGTTAGTTAAGGAATTTTTAGAAAAAAGTGCATTTAATTTTAGTTAAGCAAAAGCTTTAGAAGATTTTCTTAAAGAAGTAATTAAAACATTAAAAATCGAAAAGCAAGTTTTTCTCAATTGAAATGAGAAGGGAACAGTTTTGGAAATCTATATGAAAGAAATAAATATATTCTTTGTTTTTAAATAGTTCAATATTTGTTGACACCTGGAAAAGTTATAAAATCACTTCAATCTTCAAGAGAGAGCACGAAATTCCTTTTCAACCCAAATAAAACTGTAAAAAACTTACTTTTCGAAATGCCAGAAATGTGAGAGACGTTAATACTGAAAGATGCCTTATTTTTCTGTTTTTCGTAGTATCATTATTTCGTAGGCGACTAGGAAAACTTGCAGCTGGCAATGCTGCCAACCAGTAAGTCGCCAACCCAGAGCGGAATCAGGTGTTGGTTGGGCACTGGGTCAGCGTTGGTTGCTTGTTGCGCGTCGCCGCCACAAATTGTTTGCTTAAAATCGTTTCGTTTTTTAATTTCTGCTGATTTCTAGCTAACATTCTAGCCAGAACTTGGAGAAGATTAAGAAGAAGAAAGAGAAACAACATTTCCTAAAGCAAAGAAGAAGAAAATAAAATCAAAAATTGTAAATAAACAGAAATTCAACTAATGAGTATATATATTTATATAGCAATATTATGTAACACTTATACTTACACAGACACACGTGCAAATGTGGCTTAGTATTTAAGCTTTTTTACCTAAGCTTACACTATATAAACTTAAATGTACTCCACAAAAGCTTGATTGAAGTTTATATGTACGCGCAGCTATGCAGACATACACACACGTTGGTCTGGAGTATATTGTAGATGTATATTATGTATAGCTTATATATAAGTTATATAATTTAGCATTAGTACGAGAGAGAGAAGAAAAATCTTAGCTGAAGATCGGTGCTTTTGACCTGTTGCTACACTTTGTACGATTGTACTATTAAACGATTACAATTTTTTACAACAACAACAACAACAACAACCCTGGTGACGACTACTAGATGATACATACATACATAGATACCACTACGTACATACTTGCAAACGTAACTAATGCAAAATGATAAAATTTATTCCGAAAAGAAAATTCAAAATTAAAACGAAAATTCTAAAAAATCGACAAAATTGTTATTTTTATTGTTTAAGACTTTTGGTTCTGGATTTTGGAATTTGGTTGTGGTTTTTCGTTTTTGAATTGGAATTGAATTTTTGAAAAGTCAATTTGTTAATACAATACTTAGAATAATTGGTTTGTTTCTTTCCCGCTCCCGAATTTTCTGTTTTCATTTCAATGTTTCTTAGTGAAAAAGAGATTTTTAATTTTATGCATGAAGATATTTCTAGTTTTACGCTTGAAATAAACCGTAGCAATCAATTCTATTATTGTATAATTCAAACAGTTTACTTTTAAAACAGTAGCAAAATCTAAAAACTACATTGTTTCTACATTGATTTCCTTTTTATATCCCTTTATTTTCAGTTCAAATTCTGTCAATGGTTAGTTTTTCTTTCAAATATTGTAAATTATATGAATTCGCAACGATTTTTTTCCTCTATTCTCTATTCTAGTTTTTTATTTGCTTAGGTTTCCGTCCATGATGAATTACCAGTTCAATTCATGGTTCGTGTCCGCGACAGACTAAATATTTTATTTGATTGGTTCGTGTCTCCAGTGACAATATTTCTCGAAAAATTACACACATTTTTAAAGTAAATCGATTTTTATCAAAATTTCTATTAAATTCTGGTTTTTTTAAGTCTTTTTTGTTTATTAAATTTTTACCCTCTTAATACTGTATAACACTGAAATTCTGAGTTCGGAAATTCTATAATACTAAAAATAATAAATCTTTATAAAGTTATTCGAATTCTGAAAATTGGTTGCTATGTTATTTCTACGTTCGAGATCTTAGAATCTCTGTAATAATGACCATTCACCCGATGAAAATGCATGCGAATTGAAAAGAATCCCCAGCGTGGTACACAAATATGGTGCACCCTACGTAAGGCATATAAAAAACGCCCGCTAACTGCGATATCATTACCTACGATTACCATTATCTATTGGCTTGCCATTGCCTAAGGCAATATCATTTACAATATGAACTAGAAAACTCTTAGAATCCAGTATCACAAATAATCACTCAGTTGTTTATGACTGCTTAAAGTATCCATTCCATTTGGAAAGTTCGATACCTGCAACTGAAGCATTTCAAAAACTAAAAGTCCGAATAACGAGAGAAAATTGTTTGTTTATAACGTACAGTGGCCAAATGAAGCAGGTAAATATTGTAATAAATTTAAGAGGAGAAGAAATGTTTAAAATGTTGAAATTGAAATGAAACAAAAAACAAAATAAACGAGACGAATAATTAAAAATAATTCCTAAAAAGTAATATAAAAGTTGATACTCAAGTTTTAGTAATTTTTTCTATATATAATATATTTGCATTCATTTAACCAATTTTTTATTTGTTTTGGTTTGGTTCTTTGATAAACAACAGATTTTTCTTAATTTCGATTCATGTACGAAATAAATAGAAAAAGTTGTGGTATTTTAAAAATTATTAAAAAAATACAGAACGAGTTGTAATCATCTTCGAAAAGTGATAAATAATTTCTGAGAAACGAAATGAAAACTTTTTATCTGTTCTGGTTCGTGTACTTCAGAGCCAAAAATTTTTATTTGTCCTGGTTCATGTATGCAATAAACAGAAAAAGTTATAACAATTCTTATTATTTGATTGATTAGTGTTATTTTTATCACCTGACTGCAATTACATTATTAGGATTTCAGTACTTTAGAATGTGCTTGAAAAACTTACTCAAACTTGTGTACAGAATAATGCAATAATTAATGTTTAAGCTTATTTATGAGGCTGATTAGTTTAAGTTCTTCTTTAAGCATCCTTTTATATGAATACAAGCCTACTTACTAACTACTACTTATACACTCCTATCTAGAAACATACATATGCAAAGAATAGCGCGAAATGTAAACTGAGATGATGCAAACACTGTAATGCAAACACCAACCACAAAAAGGGACAAACTTTAGAAGGAAACTCTTTTGGTAAATACATATGTACGAGTATATGTACGCGTACATGGATATGTTGTACACTTATTTACTTACGATACATACAGACGTGTAGTTGGGAGACGCGTGCTCTACAACAGTGTTTATGTAAGTTAATCTGTGTGTGTTTGTTGTATGTTAGGCTTTAAGTGCAATCTTATTATCAATAAAGTGGTATATTTCTATTGAAAGATATTTGATTATTTTATTTTAAACTTCTGCTTTCTTTATTTCGAATGGGAGGGCAATTTTCTGTGTAAAAAAAGAAAATTGTACCTCTATTTTTCTACTAACATTAGGTTGCTTTTTGTGAATTTACACTATTTATTTCTCTTTTCCAATTTTATTTAAATTTTTTTTCCAAATTTACGTTGATTTATAATAACTATTCATTAATAATCTGATCTATTCGAAAATATCATTTCAACACTTACGAAGAAGACTTGAAAACGTGTAAATTTGATGAACTGAAAGAACTAAATAACTTCTAAGGAGAACAAATGACTGCTTTTTAGGATATAAGTAACAATTGAATTGACATTAATTAATAAAGTTGATTGATTAATTGCGAAGGATATAATTTTGTAAGCATTCAACACAATTGGATTACCTTGCAACATAATTGCTATCCGCAAATAGAATAATTAGTGTGTAGATTTAGTATATTTTAAGCAGATTTATGTACATTACTTTTTATATTACTTTAAATTACATCAGCTCTCGTTATTATTATATCCTGCCCTTTCAACAATGACCTCGAAATTTATACTCTCAACGAATCTCTCCGAATCTATTCCGAATTCTTGATTTTCTTTTTCTATTCTTATATAATAATATACGATTCCTAATTAAAAATATGAAAGAAAATAACTATTCGGTATATCAAGAACATTCGCGAGTTATTCGTACTCGAAGAAAGAATTCTGATGCTAAAAAGTGCTGATGTCAAAATCAATTTTAAACCACTAATTGTAATTTTTATATTGTATATAATTCCGCAAATAGTCATTGGAAAGTCGTTTTCGTTTCATTATTAAATACAATTAAAAGAAGTAGTTTCTGATATTTCATTGAGTTAAATTAATGCCATTAGAATTCTATTAGAAAGTTCTAGTTGAATACTTTAACTGAGATGATGAGAATGCGCTGGATTTTTATTAGTTTCGAATTGTAAATAAATAAAGTGTTTCATTATATAATTAACGCTTAGTGGAGTTTCTTTCTGAATCCTAATTAAAGAAGTGATTTTTGTAAAATACGATATCTTTACACAAACAGTTTATAAATACTTGAAGTAACAAAATTACAATATTTAATAAAAATAACTATTTAATACTCCAATCAAAAAGTTTGTGTCTAATTTACGCTGAAAATGGCAGCGAAACTGTTGTTTGAGTTTTACTTCACTTAGGCAACACCAAAAAACGTAACAAACTTCGATTTAAAAAATTTATATACATGGGAAAAGCCGAAGAAAACATCTAAATAATAATTATTTCATTACAATCTTTTGCACTACGGCTGCAAACGGCCCCGGAAGGTTTGCGTCTCGACTACATGTGGTGGTGAGTACGTTGAGCGAAATAAACCAACGTGATAAAATTCAAGAGCTACTGACGCAGAGATGGCGCTGCATTCCTGATTAAAACGTTAAAATATTCTTTAGTACTAACAAAATTCATTTCCATTCATTTCTCCCGAAATATCCACGTTATGCTTAGAATTGATTCGCGTGCTGTTTGCATATCCATCACTTCGCATTAAATTAACACTTGATTTGGTTCGAACAATCGAGATGTCAATCAGTGTCCGTCAGCCGAATGGAAAAAAGAGCGGACCAGAACGATGACATTTTCCGGGGCACAAAAAACAATGCGTGCCCTTAATAACGGTGCAACTGGTGCGTGGTGCGCTCGGTTACCCTTCAGAAAATGAGGGACACTTTTTTACTTACGCTAAGCAGGACATGCAAATTTTCATCAGGATTATGCATTTTTTTCGCATTTAATATAAAATACAATATTTTCGCGCATTTTTCCGTATGCATTTCAGAGATTACAGCGCATGGTATGCAATTTTTTGTTACTTCTGTTGTTGTTGTTGCTGTAACTGTTGTGTGGGCTAATTGGAGTGCAACAAAAGTAGGCCCGCGTATAAAAGTAAAAGTTATGCGTTGCCTTTCACAGCGAGGACGTTGAAGGAGGTCGCAGCAGCTGGACTGCCTAACGTCCACGGCACGCGTTAGGGTGCCACGTACCCTCATTTCGAGGGATTCTTCCTTTTTTCGTCTACTTATTTCACTACTTTGCATTGAAAGAGGATTAACTATTTTCATGCTGCTCTCCATCACTACAGGCTGTTGGCGTTGTTGCTGTGTTTGTTGTTGTTGTTGTTGTTGTTGTTGTTTTTTCACTAAATATTTAGTATCCCATCACACGGCTGGACAATGAGAATTGCATTTTTTTTCTTGATTACTTTGAATGCAAGTGTACGATATGAAAACGCAGAACATTTAATCTGAAATGAATTATTTTTTTGCGTGCCCAACCGAGTTTGTTTTCTAAAGACATCCGGGTTGCTTAGCAAAATGAATGGGATATAAAAAAATAATCGAAAATATTGATTTCAGAGAAAAATTGGGACAAACGTACCGGTTTTGTTATGCTGCCGGAGTGACCATGGTGATCTTTTCAACACCGTGTGACCTCCGGTGATCTTTTGGTGACTGTTGTTGATTATGATCGTAGCTGTCTGCAAGGAGTACGTGAATGTACACTGTGAAGAAATATTTGTAATCTATATCGTACACCTCACTAACTTCAATACTGGAAAAGGACGGATTCAACCAGCGGTCTTGCCAACTTTTCATATATCAAAAATGTGTAAGTTTCTGCAACCAGTTTCGACAATAAAACCTCGATTATAAGACAAAATATTCCACCAGAAACAGAAGACATCGGACATAGGACACGCCCACTTTTATATTACAAGATTTTGAACATTTTAATATGTATATAGGACACGCCTACTTTTACATATCCAAACTATGAATTTTAAAACTACGATAGTAGGTCGTCAGATTGAGATACAGCCACAGTATTCGGTAGTTAGGTTTCGTGTATTTGTATCGGATGTAATTCTGAAAATAGGCGCATTCGAGCAAAGGACACGCCCACCTTTTATATTATAAAAACTCATGGTATTGAGCTACAGTTACCGAATTTGGTAAAACGTATAATATATTGCATTTGGTCACAACAGACATTACTAAAGATTCCTATTAAGATCTATGGAACTGTAATGAAAATTACCGCTACAGAACCAAGGACACACCCTTATATATGGCAGAGTTGTGTACAGTAGAAGAGGTAGTAGAGAATAACTCCTCGGGAGTTATACAGGGCAGACGTGACGGGACGTCCTAAGATTTGGCATGTGTAGAGTAACTCATAATCAGGCTAGATGGACTATAACTTTCCTACTTGTTCTCCATACAGCCTTTTGTTTAAATGCATAAACTTTCTTTGATTAAGTTAGTTCCTTGATATTTCAAGATATATTTAACATATACTTTAAGAATTTAATAATATGTTTTACCATAATCATCCCATAAATCGATATTTTCCACAAAAACGAAGAAATCATATTTGTAGGCATATTTTCCCCGTTGTATGTATTTCCTCACAACCAATGCTGCCTAAATCCAGCGCAAACGTGCAGACAGGGGTGTTTCTCTCCTGCACAGGACACCCGATAACCTCTGTTGGTTCGCAAACCTTCGATCCTTTGGGGTGGGGAGGGTGTTTGAATGTTGACACGTGTCGAAATGCAACATCGAAGTTGCAGAGCAGTTGCGATGCCAGCTTGCTCGCTTGTTGTCGCGCCGAAGGAGTGCGCGGTACGAAATCTCCCCTCGCTGGATTTTGCGTGCAGAGGGTTGTTTTTCACAGCCGATCGAATAAATATGCATTTTTGCGACTCGTCGTCGTCGAAGGGAGCTTCGGAACACACTGCAGAAGGCTGCAATTGGTTCCTGTTGTAGAGTTTTTTAGCCGTTTTTTAGCAGGAAAGAAGGAAGTCCTTTTTTTGGTGCTGCTTTCTATTGATAGGTTGCTGTGGACAGCCAATCAGGGATACGAGTGACAATTGCCGAAAAAATGTCGGCAATCATTGAAGTTTGACATAAGAAAATTAATAAAAACTATTTGTAATTCTTTATCTAATGAGTTCTCACTTTCAAGACTCTTTAAAAGTCGCCAAATGCCTTCAAGATCATTTCAAATAATCGAAATTTCCATTAGAGTTCGAACGCTTCAAAAGCGAACCATCGCATCGAAGCAAGTATTTCGGATTACCATAGAAACGCGACTTGTATCTGAGAAAATAAGAATTCGTCGTTTTTGTGGCCTTCCATTTTTCCGATCTGATTTCTGCCCGCCCTTCTCTCCGCTTTTAATACCCTCCGCTGCCACGAACTCCTCTCTTCATTGATTTTCCTTTGCTTCTTCTTTCTGTTTATGAATTTCTTGTTTACTTCCAAGACTGTTTGATGGCCCTACCGAAATGTATCCGCTCGCAATGAGGGGCTCGTATCTGTAAGTGTCACGGCTGCCTCAGTGTGTGGATGACCTTATTATTTGCTTTCTTTACGTGCCTTTCTTTGATAGCGAGAATGTCACCTCGAATGGCTTCGTGGAAGCGTCGCAAGAAAAGCCAGCGCGGTTAATGAACACGATGATGAGGTGACGAAGTGCCTTAGAAAGCAAAATATTTGGAATTTTGTATTATTCATTGGGCATATTTGTTTAGAAAGCGTGTGCAGAGAAGACGAAAACAGGGAGAATAATAATGATTGGAGGAGAGTCGGGGGAAGCGGCGACGAAATAGTCGTCATAGTCAATAGTCAATTATATTGGATTGCTTCAGAATGTGAGGCGAAGAACTGATAATGTGGGAGAACAAGCGTGGTATGTGAACTGAAAGGAAATTTAAAGGTAAATTCAATTTATTTATACATACGTAGAATAAAAATAATAAATATGAAAATTAAGCATTGAAGCTCGGATAGCGCAAGCAATGTGTGCAGATGAATAAATCCATAAATAAAGATTGAGAAAATGCTGTTGTCGTGCTCGCAACGGCAGCCACCCTTCACGGTATCTTGCGCACACTTCCTTCACCACGTTGTAATCGCAAGATTTCCCAATTCTTTATTAGATTCCAGAAAGTATCTCAAGTGCTTTGTTGGCACAACGCACAGCGTCAAGAAACCTCAGGGCGATCGGCGATCGTGCGATGTGGTTACAAAACCAAGCTGCACACACGCACGAAAACACACGCTCCAACACGCTCGCACACATACAATCGTAATGACGGAAAACACTGTAGCGTCTTGTAACACTGCTGCCTCTCTCTTCAAGGGTTGCTTCAACTCAGCCGCGTCGATTTGCGTTGCGTCGCGTCGCTTTGCGTCGCGTCGATCGCTTGCGCACTCCAGCGGCCGGTTTGATATGCTCGTTGCCGCTGCTGCTGCTGCTGCTGCTGATATTGGATGAATGAATGGTGGATGGGACGGACAGACAGCCGCGGGCCTGCTATGCTAGCAATGCGTGCGCTCCATGGACGTTCGCTTCGTGCGTACCGTCGTCGCACGTATCCGCGTGCCAACTGTCGCTGCGCTGCTGCCGCCGCTGCCGCTTACAGTCGTACTTGCTCGCTGCACCGCGCATAGAGTTGGTGTTCCTGTTGTTAGAGCAGCGGTGGCTGCTGTTGTTGTTGCTGTTTTCCTAAATTCGAATATTGTATTGTGTGCTGCGTTGTTGTTGCTTCTCTATTTGGTTTTTATTTTGAAGCAGAATTTCGGGGTTCCCGGAATCGTACAACGCAACTAATCGCCAGTGCGTCAGTGTGCGTCATCGAAGCTAGTCGGTCGCCGATCGGTTGGTGCGAGTGGATTGTCGGTTGTCGGTGAATACAAGCCCTGCTACACCTACACTGAGTGAAATTAAAGCACAAGCTGTTTCCTATGCAATCTGAGTTCTTTGCTTGAAAGTTACAAAACTTCAAAAGTACTCTACTTAAATTAGAAAATAGCTCATGAAATAGAAATCAAATAAAGTAGGAATTCAGTAGAAAATGTCCTCGCATAGAAGTGCCCCTGAAAACAGAACTTCCTCGTCGGAAGCGCGCACACCAGCTTCAGCGGCGACATCGTCAGCAGCATCCAGAACGTCTCCGGTAACTGGAACCTCAGCGACCCCTTCAGCAAGTGGCAGCACTCAAAGCAGTCCAGCCAGCGATCACACGAGTACCCACAACAACAAGAGCCTCCAAGGAAGAGGTAAGCATAGATTTCTGCTGCAGGTTTGACTCGGAATTGTCCTGTCACGAGGTGCAACACCACGTCGCAGACATCTGATTGGTCCACACTGAAGATTCTAATCAGAACGTCATTGCGTGTCCTTTTTTTTACTTCCTCTTAATGCAGTTGTCGCTGGATTCCGTGTTGATGGCATGAGAAAATGGTGCCTCGGATTCACTGTGGGCGGACTTCTGACAAATAAATGCATTTCATTTATTTACTCGAGCATCTAGATACTGCAGACATCGAAAATGAGTGTATTCTTCGAAACCTCCAATTGCTTTCATTCATAAGAAGAAACCACAACCACTTGTAGGAATTCGAAAACGTTTCCATCAATGAATGCACAGTACTTCTATTTTTGTGTACAAATTTCATTTATAGCTCATCTACACGCTACACTGACTGCTGCACTCGCCACGAATATTTGTGGAGATTGAACGCAAACACAAACAAATATTTCACATCGCACTGCGATAATAGTTATCACTGCAGTGATCTCGTTCAAGTCTTGTTGTTGTTGTTGTTTCTTCCATCACTGCCCTGAAGGGCGCATAAATTGGTTTCCCCATCCGACGTACGGATATCAACCTCAACCGGATTTCAACAATCGTCAGTTATCGTGGGATGAGATCTACAAAGGCGTGTATCTAGCAGATAATTTCCTTTAAGCCCGACTTTGAGTAGCTGTCGGCATGACACGATTTCTTTTGCAAAAATGTGCTTGTAGGTGTCATCTTTCAATCTGAGTACAGGCTGCTGCTCGAGTTCTGGAATCCCGGCATGACCTTTTCAAAGAAGTTTTTATGGCGAGGCTTTCAAAAGTTTCCTTTCTCTCTGTGAAGATATTGGAATTGCCTACAAAACCTGTTTAGCTTCCCATGGCAACCGAACTGTGGAACTGCGAATGAGACGCTTTCGCTGATGATCCCTTTGTTTGAAAAGTAATTTTGAAAGGCAATATAAATTACATGAGGAAACCAATGCTAACATATAAATGCGGTTACCTAAGCTACCACAAATCTACAATCTGAACGTAGTTTTCGCCAGAGTTTCCATTCCGTCTTCTGGGTTCCGTTGCGCTTAAAAGCTTCTTTATGTTTGTTTTAAAGGACTAAATCACTTCCTTACAACCGGTTGAGTAAGCAGTCAGTCAGATGGATTTATAGCTGTAAATCATGTAAGCTTTAAAGTCGCAAATACCGTTCAAAGGGTGGACATCCTTTCCCTATTTTCCTTACCCAAGCAAGTAGAAGGGACTCAAGCCGCATCGTATTAAAAATGTGTGCAAGGTATTGTTTTCGTATCGGATTTGTAAGAGAGGTTTTAATCCTTTGATGGATTCCATTTGGAAGCCTTTAATCATATAATGAGATTCTGAAACTTAAAAAGTTAGACAATGTAGACTTTTCAATACTAACAACAGAGCCACGAGCGCCGAGAAGATAAATTATATTACAACTCCACCTCTCGACTAAGAACAATTCAAACAGCAATTTTGTGTTGTCCAAAAATAGATCAGGACAAATTATATTAAGATATGCAATGTTATATATATATACACCATGCCAGACTTCAATGTGCTATATCACAAAGTTACGTTCCGACGCAAGACAAAAATCCTCAGTGAAATTAATATACTGAATGAGAAATAGAAAGCAAATCACAAGAGCTGTATGCAAATAAGAAGCAAAGTTTGTGTGATAACTATCAAACCGTCCTGTATAAGGACACCGAACAACCACCGTATTATGAGTGAATCCTTTACAGTGCAAAACGAGTTCGCACAGGAGGACTCCAGCGAGCAGGATAATCAAGGAAGGTGCCTGAGGGTTGCTCTACTTTCCGAGGGAAATTGTTGAGACTTGAGAAATAGACGAGGAAGACTAAGAAATTCGAAGAGGAAAAGAAGGTTTGATCCGTGTGTAACAATCAAAGCGAATATGAAATGATGAATGTTGTGTTCGGTTTTACATGCATACATAATTGTGAAGCCAAGTAGAAGCACAAGAGAAATAGGAATGGAAGAAGGACAATGAAGGGAACGGTAGCTTATCTATAAAAAATCCTGTGAGCCTGTGTTAATTGCTGGAAAATTATGCATGCTAGCAAAAGCTGAAGAAACTCGTTATTCTCTCGACTTGAAGATCCGTTCCGGGATGTCGAATGTCGAGATGAAGATCTGTCAAACGATTGTTTTGATTAAAATGGTAGAGAGAAACTATTAGCTGCTTTAAAGTTGTAAAGAACTTGTTGATTATCGGAATCTTGTTTAGTTTATTTATTGTAATATGGGAACTAATTAGTTAATGCATTCTCTCTGACTTTCTTTCAGACAACAGCAGCACCCTCGTGCAATCGCCGCCTCTGGTGCGATACGGCAAGTGCAAATGGTTCAATGTGGCCAAAGGTTGGGGCTTCATAACGCCCATCGATGGCGGCACAGAGGTTTTCGTGCATCAAGTGCGTAGAAAAATGACAGAAAATCCCTTCAGGCATCAACTTCCATTTCATGTCCGTTTCCTTCGCAGAGCGTCATACAGATGAAGGGCTTTCGTTCGTTGGGCGCGCAAGAGGACGTCGAGTTCGAATCCATCGAGACGCCACGCGGTGTGGAGGCCACACGTGTCGCTGGACGCGAGGGCTTGGATTGCGTCGGCAGCAGTGTACGGCCACGCCCACACAGTCGCTTCGTTCGGCGTGTGCGCTGCTACAACTGCAACAAATTCAACCACATCGCAGCCGAGTGCAAGCTCGAACCACAACCGCGTCGCTGTTATCTGTGCCAGAAAGACGACCACCTCATCGCCGATTGCAAAAACAAGTAAATAATGCAATTCAAATTAATGAAAATGATTAATGTTGGTAGAGTTGAGTCGGGTAATTTTCTATTTTAAACCCCCTCCTAAAAGTAGGCAATTGCGTTGAAATATTGGTTTCAAAGTTGGTGGGTTATATAAATCCCGGTATCTGTTTTGGTGGGTTATATAAATACCGGTATCTATATTGGTGGGTTATAGGTTATACGTCATTATTATCTTTCCAATTATATTTATCTTTACCAATTTCTCCTCCGACTCGCAAGTTCACCACGACGGATTTTATTGCAGACGCAAACCAACAGAGACACAAACCCGGACGCATTGATTGTGGCACTGGATGATAAATTGAATCTGACATGAACAACACTGAGAAAGAATGGGGCGCGTGAGGATATTATTTCCTTACCTTACTCTGCAGGGATTTATTAGATTTAAAACTTAAACTGATTTTGCAACAAGAGTACAAAATATTTAAGTTTTATACACTATTTTAACTTACAATTTTATAAGAAAACATTTCGTTTTAAGTTACTTTAAAAGAAATTCTTAATATTAATTTCTTAACAAGTTAAAAGAGAATTGCTTTATTTTACAGTAACGTTTTTAAAGGGAGTTGTATAAAACTACAATACAAAATTATTGCTTAATATAAGGAAATCATTAAAAGTTACGAATTTAATTAATTAATAATGTATTTTACATCTATTATTACTTAATAAAATTTAGCTATATGAATACTTATATTTTTATAAAAGCTTTTTTCAATTTAACGAAACTTATACAATACTAAATAAGAATTTTAATAAATAAATTCAAATATAATATTTCATGTCTATTTTTATTTAATTTTTTTTATTTTTTTTATTTCATATTTATTTTTTACAGGAAGAGAAATTCAGGCATGCTTAAGTTACACATGAATTTGGTTCTTGAGAAACAAGATTTTCTGGCAATCATTCTTATTTGCAAGAAAGAAGTTCGTTGCAGATACTTTTCTAAGAAAAACCTTAGAGAAAAACAGAAAATCAAGTTTGAAATCTGGTTTCTTTTATATTATATATTTAGAGGTGACCAAGAAATCTGCACAACATCAGAACAATTCGGAGAATCGCAATCTTTTAATCGTTTTAATCGTAATCGTTTTCGCTTTTTATCGCTTAAATTTTTAACAGCTTTTCTTCTCTCCTGCATCTTCTACTCCTTCCACAGGCTTACCAATAAAAGAAATCGTATTACTCATTTGCCTTGATTGCGGAAAGCAGCCATTAGATTGTCCCTCTCTGTAGAAGGGAAGCTTAATCAGTCTACATTTTTTATGTTTTTCTCTCTTTCTGCTTAAAATTCTCAAATTACCGCTTGTTTTCAACTTCGAATACACTAATAAAATCTGTTTTACACTCACACCATTCAAAGCAATTCCAGTCGTTAAATGAACAATCAGCATCTGTTAAATAAACAACTTTACGACGTCAATATAACGAGTAATGTGAGGGGAACTTTTTACTAAAAGGCGAAAACGTTCAACCGATTGCATAAAAACAGAATCCGCTCCGCTTAATTTATTCAAATTTAGAGCGATGAGTGATGGTTGTTAATATGACGCACGCTGTTATCGGTGTGACACTTACAGTCGTCAATATAACGCCATTCGTTGCCGTTATACTGAAGGCAGTGATCATTAAACTCAATATCGTGTTTATCAAGATGACGCATCTGATTGAAAATTCATAAATTCTCACTGATTTCTGCTCGCCAATATGAGAAACGTTTCCTTCAGTATTACGTGCCTTCCTGTTTCGGTATGTGAATCCCACAGAAAGACTCTGATTGTGCAAATCAGTGCTTCGCAATTCTGCAGAGATCATCCGGTTTGTTCTGCGTGCAACCGCCAACGCTGCCACTGCCACCCACTCGCGGTGGCTTTGCAGTCAGCACTTTGAAATCTATTTGCAGAGGACATCACTGAATTACGATTGTGCAATAAATTCTTTAATGTCTTTCGTAGAATTAGAAGCTCTCGTTACTCTTGCAGCCAAATAAGGTTGTCATTGTGGTTGTCGTTATTGTCGTTGTTGTTGTTGTTGGTGGTGGTGTTGTTGTTGTTGTTGTTGTTGTTGGTGACATTTCAGCAGCATATATAGACGCACCTCTTAGGAAAGTAATTATTTATTAAGGATAAAAATGTATCCAGTGATTTCTCCACTCATTGAAAACGTAACACTTTTACACGTAAAAGTAATCGTAATATTTTTATAATTTTGGTTCAAACATTGTCAAAAATGTAAAATTTCCGAAAAAAATATTTTTTCAGTTTGTCCGTGTTTTATATTTATTTATAATTTAACAACAAACCTCAAAAGGTATTAGAAAGTTTAATTGATTAATTTTAAGAGATTATTTGCAGCGAACAATTAATTTTGCATCAACGTAGTGATTTTAGAGAGAGAATTTTTAAGACGATTCATATATGCATCAATTTCCGTTTAAGGGTTAAAAAACTCTACACATTTTCTTCAGGTTTTTTCATTCCTTAAAAAAGCAAATTCTTAATTTTTTGTGATCCGAAAAAGGTTGCTTTGAGCTCTCTTACATAAATCAGTGATAACTTAAATGAATTTCCTACTGGGTCTCCCTCTTCACTTCTTAGAGAAGAGGGGTGGATGTCTGTTTGTGTTGTGTGTGGGTGTGTGTGTGTGTGTGTGTGTGTGTGTGTGTGTGTGTGTGTGTGTTCATCTCAGTCCCTGATCAGCGCTCATCGAATTACGAGCGGCCTCGTACCACACACTGACCCAGAAAGTTTGCTGCTGCATCCTCATTTTATACATTCGAAGTAAAGTTGCCGACTTTTTTTTGTCTTGTGGAAGAAGGAGGATAAATAAAGAGGATGAGGGATTCCGTGGAAATAAACGTACGCAAATCCTAATTTATAGTTTGGCAGTAGAAATCGCAAAAACCAATAAAATTGTAGAGAAAACTAATAGAAAATCTGCGAGTGAAAAACGAAAATAAGGACGTAAGAGATGAGGTTTATTTTTGCTAAGAATTTAAACTGATTACATGTAATCATCTTCATCCTTACATCCTCATTCTCGGCACCTCCCATTACTTTACTACCAACCATCCATCACAGGAACAGGAGTAATAATTCCACTTCCTCAAAAACAAGTTTTCGACGTGCGAATAACTTCAGTTTTCTTCACAAAACTAGTGTTGCGTTTTGAGTTTCCTTCACAAAACTGGCATTCCCTCGCAATTTCCTTCAGCGTAAGAGATGAGGTTTATTTTTGCTAAGAATTTAAACTGATTACATGTAATCATCTTCATCCTTACATCCTCATTCTCGGCACCTCCCATTACTTTACTACCAACCATCCATCACAGGAACAGGAGTAATAATTCCACTTCCTCAAAAACAAGTTTTCGACGTGCGAATAACTTCAGTTTTCTTCACAAAACTAGTGTTGCGTTTTGAGTTTCCTTCACAAAACTGGCATTCCCTCGCAATTTCCTTCAGCCGCGGCTACCCTGGCTGGCGTCATTCTCTTCCGCGCTGCACTTAATCACTTTCACTCCGCTTCTCTCCTCCGTAATCGCATCACAAGCCTCCACAGCTTGTAAGCGGTTTGCAGGAGCGCTGCTACAACGACCACTGCTGCTGCTTCTACTGCAGTTGCTGCCGCCTTCAGTCTTCAGTCACAACGGGCAGCTGCTGCATTTGTAACCTTGTTGGTCCGGAACTCAAGTCGCAGCTTCATCTTGTGTTTTACATCTTGCGGTGCTGATGCTGCTGCCGCTTTCATTTCCGTTTCCGCTTTGCCTACTTTAACTGTATTAACTTCAAATTGTCTTCCCCACCATCATCTCATCGCGTTCTGGTTTGTTGTTGCTGCCGTTGATGTCGTTGTTGCTGTCGTTGTTGCTGTTGCTGTTGCTGTTGTTGCAGTAGCTGTCTTTATTGTTGTTGCTGCTGTTTTCGTTGGTTTTGTTGTTGTTGTTGTCTCGTCGTTGTCGTTATTATTTTTGTTTCTTTTCTCAGTATTGTCACTTTTAATTTTTTTTATTTTCAAATCCTTTAAAATTCATTTTAAAGAATTTGTCATCTAAAATATTTTGACTTTTCGGACTCCTTCGATGTTTTTAAAATTAATTGCATTTCCCTGACAACCGAGATGTTTTTCCTTATCGTTTTTTCTTCATAACTCTCCCCAAAAATTAATGATGTTTGCAAAGCAAACAAAAGGGAATTTCTGAAGTATGCCACTGACGTCATTCTAAAAGAGTTTAAAAAAACTTCCCCCGGCTATTTGAATTCATTGCAAGTAAAAAATAGAAAATTGGTTTCTCCTTTGTTTTGAAACTCTTCTTTCCGAAAATTTCTTCTTTCATCTTCATCGTCGACATCGCTTTTTATCCTATCATCAGCACGAATATAAACATCGTCATCATCATAGCAAAAAATTCTTAAATAAAGAGCATCCTTCACCAAAAATACCCTCACGTGTTGAAATTGAAGAGGTTTGAATTGAAGACGAAGGCGGTGACGATGATGATCACATCTGTGTTGAGGTTACGCCTGATTACAATTACAGTGATGGTATTTAAATCATAAATATGTTTACTTCTCTCTGTGTAGCGTTTCCCGCTCTCTTAGTTTTTTTTTAATCGAGAAATCTTATTGTCGTCGTTGCATACTGATAAGAAAGATTTTGAATGTTGTTTACAAGAAAAGACGCGGAAGCGTTGGAATTCAATAACTATAAAAATTCTCAATAAAAAAGGTTCTCTCCCTCTCTCCCTCCCTCTCTCGCTCACTCTTCATCACCGACATGCATGCATTGAATGATTTTATGTATTTTCACCCTCAATTTTATTATTACTTCTATTTTTATTTATAATTACTATATATTTCAGTATTTTTACTATTACTTTATTTCATGTTTGCAATGTTTTGTTTATCACTCGTATTTTGGTTGTTTTTTATGTCAACAGAAAACGATGGCGTTGCCCTCACACGAGGATTCGCATCCTTCAGATGCAACCAGCCAACCGTTTAAGCAAAAAGTATTTCGATAAAACACGCCAGGATTTAAAGCGTTTCCTTCTTTTCTGTCATGGCAGTGGAGTGAATGCATTCGTCCTTTTATTTCGTTGAAGCAGAGTGGCAAAAAGAGAGAAAGCGGAAAGTAGAATAAAAACTGAAAATGCGAAATCACTGCGTTGCATTGAAAATGAAAGGAAATCCTTTTTAGCGTATTTGGGTTAAAGATTGAAAATGGGTTAATGTGTACAAGTTGTTGACCGGTAGGCGGTGAAAGTGGGCGGTGCAAGTGGGTGGGTGTAAGATAGGGAGTGAGAGCGAGACAGAGAAAGAGAGAGGGAGAGAGAGAGAGAAAGAGGATAAGGAGAGAGGAGGATAATGTGTGCGGAAAAAAGAAACGCGGAAACACAGTTTGTGCTTAGTAGAGTTTTAAGAAGACGTCACAGATGTACTTAACCATGGCAACAACACCAACACCAACAACAACAACAATAACGGCAACCAACAACACTACCAACAACATCAACGACACAAACAATAAAATTAATACAAACAGCATCAGAAAGAACAAGGAGAGCGTTAAGAACTCGAAAGAGAGTGCTAAAAGCCCTTCATTCCAACAAAAACAACAAGAGCAACAACAACAAGAACAACAACAACAACAACGACGACGACGACGACCAGAACAAAGAATCCGGTGGAGTGATTTTGGCTTAAATTCACATGAAGTGCAAACGACGACCAGAGATGAGCGACCCGTTACAACGGCAACAACATCAGAGTTTATTCACTTGTGAGCACGAGTAGATGAGGATAAGAGGGGAGTAACATACCCCCTTACCCCGCCCCCTTTTTGCGATAACACTTTTAAAGACATTGCGAGTCAACCTGCTTTACCGACATTTACTAATTTACAGAACTCGCAACTTTCATACTGTATTGTCGTCGATTTGTGTTGCTGATTTTTATTTCACTCCCTCCCCCACATTCATCCTCTACACTCCACACATCATCACGAGATATTCCTTGCATCGTCGTTTTCTACTTCGAGTCGAGCCAACGTGTTTCTTGTTTCTCTTCTACGTTACTTTTGTTTCTGCTTTAGTTGTTTATTAGATATTTTTTGTTGTTCTGTTGTTTTTTTATGACAACATCAACTCAGTATCTTGTTGTTTTTATCGTTGTTGTTGCCTATATGATAGGGTGTAGCTGAGAGAGAAGAATCTACAAATGTATGCTGCAAACTCATATTACAAGAGAAACCTAAAAAGTGAATGGGGGAGTGAAAGAGCAAAAGAATAAATGCATGAAGGAGTGAATGAGCGAGCGAGTGACTGTTTGAATGATTGAATAAATGCAAATATTTCTCGGCAAAATGAGAAGAAAAAAACAAGGAGAGAATAACACACTTGGCAGAGATTGTAAGAATTCAGTTGCGAAAACTAATCATTTTTTGTTTTTGTTGTCGTAGTAGTAATAGTTGTTGTTGTTGTTGTTGTGATTTTATTATTATTTCCACTTTCCTGGCGGTGTTATGAATTTCTTCAATTCCTTTTTTAGATTGGAAATCACGATAAATTTTTATGCTAAGATGAAATCAAAATTTAGAGAACATTAGAATTTCATCTCCTTCATTCGCGAAAATTTTAAATTTAGCAGCAGGAAAATAAGAGCGTGTGGCTCTTATTTTCCTGCTGCTTGCCTTGCTTTCGCGAATTCGTTGAACTTCTAGATGTTCTTTCCGCTGGCACAACCCGGTTTCCTTTTCGCCACGCCTCCCTGGAATGAGTTTCCTCTCTTACTGAAATGTTACTGGTTTTTACAATCGCCATTTCTTCTGCCATCACAAAAATTTCACGCACTCGTCAAAGCAATAAGTTTGCGTCCTCAAATTTAAGACTACATCAGAAAGACGAGGGAAGCCTGCATTTTCCGCTTCTCTCCCTTTGTAGCTGGAGTGTCCTTGCAGCGCCTCGACGTGCAGAGGACACGTCAAGGAAGCAACTGCTGGCGGCCGTAGTTGTTATTCATCAAAACGCTCATCGCAACCACTGCCATTTCTTGGACAGCTCGTAACCATGACCTGCACATTCACTGAATTGTTTGTTTTTGCAACATTAATAAAACTCGCAACATTTGGTTGCATTATGTAATGCTGAACTTAAAAAATTACGCAACACATGTGGCTTCTGCTCTCGCAGGAGAGAAGCGCAGAATCTTTTACACATCACTTACTCTCTTCCACGTTTTCACAACGATACGTCAACGGAGGGGACGAGGGGAATCGGCCCGCCGAAAGAGGCTTCCAAGTTTAATACTTTGACAGGTTTTAATTTTTTTATGATTATACTTAACAATAAATAAGTGCCTCGCTTTCCACCACCCCAACTGCGCCCATGCTCTTCGCTCTTCTGTGCCTTCATCGGTTTTCAACGCGCGGAGAACAAACGATGTTTACTCTGCCTGCACTGATAAGAATTTCACGCTCAGAACTAAACAGTCACGTGCTTCTGCTCGAGAAAATCAACGACAACACGCCACGAAGCCACGAGCATCTCTTCGTGAAGTGGTTCGTTTGCCGTGTGGCTCCCAGAATCCTTGTAACGTGAACGACGCTCGCCCGCCCGACGCCTCTCTTTGAGAGTCTGATGAAAGGAATACTTGGGCGGGATAGCACGAGTCTAACAGTGATGATGTTGTTGTTGCAAACAATGTCATTGGTTGCTAATGCTGATGGTGTTGCTGCTGCTAGTTTTTCCCTGTTGTTGCATCATGTTGAGATGCATTCGCGTAACGACATCCTGCGATGAAATGAAGCGTCGAAAGGATGCGTGCAACACCACCGAGTACAAGGCTGACCAGCAACATTCGCTAGCAGTTGTAGTTTGGCTTCGCTCAATTGTTGATCGCCTTCCTCGCCTTTTTGAACAACAACACGACGAAAAAGCGTTCGCAGTTTTAAAAGAAAATGTTTAAAACTGAAAATATATTAAAATAAAAACAAGTAAGAGTGTTGTCTTCGGCCTGGCCGAAATCTAAATACACTACACCCGAGTAACTGAAAAATTCTAATTTCGCCACTTAATAAATTTTGTATAAGTAGGCGGACCACGCCCATTTCGGGAAAATGTATTTGTAATGTCTCTAGGTACTGCTAGATAGAATTACGAAGGTATTCATATTTTGAACCGTTTACAAGATATTGACAACTTTTGTATGAGTGGGCGTGGCACGCGTATTTTTGGCAAGATTATTGGCAATGCTTCCCTATATATCCTGGTAAAATAACATATCAATATTTTATACCGTTAATTAGATATTGCCAACTTTGTTATCAGTGGGCGTGGCACGCTCATTTTTTTTCAAACATTTTAGTAATGACGCTATATGTTCCGAAATAAAATTATACCTTAATATCTCACACAGACAGACAGACAGACGGACGGACGGACAGGGCTAAATCGATTCAGGAGGTGACGCTGAGCAAGAATATATATACTTTTCTGTATCTATCTCGTCTCCTTCTCCACGTTACAAACGGAAGAACAAAGTGAATATAACTCCCTTCGGGTGTAGGGTATAAATATAAGAGAATACGCGTGCCAAATTTCATGACCTTAACTCTATTCGTTCTCCTGCAATCGTGATGTTCACAGACAGACAGACAGACAGACAGACGGACGGATATGGCTTAATCGACTCAGGAGGTGGTTCTGAGCCAGTTCTAGTTCAGACTATCATTCTACGACGAAGAACTTCTTTTTGGAACACTTGATTTTCTGTAGTTTTCAACTACGCCACATCTAGAAATTCCACATCTTATATCTTCTTGAGGCTTTTATACTTCTTAAGGAAGAAGGTAAAGCAAGAAAGGTTGTGTGTTTCATAGCTGCATGTAAATGCTTACATTCGAAATGATTTTTATTTTATATTTTCGCTATTTCAGACAAACCATTGCAGAAACTGCGCACTCATTCAGCTAAAATTACTACGTTGCTCACCATTTGGCACCTCAATTAGCCATTCTGATATGCAATCAATCACCAATCCGTCGCTAAACTTAAATTTAGGCAATTTTATTCTTTGCAATTTAATTCCGTCTTGAGATCTTAAACAATCGTAAACTTTCATATGACTAGAAATGTATTATCGTTCAGGAATAACAGGGAATTATGAATAATTCCTGTTGGATACGATGAATGGTAGAAATGATTTTTCCAACGAGCAATAAAGCATTCAAAATCGAACACACTTTAGTTTAAAGTAGGTGGATTTATTAGGAAACTTAAAATTCATAATAAGTTTGGGGTACAACTTTATAGAATTATGTCTGATTTGAAAAATGTATTGGTAAACATCAACTCACAACTTACAACAAATACTTATGTACACAATATCAATTATGACGGTACAACAAAATCCCTTGTAGTGTTAGAGATCCATTGAGGGAACATGGCAACGTTTATATAGACTGATGGATTTCTTGTTTTATCGTCACAGGGCATTCCAGTAAAGGAAATAATCCCCACCAACTCGACGCCACCGGGTGTTTCGTGTATCAATGGACCGCCGGATTCGCCATGGCATGCGCCGATTGGGCCTTCAGTGCAGATGTTATATATCATCAAAGGAGCGAAGTGCGGGTAATAATCCCAGCACCGCTCGTAGCTTGAGATGCTCACATCCACAACACGCAGGTTGGTGGGATATACATCACCTTCCATCTTGCCCCATCCGTAAAGCTTTCCTGGAGTACCCTCTGCATAATTTCCGGTAGCCAACGCAATAGTCTTGACGCGAGGAGATTTTTCTACATCGAAAGGTTGGGCGATGTAAATCAGCCCTAAGTCCACCGAATCCAAAGCGTCGGAATAATATTTATGGGTAACATAGTGTTTCGAACTTGGAATCTGCCGGAACTGAACTTCGGGATCATTGGTACCGTTCGCTGCGTGCAAGCCGGCAATAACGCCGAAGCTTTTTCTTTTCAAGCAATGACCTGCGGTTAAAACCCAATTGGGAGATATAAGGGCACCGGCACAAAAGGGTTCGTCAGTCCTGATTTGCACGATATAGGGTGCCTCACCCACTTCAGCCTCGTGACCGCCAATAATGCGACCTAAGTTTAGGCTGGCGCAATTGACAGCAGCCCACAAAACCAAAGTCAGGATTACAAACGATTTCATAGCGTAATACAGGGAAAGCTAAGTAACACTGACTGATTATTTATAAATTTGAGAGCCTTTTATACTCTTTCATACCACCCATTTCATACCACTTCCCATATCAGTTTAGGAAGGTTTTCCATATCAGTGCCCCAAAATGGTACAATTTTGCACACGGTCCTCCTCAAGATTAACTTGCCATAGTTCGATTGATGTCATAAAATGTGTATATAACTCGTCCAATAAACGCCTGAAGAGGCCTTTTCTCTAGAAGCTTTAGATTCTTAGAGATTAAGAAAGTATTGTTATCTTAAAACAACAATAATAAACCAATTTATCAGATCAATAAAATGTCGAAATTATAAAAGACGCGTAAAAATTCGCAAATTGCCAAAAAAAAAAATCCTCGGCACTGGAGCGCGACAATAAAAATTTCTCAAAATTTAATTAGAAACTCAATGATTTCTAGGGTAAGAAAATGAATCCTTGTTAAAATTAATGCTATGTTAAAATTAATGCTTTTACAAGAAAACTTGATTTCATCATTTTTTGAAATGGTTAAAGCAGCAGAAATTTGCTTTTATATTTGCTTTTAAATAAAATTTAAGTAATATAATTAATTAATAATTATTTCCTTCGCTTTTAACTTCACCGAAATTTAATCTACGAATTGAATTTTTCACTTAATGTCCTTGTAAGATGTATTAATTTAATTCATGTATTTTCGATGAGAAGGAAGGCACATCCATCTATCTACAAGCATCAACAAATGCCAGTGTAAATCATACTAAAACGGTCACAATGCATATCGGAGATCGAAGCACATGGTTGTTACGTATATATCGAGAAATGCCGCTGAACAAATGAGTATTCATAAAAAGGTGCTTCATAATTATAGGAGTGCATATTGATGGATATTATTTTAAAAATAGCCAGGATATACAAAGTAAATTGTAAAAATGCTTTGAAAGAAAATTAAACTCTCAACAGTGCATACAAAACTCCGAAGATTTCATACAAATCGGAGGATTGCATATCAACACACATCACAAGTGCAAATATATTCAAATGTATGCATAATGGTAGAAAGTAAGCCAGAAAATATAATGAAATTGATTGTGATTGTCACCCATCCGTCGTTAAAATTAAATTTGGACAATTTTATTGCTTGCAATTTAAACCCATCTTGAGATTTTAAACAATCGTAAACTTTTATATGACTAGAAATGTGATATCATTCAGGAATAACAGCGAATAATACACAGCGATAATTTTTGTTGGATCGTTGGTAGAAGTGATTCTTCCAACGAGCAATAAAGCATTCATAATCAAAAAAACCTTAGTTCAGAGTAAGTGGATTTATTAAAAAACTTATAATTCACAGTAGGTTTGTACTTATGCACACAATGTAACAAATACTTATGTACACAATATCAGTTATGATGGTACAACAAAATCCCTTATGGTGTTATTTATCCATTTATGGAACATGGTAACGTCCGTGTACACTGTTGGAAGAGTTCTCTTGTCACAGGGTACTTGGCATATGCAAGCAATCCCTATCAACTCGACGCCCTGGGGTGTGTCGTGTATCAATGGAGCTCCGGAATCGCCATAGCATGCGCCGAGTGGGCCTTCAGTGCAGATGTGGTACACCATCAATAGTACTGAAGGCGTGTAGTATTTACAGCACTGCTCGTAGCTTATGATGTCCACATCTACAACACGCAGGTTGGTGGGATATACATCACCCTCGCTCTTGCCCCATCCGTAAAGCTTTCCTGGAATACTCTCTTCATCATTTCCGGATGCCAACGCAATAGTTTTGACTCGAGCAGATTTTTCTACATCGAAAGGTTGGGCGATGTAAATCAGCGCTAAGTCCACTGAATTAGAAGCTTCCGTATAATGTTCATGGAGAATATAGTGCTTCGAACTTGAAATCTGCCGGGACTGAAGTTCAGGATTATTGTTACCGTTCACTGTATGCAAGCCAGCAAATACGTCGAAGCGTTCCAAGCGGAGCAAGCAATGAGCCGCGGTTAAAACCCAATTGGGAAATATAAGGACACCGGCACAAAAGTGTTTTTCGGCCCTGATCAGCACGATATAAGGCGCCTCACCCACTTCAGCCTCGCGACCGCCAAAAATGCGACCTAAGTTTAAGCTGGCGCAATTGACAGCAGCCCACAAAACCAAAGTCAGGATTATATACGATTTCATACCGTAATACAGGGAAAGCTAAGTAACACTGACTGATTGTTGGTCAATTTGAGAGTCTTTTATACCCTTTCATACTATGAAATAATATAAATAAGGAAATTAATTTCATACCACTTTCTGTATCAGTTTAGGAAGGTTTTCCTTATCAGTACCCCAAAATGGTACAATTTTGCACACGGTCCCTCCTCAGGCTTAACTTGCCCTAGTTGGATTGATGTCATAAAATATGTATAGCGTATAACTGGTTAAATAAACACCTGAAGAGACGTTTGCTCCAGAAGCTTTAGATTCTTAGAGTTTAAGAAACTTTTGTTATCTTGAAACAACACCAATGAACCAATTTATCAGTTTTTTATTAATTTTTTTATTTATAAAAATTCTCAAATTGTCACACAAAAATCCTCGGCACTGGAGCGCCAGAATAAAAATTTCTCAAAATGTAAATTAGAAACTCATTGGTTTCTAGGGCTAGAAAAGTTTATATTTTCAGTTTTATATGATTGAAAATGGGTTAATGTGTTCAAGATGTTGACTAATAGGCGGTGCAAGCGGGTGGGTGTAAGACAGAGAGAGAGAGAGAGAGAGAAAGAGAGAGAGAGAGAGAGGATAATAATAGAGGAGAGAAGGTGTGCAAAAAAGGAAACATGGAGGCACAGTTTGTGTTTAGTAGAGTTTTAAGAAGACGTTACAGATGAACTTAACCAAGACAACAACAGCAACGACAAAAACTGCAACAACAACAACCAACAACAACCAACAACAACAACAACAACAATAAAATTAATACAAACAGCATCAGAAAGAAAAACTCTAAAGAAAGTACCAAAAGCCCTTCATTCCAACAAAAACAACAACAACTACATCAACAACAATTACTATTACATACAACAAAAACAACTACTACAACAACAACAACAAAGAATCCGCTGGAGTGGTTCTGGCTTTAATTTACATCAAGTGCAAACGACGAACAGAGATGAGCTACCCGTTACAACGCCAACAACATCAGAGTTTATTCACTTGTGAATACGAGTAGATGAGGATAAAAGGGAGGTAACATCCCACCACCCCACCCTCGTTTTTTGGTTACACTTTTAAAGGCTACACGTTCAACTGCTTCACCGACATTTACTAATTTACAGCACTCACAACTTTCATACTATTCATTGTTGTCGATTTGTGTTACTGACTTTTATTTCACTCCCTCCCCCACATTCCTCCTCTTCACTCCATACATCATCACGAGATCTTCTTTGCATCGTCGTTTTCTATTTCGAGTCGAGCCAGCCTGTTTCTTGTTTCTCTTCTACGTTACTTTTGTTTCTGTTTTAGTTGTTTATTACATATTTGTTATTGTACTGTTGTTTTTTTTAAACAACATCAACTCATTACCTTGTTGATTTTATTTTTGTTGTTGCTTATATAATATAACAGGGTGTACCTGAAAGAGAAGAATCTCCAATGTATCTTGCAAACTCGCATTATAAGAGAAACTTAGAAAGTTAATGAGGGAGTGAAGGAGCAAAAGAATAAATGAATGAGTTTCAATGAGTAAATGCAATGAAATGTTTGAATGAGTTTGAATGAGTAAATGCAAATATTTCTCAACAAAATGAGAAAAAAACAAGTAAAAGTGTTGTCTTCGGCCAGACCGAGGTATATAAAAAAAATAATAATTTCACCAGTTGACAACTTTGGTATAAGTAGACAGACTCTCTCCATTAATGCTGCGGAACGCAGGGTTCGATCCTGTCTCCATCTCTTTTTCTCATTTTTATCAATGACCTTCTGTCATTGACATCAAACCCCGTCTATTCGTTTGCTGATGACAGCAGCATTTGCCATTCTTATTCTCCAGGCGTCCTTATATACTAAAGATCAATGGGCGTGGTCCCCCCCCCATAGAAGGCGCAGAATTCCATTGCAATCTGACCTCAACAAAATCCAGGAGTGGGATCGAGCGAATCGTGTCGATTTTAATACGCGGAAAACCCAATGCTGTATGTTGACCCACAGACGTCTATAAACTCCAGCATAAAATCACGTATTAATATTTTGCACCGTTTATAATATATTGACAACATTTTTATATGTGGGCGGGCTATGCTCATTTTTGGCATAGAGGTTTGCATATCTTCTACCGTTTACGATATATTCACAACTTTCGCATGAGTGGGCGTGCCACGCTCATTTGCGGCAAAAATTTAATAATGGCGCCATATGTTCCGGTATAAAATTATGCCTCAATATCTCACACGGTTTATTAGATATTCATCTTACAAAATTTTCTAAAATGAGGTGCCTTTACATACCGTGTGTAAAGTAGGCGTGGCCGTTAACCGATTTCGCCAATTTTTAATCTCAAACAGCCTATAATGACAGAGAATATTGCTGCCAAATTTCATGATTTCCATAGACAGACAGACAGGCAGAGAGACGGACATGGCTAAATCGAATTTTTTTTTATGGTACATAAAACCAAGCTCAGGGGATGCACCCTATCCATGCAAAGCATTTGTAGGTTTCGAAGGGCTGACAGGTTAGTGGGAAGGGGGAAAGAGGGACTTAGGAGGTAATTCTGAGCCAGCTCTAGTTCAGACTGTCATTCTACGACTATGAACTTCAGCTTGGAGCGCTTGCATTTCTGTAGTTTCCAATTACATCACATCTAGGAACACCACATCTTATATCTTCTTTAGGCTTTTGCTTGCTTCTTAAAGAAGAAGGTAAGGCAAGAAAGAAGTAGGTTTTGTGTTTTATAGCTACATGTAAATGCTTATATTTTAAATGATTTTTATTTTATATTTTCGCTATTCGAGACACACCATTGGAGAAACTGCGCACTCATTCAGCTAAAATTGTGTCTATGTTACTACCTGTTAACGCTAAAATGTGTTAGCAGGCACGCATGACCTGGTGACAGCTACCCAGACCCACGACCAACTCATAGGGGCTCTCGACTCAGCAGGTTTTTCCCTTCGCAAATGGACTGCCAACCATAAAGGCATTCTGGCAGACTTGCCGGCATCCCATCTACTCCATACCCATTTCTTGACGCTAGAAGACTCCAGCATTGCCAAAATGCTGAGAATTCGCTGTAACGCGACCCATGATGACTTCTACTTCGATATCCAAGCTATCGTCATCAATGCTGCGTACACAAAACGGGAAATGTTGTCTCTGGTCGCCAAGCTGTTCGATCCAGCCGGTTGGCTGGCTCCGATCATCGTTGCGGCGAAGATTCTGATTCAGCAAGTCTGGTTGGACACAGTCGACTGGGATGACACTCTGCCTCAAGTAACTCACGCTAACTGGTTAAGTTTTCTACAGAATTACCAGCACATCCGCTCCATCCGCATCCCGCGATGGATGAGTTACACCCCCGACAGCGAAATCGAACTCCATGCCTTTTGCGATGCCTCACAAAAAGCCTACGCAGGAGTCATCTCCTCCACTAGTAGAGCCGGCCCCAACACGCGCACTTCCACCATCACCAGTTCCGGCCCTAAGACACGCTCACGCCGTAGTTTCCGCCCGGAGACACGACTGGCGTCCATTTGCCCTAAGGCTTCCAGCTGATGGACGGGAGCGAGAGTTGTGTTTCCCTCTGTGCGCAGGGCAGCATGTGCTGCGTCGCTGCCGTCGGCTCCTGCAGACCATCGTGCAGCGAAATCTGACGGCGCGAGCTCGGCACGTGTGCCTAAACTGTCCGGCACGTTCGCACCGGCTGCCCGCTTGCCAGAGCCCCATACGCTGCCGAACGTGCGGAGAGGCGCACCACACCCTTCTACATTGAACTCAAGCCACCCAACCGTTCCTCAACAAAACCTTTGGTCCTTTGAGCCGGATTTGTGCTCGGAGACCACCCAACCGTTCCTCAACAAAACCTTTGTTCCTTCGAGCCGGATTTGTGCTCGGAGACCACCCAACCGTTCCTCAACAAAACACCACCCATTTGGCACCTCATTAGCCATCCTGATATGCACTCAATCACCAATCCGTCGCTAAATTTAAATTTATGCACTTTTATTCTTTGCAATTTAATCCCGTCTTGAGATATTAAACAATCGTAAACTTTTATATGACTAGAAATGTACTATCGTTCAGGAATAACAGGGAATTATGGATAATTCCTGTTGGATGCGATGAATGGTAGAAATGATTCCTCCAATGAGCAATAAAGCATTCAAAATCGAAAAAACTTTAGTTTAAAGTAGGTGGATTTATTAAGAAACTTATAATTCATAATAAGTTTGTGGTACAACTTTATAGAATTATGTCTGATTTGAAAACTGTATTGGTAAACATCAACTAAAAACTTACAACAAATACTTAGGTACACAATATTAATTATGACGGTACAACAAAATCCCTTGTAGTGTTAGAGATCCATTGAGGGAACATAGCAACGTTTATATATAGACTGTTGGTTTTTCATCTTCATTGCTACAGTTAAATGAACCAAAGGAAATAATCCCCACCAACTCGACGCCATCGGGTGTGTTGTGTATCAATGGAACGCCGGAATCAAGATAGCACGCGACGATTGGGCCCTTCAGTGCAGATGTTATCTGTCATCAATTGTGCTGAGAATGGGTAGAAATCGCAGCACCGCTCGTAGCTTGAGATGCTCACATCCACAACACGCAGGTTGGTTGGATATACACGACCTTCCATCCTGCCCCATCCGTAAAGCTTTCCTGGAGTATCCTCTGCATAATTTCCGGTAGCCAACGCAATAGTCTTGACGGGAGCAGATTTTTCTACATCGAAAAGTTCTGCGATGTAAATTAGACCTAAGTCCACCGACCCCAAATCTTCGGCATAATATTTATGGATAACATAGTGTTTCGAACTTGGGATCTGCCGGAACTGAACTTCGGGATCAACGGTACCGTTCACTGCATGCAAGCCGGCAAAAACGCCGAAGCTTTCTAATTCCAAGCAATGACCTGCAGTTAAAACCCAATTGGGCGATATAAGGGCACCAGCACAAAAGGGTTTGTCAGTATGAGTTGCACGATATAGGGTGCCTCACCTACTTCAGCCTCGTGACAGCCAATAATGCGACCTAAGTTTAGGCTGGCGCAATTGACAGCAGCCCACAAAACCAAAGTCAGGATTATAAACGATTTCATAGCGTAATACAGGGAAAGCTAAGTAACACTGACTGATGTTTGGTCAATTTGAGAGCTTTTCATACTCTTTCATACCATCCATTTCATACCATTTTCCATATCAGTTTAGGAAGGTTTTCCGTATCAGTGCCCAAAAATGGTGCAATTTTAAGAGATTGACCTCTTAAGGGCTACTGCTAGAATCTGATATAAAAAAAAAAAAAAAATTTTGCACACGGTCCTCCTCAAGATTAACTTGCCATAGGAAGGTTTTCCTTATCAGTGCCCCAAAATGGTAGAATTTTGCACACGGTCCTCCTCAAGATTAACTTGCCATAATTGTATTGATGTCATAAAATATATACATATATAACTCGTCCAATAAACGCCTGAGGAGGCTCCTTTTCTCTGGAAGCTTTAGATTCTTAGAGCTTAAGAAAGTATTGTTATCTTAAAAAAACACCAATAAACCAATTTATCAGATCAATAAAACGTCGGAATTATAAAAGACACGCGTAAAAATTCGCAAATTGCCAGATAAAGAACCCTCGACACTGGAGCGCGACAATAAAAATTTCTCAAAATTTAAATTAGAAACTCAATGATTTCTAGGGCAAGAAAAGTTTATATTATGGATTTCGACTGAAGTCCGATATATTGTTTCGCTACCCTTCAAAGAAGGCTTTCTCTCTTCACTTAAGATCGGGAAATCCAGAGAGATTGCTCTTAAACAATTTCTCCGAAACGAAACAAGATTGTTGAAGACCCCCAGTTTTAAAGAAACATATGGCCCGCCCTTCAATCAGATTTAACATTCCTCATAATTCAATTCGAACTCAAAACGGTCACGTTTGGCGTCAATTGTGCTCCATATCTGGCCATACGTACTCTACATCAATTGGCGAATGATGTCGAGAAAGAACACTCCCTTGCTGCTCCCATTTTTAAGAACTCCATGTACGTTGACGACGCGTTGTGTGGCGCTCATGACATTGATGTCGCGCTTCGTACCTGACATCTATTGACATCAACTGTCTGCCGCTCTTCACTCTGCCGGCTTCACGCTGCGAAAATGTAAAGCTAATCATCCCACTCTTCTAGTTGGGATCCCACCACAAGATCTCTTAAATAAAGACTTTCTTGAACTAGAAGATCGTAGCAGTACCAAAACTCTCGGCATCCGTTGGAATGCCAAAACCGATCACTTCAGCATAGAGTTAAAACCCTTGGACCCCACGTATACTAAGCGAGAGGTGTTATCTCTGATTGCAAGGTTATTTGACCCGGCAGGATGTCTTGCTCCGGTCATTGTCATTGCAAAAACCCTTATGCAGCAATTTTGGCTGGACGGAATCGGATGGAACGACCCACTCACCCCCGTCACTTTACAACGTTGGCTACAATTCGTTCAATGTTACCCCCACATCAATCTCCTCAAAATACTCCGGTGGATTCGCTTCACCCCAGGTAGCACCGTTGAAATTCATGCTTTCAGCAAATCTTCCGAGAAAGCTTTCGCTGGCGTGATTTACGTGCTCAATCGTAACTCAGGCATCACTTCGACTTCCTTACTATTTGCCAAAACGAAGATCGCCCCAATCAAAGCCATATCGATCCCTCGACTGGAACTATGCGGAGCGGGTCTCCTGGTCGATATGATAGAAGCAATTGTGCCCCATCTGGACTTTCCACGCTATGACCTTCATTGTTGGACCGACGCGACTATAGTGCTGGCATAGTTAAAACGACCACCCTGCACATGGACGACGTTCGTTGCCAACCGTGTCGCGAGGATTGTCGAGGTGGCAGACAACACTCACTGGTACCACGTCGATTCTGAGAGTAATCCAGCGGACCTTGTCAGCAGGGGTATGTATACGTTGGATCTGCTTCACATCCCGCTTTGGTGGCAAGGACCTGCATGGCTGCGACAAGCGAAGAAGCAGTGGCCCGACTACACTACCCCCTACGCTTTCGAAACAGAATTGGAGGCCAAGCCCATCATATCCAATTTCTCCAATTACCACCAATATGAGGATCCCTTAGAAAGATTTTCTTTTTTCCCGCGAGCCCTTCGCATATTGTCGTATGCTTTTCGGTTCCTGCGGCATACGCACCCCCACTACCGTTCTAATTTTCGTCGCGAAACTACCCTCATCGACTGCGATGAGATTCAAGCCGTTCAAACGCGGCTCACAATTGTAGCGCAAAAAGTTCATTTCAACGACCACCATCCATACTTGTAAGCCTTGTTTACTCCAAAAGAAGCAAGTACGCACCCAACTCATGGCCGCTCTACCCCCTGAGCCCACCACACTCTCTCACCCATTTGCTGCCACCGGTTTGGACTTCACTGGATGGTTCGATATCAAGAACTACACTGAAAGAGCCTGCCTTATCACCAAAGGCCTTCGTGTGCTTTGCGACGAAGGCCATACACCTCGAAGCTGTCAGCGATTTGCTAACCCCGACATTTCTCGCTGCCTTTGGACGATACAGCGCTCGCCGAGGATGTCCCACTGATGTGCACTCCGACAACGGACGAAATTTCGTCGGAGCACCGAAGACCCTTCGACGAGAATGGAAATCAGTGATTCAGTACACTCAGAACGCTGTTGTCTTCCAATGCGCTCATCAACGCCTGCGATGGCATTTCATTCCCGCTGCCGCTCCGCACATGGGCGGACTCTGGGAAGCAGGAGTTAAAAGCTTCAAGCTCCACTTCCGCAGAAACGCTGGCGATCTCCGCTTCACGTTTGAAGAGTTTTCGACCATACTCTCCAAAATTGAAGCTTGTCTGACCTCCAGACCCCTTAACATCATGTCAGAAGACCCTCCGAAGTGCAACCTCTAACTCCAGGACATTTTCTTGTCGGCGGCCCGCTCTTAGCTCCGGCAGAACCCGGAATATTACAATCTCCACCCGGAATTAAGAATAGATGGCAGAAGGTCCGAGCTGTCTATCAGCAATTTTGCTCCCGGTGGAAAAATGAATATCTCACCGAACTCCACAAACGCAGCAAATGGAAGTTTTCCCAAGTAAACTTAAAAACAAGTAAGAGTGTTGTCTTCGGCCTGGCCGAAATCTAAATACCCTACACCCGAGTAACTGAAAAAAGTATAATTTCGCAACTTAACAACTTTTGTATAAGTAGGCGGACCACGTCCATTCCGGGCAAAGTTTTTTGATGACCACAACAAAATCCAGGGGTGGGGTCGAGCGAATCGGGTCGATTTTAATGCGCGGAGGACCCAATGCTGCTTGTTGACCTACAGACGTCTGGGGAGTAACAACTTTCCACCTCTAAATATGGGTGGTGTATATATTAACGAGTCGGAGGGTCTTGATATTCTAGACATGTCAATCCAATGCGATATCGTTGGAACGATCACATTTTTGATGTGTTGAAAGAAGCAGCCAACTGCTTAGGCTTTTTAAAGCGGTGCAAGAAATACTTCACTCCAACCGACCTTCGTTGAATCTACACCACCTACATCCGTCCGAAAATGGAGTACAACTCGCATATATGGTCGGGTGCTTCGAAAAAATTATCTTCTGGACTGTATCATGCCATAAAACTTATATGGTACATTAGCATATCCGGCTCTATTGAAACCTTGGAATATCGACGGGATGTAGGGTGTGTATCCTTATTTTACTGATACTTTAATGGTAAATGTTCCTCTGAAGTAGCCAGCCTGATTCTTTCGGTTCAGGTATTCAACAGATCTACTCGGCTTTCCAGAGTGGTGCACCACTTTCACGCCTCGATCTCGTTCCAACGCACTACCTCTTACCGCGAGAATTCATTTTTCTATCGCGCTGTAAAATAGTGGAATAATCTCCCTGCGAATGTCTTCCCGCCCACCTACAGTGTTGAAACTTTTAAGCGAAGTGTAAACCGTCACTACTCGCTCTTTCCCCCTTCCCACTAACCCGTCTTCCCTTCGGAACCAGCAAATGCTGTGCATGGATCGGGCCATCCCCTGAACTTGGTTTCATCTGCCATAAAATACAAATTTGCCATTCTGATATGCAATCAATCACCAATCCGTCGCTAAATTTAAATTTAGGCAATTTTATTCTTTGCAATTTAATCCTGTCTTGAGATCCTAAACAATCGTAAACTTTTAAATGGCTAGAAATGTACTGTCGTTCAGGAATAACAGGGAATTATGAATAATTCCTTCTGGATGCGATGAATGGTAGAAATCATTCTTCTAACGAGCAATAAAGCATTCAAAATCGAAAAAACTTTAGTTCAGAGTAAGTGGATTTATTAAAAAACTTATAAATTTACTGTAGGTTTGTGGTACAACTTTATAGAATTATGTCTGATTTGAAAACTGTATTGCTCAACATCAACTAAAAACTTACAACAAATACTTAGGTACACAATATCAATTATGACGGTACAACAAAATCCCTTGTGGTGTTAGAGATCCATTGAGGGAACATGGCAACGTTTATATAGACTGATGGATTTCTTATTTTATCGTCACAGGGCACTCCATTAAAGGAAAGAATACCCACCAGCTCGACGCCATCGGGTGTGTTGTGTATCAATGGACCGCCGGAATCGCCATCGCACGAGCCGATTGGGCCTTCTGTGCAGATGTTATATATCATCAAAGGTGCGAAGTGCGGGTAGTAATCCCAGCACCGCTCGTAGCTTGAAATGCTCACGTCCACAACACGCAGGTTGGTGGGATGTACATCACCTTCCATCTTGCCCCATCCGTAAAGCTTTCCTTGAGTACCCTCTGCATAATTTCCGGTAGCCAACGCAATAGTCTTGACGCGAGGAGATTTTTCTACATCGAAAGGTTGGGCGATGTAAATCAGCCCTAAGTCCACCGAATCCAAAGCTTCGGAATAATATTTATGGATAACATAGTGCTTAGAACTCGGGATCTGCCGGAACTGAACTTCGGGATCATTAGTACCGTTCGCTGCGTGCAACCCGGCAAGAACGCTGAAGCTTTCTAATTCCAAGCAATGACCTGCGGTTAAAACCCAATTGGGAGATATAAGCGCACCGGCACAATAGGGTTTGTCAGCCCTTATTTGCACGATATAGGGTGCCTCACCCACTTCAGCATCGTGACCGCCAATAATGCGGCCTAACTTTAGGCTGGCGCAATTGACAGCAGCCCACAAAACCAAAGTCAGGATTATATACGATTTCATACCGTAATACAGGGAAAGCTAAGTAACACTGACTGATTCTTGTTCAATTTGAAAGCCTTTTATACTCTTTCATATCATTAAAAAATTTGCTCTAGAAGCTTTAGATTCTTAGAGCTTAAGGAAGTATTGTTATCTTGAAACAAAACCAATAAACCAATTTATCAGATCAATAAAATGTCGGAATTATAAAAGACACGCGTATAAATTCGCAAATTGGCAGATAAAGAACCCTCGGCACTGGAGCGCGAGAATAAAAATTTCTCAAAATTTAAATGAAAAAGTCAATGATTTCTAGGGCAAGTAAAGTTTCTATTTCCAGTTTTATATTGTTACGTAAATTTAGATTTACGGGTACGACTCTCTTAGATTTGATCTCTGGATTGTGAATAATCCAATAAAACTCAAAAGTGTTATTGTTCTTATTTTCAAAAATTTATTCTGATTGCACTTCTTAACACTTTGCTCACCAAATGGTCGATGTATTCCGTTCAAGAACCAAACTCGAATTAATTCTCTGAGACGCCCTGCAGGCTATTTCTAAGGTATCTTACTGCTGCGGAGTGCGGAGGGTTCTAGAATTATCTAGCAAATTGTTGATTTATCTATTTGGGCTATCTCCCGGTAGATGCCGCCTCGCAGTACTGTGGAAGGATGTGGAACTAGCTATCTCTTTCTTTTTTACGCTAGATGCATGTAGATGTCGCGACTTGGATGTTTTTGTGGCATCACTGCCACTTTAAGACAGCCATTTTGAGAGTTTTTGACAGTTCGTTGATGTAAAATAGAGATAGAAGAATATAGTTGATTGTAGGCACGTGTTATTGCATTTCATGTAATAAAGCTTTAAAATTAAAACACAATAACTTATTTCTACAAATTGGTGACCCCGTCGATGAAATTTTTCGTATGACCGATGCAACATACGAATTTCGAGCACAAAAACGACCAAACTATAAGAAAAAAATGAAATCAGTTTCTACGACACTGAAATGGTGACGGAAGCAGTTAAGGAATTAGAAGAAAAAATGCAGACTATGCAAGCCGAGCTAAACAGACTGCAAACTACTCAGAACCCTCAATCTGATATGGCGAGCAATCGCGCAGTAAAATTACCTTAATTTTGGAAGGATAACTGTGTACTATGGTTCACACAGGTCCAAGCCGCTTTTGACATAGCACAGATTCGTACAGACGCAACTCATTACAGCTATGTCCTAATGCAGTTAGGTGAAGCTGCATTGCCTTTCGTAGCAGATATAATCACAGCACCACCGGCCGACGGAAAATTCAAGTCCCTGAAAACGAGACTTCAATGAAGCAGAAGACGTCAAGATGCGGCGCTTACTTCGTGGTGTGGATTATACCAGAAAGCCATCAAATTTGTTGTATCGACTCAGGAGCTTATCTTCTGGCAAGTTGGCTGATGACATAATACGTGCAATTTTCCTCGAACAGCTGCCCGAAAATGTACGCTGCATTTTGGCCATTAGTGACACAAAGGATTTAAACAACCTAGCTCTGCAAGCAGACAGAATCTTCGACGTTCGACATAAAAGACTCGACAATATTAGCAGGTCATGACAGTGGTGATCCCGTCAACTTGCCAACAGCAATGAAACCGACATCCAACATCGAGGATTCCAAAACAGAGATTGCGGCCATAGCAAAAAAGGTAGACGAACTTAAGCACACGTTAAAAAAGAGACAAGGCAACCAACGCCGAGAATAAGCTGTGTTACTCTGACGGAAGGTTCGGAAATCGGGCACGAAAATGTCGGCAACTCTGTAACTTCAACAATAATTGTTTAAACTAGAAAGGCCGTCAGTGATTTTAGTAGGCACCATTGTAGGCTCGTTCACGTCACGCCTACAAATTCAGGACTCAAGAAATCACTTAAAATTCCTCGTCGACACCGGCGCAGATATCTCGGTGTTACCCCGGGGAGTTATTAAAAAATTTAAAACAGTTAATACAAAAGAAATAACCCTTCTTTTCGCAGCAAATGGTTCCGCGATTCAGTCTTACGGCACCACAAGAATTGCAATCGATCTCGGACTCGGTCGAACATTTGAATGGAAAGTCACAGTGGCTGATGTAGCTCACCCAATACTTGGCGCTGATTTTATTCAGCAGAACGTCTTGCTAGTGAACCTCCGCAATCAACGATTACTTGTCCCTCAAACAATCAACGCAAAACCCGCTCTCGAACAATATTTGGCGACAGAAAATCGGCACTCGGTTACAACAACAGCTCAAACCACATCAGTAGCATTAGTTTGTACTGACGAGCAGTTGGAGCAAGTGATAAATCAATTTAATTCGATACGCCATTATATAAAAACACGTGAAACATCAGTTGCAGAAAAGGCACGACGACTCGCTGGAGAAAAGTTAACTGCAGCAAAAAAGAGTTCGACAACATGCTGCGCCAGGGAATTTGTGTTCCATCTAACAACGAATGGGCAAGTCCTTTACATTTAGTTGGAAAGAAAAATGGCACATGGCGTGCTTGTGGCGATTATCGTCGACTAAATAAATTAACAGTGCCAGACAGGTACCCGATACCACACATACGTGATTTCACTTCCCAACTTCACGGCTCCCAAATATTTACTACATTGGACCTCACCAGAGCGTATTATCAAATTCCAGTAACTGCGGAAGACCGCCCAAAAACCGCTGTAATAACGCCATTCGGATCTGGATTTGGACCTTTGAGTTATGCAAGCTCAAAGTCAATACATCCGTGATATGTTGGAACAATATGACGACGTGTAAACCAGTATCTGTACCATTAGAAGCAGGCTATCAGGTTAGCTGCATAGATGATTGCGAGGAAGCAAATAAACTTATTTCTATCTCTCATTTACTTGAGTCTGAATGTGAAATTCAACTCATAGGGAATTGTTTGCTTTTGCATTAAAAATGGAAAAACTTTAGTTCAGAGTAGGTGGATTTATTAAAAAACTTATAATTCATAGAAAGTTTGTGCTACAACTTTATAGAATTATGTCTGATTTGAAAACTGTGTTGGTAAATATCAACTCAAAACTTACAACAAATACTTATGTACACAATATCAATTATGACGGTACAACAAAATCCCTTGTGGTGTTAGAGATCCATTGAGGGAACATGGCAACGTTCATATAGACTGATGGCTCTCTTGTTTTATCGTCACAGGGCACTCCATTAAAGGAAGTAATCCCCACCAACTCGACGCCATCAGGTGTTTCGTGTATCAATGGACCCCCGGAATCGCCAAGGCACGCGCCGATTGGGCCTTCTGTGCAGATGTTATATATCTGCAATGGTGCTATAAACGGATAGTAATCCCAGCACCGCTCGTAGCTTGAGATGATCACATCCGCAACACGCAGGTTGGTAGGAAATATACCATCATCCATCCTGCCCCATCCGTAAAGCTTTCCTGGAGTATCCTCTGCATAATTTCGGGTAGCCAACGTAATAGTCTTGACGCGAGCAGATTTGTCTACATCGAAAGGTTCTGCGATGTAAATCAGACCTAAGTCCACCGACTCCAAAGCTTCGGAATAATATTTATGGATAACATAGTGTTTCGAACTTGGGATCTGCCGGAACTGAACTTCGGGATCATCGGTACCGTTCACTGCATGCAAGCCGGCAAAAACGCCGAAGCTCTCTAATTCCAAGCAATGACCTGCGGTTAAAACCCAATTGGGAGATATAAGGACACCGGCGCATAACGGTTCGTCAGTCCTGAGTTGCACGATATAGGGTGCCTCACCCACTTCAGCCTCGTGACCGCCAATAATGCGACCTAAGTTTAGGCTGGCGCAATTGACAGCAGCGCACAAAACCAAAGTCAGGATTATAAACGATTTCATACCGTAATACAGGGAAAGCTAAGTAACACTGACTGATTGTTGGTCAATTTGAGAGTCTTTTATACCCTTTCATACTATGAAATAATATAAATAAGGAAATTAATTTCATACCACTTTCTGTATCAGTTTAGGAAGGTTTTCCTTATCAGTACACCAAAATGGTAAAATTTTGCACACGGTCCGGTCCTCCTCAGGCTTAACTTGCCATAGTTGAGTTGATGTCATAAAATATGTATACCGTATAACTGGTCCAATAAACGATTTAACAGACGTTTGCTCTCGAAGCTTTAGATTCTTAGAGCTTAAGAAAATATTGTTATCTTATAAAAACACCAATAAACCAGTTTATCAGATCAATAAAATGTCGGAATTATAAAAGACACGCGTAAAAATCCGCAAGTTGGCAGATAAAGAACCCTCGGCACTGGATCGCGACAATAAAAATTTCTCAAAATTTAAAATAGAAACTCAATGATTTCTAGGGCAAGAATGGGTTTTCAGGAAAACTTGATTCCATTAGTTTTGGAAACGGATGAAGCAGCAGAAATTGTAAGCAGTATTTGCCCACCCCACCCCCTTCCACTTATTGGGGTGGAGTAAAGCATATAAAAGTCAAAACCGGTAATACTAAGAAGAGCAAAGCGAAGCAAAAGCAACGCACTACCAGACCAGTGAGAGTGAGAGAAAGTCAAAAGCGTGTTCGTGGCAAGATCGCCACTCACTGGTTTCCCTAGCAAACGAGAAGGAGAAAACACAAAGAGAAGCGCGAATTAGACTTACGTATACTTGAATCAGCAAGGCAGCAAGGCAGCGAGAGCGAGGAAACAAACAGCTGATTAATCCAACGGGAAGGAAAACAGAGCAAGTTCGCACTTTTCAACGCGACGAATTTATTTTAAAAATCCAGAAAAAGTGAAAATGAACAATCAGCGAATAGTCAAGGAGCGACGCAAGAGGCATTCAAGTGAAGAGACTTCAATTGCGAAAGACATCACAAACATCCAATAAATCAAGCTACTGTAAACCAAGCGTATATTCTAAGAGAACAGTTTTGGGAGCAATTTTGGAAAGCGGAGCTTATATCAGAGGATCCTTGCGAAAGTCCGAAGCAAACCCAACGAACAGTCGAAGAAGCTTGTAAGTCTCTCCTGCTGAACTACCCGCGACCAACCTACAATTGTTTGGTTACAACGAAATCAAGGCGACAGTCAGCGAATCCGAGAACTCCATGAGACCACGATATAGTGTTAATGCTACAAGGCAAAAAATGTTTATTTAAAAAATGTAAAAAATAATTTTAAGCTCGTCGAATCAAAGTTTTGGAATAAAGTGGAATAACTCAAATATTAATATTTCGAAATAAAAAATAAATTCAAATTTCTTCGCTTCTGTAGAATAGAAATAAAAATTTTAAAAATTTAAAACTTATTTTCGTTATAGAAGATAAAAAAAAGAGCTGAAGATGAAAATGCAATACAAAATTCATTACATTCTAAATTTCAGAAAGTTCTTATGAAATTTCATAAAATCCATTATTAATTTCATAGGCTCCAATAAATTCTTAAATTTTATAAAATTCCAAGGAAAGCGTAACTGCTATTTAATATACAAAATTAACATTAGAAAGCACTTGCAACAAACTCAAGAGCAACTTACACAAAAAATCATGCGGCAGGATGATGACGGATGTCGACGGCGGCTCAAGGTCGTTCTCGCCGTATAAACTGCGGAAGGACGTTCCATCGTTCTCGTTACTGTCTGATGTACAGCTACCAACTGACTCAGACATTTATCAAGGAATAAGCCAATAATAACACTAACTAACAAACAAACTTATGTTCGTATGATGTCTGAAATAACTTTTATGTGAATCAAACAGTTGATGCGAGTTCAAAGCTATTGATTAATTCTTTCAAAAATTTGTTGGTTTTTCGAATACGTATTTTTCTACGTGTATTTTACTCTGGGTTTAATTTTCTCTTTGCATTTTTCTTGAAAAAATCTTCTCTCTTTTCTTTTGTTTCATCTCGGTTGAATGAAATTAAGAGATTAAATTTGCAACTTATTACTCAACGTCCTTGAAATGATTGCTGACTTCCCCTCTCTGTGTTTTTTTAGACTTCGTATGAATTTTTAGATGGTAGTGTATATGTATTCGCGCCCGCGACTGTGTATGTTCACGGAGTGTGTGCATGTATGTTAACAAGACTGTATGAACGGTCAAAATTTGTGAAAAAATAAATTTCTTTCACTGAAACTTTTCACAAGACTTTCAGCTAATTACCAAAATCCTTAACAAGGCTCAGAGGTCGTTACTCTGTTGCCACTCACCAGTGAAGTAACTGGCAGCATGTCATCACCAGCAGGCAACATTAATAACACTCGCAACATTTGGTTGCATTATGTAATGCTGCACTTAAAAAATTACGCAACACATGTGGCTTCTGCTCTCGCAGGAGAGAAGCGCAGAATCTTTTACACATCACTTACTCCCTTCCACGTTTTCACAACGATACGTCAACGGAGGGGACGAGGGGAATCGGCCCGCCGAAAGAGGCTTCCAAGTTTAATACTTTGACAGGTTTTAATTTTTTATGATTATACTTAACAATAAATAAGTGCCTCGCTTTCCACCACCCCAACTGCGCCCATGCTCTTCGCTCTTCTGTGCCTTCATCGGTTTTCAACGCGCGGAGAACAAACGATGTTTACTCTGCCTGCACTGATAAGAATTTCACGCTCAGAACTAAACAGTCACGTGCTTCTGCTCGAGTAAAACAACGACAACACGCCACGAAGCCACGAGCATCTCTTCGTGAAGTGGTTCGTTTGCCGTGTGGCTCCCAGAATCCTTGTAACGTGAACGACGCTCGCCCACCCGACGCCTTTGAGAGTCTGATGAAAGGAATACTTGGGCGGGATAGC
This sequence comes from Sicus ferrugineus, assembly GCA_922984085.1. Lineage (NCBI taxonomy): Eukaryota > Metazoa > Arthropoda > Insecta > Diptera > Conopidae > Sicus > Sicus ferrugineus. Next base: position 34,521,610 of record OV277350.1, on the reverse strand, counting down.
ACGAGTCTAACAGTGATGATGTTGTTGTTGCAAACAATGTCATTGGTTGCTAATGCTGATGGTGTTGCTGCTGCTAGTTTTTCCCTGTTATTGCATCATGTTGAGATGCATTCGCGTAACGACATCCTGCGATGAAATGAAGCGTCGAAAGGATGCGTGCAACACCACCGAGTACAAGGCTGAGCAGCAACATTCGCTAGCAGTTGTAGTTTGGCTTCCCTCGATTGTTGATCGCCTTCCTCGCCTTTTTGAAAAACAACAAAACGAAGAAGCGTTCGAAGTTTGAAAAGAAAATCTTTAAAACTGAAAATATAATTAAAATAAAAATAAAACTCTTCTGCGGTAAAAAATCTTCCAATGATCTCGTGTGTATGTGTGTGTAAAAGGGTGTCTCAGTGTTAGTGTTTATAATATAAGGAAAAAATGTTTATTAAAAAAATACAAATATAATTTTAAGCTTCTCTAATCAAAGTTCTTATACAATGTGGGGAAACTCAAATATTAAAATTTGAAAATAAAAAATAAATAAAAAAATCTCAGTTTCTGTAAAATAAAAGTAAAAATACTAAAAAAATTAAAACTGATTTTCGTCATAGAAGATAAAAAAGTGCTGAAGGTGAAAATATAAAATCCAATAAATTTTTTTAAATTTCATAAAATCCAATAAATTCTTAAATTTCATAATAAATAAAATTTTAAGCAAAGCGTAACTGCTACTTAATATACAAAATTACCATTAAAAAGCATTTCTTTGCTCAAGAAGCAACTCAAGAGCAACGACGGCAGCCTTGACCTCGCCGTATAGACCGAGGAAGGACAAGCCTTCGTTCTCTGTATTGTCTGATGTACAGCTACTAACTGACTCGCGCATTTATCAAGGAATAAGCCAATAATAACACAAACTAACAAACGAAACGTTCGTGTCTAATATTGTACTTTAACTGAAGGGAAAAAAAGGATATTCTGCACCCGCTCCTCACCGTTCCTTGCGGTTAAACGAACCGCTTTGTGTGGTTATTTTTAGGAACTTGCTTCCTTTATGATGTCTAAAAAAACTTTTATGTGAATCAATCAGTTGATGCGAGTTCAAGGCCCTTGATTAATTCTTTTAAAAAGTTGTTGGTTTTTCGAATAAATATTTTTATACGTGTATTTTACTCCGGGTTTAATTTTCTCTTTGCATTTTTCTTGAAATCTAGTTTTTCTCTCTCTGTTTTCAAACTAATCTTCTAATTAAATTCCTTCTGCTATAAATTGTGAAACGTGTTGTGAATTTGGATGAGCATTATTTTCGCCTTAATCACGTTTGGTTCGCTACCTGTTACCCCATTCTCTGCTTTAGACTTTTAGCTCAACTTTTCCAGCTTCCGAACGCTGTGAAATTTTTAACTTCACCGAAATCTAATCTACAAATTCAGTTTTTCACTTAATGTCCTTGTAAAATGTATTAATTTAATTCATGTATTTTCGATGAGAAGGAAGGCACATCCATCTATCTACAAGCATCAACAAATACCAGTGTAAGTCATACTAAAACGGTCACAATGCATATCGAAGATCGAAGCATATGGTTGTTACGTATATATCAAGAAATGCCGCTGAACAAATGAGTATTCATAAAAAGGTGCTTCATAATTATAAGAGTGCATATTGATGGATATTATTTTACAAATAGCCGGGATATACAAGTAAATTGTAAAAATGCTTTGAAAGAAAATTAAACTCTCAACAGTGCATACAAAACTCCGAAATATATTAAAATGTATTGAGAATTGATTCCTGTTGGAAAAAACAGAACAAACAATGCGAGAGCAAGGCAATTAAATTCATGCATACGCAGTGGTGAACTAATTGAAATTATTGAAATTCACTGCGACAATTGACAATGAATAATGAAAACTTGACAAAATAAATACAATTCATAAAAATAACCGGTTTATATAGCTAAACTGTCTGCTAAACATAAAGCCGGTGAAAAAACAATAATTATTCCACAAAGCAGTGAAAACACGAACAATGACACAGAGCAATGAAAACTTGAATCACGTTTGCACGTCTGCGGATTTTGTTTAGTAAGCATTGCATGCTAAATATGTATGTATTTTACATATCCGTACTTACATATTTACGCCACAGAAGGTTTTTATATAATTTATATAAAAGAAGTGCTTACTTTTTCAGTTGATCCTTGAAAAGCTTAAAACTCAGTAATTAAATCTTTTAAATACTCGCTCTTGGATTCACGTTGTTTGAATAACAGCAGTCACAGCACAGTGAAAAGAAATGAACAAATGCAACAATAAGGAGAACAACAACAACAAAAACAACAATAATAATGTGTACACGGCCAAACAGCGCATTTATTTCGTTGCTTCCTCTTTTTGTTGACATTCATTAAAACGACGTTGACTGTGTGAGGCTCACAAATGAAGGTCTCATTTGTTTGCTGTCGTTTTTACTGCAGGCATTTTTGTCAAAATGCTGTGTATGTTTTTCCGTGCTTAAAACATTCCACTATGAGCCAAGCAATGCTATGTTTTGAAATTAAAAATGTTTTAACTCGCTTACAGCGAAGAGAAGTCGCTTAAATCATGCCAAGCGGCATTTTTAGCTTTTCCAGGCAGGTAAAAAGCTAAAAAGGGGTAGGGATGGTTTAGAATTTAGAATGAATGCCTGTCACTTAGAAGCAATGACTGCAATCGAAATTGTGATTAATACTGTGGATTTTAAAGAGAGAGAGAGAGAAAACCAATTTTAACTGAAATTAAATTTAAATATATTTATTTTCTATTTATTACAACGAGACTTTAAAACTCATGGTAACGAAAATTGAGAATTGTTAAAATTTTAATTAGATTTTAAATTAAGTGCAACGTCAGTAAAAATAAATTTGATTCTTTAATTATTACAAAGTCAAAGCAAGAATCATACAATAGACACCAAATTATTTTCTTTTATTTGCGTTCGGCTTTCTTGTCTTTTTCTCCTTTTCGCTTTTATTCATAGCAGTAACTTTCATTATTCATTTTTTATTTCCTTGCATTCGCTGTGCGCTTCGATTTCACTTCCGTCGTTAGTTGATGTTGTGCAGCAATGGAAAGCGGGGCGCGGTATGGGTTTGGAAATTACAATTTGGCATATAAATGAGAAATTACTTCCGCTTTTCGCAAAGAATGCAAAGTGAAGTTAATGAAACATTCCAAAATTCAAACGGTAGAAGCAACAATACATAATTACAAGTACAACTGCATTGTGTATATTATAATTTCGGCTGATTTCTCCTCGCAATGTTAGAATGCAAAAGTTGCTCAATTTAAGAGATAAACTTAAGGGCTTCTTATTTTAGTTATTCTTTCTACTAAACAACATTAACAAAACCCAACATCTTGAAACCAAAAATGTAAAAACGAAGACAGAATTCGTTTGTAAAATTTTAAATACTCGCTTAAAAACTTTAGCAGAATCCCATCAAAAGCTATAAAAGGCTTCAAAATTAACCTGTTAAAAACTTTTAAAGTAAACATCAGAGAATACGCGTGCCAAATTTCATGACCATAACTCTATTCGTTCTCCTGCAATCGTGACGTTCACAGACAGACAGACAGACAGACGGACGAATATGGCTAAATCGACTCAGGAGATGATTCTGAGCCAGTTCTAGTTCAGACTATCATTCTACGACTAAGAACTTCTGCTTGAAACACTTGATTTTCTGTAGTTTTCAACTACACCACATCTAGGAATACCACATCGTATATATTCTTTAGGCTTTTACTTGCTTCTTAAGGAAGAAGTTAAGGCAAGGAAGAAATAGGTATTGATTTTCATAGCTGCATGTAAATGCCTACATTTTAAGTGTTTTATATTTTTTTTAGTGTTATTTCTTCGCTATTCGAGACACACTACTGCATCAACTCATTTAGTTGAAATTACTGTGTATATTTGACTCACCATTTGGCACCTTAATTAGCCAGTCTGGTATGCAATCAATCACCCATCCGTCGTTAAAATTAAATTTGGACAATTTTATTGTTTGTAATTTAATCCCGTCCTGAGATCTTAAACAGTCGTAAACTTTTATATGAATAGAAATATGCTATCGTTCAGGAATAACAGGGAATTATAGATAATTCCTGTTGGGTGCGATGAATGGTGGAAGTGATTTTTCCAACGAGCAATAAAGCATTCAAAATGGAAAAAATTTTGCTCAGAGTTGGTAAATTTATTAAAAAACTTACTGAATGTCGTCTCTCCTGCTGTTTGTGTAGCCATCACTGGTGACAGTGTGTCTCTTCATGTCACCTTGATGGCGCCTTGAAAGCCTGATTACTTTTTCTCGATTTTCTTCTTCTTGTTCTCCTCTTTCTCTTCTTGGCGCATTTTAGTTGTTTTTGAAAGCATTTTGAAAGCCAAACAGTATGCAAGGTAAAAGATAAGAAACACAAAACTCAAAGTTGTTTTTTTTATAAAATTGAATAGTATATGAGTTTATTAAAATTTTTTTTTCACAGGAGGATCTTAATTTACAAAATATCTTAATTTACACAGATACAAATTTCGTTGGTCAAGCAATGAAGAAGAAGAATTTTGTTTTTTCTATCTATCTTGCTTGAGCTTTCTCAGCTTTCAATGTCTTCTGCTTTCCAGTCTGTTTCTCTCCCCTTCTCAGTCAGTCCTCTCACTCGAAGTTTGTTGATTTCTACTCTCGTACTTCAATTTTGTCCCATCTTATTGTCAATAAGTTCTTTTTCTTCTATTTTCTCTCCCCCTCTTCCCGCCTTTACTATCCATTTGTCGCATCCTTTCTTTATATAAAATAAACAGAAATAGTTAGTTGAAGCAACCACGTTACGCTTGAGGTAAATAAAGCGAACTCGACGGACGACATTGACATCGTTCAAGTAGAAAAGAAAGAGATAAAAAATAGCGACAAATTTACAGGATGAGAAACAAAACAAGATACATATACATACACTAACAACAGAAACCAATTTGAATAGCTTTTGTTGCTCATTTCATGCCATCATCTCCTCTTTCGGTGGTTACGCAATCGAAGAGAGTGAGATAGAGTCAGAGAGAGAGAGAGAGAGAGAGAGAGAGAGAGAGAGAACATTGTCAAGTAGAGAAGATGTTTACAGCTTCGCTTACTTCGCTTACTTCTCTGCTTCCCCTGTTCAAAGGGATGGAAAACAGACAGTAATTAGTAAGTTTCAGCACAAAATAGTAGTCCCAAAGTGCAGCATGCAAAAAGAGGAGGAGGAGGAGGAGGAAGAAGGAGAATTGGCAATTTTAAAAGTATTTCTAAGTTGCAGGGAAAGCATGGAAAAGTTGTGCACTGAAAAACCGACACGCAATTAAATAAGAAATAAAAAGTTTTTATGAACTCTGAAAAGGAAAAAACTCACTGCAGGGTAAAAAATAAGATTACGTGAAACAATAACTGTAATAAGAAGAACGGGAGAAGGGGAAGAATATTATTATTGGTCATTTTGAAAATCAAACTTCAAATCGATTTAAATAACCCATGAATTTATGTCCGATAACTTTAATAATATAACCAATAATTTTATTAATTTAATTTTTATGTAATTTTAATATAAATAATCATATAAATTTTATTTGAAGATACTTTATAATTTATAGTTTTTCTTTAAAGATTATAATAGGGCAAATGCAAACTGAAATACAAATTGTTCACAATCAAATCTATTTAAAAAAATAAAGCCAAACAAGCAAAATAGTGTTTATAAATTGAAATTAACGTGCTACGTGAAAACATATAGAAATGTAATCCTTATTTCAGAGACAATAAATACAAATTTATAATTTTCTAAAAGAAGAAAACTGAATTGGAATGAGTAAATGACAGAAAGGCATTAAAAGAGAATGCAAAATCGGATAAAAATCAGTGTTTAAACGATTTCATTTAAAATGCTGTAATATCCGTAAAATCGAAATTAAAAGTTATTATAAAATCTAATAAGAAAAATAGTGAAATATTAAAATGAAACAATTGCAATCAAAATAAAACCGTCAACAGATAATTAGAACCCAAAGAACTGGTGTCGGACACCGTTTCCGCAGAATTCTCATTCGCAAGCATCAAGATTTCGTAAGACTTTCATAAGTTCCCACACGCAGAGAAAAGGTGAGTGCAAAAAACCAATAAACTTGACTTTATTTTGTTAGGAATTAGGAATCCTTAAAATCTCCTCTGATATTTGTAAACTTAAGCCACAGATTCTGTCAATAAAACAGGACGACGTAAGCAAAGGAATCCTTCCGAATCTCGCGGAATCGTTGAAATACGAAAACAACTTGGCACCCCAACCCTTTTAGAACGGTCCAGATCGTGCTTTTCCCTGTATTGATTTGCTCTACATACCGCGCAACATATAAAATAGTTGTCAGCGTGTGTGCGTGGAAAAGTGTGCGCTTAACTGAGTGTGTATTTGCACAGGCTGTCATTTCGGTGGCCCATTTGGCAGCAGCATCGGCATCAGCAGCAACAACACCAGCGTCACCAACGAGCACCACCGACTGCGCACAAAAAGATAAATCGTTCAACTGCAGGGCTGAGTGCGTCGCCAGTGGAATTGTTACGATTTTTACTGCATCGTAGAATTTTAAACAGCCTGCTCGTCCTTTTTCTTTGATATGATATACTTAAACAAACTTGCGCCAACATTTCTCTGCTGTTTGCTTCTTCTTTTAATTTTTTGCTTCCCGCTTTTTCTATTTAATTTATTTCGTAGCGTTTCGCATGAAAACGTCTTCGTTTTGTGTGCCGTCAAGCTTTAGAAAAGTTTACACAAAAAATCCCACTCAACCACAAACCTAAAGGATAAAATGCTTTTATCCTTTGCTGCTGCGCTTAGTTCAATGATAAATCGTTGCTGGTCATGCCGTTGCTGTTGAGGGCTGCTGGTGGCTGCTGCTGGTGCTGATTTCTTCTCTGCTACCAGCGCCGATCTTTGTTTGCTTTATCTTTAAGCGCTTTTCTTTACGTTTTTTACGCTGCGGCAAGCACTTTCAACTCTTATCTGCTACTGTGGGTTTTCTAATTCTGAGATTCTGAGCGCCAGTTCATAATTTTTCGACGCAATCTGAAAATATTAGTTTTCATTTGGTAGTAGAAAACTTAATTGAAAGTGCAAAAAAAATCGGTTTAAAAAGTTAAAAGTTTGTTTTAGCCAGTCAGTTGAAGTGCATTTTATTTCTTCCTGTTTGGACGTCAAGTGCTGCCCATAAACTCAGCCCACCAACACAGAGGCCTACATTCATTTGTGCTTTCATGAAATATATTTGCGTTTAAAGGGCATCCTTTACCGCTTACATGGCCGCTACGAGGAATCACGGGCGGCTTAAATGACCGTTTAAGTGCGTGCAAAGCGCCATTTTTAATGGCTACCAACACGTGACAGTATAAGCCAGGACATGCATTTTACCGCTATACAGCGCGGTGTGAAAATGTCGGCACCTCACATTTAAAGTTAGTGGGAAGCTATAAAAGCACGGAAATGCAGGAAGTGTATATGCAATGGATGCAGAGAGGAGTACGTGGCGGTGGTGAGTGTGTACGTTTGTGATGGGGAACGGTGAGAAGAGAGAGTGAGAGAGAGCGTAGCAAGTTTCCATGGAAAATAATAGAGGGATTTATGGACGTAAACCACACTTTTTCTTTTGGGAGGGAAAGATTGTTTTAAAACAAGAAATCAAAATACAATATTGACACCCCCCTCCCTCATCATCGCTCACCCTCTCCCCAGCACCCTCTCTCACTCTCTCTCTCTCTTTCTATCTCTTGACAAGAATATAGTAATTCCAAAATTATCTTTCGAAGGTCTTCAAGAGCATTATTACTAACTCCCATATATCTCACACCTCTCTCTTTCTCTCCCTCTTCCTCTCTCTCTCTCTATCTCTCTCTGTCTCTCTACCACATTCTCTCTCATCACAGAAACATCTTCATTTCGAAAATAGCATTCGCATGGTCGTCAGCAGCATTATTATCAAATAACACATCACATATTCGTCACCAACATTATCAAAAATTCATGCAGTATTAAGCTGTAACTTCGACAAGTCACTGCGACATCCCCTGATGACATATGAAATCTCACTGCAAGAGACAACAAAAATGCAGTTCTTTGACATCTACAAAGAAGAGGCATTGTAATAAGTGACATTTACATGAACACACTGAAATTAAAGAGAAGCTGGGAAATTTCTTTGAAGACGGTACAGTAGAGCATCCGACAACAGCTCACTGTTATTGCATTGGAAACGACTTCAGTTACTCAGTAGTAACTAACCAAAGTTTAGTTGAGTTACTTGAAAGCTGCTTCAACATGTCACTGCTTCATTATATCACGCATGAAGTGTGATGTTATGTAAAGAGAAAGGAATTTAAGGCGTGACAGTCATTAGCAGTTTGTGGCTATAATTATTTTAATCAGGGCAACCCAAAGTGCCAACAGCATAAGTTAAAGCCTACCGCTATTGCTGATGACATATGAAATGATATGCGATTAAATTCTAGAGAATTCTCGTTGTTAACAAGGAGCAATTAAATTTATTTGTGAGATTTCATAAAAGGAAAGCTCCTGTATGACTTTATCGACAGTTCACGCTTGCTATGTACATACATGCATCTCTGTTGCCTTTTAAGATGGAGATATTATACGAACTTTTCCTTTACTTAAGTTTTTGCCGGTTTTCATTAAGAACACGAGCCGCTTCGGAATACTTGCTTTTATTTCAACTGTGTCTCTGATGTCCTGACAGTATTTATGTAATAATTAAGATTTTTGATGATTCACCAACAATGACATCTTTGGTGATTCAGTTACAATTACAATTTGTAATTTTAATTATTTTGAAGATGTATATCTATTATATTCAATATTTTTTATTTAACATTAAAAAATTCATTGCTGGTCTTTGCCCCATTGCGTTAAAATAAAGTATTAATTAGAACAACCAGAAATCGTTCTCATACAACGCTAATTTAATTTGATTGTTGGTTTGCGTACGAGGGCTTAAAATACTAACAATGAAATGGGAGTCTAAATAAAAAGTTGCAAATTCATACATCTCATGCAAATTAAATTATTTTATTTTATCTCTTGAATGCAATATTTGTGTTTTCAGTCGTTTTCATGTGACAAATGAACGACAATTCCATGATGAATTTTCCCTGGAGCTTCGTTATGTTGCAAAAAAAATATATTAAAAAAATTGTAAAGAAAAGTAATTTAGCGTTGTTACGTATTATTAATTATTTTTGCTCATTTTCCATTTTCACAACTTGATATTTCACAATAATGTTTCCACAATTTTCGAACTGTCTAATTTCTAGTCTCTAATTATTGGGAATATATTTGACTAACAGCACTATTAATTAGACTAATTATGAAAATTGACTGGAAAACTTTCAGCAAAAAAATTTGTTACTCAAACAGCGAAACAATTTTAGCGAGCAAGTTTTGTTGCCAATTGTAAGGCGAAAAACTGATGTAACTTTTCAACTTGCCACTAATTTTACAGATTGCTAATTTTGCAGTTGCAAAGTTGACAGAAACATGCTTAAAATTTTATGAAATACAAGCCGAAAGTTTGACGGTACGTATATTAAAGAGAAAGAACTTCAACATCAACTTAAACAGCGTGTTAAAACTTTGAATGACATTTAAATTTAAGAAGTGACATTCAGATTTTTATATGAACACAAATCAACAAAGGCGGGGATTACCAAAATTCGGAAAGAAATTTGAGTGCCTGCGCCGCTTTAAATCCATGTTGCAATCTAAACCAGGCAGCAAAGTATCCACCCACTATCTAAACCACCCACCACAGCGGGACTGTAAAAACCAGAACACAGCGGCAAAAACTAATGAGGGCAGAAGAAAAAAATTAAGCAACTTAAGTACCAAAGTGCGGCGTGATAATAACGGCGAGCTCGAATCAGTTCACTGTAGAGGTCATTTGAACCAAAGACAACTTTGGTTGTCTTTGATTTGAACGCAAGCGTGTGGAGTCGCAGCCGAAGAGAAAAACGACGCCATTTATTTGCTGTTGTGTCAGTTGCTTGGAGCTGAAATACTGCAAGCCGGAACCGTGGTCGGCGTAGCTGTGAAGGAGTTAAGCAGCGAAATTATTTATTTATGTTTATTTATAGAAAATCAAGCATTCCACCTACACGAAGCAATCCATACTAAAGAAGTCTTTGAAGAACTCATCCGTAAACACTTTCTGGCGGCATTTGATGTGCCAGTGTGGCAACCAGTACTTGAGGAAGCTACTCATGCGCATTTCAGTGTTGGCCAAAGTGTTGTCTGCAACGAGAGGGAGAAGCTTCATGGGTTGCGGTTGTGGGGTGTCGAGTGACTCGCGAAGGTAAGATGCGTACCTGGATTAATTATACAGCCGCCTGACTCGACGTTCAGCTTAAGGTAGCCGTTGCGTATACGTTGCTTGTTGAACTGGTGCAAACGCCACAAACACTGCAGGGAGCCGACTCGACTGAACTCCTGATTCACATTTAGTTCCTCTCAGTAGAAATGGTCGAGACGCTGTACGAGCAGTTTTCGAGTGGATAGTCATGCCGAAGCAGACACAAAATGCTAGATAAGCAAAGTCATTTAAAAACAGCAGTCAAGAATTTCACAGAAGTTAACTGACCTCGTCCACAATCAGAATGCAAGGCAAATGGTTCTCAATAGCTGTTTTATCTAGGGCTTCTGGAGATTTTCAGCAGGAGATTCTCTTCGCGCTGCACACAAGTCGAAAAGCGGTGGCAGATAGGTTGCGGGTACTCAGCGCTGCGCGCATGATGCAGTAGCGTGAGGTAAATGGGTGCACTACTCACGTGTATTTTGGGGTAAATAGAGTAGGTGGTGTCCGAGCGCGGTCGCTTGCACTGCTGAATGATGGTCCATTCTGTTGAGGAAATCAACGAGCGGTTGGTAATCGGAGGAATCGGCTGGTATTCACTTCAACTGCACAAACCGGAAGGCATCTGCGGGCAAACCATTTCAATGCGTCTCAAACCTTCTGCCGGAATGCGCACATCACGTAGGAAATTGTTGGTTCTCAGCTTTGACGAGCCAGATCTTCTTTTAGGCTGCACAGACGCAGTCTTGGAGGCCGACTATCTATTGCATAGAAGTATTTCTAGCTCTGTGCAATTTTTAAAAACGATTTAAAATGTAAAATAAACTCCACAAACTTGAAAACAAATTTCATGTAGGAAGAATCGTCTGTGCTTCTATTTTGACAGCCATAAACAGAGATTTAGCACGGAGTGAAACCTTTGACGGATCTTTTGGCAACAGTGCTGACAGATATAGCTGACAGAATTGCCAGCAGGGAGAATTTAAACGAAAGCAATTGGCTGCTATAATAATGTGACAAACAATTGGTCATCACTAGTGCTTAAATTATTTTTAAAAGAATTGTTTTAATTTCTGTTAACACTATAAATTATAGTGTTATATAAAACACAAATTTCTGTTAACACTTATGTTTTCTCAGCATGGTACTTGGTTATAAGCAAATATTCCGCACATTCAAATGCAATTTTACGAATTCTGTATTTCTACGTAAAATGTGACTGGAAATTTTCAAAATGTAACTACATACTTTAAATAGCGTAGGTACTTCAGCTTGAAAGTACTTAACTCAGCACGTTGTTGCCACTAATTACTCGTTAAGGGGTGGTTGATATATTTTGTGCCATCCCTGCAGCCTGCAGTCGCTGTTTTAATTATTTTCTTGCTTTTCTCGTTTTCTGTTATACGATACTTCACTTGATACAAATATACTGTCTCACTTCAATTGTTACAGATCAAATCAAGCAGAACAATTAAAAGTGTTGTCTTCGGCCAAGCCGAAGTCTAAATACCCCACAGCCGAGTAGCTAAAAATAATAATAATTTCGCCACTTAACTTTTGTATAAGTAGGCGGACCACGCCCATTTTTTACCAACGTTTTGGTAATATTACTATATACTCCAGGATAAAATCACGTATTAAAATTTTGCACCGTTTATGAGATATTGATAACTTTTTTACAAGTGGGAGGGCCACGCTTACTTATACATAATCTGGCACACAGATAATGCCTCCACATACCTCGTGATAAAATTACGTCTTAATAGCTTAACCTTTTACGAAATATCGACAACCTTTCCATGGGTGGACGTGTTGCGCCCATTTTTGGTAATGCCTCCGGCTACCTAGAAACTTATTCCTCAATATCTCAGACGATTTATGAGATATTCACCTTATAACATTTTTTAAAGCGCAGTGCCATTACATTACGTATGTAAAGTAGTCGTGGTTGTTAACCGATCTCGCTCATTTTCAATCCCAAACTGCCCTACATAGCAAAGAATGTTTGTGCCAAATTTCATTGCGATATCTCTTCGTTTTTTCGTAATCGGGATTTGATCAGACAGACAGTCAGTCGGACGGACAGGACTAGATCGATTCAGGAGGTGACGCCGAGCAAGAATATACTATATATACTTTTCTGTATCTATCTCCTCTCCTTCTCTGCGTTACAAACGGAAGAACAAAGTTAATATACCCTACTCCCTTTGGGTGTAGGGTATAAAACGCGTCTTTTATAATTCAGACGTTTTATTGATCTGATAAATTGGTTTATTGGTGTTGTTTTATGATAACAACTCTTACACTTTTCTGAGAATGTAAAGCTTTTAGAGAAAAGGCCTTTCAATCAGGCGTTTATTGGTGCTGTTACATATATATTTTATGACTTCAATTATGGAAACTTCAATTATATTTTATGACTTTCAACTAAGGCAGTTAAGCTTGAAAAGGTCCGTGTGCAAAATTGTAACATTTTACAATCAATTGGGTATTGATAAGGAAAACCTTTCTAAACTGATATGGAAGGTGGTATGAAATGGGTGGTATGAAAGAGTATAAAAGGCTCTCAAATTGCCCAACAATCAGTCAGTGTTACTTAGCCTTCCCTGTATTACGATATGAAATCGTTTATAATCCTGACTTTAGTTTTGTGGGCTACTGTCAATTGCGCCAGCCTAAATTTAGGTCGCATTCTTGGCGGACGTGAGGCTGAATTGGGTGAAGCGCCCTATATCCTGCTGATCTACACTCGCACGCCCCGGTGTGCCGGTGTCCTTATTAAAAACAATTGGGCTTTAACCGCCGGTCATTGTTTGGACGGCTTGGATCACTTCAACCTTTATGGCGGCTTTCACGAAGCGAACGGTATGGCTCTTCCCGAAACTCAGAAACGGCAGATTCCAAGTAGGGATCACTATGTTATCCATGAAAATTATTCCAAAGCTTTGGATTCAGTGGACTTAGGCCTGATTTACATCGCCCAACCTTTCGATATCAATCAAAGCGTCAAAACTATTGCGCTGGCTACCGAGAACTACGAACAGAGCACTTCAGGAAAGACTTACGGATGGGGCGAAAAGGAACGAGGTATATATCCCACCAGCCTGCGTGTTGCGGATGTGAACATCATAAGCTACGAGCAATGCAGAGAAAAGTACACCTCGGAAAAAGAATTGGTCAATTATAACATCTGCACTGAAGGCGCAGTCGGCCCGTGCTTTCTTGATTCAGGCGGACCCTTGATACACGACACACCCGAGGGCATCGAGTTGGTGGGTATTGTTTCCTCAACTGAAAAACCCTGTGACAATAGAACTCGTCCAACATTCTACATGAACGTTGCCATGTTCCATGAATGGATCAATAGCACCATAACGGATTTTGTTGTACCATCATAATTGATATGCAAGATTTATATTGTGTACATAAGTATACGTTGTAAGTTTTGAGTTGATGTTTACCAATACAGTTTTCAAATCAGACATGATTCTATATAGTTGTACCACAAACTTACTATGAATTATAAGTTTTTTAATAAAGTATTTTTTTCACTAAAGTTTTTTCGATTTTGAATGCTTCATTGCTCGTTGGAAGAATCACTTCTATCATTCATCGCATCTAACAGGAATTATCCATAATTCCCCGTTATTCCTGTATGATAGTAAACTTCTAGTCATATAAGTTTCTTTAAAAAAGATTGTTTAAGATTTCAAGACGGGATTGCAAACAATAAAATTGCCTAATTGCGAATTAGATTTTTCAAGTATACGTACGGACATTAGCGCAAGCATTGCCGTAGTTAGTTCAAACCAGTTAGGGTTCATTATTTTCAGAAACAACGCACGGCTTCACTCAAACGCAGAAGAACCAACACCCAACAGGACAACAATACAACTACCATACATAGTTTTTCTTGTGGCCTAATTTGAATTGAAGCAAACAAAAAATTACAATAACAATTCAAGGTGTTCATTGGCTCGATCGCAACTTGCTGATGGATGGAAGACAAAAAGAATCAAACCAAACAGTTTGTAAATTTCGCCCGTCCTTTACGCTGTATTACAACAACTACCAACAGCTACATACACATTTTTCAGATTTCTGACGTTATTTTACGGCTGGTGATATTATTTTCTGGCTTGAAATTTGTCTATTATTGATTTTTTTTAGTTTCAATTTCAGTATAAGTTCAATTTTTCAGATTAAAAAAAAACTGAAATTCGTAGGTAACTATGAAATTCTGTCTTAAAAATAACCAAAATTTTGCTAGATAAAAGGTATTAATTATATAATATTAGTAATTTTAGCAATTAAAATTTTATATTAGACACCCCTATAACACCAGTAGACTCCCCTATAACACGGTTTCATATAAGACGGATTCGTATAACACGGCGGAAAAATTGTGATTGTGTTCGTATAACACGCTAAGAGAATCGTATAGCACGTTAAAGATAAAATTTTTTCTATTTCTTGTAAAAAAACATTTATTATTCAATGGTAATAAAAACTGGTGTCATTATCATTTTCTTAAGCCTTGATATTAAAGAAAGTTATTTTAAACATAACAAGTATCGCTTTGGGCTGTGAGCGGCTCATATATTTGTATAATCTAAGTGACTCGTTCAACACGGATTCATATAACACGGAACGTATCTGCAGTTTTATAGGTGGTCTACTGTACATATTAAAGCAATCATATTAAGCAAAATTATAAAAATATTCTGTTGATCCTACTAGCACAGGCTTTCTTTATCCTACCTGACTTTTAATATTACGATTTCTTCTAAAAAGGTCAAATAAAGTTGACAGCAGCCCACAAAACCAAAGTCAGGATTATAAACGATTTCATATCGTAATACAGGGAAGGCTAAGTAACACTGACTGATTGTTGGTCAATTTGAGAGCCTTTTATACTTTTTCATACCATGAAAGAGTATAAATAAGGAAATGAATTTCATACCACTTTCCATATCAGTTTAGGATAAGGGAATATCAGTGCCCCAAAATGGTACAATAATGCACACGGACTTCCGCAAAGTTAACTTGATTAAGAAAGTATTATCTTGAAGCAACACCAATAAACCAATTTATCAGATCAATAAAACGTCGGAATTATAAAAGGCACACGTAAAAATTCGAAATTGCCAGATAAAGAACCCTCGGCACTGGAGCGTGACAATAAAAATTTCGCAAAACTTAAATTAGAAACTCAATGATTTCTAGCGCATAAAACGTTTATGTTTTCAGTTTTATATGTTAAAATAAATAAATGCGTTTTCAGGAAAACTTGATTCCATTACTTTTGGAAACGGTTGAAGTAGCAGAAATTGTAAGCAGTATTTGGCCCCCTCCACCCACCATTGAAGAGGAGTAAAGCATATAAAAGTCAAAACCAGTGGAAATACCGGAAAAATGCAAAGCGAAGCGAAAGCAACGCACTACAAGGCCAGTGAGAGTGAGGGAAAGTCAAAAGCAAGATCGACACTCACTGGTTTCCCTGGCAAATGAGAAGGAGAAATTCACAGAGAAGCGCGAATTAGACTTACATATACTTGAATCAACAAGGCAGCGAGAGTGAGGAAACAAACAGCTGTTTAATCCAACGTATGCATACCGGGACAAATAGAGAAGGGAGGACAAATAGAGCTGGAAGGAAATCAGAACAAGCTTGCTCAGTGACGCTGATTGCGGCAGAAGATGGGAAGAAAAAGCCTACAAATCGGCCTTAAAATTGTGCACAAAAACAACCTGGACTATTGACTCCAGGAACGGTATAGAAAAACGTGGACACCTCCGGTCCAAAACTTATGTACTCAGAGAAAACAAAATAAGACTCAACCTACCTCAAGCACGAGTACAACACGTTTTCCTACAAAGAAGCACGGAAAGGCTAAGAAAAGTAATTTCATGTGTGTGAGCGATAGAAAAGTCCTAGAAAATTAGAAAGGGATCGAAACAATTTTCTTATTAGTAAGAGAGTTTGAGTTAAGTAAGAGAAACACAAAAATCATAAAAAAAAACAAGGACTGCATTTAGAGACCAATTTAAATTATTACGAGTAACTGCCTTTAAAATCCTGAAACTGAGATTTGCAAATATTGCAAATTAATAATTTGACTGTTAAATTGTTTTTCCCTTTTACTTAATTCATTGAAAGCTATAAAAAAGAATTCCATTTAGCACTGACCTTTACTTGCTTTATTACGAAAGAACCGCGATAAATTTTTGAAACAGCAATTAAACATTACAAAACAAATGGTGCTGATTGACGGAGGATGCAAGAGGACAGGAAATTAAATGCTATCAAACCATAAACAACAACTACAATGCCTCGCTACCAAAGCCCACCAGTAATTGCGAAGTGGCAAAACAAAAACAACAAAAAAGAAAGGCAGTGTTGTTGTAGTAGCTTTTGTTGCTGTGGCTACATTCCTCTTTGCCCACCAACTTGCAACGCGTTTCAGCAGAATCCAATTTTCGGTGAAAACATTTTAGCAGTTGAAATCAGTTGCTACTACATGGAGGTAGATTATTAATTTATTGTAGTATACTCTCAGACCTTAATAGTTCGAATTGCAGTGGCATATTACAATATTTATGTAATAATTAAGTTTTTTGATGATTCACCAACAATGACATCTTTGGTAATACAGTTACAATTACAATTTGTAAATTCAATATTTTTTACTTTACATAAAAGTCATTGCTGATCTTTGCCTCATTTCATTGAAATAAAGTATTAATTAAAACATCCAGAAATCGTTCTCATACAACGCTAAATCAATTTGTTTGTTTGTGTACGAGCGCTTAAAATACTATCAATGAAATGGGTGTCTAAATAAAAAGTTGCAAATTCATACATCTCATGCAAATAAAATTCTATTTTATCTCTCGAATTCAATACAGCAGCATCATAGGAATGTCGCAGCAACACGGGATGATTTATTTGTGTTTTCAGTAGTTTTCATGTGATAAATTAACGACAATCCCATGATGAATTTTCCCTGGTGATTTGTTATGCTGCAAAAAAAAATTAATTAACAAAAATTGTAAAGTAATTTAGCATTGTGTTGCGTATTATTAATTGCTCATTTTCCATTTTCACAATTAGATGTTTCACAATGATGTTTCTGCAATCATAATGTGGGACAATTTTCGACAAAGTCTAATTTTTAATCTCTAATTATTGGGAATATATTTGATTGGCAGTGATATTAATTATTTAAACAGCGAAAATATTTCAGCAAGTAAATTTGATTGCTAATTGTGAGGCGAACAACTTATGAAACTTTTCAACTTTTTGTTTATCAACTTGCCACTAATTTTATATACAATATATTGATACAATAAGTTTGCAGTTGCAAGCTGACAGAAACACGTATAAAATTTTATGAAATATTAGTCGAAAGTTCGATAGCACGTAAATAAAAGAGAAAGAAAAAACATTAACTTAAAAAGCGTATAAAACTGTGAATTACATTAGGATATAAGAACTGACATTCAGATATTTTAATGAAAACAAATCAACAGCAAAAAGAATTGCCAAATTCCAAAATTAAACGATTTTCAGTATCCACATTTTGAGAATTTGTGAAAATGCCGTTTATTTTCGGAAGCAGCTAGAAATCAATTTGCAATGTAAATTTTAAAAGTATTTCGAAAACTAAAGTTAGAAGCTGTATAACATCCTTGTATTCGAAGGAGGAAGTTTGCTATTGCTATTCGTTTTACAAACATTCTTTCGAAATAGTTGAGTTGCACAAAAAGAAAAAATATTTTAGTATGCTGCAAACTATTTTGAGTTTAATGTGTTAGCAGAAGAATTAAACAGAAAAAGGAAGAGTTTATTAAAATTACAGAAAGCAGATCGCTTTTGATTATTATTTAGTAATTATAGAGCAATTAAGATTGAAATAATGAGTTTGTTTCTGCGTTTGTAACCGTAATATAATGGAACTACATAAAATTACAAAAATCTATCACTTAGTAAGCACAATGTAATCCTTATATAAACTTTACAGATATCATTGAAAATTACTTAAGACTAAACACAAAATAATGTTCTGAATACCTAAAATTTACATACATTTAACTCGTTAAATTGCATATGAAACAAATCTTGAAAATAAAAGTACAATCAATAGAAAAATTGCCATCTATCAAATATAAATTCTAATAAATGCAATTGTAATTCTAAATAAGTACACTTAATTAGCTTTATATAGCAATAAATTTAATTCTAAACTTTTAACTATGAAAATTCGTTTCCTAAATACAACACTCCTCGCATGCATTCTTTTACCCAATTTTATACCCAAGCAACTGTGTTCAACAGCGCTCTACACTAGCATCACAGAAGCATTTTCAGATTTTGCAGCTCACTTCGCTAACGGCTGCACGCCGCAGTTCCACACCGGCAGACCACGACACACGTAGCCGATGGTGTTGTAGTAGTTTTTATCGTAGCAGCGCTGGTGGACGCGTGCCAGAACCTCACACAAGCTGCCCACTAAGTAATCTGGCGTGTCGGCGACCGTACAGGTTTTAGTCTTGACCTTCGCTGTTTAAGTAAACGAAAATTCCGTAAGATCAATGCATCCACTGTATGCAGTTTTACTACCAAACCTTTAATGACGCCCTCCTTGGCCCAAGGACGCGGCTGCACCTCAGTCCACGGCATAACCGTCGTAGAGGTGGGCCCCAGCCAATGACTGAGTACCTGCGCCGCTATTGAATCCATGTTGCAGTCTAGACCAGGCAGCAAAGTGCCCACCACAGCGGGACTGTAAAAACCAGAACACAGCGACAAAAAATAATGAGGGGCGAAGAAAATAAATGAAGCAACTGAGTACCAAAGTGCGGCGTGATAATAACGGTGAGCACCAATCAGTTCACTGTAGAGGCCATTTGAACGCAAGCGTGTGGAGTCGCAGCCGAAGAGAAAAACGACGCCATTTATTTGCTGTTGTGTCAGTTGCTTGGAGCTGAAATACTGCAAGCCGGAACCGTGGCCGGCGTAGCTGTGAAGGAGTTAAGCAGCGCAATCATTTATTTATGTTTATTTATAGAAAATCAAGCATTCCACCTACACGAAGCAATCCATACTAAAGAAGTCTTTGAAGAACTCATCCGTAAACACTTTCTGGCGGCATTTGATGTGCCAGTGTGGCAACCAGTACTTGAGGAAGCTACTCATGCGCATTTCAGTGTTGGCCAAAGTGTTGTCTGCAACGAGAGGGAGTAGCTTCATGGGTTGCGGTTGTGGGGTGTCGAGTGACTCGCGAGGGTAAGATGCGCACCTGGATTAATTATACAGCCGCCTGACTCGACGTTCAGCTTAAGGTAGCCGTTGTGTATACGGTGTTTGTTGAACTGTTGCAAACGCCACAAACACTGCAGAGAGCCGACTCGACTGAACTCCTGATTCACATTTAGTTCCTCCCAGTAGAAATGGTCGAGACGCTGTACGAGCAGTTTTCGAGTGGATAGTCATGCCGAAGCAGACAAAAAATGCAAGATAAGCAAAGTAATTTAAGAACAGCAGTCAATGATTTCACAGATGTTAACTGACCTCGTCCACAATCAGAATGCAAGGATAATGCTTCTCAATAGCTGTTTTATCTAGGACTGCTGAAGATTTTCCTGAAAATATTTAGTATATCAAATGCAGGTGAAATGTTAAGAAAATAAGACTTGGTTTAAATCATAAATGTAACACTAATCGATTTTTTTACATTATATGAGAGCTACTAATAATCGATTTACTGCGCATTCCAATAATTGTACAGCTTAGATTCTACACACTGCTTTTATCCCCAATCCTACCCGTAGCCTGCAGGCCCTGAAGCAGCATGAAGGCGTCTTCCTTGTCCCCTTCATTCGGCGCCAGTTCAAGGCAGACGGCTTCCAAATCTGCTTTGCACAAGGACTTAACATGCAAAGCAGCCAAAGAGAGCAGCACGCGTTCTTTTGTACTCCATTTGTGTGAGTTACAGAACAGGTCCACCACGCCGAAGACCGTGTTTGCGCAGCTCATCTCTCTGTCGACGGGTATGCCCGTGAAGAGGAAGAGCCAGGGAAAGAAGAAACTTTTAAATTCGCACAAAGCGTTCTGGCAAGAAATAAAAACTGACTTAGTCGAACTTCAGCTGCAGATTAGCATTCGTACCGATATGTATGTCTCAAGATTGTTTAAATTCTGCCAGTATTTTATCTTGAACTCCGGCGAATGCACCTGGTCCGGACTTACCGAGATATCCCTCTTGAAGCTCTCGGCTATGTTGGCGAATTTCTGGAAGAGATTCTCTTCGCGCTGCACACAAGTCGAAAAGCGAAGACAGATCGGTTGCGGGTACTCAGCGCTGCGCGCATGATGCAGTAGCGTGAGGTAAATGGGTGCACTACTCACGTGTATTTTGGGGTAAATAGAGTAGGTGGTGTCCGAGCGCGGTCCCTTGCACAGCTGAATGATGGTCCATTCTGTGGAGGAAATCAACGAGCGGTTGGTAATGGGAGGAATCGGCTGGTATTCACTTCAACTGCACAAACCGGAAGGCATCTGCTGGCAAACCATCTCAATGCGTCTCAAACCTTCTGCCGGAGTGCGCACATCATGTAGGAAATTGGTGGTTCTCAGCTTTGACGCGCCAGATCTTCTTTTAGGAAGCGCAGACGCAGTCTCGGAGGCCGACAACTGCTGATACGCGTACTGCATGAGTGGGTTGCTGTTGAGATAGCGAATGACTCCGTTTTTCAATTAATTGGCTTCATTTTCCACACCTTTTGAAATCTTGCCTCTCCCATTCGTTCATGTTATTGCACAACTGCTGCACCGACTGCGTTTCCACTTCATCAGCCTCAGCTTCACAAGCGAAGCGGAGGTCGAAGACCTGCAGGAGCATCATTACCTGGTAGAACACTGAATGCTGAACGTTGCCTTTGTTGTACTGCTGCTCCATTTGTGTGCGCAAAATTTCTGCGGAATTAAATTTAATTATATGAAAGCAGAAACTCCTATCACTTTACAAACCACGACCATCTGGTCCGGCATTGATGGCCGCGATCCCCTTCAGCAGATAATCCAAGATATCATCGTACATTCTTTTGAATAGATGTATTTCTATCCCTTTGCGATCTTTAAAAAATAATTTAAAATACTTAAAGTGTAAAATAAACCCCACACATTTGAGAGCAAATTTCAAGTCGGAAGAAATCGCCTGTGTTTCTATTTTGACAGCCATAGGCTATGGCTACATCTATCTTCTCGAAGCGGCTTCTTGAAGCTGGCTTCTTGAAGAAAGCAAGGCTACACATAGTTTCTTCTTTGAAGTTAAAAACCATATATGTGTGATTCCTAAATGTGTGTGAGTGAAATTTACTGAATTTCGGAATGTTGGTCGGAGTTGCCATAATTATATAGCATGACGACTAATACGTACAGAAAAAAAATTTCAATGTGTATATAATTTCTTTTAAATTAAGCTGAATCGCATAGTTGCAAAATACGCCCGTATTCGTAGCCAAAATAGGGTAAGTAAACTAAATTTCTTCCAAAAAGAGATTTTTTACAAAAAGCTTCGGTGTGATATGATTGCCATATACGATTTCATGATGGCGGACACTTCGTTCGTTGTTCTTTTGTTCTTCAGTTTTATACTTACTTGTTTTTATTTTATATCACACACTTTATGAATTTAAATACATTTGAATTTAAATTAAATGCATCCCTTTTACGTCTCGATCCCGTCCCAGCGCACTACTCATTACGAGAATTCGTTTTTCGGTTATTTGGGCTTCAAGAAATCTCTACACTTGAAGAATGTGTGAAAGCTTTTCTTTCCTCTCAGCAGAACTTTGGAAGAATCAATTAAAGAAACCTAATGTAGCCATTCTGATAAACAGAAATTTAGCACGGAATGAAATCTTTCCCAACAGTGCTGCCAGACAAAGTTGACAGAATTGCCAGGAGAGAGAATTTAACGAAAGCAAAAGACTTTATAGTACAGTGACTATTACTGTTTGTCACTAGTGTTTAAATTATGTTTATATGAACTGTTATAAGTTCTGTTAACGCTGTAATATGTTTCCTCAACATGGTACTTGGTTATAAGCAAATATTCCGCACATTCACATATAATTTTACGAGTTCTGAATTTCTACGTAAAATATGACTGGAAATTTCATAAATGTGACTACATATATTAAATTGTGATAAGTACCTCAGCTTGAAAGTGTTTAACTCAGCACGTCGTTACCACTAATTACTCGTTAAGGGATTGTAAATAAATAAAAAAATAACACGATTTATGAAGTATTCCCATTATAACATTTTTTTAAAATATGTGTCTTTACATTTAGTATAAAGTGGGCGTGGTTTCTTTCATACCATGAAAGAGTATAAATAAGGAAATTAATTTCATACCACTTTCCATATCAGTTTAGAAAGGTTTTCTTTATCAATAACCCAAAATAGTAAAATTTTGTACACGGTCCTCCTCAAGCTTAACTTCCCATAGTAGGATTGATGTCATAAAATATGTTTAGCGTATAACTGGTCAAATAAACGCCAATTTATCAGATTAATAAAACGTCGGATTTATAAAAGACACGCGCAAAAATTTGCGAATTGCAAAATAACAAGTGAAAGTGTTGTCCTTGGCCAGGTCGAAGCCTAAATACCACACCCAAGTAGATAAAAGAAGTAATAATTGCCACTTAACAACTTTTGTAAAAGTAGGCGTACCACGTCCATTTTTGGCAAACATTTTGGAATATTCCTATATACTCCTGGATAAAATGACGTATCAATATTTAGCATCGTCTATGAGATATTGACAACTTATGTATAAGTGGGCGGGCCACGCCCAATTTTGTCATACATATTGTTAGTGCCACCAGATAACTGGTGATAAAATTTCGTTTTAATATCAAGAGTGGAAAAATAATTCCTTGGTTTATTTATTTAATCTACCAGGCATAGCGCTCACAGATCATATTAGTTCATGTTAGTTACAAAATTGACATTTATAATAATTCATACACATAAAAAGAATAAAATAAAAAAAATAACAAAAAAATAAAAAAAAGAAAATTAAAAGGTAAGGTGATTCTGGGCCAGTTCTAGTTCAGACTATCATTCTACGACTAAGAACTTCTGCTTGGAACGCTTGATTTTCTGTAGTTTTCAACTACACGAATACCACATCTTATGTCTTCTTTAGGCTTTTATACTTCTTAAGGAAGAAGGTAAGGAAAAAATAGGTTTTGTGTTTCATAGCATGTAAATGTCTACATTTTAAGTGTTTTTTTAGTGTTATTTTTGCGATATTCGAGACATACAAATGCAGCAACTCATTTAGCTGAAATTACTGTTTCTATTTTACTCACTATTTGGCATCTCAATTAGCCAATCTGGTATGCAATTAATCACCCATCCGTCGTTAACATTAAATTTGGACAATTTTATTGTTTGCAATTTAATTTCGTCCTGAGATCTTAAACAATCGTAAACTTTTATATGACTAGAAATGTGCTATCGTTAGCGAATAACGGGAATTATTTATAATTCCTGTTGGATGCGATGAATGGTGGAAATGAATCTTCCAACGAGCAATAAAGCATTCAAAATCGAAAAAACTTTAGCTCAGAGTAGATAAATTTATTAAAAAACTTATAATTTATAATAAGTTTGTGGTACGACTTTATAGATTCATGTCTTATTTGAAAACTGTATTGATAAACATCAACTAAAACTTACAACGTATACTTATATACACAATATCAATTATGACGGTCATGGTGGCCACAACGGGTGGGGGTTGACAGGGCTTCAGCCTAGTGGACCGGGAGTAGGAGGGGCCCGGCGTTAGTGGGTGAATTTGAACAATATTTTAAAATTTCATAGTTTTTCCAGTATTGGACTTTATTATTAAAGATTTAAAGATTCAATTTGATGCAGTAGATACGACATGTGAATTAATCTGACCGATTTTGAATTTCCTAAACTTAGACGATGATTAACTTACGGCAAAAGCAGAAAAATTCGTAAATACTTATGAGAAAGATCTGTCAGAAAACACTTGGAAACCATTTATTTTATAAACATTCACAAAGCAGTTTTCAGAAATGAAAGAATCCCGATAAGGGTTTTAAACGATATTTACGATAAAAAACTGCAAGGTATATTTGGGAATATTTGCCTGCCTATTAAGTTGTTTTGTACAATACCAGTTACTGTTTCTTCAGCAGAAATATCATTCAGCAGATTGGCAAATTCATTGAAAATATGGGAAAGGAGCACAACTGGTCAAGAACGACTTAATCACATAGCCATTTTGCGTATAGAAAATTGATTTTACAAATGTCATTGAAAAATTTGCTTCAACAAAAGCAAGAAAATATACTTTAAGTTAATTTATTATATTATTGCGTTAATGTATCCAACATTCTTTATTGTGAGCCCATTAATAGAGCGTTAGTTAATTTATTTATAAAAAATATGTAAACAAACGATGTTTTCTGTATGGCTAGAAATGTATTTTTAAACACTAGTATAAGTTTATTAAAACCACTTTATTGTTAGTTTGTAAGAAAAAATTAGTTCATAGACAAATAAAATACAACCAAATACAATAAAAAGATTTACGTTGAGCCTGGCGGTAGATTGGGGGGCCCGCCAAAGATCCTGGCTTAGCGGCGCGCTTTAGGATGTGGGGGCCATGATGACGGTGCAACAAAATCCCTTGTGGTGTTAGAGATCCATTGAGAGAACATGGCAACGTTTATATAGACCGATGGATCTCTTTTTTCATTGTCACAGGGAATTCCACCAAAGGAAATAATCCCCACCAACTCGACGCCCTCGGGTGTTTCGTGTATCAATGGACCGCCGGAATCGCCATAGCACGAGCCGATTGGGCCTTCTGTGCAGATGTTATATATCATCAAAGGTGCGAAGTGCGGGTAATAATCCCAGCACCGCTCGTAGCTTACGAAGTTCACATCTAAAAAATGCAGGTTGGTGGGATATGCACCACCTTCCATTATGCCCCGTAAATCTTTCCTGGAGTACTCTCTCCATATTTTCCGGTAGCCAACGCAATACTTTTGACGCGAGCAGATTTTTCTTAGAGGTACGATTACACATGAAGAAAATATGTAAACCGGTTCATTAGAACCATAAGCCGTTCTATGTATTCTATTATAAAATAAAGTCAATCCTCTTAAAGGTCTCTCTGTCGCATGAAAATTCAGAAGCAGTAGAAGATCTGGAGAGTCAATTTTATTGTAGTAGATAGCTTTTATAAAATGCCTTGAGCCTTTCTACTGTTAGCCAAATTTTGTAGAGTCAGTATTTCACATCTTGAATTATAAGGCGGCATCGAATCAACAGCATACAATCTACGTAAGGCGAAACTTGTGATGCGCCTTTGAATTTCTTCTAATCGATTTATATGAGTGCTTGCATCGGGATCCCAGATAATGCAAGAGTATTGTAAAGTTGGTCTTACTAGACTTATAAATAGGGCTCTCAAAGTAAAAGGATCACCAAAATCCTTTGAATTACGCCTAATAAAACCAAGTCTAGGATTAGCAATGGATAAAGTAAAATCTCTATGTAGACTAAAATTGAGCTTCGAGTAAAAAATCAAACCTAAGCCCTTTTTAGGCTCTACTCGTTCGAAAAAATTCGTATTATTGAATTTGCTGGCAAAAATAATTGTGGAATTCTCTCTTGAAAACGTTAATGCACGGTACTTCATTAAGTTTAGCCTTAGACAATTTTCCTTGCACCAAGATACAATATTAGCGAAAAAATATCTCGCTACAAGTCTGTACTGCATTCTCTGCATTCCTTATAGTAGAAAATAACTTTAAATCGTCTGCATTCATTAGGCATTTACAAAATTTTAGCTATTGTGGAAGATCATTAATAAAACATAGGAAGAGGCTACCCTACGGAATACAGGATGTTACATTGATAACTCTGGAACTTCTTTTGAATTTTAACAATTAATTTTCTGTCAGTCAAGTAAGATTTAGTCCAGCTTAGAGCAGTAGAATGTACATAATTTTTATCCAGTTTAGCAAACATTACATCGTGGCGCAAACTATCGAAAGCCTTGGCGATGTCTGTATACAAGGTGTCAACTAGAAAGCCTTTTTAGATCACATTAACGTCGTAATTGGCAAAAACAACGAGGTTGGTTGATGTAGATCTTCCTGAACAAAATCCGTGCTGTTGAGTAGCTATATAATTTTTGAAAGCAGAAAGAATGGTAATTAATTTATCAAAGATTTTCGGAATTATTGAAAGGCTTGATAATTTGCCTGTAATTTTCCACCAAATGTTTCAAACCAGATTTGTAAATTGGAGAAATAAATGCAATTTTCCATTCACTTACCAGTTTTGTAGAGATTTATTAAAAATCATAGATAACGGCAGATATAACGATCTGGAGCAATTCTTTAAGAACGAGCGTGGTAGCAAGTCAAAGCCTGCATCTTTTGATACATCAAGATGATTAAATACTTCGAGAACTGCATTTTCAGAAACAGAAAATCTGCCAATGTTTACAATTTTAAGTAAATTAGGAAAACTAGTGGTGGGCGGTATTCTAGCAGCGTTATCAAAAATTAAGCCAAAATACCTGACAAAAAGTTCACAAGGATCTTGAGTACAAGACGGTACAAATCCACCCAAAATGATTTAGAATTAAACTTTATTTGTGTTTCCATTGATCTTACGTATTTATTGAATAGGAATCTAGATAAAAATTCAAATTCTTTTCTACGCAGAAGGAAGAAGCATTTGTCTTCCGGTAAATTAGAATTGTTGTATTTCTTATGAGCTTTGTTTCTTATATTTTTTAAACTTAGCAACCCGCTATTATACCAGGGTAAGGTAAATTCACGTCTCCTAATAGTCGCACAAACAAAGCAAGCCCATCACGAATAGATTTCTGAAATAGTTGGTGCATATTTGAAGGGTCCAAGAAGAAAGTGACAAATTAAAGAATTAAAACGAGGGTTAGAGCTATATAGTCAGCTTTAGCAAAATTATAAACAATATCAGAATTTGTACATGCACCAGCGCCTCCATAATTATTGTAAAAAAGCGGAAATTGATCAAAAGTGCCTTTTGGTGAACTGATTCACATGACAAATGCATGTCGCATTTAGTTATTTTGAACGCTACATCATTATAAATATCAAATCTAAAATTCGGTTTATATCATTAAGAAAATTATTAATCTTAAATAAATTTTGAGGGTACAATGAGTCAGAAACAAAAATGCTACATATTGTTTTAAATTAAATGGAAGCAAAATTTTCTCACTGGAATCATATTTCCATTCAATGGTGCCTAGGTTGAAATCTCCTGCAATACAAGGCGTTTGATGCGAATGGAGAATTAACAGTAGAATTTATGTTATCAATATGAATCTTATACATTGTATATCATTATTACTGCTGGGCGGAATGTAAGTGACAATAAAGAATATTTCGTTAGATTTATCACACCTACCGAAGATGCGGCACCTACCGAAATTCATCCCGCTTTGGTTACTCCAGAAGATAAGATGTTTTAGTGCGCAGGCCACCCACGCTATGAAAATAGACTGAGAGCCCAGAAGCCAGAGTAGATTCCGTATTTTGTGCATCTAGTTGTCTTTTGGCTATACGGCGATTTGAACAGGCGACGGCTTTCGCAAAAAACGGAAGGGTTTCAACTAAATTCCATATTGCCAAATAGAAGGACCTAATAGGCGTCCATATAAGGAAGGCGGGACTCCAACTTCAAAGCTCACCTTTTTTAACTTATCAATGTCAGCATCTTTTTTAACTAACTTAAAGCAAGCTAGGTGGGATTTATCTATTTTTGCATGTTTCTCAATGTAGAAGATCAGGTTTTCAGCAGAGACAGATGACTTGAAAAACGAAATGAGTATCCACTTTTTCCTCCCCACAACATCACAACATCAAGTTCAACAGTATCATTTTGTCCATGTATACCTTGCGCAGGCTTTTTTGCATTGCCTTTTCTTTTTCGAAAAGTCACCCATTGAGACCCATGTGGGGCAGTATCATCACTTTCACCAACTTGAATGGCATTATTTGAATAAATGTGGCTACATATGTTAAATAACGATAAGTACTTTAGCTTGAAAGCTTAACTCAGCACGTTGTTGCCACTAATTACTCCTTAAGGGGTGGAAAATCAATAAATAAATCACACAATTTATGAGATATTCACATTATAAATTTTTTTAAAACGGGGTGTCTTTACATTCCGTATGTAAAGTGGACGTGGTTGTCAACCAATTTCATTTCGCCCAATCCCAAAAAGTCTATAATGAAGGAATATTCGTGCCAAATTTCATGACGATACCTCTATTCGTTCTCCTGTAATCGTGATTTCCACAGACAGACGCGCAGACAGACAGACAGACGGACGGAAATGGCTAAATGGACTCAGGAGGTGACTCTTGGCCAGTTCTAGTTCAGACTATCATTCTACGACTCAGAACTTCTGCTTGGAACGTTTGATTTTCTGTAGTTTTCAACTACACCACATCTAGAAATACCACATCTTATATCTTGTTGAGGCTTTTATACTTCTTAAGGAAGAAGGTGAGGCAAAGAAGAAATAGATTTGTGTTTCATAGCTGCATGTAAATGCCTACATTTTAAGTGTTTTTTATTCCTTTTATGGTTATTTATTTGCTATTCGAGACACACTATTGCAGCAACTCATTAAGCTGAAATTACTGTGTCTATTTTAATCACCATTTGGCACCTCAATTAGCCAGTCTGGTATGCAATCAATCACCCATCCGTCGTTAAAAAGAAATTTGGACAATTTTATTGTTTGCAATTTAATCCCGTCCTGAGATCTTAAACAATCGTAAACTTTTATATGACTATAAATGTGCTATCGTTCAGGAATAAAAGGGAATTATACATAATTCCTGTTGGATGCGATGAATGGTGGAAGTGATTCTTCCAACGGGCAATTAAGCATTCAAAATCGAAAAAACTTCAGTTTAGGGTAGGTAAATTTATTAAAAAACTTATAATTTATAATAAGAAAACTTATAATTTATAACTTTATAGAATCATGTCTGGTTTGAAAACTGTATTGATAAACATCAACTCAAAACTTATAACTTATACTCATGTACAAAATATCAATTATGACGGTACAACAAAATCCCTTGTAGTGTTAGAGATCCATTGAAAGAACATGGCAACGTTTATATAGACTGATGGATCTCTTGTTTCATCGTCACAGGGAATTCCAGTAAAGGAAGTAATCCCCACCAACTTGACGCCCTCGGGTGTTTCGTGTATCAATGGATTACCTGAATCGCCATAGCATGCGCCGGTTGGGCCTTCATTGCAGATGTTATATATCATCAAAGGTGCTGCAAGCGGGAAGTAATCCCAGCACCGCTCGTAGCTTACGAAGTTCACATCTAAAACACGCAGGTTGGTGGGATGTGCACCATCTTCAATCCTGCCCCATCCATAAAGCTTTCCTGGAGAACTCTCTTCATATTTTCCGTTAGCCAACGCAATGCTTTTGACGCGAGCAGATTTTCCTACATCGAAAGGTGGGTCGATGTAAAGCAGCCCTAAGTCCACCGAATCCACAACCCCAGTGGCATAATATTTATGGAGAACATATTGTTTCGAACTTCGAATCTCCCGGAACTGAACTTCGGGATCTTCGATACCGTTCCTTGCGTGCATGCCGGCAAAAACGCTGAAGCTTTCTATTATCAAGCAATGACCTGCGGTTAAAACCCAATTGGGAGATATAAGGGCACCGGCACAAAAGGGTTTGTCAGCCCTGAGTTGCACGATATAGGGTGCCTCACCCACTTCAGCGTCGTGACCGCCAATAATGCGACCTAAGTTTAGACTGGCGCAATTGGCAGCAGACCACAAAACCAAAGTCAGGAGTATAAACGACTTCATATCGTAATACAGGAAAACTAAGTAACACTGACTGATTGTTGGTCAATTTGAGAGCCTTTTATACTCTTTCATACCATGAAAGAGTATAATTAAGGAAATTAATTTCATACCACTTTCCATATCAGTTTAGGAAGTTTTTCCTTATCAGTGCCCCAAAATGGTACAATTTTGCACACGGTCCTCCTTAGGCTTGACTTGCCATAGTTGGATTGATGTCATAAAATATGTATAGCGTATAACAGGTCAAATAAACGCCTGAAGAAACGTTTGCTTTAGAAGCTTTAGATTCTTAGAGCTTAAGTAATGATTGTTATCTTAAAACAACACCAATAAACCAATTTATCAGATCAATACAACGTCGGAATTATACACGCGCAAAAATTTTCAAATTGCAAAATAACAAGTAAAAGTGTTGTCCTTGGCCAGGTCGAAGCCTAAATACCACACCCAAGTAGCTAAAAGAAATAATAATTGCCACTTAACAACGTTTGTAAAAGTAGGCGGACCACGTCCATTTTTGTAATATTCCTAAGAGTAAACATTTTGGTAATATTCCTATATACTCCAGGATAAAATCACGTATCAACATTTAGCACCGTCTATGAGATATTGACAACCTTTGTATAAGTGGGCGGCCCACACCCATTTTTGCCATACAGATTGGTAGTGCCCCTAGATACCTGGTGATAAAATTTCGTCTTAATATCCAGAGTGGAAAGAAATAATTCTTTGGTTTATTTATTTAATCTACCAGGTTTAGCGCTCACAGATCATATTAGTTCATATTACTTACAAAATTGACATTTATAATAATTCATACACAAAAAAAATAATACACAAAAAATAAAAGAAACAATTAAAAGTGTTGTCTAGATTCAAACTGGGGAGAAACCAACAATGCACATCTCTCTTTGTAGCGTGCAAAGAGAAAGAGTGCATGCAGTTCATGTGTTATATCACTAACCACATAACATATAGACCGCTAAAAGTCCCTTTTTTCTGGTCCGCAGAGCTTTCAGTAGCCTGGGTCCCACAAAATTTCTTACTCTCCTTTTCTCTTTACACGAGCATTTGTTTTTGTTTAACGGCTGCTAGGAATCGTCGGTTTTCTCATTCTCTCACATGTTTAAAATGTGTTCCTACTCATTTCCACAGCTACTGAGATCTAGATCACGCTCGTTATTTGCGTTCGTCATTGCATACTCATATTTTGTGTATTTGTTTTTTTCGGTAAGCAGAACATTTCTGTTTGCATTTTTCTTAAGATTTAAGGTTTTAGAATTTAATATTCAGACCCAATCCTTGAGCTACGTCGATATTTTTGCTAATAAATGTTTTCAAACTGTTGGAAAACATTCCAGTGGAGGATGCAAAATAGCTTAGGATAAATTTCCAGTTAGAATATACTCCTCTAACCATAAAAACGCAAATGTGTTTGCATAATTTCATATCTCTTGCACTGTCGTCATTAACAAATCCTTCCAATTTATCTTTGTAAGAATTATATTGCAGGCCTTACCGTATTGAAATTTCATCAAAAAGTAAAACCGCGTTCTTACACTTCTCTTTCATCTTTAAAAATATTGAAGACAAAGCTAAGATTAAATTCGAATTAATCTGGTCTGAATATTAAGGCAATTCCACGATCAAGGATCCAACAATAGCGCCCATTTCATAAATTTGGTGTAACCATTCAGTCACCTTATGTAAGTATAAATGGAAATAAATTATATGCAATTTAAGATGTACCGCATTTGATAAAGTCTTAAGGAATATTTTAATAAAAAATTATATCGATTTCGATTTCTTCAATATTATCATTGGCAGATGATATTTGTGAAAACGTCCGAATCATTTTTCCTTCTTTTATCTCGATTTAACCAAGATGTCCTCGAAAATATATTTTATCTTATAAGATCTAGAGGCGTTACTATAATAATCCAAGGCTTTTTGAATTTAATTTAATAATGGCTAAAATGTTATCGATGAAAATTGTAACACTCAAATCGTGTGGTAATTGCGAACCTGAATTCGAAGCCGAATCTTCCGATTTCCCTTTTTAAGTAATAATAATCATTTTCTTGAAATGCGCCCCTAAAAGTATGCCCATTTTTCACGGCGAAGTGATATGATTGCCGTTAAGCCAATTCGCCGTATGCTTTGAATCTATGCTAAGTTCACACCGGTGTTTGACAAAACTCCTGCTAGAAAACATGTGCGAAGATTAAATGCTCCAACTATAGACGAAGTGGCAATTGTTATAATCGGAGATAAAGTCAAAACTAGAGATATTGTTCTTCATCGGGGAAACGATCAATTGAAAAAAGTTGCAGAACTTTTCAATTTAACGAAACTGAGCCACAGCAACGCGTGGCCGGGTACATCTAGTTTAATATAAAACATCCTGTAATTCTCCCACGCAATCATACTTCGAAATTAATTGTGGTAGATATGCACGAAAAATATATTCATTCCGGAGTATCAGTCCTATTTGCTATTGTACGTCAGCACTACTGGATTCTTGGAGCCCACAATTTAGTACGAGCCATCGTGTTTAAGTGCAAACCGTGTTTTTTTCTGCGGCGTCTAACATCAGAGCAGATGATGGCTAACTTGCCACAGACGAGAGAGCAACCAACGCGCACTTTTCTAAACACCGTTTGCGATTTTGCCGGACCTTTTAGCATCAAAATGACAAATTGTAAGCGGCCTAGAATCAGCAAGGCATATGTGTGTCTTTTTATTTGTATGTCAGTCAAGGCAATGCATTTGGAGTTGGTAAGCAACTTAAGCTCAGAGGCGTTCATAGCAGCATTTACGGGGTTTACAAGTCGTCGTGGTAAATACAGCAGTCTGTATACTGACAACGGAACCAATTTTAGAGGAGATTATTGGACGATTTCTGTAAATCAAATCAAGTCGTGTCCGAACCAGCAAATAGTACAGTCTTAAATTAATTAGTTAAATTAATTAAAGGAATTATTCGTCATCACAAACGAATTCGAAGTGAATGAACGTTTCATTGAGTTCATGCACTTTAGTGGAAAAACTGGAGAAAAAATAACAGAAGAAATTATTGCAACTCTGCAAAAAAACAGTGTACCTCTCCAAGATTGCCGTTCGCAAGGCTACGATAATGGTGCAAATATGCGTGGTGAAATAAACGGCGTTAAGGCCCGCATTTTAGAAAAAAATAAATATGTATTGTTCTCTCTCTGCGGAGCACATACATTAAATCGTGTCGGAGTCAACGCTGTGGAAATCAACCGAGATGTTGTAAGGTTTTTCGGGAATATAGAAAATTTCTACTCTTTTTTCGCTCACAGTCCTGCATGTTGAGAAGTACTGAAGAAACATGTACCATTATCGCTGCAAAGCCTTTTAGAAACAAGGTGGAGTGGATGAATTCAAGCTGTGCGGCCAATTGTTAAACATTACATCGGAGTACTTGCTGTATTAGATGCCGTTCTTGGAGAGATGGCTACAGCATTAACACCTTCTGCACTATATACATTTAAAGGCCTAAACAAACATTTCAGATCTTATAAAGGCCTGCTAATGGCAGTGTTTTGGCATAAAATATTAGCATGTATTGATAACAAGAACATTATTATTCAAAGTAGAATAACATCCCTTGATGTCGAGACCACGCTTATAAAAGACTTCTTGCAAGAGATACAGCGTTTACGTGACTCATGGGAAAGTGTTGTCCCAGAAGCAAAAGTAGTTGCTGAGGCAGTTCAATTTCCCGAAAACCGAAAATCTTGCGAATTTCAACAATATTTCAGAATTTCCATAGTTTTTCCAGTACTGGATTTTATTGTTAATGATTTAAAGATTCGATTTGATACAGTAGATACCACATGTGAATTGTTCTCACCGATTTTGAATTTCCAAAACCTAGACGATGATCAACTTACAGCAAACTTACATATATATTTGCGAATATTTGCCTGGCTATTAAATTGTTTTGTGTAATGCCTGTTACTGTTTCTCCAATAGAAAGATCATTCAGCAGATTGTCAAATTCATTGAAAACATGTCAAAGCGGCACAACTTGTTAAGAACGACTAAATCATTTAGCCATTTTGTGTATAGAAAATTATTTAGCAAAGCAAGTTGATTTTACAAATGTCATTGAAAAATTTGCTTCATCAAAAGCAAGAAAATATACTTTAAGTTAATTTATTATATTGTTGTGTTAATTTATCCAACATTATTTATTATGAGCCCATTAATAGAGCGTTAGTTACTTTATTTATAAAAAATATGTAAACAAACGATGTTTTCTGTATGGCTACAAATGTATTTTTAAACACTAGTATAAGTTTATTAAAACCACTTTACTGTTAGTTTGTAAGAAAATATTATTTCATAGACAAATAAAATACAACCAAATACAATAAAAAAATTTACGTTAAGCCTTGCGGTAGTTGGGGGCCCACCAAAGATCCTGTCCTAGCGGCCCGCTTTAGGATGTGGAGGCCATGGTGTTGTGGGTGCAACAAAATCCCTTGTGGTGTTAGAGATCCATTGAGAGAACATGGCAACGTTTATATAGACTGATGGAGTTCTTGTTTTATTGTCACAGGGAACTCCACCAAAGGCAATAATCCCCACCAACTCGACGCCCTCGGGTGTTTCGTGTATCAATGGACCGCCGGAATCGCCATCGCACGAGCCGGTTGGGCCTTCTGTACAGATGTTGTATATCATCAATGGCGCTGAAGGCGGGTAGTAATCCCAGCACCGCTCGTAGCTTACGAAGTTCACGTCTAAAACTTGCAGGTTGGTGGGATATGCACCACGTTCCACCCTGCCCCATCCGTAAAGCTTTCCTGGAGTACTCTCTTCATATTCTCCGGTAGCCAACGCAATGCTTTTGACGCGAGCAGATTTTTCTACATCAAAAGGTGGGTCGATGTGAACCATCCCTAAGTCCACCGCATCCAAAACCCCTCTGGCAAAATATTTATGGAGAACATAATGTTTCGAACTTCGAATATGCCGGAACTGAACGTGCGGAACTCTGGTACCGTTCACTCTGTGCATGCCGGCATAAACGTAGAAGTGTTCCCGAGAGCTCAAGCAATGGGCCGCGGTTAAAACCCAATTGGGAAATATAAGGGTACCGGCACAGAGGTATCGCTCATCTCTGAGCTGCACGATATATGGTGCCTCACCCACTTCAGCGTCGTGACCGCCAATAATTCGACCTAAATTTAGGCTATCGCAATTGACAGCAGCCCACAAAACCAAAGTCAGGAGTATACGCGATTTCATATCGTAATACAGGAAAGCTAAGTAACACTGACTGATTGTTGGTCAATTTGAGAGCCTTTTATACTCTTTCATACCATGAAAGAGTATAATTAAGGAAATTAATTTCATACCACTTTCCATATCAGTTTAGGAAGGGTTTCCTTATCAGTGCCCCAAAATAGTACAATTTTGCACACGGTCCTCCTCAAGCTTAACTTACCATAGTTGGATTGATGTCATAAAATATGTATAGCGTATAACTGTTCAAAGAAACGCCTGAAGAAACTTTTGCTCTAGAAGCTTTAGATTCTTAGAGCTTGGTATGTATTTTTATCTTAAAACAACACCAATAAACCAATTTATCAGATCAATAAAACGTCGGAATTATAAAAGACACGCGCAAAAATTTGTGAATTGCAAAATAACAAGTAAAAGTGTTGTCCTTGGCCAGGTCGAAGTCTAAATACCACACCCGAGTTGCCAAAAAAAGTGACAATTGCCACTTAACAACTTTTGTAAAAGTAGGCGGACCAGGTCCGTTTTAGGCAAACATTTTGGTAATATTCCTATATACTCCAGGATAAAATCACGTATCAATATTTAGCACCGTCTATGAGATATTGACAACTTTTGTATAAGTGGGCGGGCCACGCCCATTTTTGTCATATAGATTGGTAGTGCCACCAGATACCTGGTGATAAAATTTCGTCTTAATATCAAGAGTGGAAAAATAATTCTTTGGTTTATTTAATTAATCTACCAGGCATAGCGCTCACAGATCATATTAGTTCATATTAGTTACAAAATTGACATTTATAATAATTCATACACATAAAAAAATAAAACAAAAAAAAAAATAAAAAGAAATAAATAGAAATAAATAATTATATCTATCTTCTATCTTTCTTCTATATACTCGTATAAATAAAAAAATTCCAAATGAAATGTATGTAACGCCATCACTTGAGAACGGCTGGGCCGATTTGACTGATTGTTATTTTGTTGTGTTCGTAATTGTCAGGACAAGGTTTGTATGAAAAATTTTGAGAAAATCGATCAGAAAAGTCGTCAATTAGTATTTTTAATTTGTAGGAAACTAACACTTCAGTAAAAAAATATTAGAAAAAAACATTTAAAATCAGTTGTTTGCTGTCACATCTAATTTTAGAAAAATAAAAATTAAAATGAAAAAAAATATATGATAGTAAAAAATTACAATTTTTGAAATGATATACAAATACGAGCGATGGTAATCTATCTTTCTGGCATACATAGTACGCCAGATTAAAAAAAGTTGATAATAATTATTATCAGTGATCAGTGCGTGATAATTTTGTGTTTTTGTTTACTGTGGTCATATAAGTTCGTAATAATTTAATATTTTGATTTTTGGTTTGCGGTTTAAAATGCCACCAATTCCGCCTGGCGACATTAAGGCTTCTTTCTTCTTTCTTCAAAAGTTTCAGGGAAAGAGAGGGGATGTGAGGAGAGAAAAGTCTCCACACATTCTTCAAGTGGAGAGATTTTTTGAAGCCCAAATCTTCTCGATTCTTCTTACGCACACAATTAAACAGTTGTCGCCCGAACGAGTTCCGAAGAGGTTTCCCGAAGATTTGTTTACATTTTTATACTGCGCTTTGGAAGTGAAAATAAAGTGTTAAATAAAGTGAAAATTGAAAAATATGATTAAAAAACAATAAATACAATAAAATAAATATATTTCAAATCATCAAGTGTTGATATAAAATAAAAACAAGTACGTATAAAACTGAAGAACAAAAGAACAACAAACGAAGTGCCCGCCATCATGAAATTGTATGATTGCCATACCGAAGTTCTTTGTAAAAATTCAATTTTTTAGAAA
Organism: Sicus ferrugineus; assembly: GCA_922984085.1. Taxonomy (NCBI): domain Eukaryota; kingdom Metazoa; phylum Arthropoda; class Insecta; order Diptera; family Conopidae; genus Sicus; species Sicus ferrugineus. The sequence continues at coordinate 34,484,103 of OV277350.1, read as the reverse complement.
TTTAGTTTACTTATCCTATTATGGCCACGAATACGGCCGTATTTTGCAACTATGCGATTCATTTTAATTTAAAAGAAATTATACACACATAGAAATTCCTTTTTTTTTAATTTTTAATCATCATGCAATATAATTATAGCAACTCTGGCGAACATTCGGAAATTCAGTAAATTTCACTCACACACATTTAGAAATCACACGTATATGAATTTTATCATGAAGGAAGAAACTAGGTGTCGCCACGCGTTCTTCTCGAAGCCGGCTTCAAGAAGCCGCTTCAAGAAGACAGATGTCGCCATCGCCATTAGACGTCGAAATATCGGTCGACATACGCGTAACTCAGTTCGAACAAGTAACCATATAAAATTTTCTTCCAAATGACTTCATTTGGGGCAAATATTATCAAACCACGATGCTTTAACCCTACTTTTAAGGTAAATTCTTTTTCGAAAGAGTTTCTACGGAGAAAAACATCAAACGATCTCAAGAAATTTTGCAGGAGCATTGTTGCCCGCCGTGAATGCTGATCACAAATTTCTTCAAATTGATTTCCTTCGAAATTCTGATGATGAAATTATTCGGCGTTGTACCATCAATACTGCGGTAAAGAGACACATTATTGCGCAGCTACAAGAACTTACACGAACTCAATTACTCAATTGGTCAAATTGTTCAAGACCACTAGAAATAATGTCTTCGGATGATAACAAGATAGTGATCAGAGTAGACAAAAGACCAGCGAACATGAAAGGTGCTTCAATGCACCGACGTTGAATGAAGTTGCCATTATAGTTGTTGGCGAGAATTTGGTGTCTCGCGATATTGTGCTTCGACGTCGCAATGGTGAGAACATTCAGCGTATTTGCGAAACACATCGTTCGTATGACGCGTTACAATACCCCTTGCTATTTTGTCGCGGATAGGATGGATATAATTTTTCGATTAAGATGATTAATCCATTAACCAGTGCGTAACAACGATATTAAATGTATTTCAATTCAATTCCTAACCAAATTTTATTATTCATATTTATAGGTCAAGAATCAAACAAAAAGCTCAGCTCTATGAACTTTTATGCATATCGTTTGATGATTCGTCGAAACGAAGACAATCACATATTGAAATGCAGACGATTGTTTCATCAGTTCGCGGTTGATATGTATGTAAAAATAGAAAAGGAACGTCTTATGTATATACGTTTCAATCAGAATAAATCACGTACGGAAGAATCTGCGTGATGCTATGAATGTAGATGGAAATGCAAGCAATGTCGGCCGACTAATCATTTTGCGAGCGCGGTACGTTGGAAGCCCGAGGCACATGCGCAAATATGCACAAGATGCAATGACATACGTTCGCAAATACGGTCGACCAGACTTATTTATCACATTCACTTGCAACCCGAAATGGATTGAAATCATTCACCCAGCCAATCATCAAGCGATCGCCATGACATTACTGCACGAGTATTCAAGCAGAAACTCAAGGCGCTCATGGATTTTATTTTGAAACATAGAGTCTTCGGAGACGTACAATGTTGGATGTACTCTGTGGAGTGGCAGAAAAGAGGACTCCCACATGCGCATATTCTCCTGTGGATGGTTGAGAAAATCCGACCGGATGAAATTGACGTCATCATTTGCAGCGAAATTCCTGATCCAGAAACAGATCCAGAGTTGTATGCAGTAGTAACGACGAATATGATTAATGGTCCATGTGGCGATCACAACAGGGAATCACCTTGCATGATGGAAAACAAGTGCTCAAAACGTTATCCACGTGTTTTCTTAACTGACACAACGGTTACCCCCTTTGTCGTCGTCGCTTTGTGATGTTTAACACATCACGGTCTAAAGTTGAGCTTCCAGTTACAAATCATACCTAAGTCCTTTTTAGGGTCTCTTCATTTAGGCTCTACTTATCAATGTCAGCATCTTATATTGATCTCATATCAATAAATACGTAAGATCAGTGGAAACACAAATAAGGTTTAATTCTAAGTCCTTTTGGATGTCTTATAATGCCAAAAGGAAAACTGGTGGTTTACCTAAATCTATGTTTTATCAGAGTTCAGGTGAGTCTTGTAATCAAGATGCTTGTGAACTTTTTGTCAGATATTTTGGCTCAATTTTTAATAACTAAGTGTACCACTATTTTACCGCTACTTTCACGGTAAATGTTCTTCTGAAGTAGCCAGCCTGATTCCTCCGATTCAGGTATTTAGCAGAACTACTCGGCTTTCCAGAGCGCTGCACCCCTTTTATGTCGCGATTCCGTTCCAACGAACCACGCATTACCGTGAGAGTTCGTTTTTCGGTCGCGTCGTTAGATTGTGGAATAATCTCCCTGCGAATGTCTTCCCGCCCACTTACTGCGTCGAAACATTCAAACGAAGTGTAAACCTTCACTACTCCCTCTTTCCCCCTTCCCACTAACCTGTCATCCCTTCGGAACCAACAAATGCTGTGCATGGATAGGGGGCATCCCCTGAGCTTGGTTTCACCTGTCATAAAAAAAAAAAAAAAAAAAAAAAAAAAAATAAGGTTGCTAGTATACCACCCTCGAGTAGTTTTCCTAATTTACTTCAAGTTGTAAAAATTGGAAGATTTCCTGTTTCTGAAAATGAAGTTCTCGAAGTGATTAATCATCTTGATGTATCAAAAGGTGCAGGCTTTGTCTAAGAGATACAGCATTTACGTGATTCATGGGTAAGTGTTGTCCAAGAAGCAACAGTAGTTGGTAAAGCAGTAGGAGTGCAAGCTCAATTTCGCGAAAACCGAAAATCTCGTGTACAATTTGAACAATATTTCAAAATATCCATAGTTTTTCCAGTATTGGACTTTATTATTAATGATTTAAAGATTCGATTTCATGCAGTAGATACCACATGTGAATTATTCTCACCGATTTTGAATTTCCAAAACCTAGACGATGATCAACTTACTGCAAAAGTAGAAAAACTCGTAAATACTTATGAGAAAGATCTGTCAGAAGACTTACTGCAGGAAACCATTTATTTTAAAAACATTAACAAGTTTTCAGAAATGAAAGAAGCCCGATTAGGCTTTTAAACGATATAATATACTTGGTTCTATCGTTTTTCCGACAGGGTAGGAAGATGATGTATTTTGGAACGAATTTCCGTCATCCCTTGTCAAATTTGGTGTGTAGAACGGAAAACGACACTGAAGATGGCACAACGCCGAAACCGGTTTGTCTACAGACCAAATTTGAAGAGGGATGACGGAAATTCGTTCCAAAATACATGATATAATATACGTTAAAAAACTGCAAGGTATATTTGCGAATATTTGCTGGCTATTAAATTGCTTTGTACAGTACCAGTTAGTGTTTCTTCAGCAGAAAGATCATTCAGCAGATTGGCAAATTTATTGAAAACATGGAAAAAGAGCACAACTGGTCCAGAACGACTAAATTGTTTAGCCATTTTGTGTATAGAAAATGATTTAGCAAAGCAAGTTGATTTTATAAATGTCATTGAAAAATTTGCTTTAACAAAAGCAAGAAAATATACTTTAAGTTTATTTATCCAACATTCTTTATTATGAGCCCATTAATAGAGCGTTAGTTACTTTATTTATAACAAATATTTATAAAAACTATTCCATTGTTTTCTGTATGGCTGCAAATGTATATTTGTATACTAGTATAAGTTTATTAAAACCACTTTATTGTTAGTCTGTAAGAAAAAATTATTTCGTAGATAATAAAAAATTGAAGTTTAGCCTTGCGGTAGATTGGGGGCCGCCAAAGATCCTGGCCTAGCGCCGCGCCTTAGGATGGGGGGGCCATGATGATGTGGGTGCAATAAAATCCCTTGTGGTGTTAGAGATCCATTGAGAGAACATGGCAACGTTTATATAGACTGATGGACTTCTTGCTATATCATCACAGGCCATTCCACCAAATGAAATAATCCCCACCAACTCGGCGCCCTCGGGTGTTTCGTGTATCAGTGGACCGCCGAAATCGCCATAGCACGAGCCGATTGGGCCTTCTGTGCAGATATTATATATCATCAATGGTGATGAAAGCGGGTAGTAATCCCAGCACCTCTCGTAGCTTACGAAGTTCACATCTAAAACTTGCAGGTTGGTGGGATATACAACATAATCCTTTATGCCCCAACCGTAAATCTTTCCTGGAGTACTCTCTTCATATATTTCGGTAGCCAACGCAATACTTTTGACGCGAGCAGATTTTTCTACATCGAAAGGTGGGTCGATGTAAAGCAACCCTAAGTCCACCGAATCCAAAACCCCGCTGGCATAATATTTATGGAGAACATATTGTTTCGAACTTCGAATCTGCCGGAACTGAACTTCGGGATCTTTGGTACCGTTCAATGCGTGCATGCCGGCAAAAACGCCGAAACGTTCCCGAGAGTTCAAGCAATGAGCCGCGGTTAAAACCCAATTGGGTGATATAATCACACCGGCACAAAAGTTTAGCTCATCTCTGAATTGCACGATATAGGGTGCCTCACCCACTTCAGCCACGTGACCTCCAATAATGCGACCTAAGTTTAGGCTACCGCAATTGACAGCAGCCCACAATACCGAAGTCAGGAGTATAAACGATTTCATATCGTAATACAGGAAAGCTAAGTAACACTGACTGATCGGTGGTCAATTTCAGAGCCTTTTATACTCTTTCATACCATGAAAGAGTATAAATAAGGAAATTCATTTCATACCACTTTCCATATCAGTTTAGAAAGGTTTTCCTTATCAGTAACCCAAAATAGTACAATTTTGCACACGGTCCTCTTCAAGCTTAACTTACCATAGTTGGATTGATGTCATAAAATATGTATATCGTACAACGGGTCAAATAAACGCCTGAAGAAACGTTTGCTCTAGAAGCTTTAAATTCTTGGAGCTTAGTATGTATTTTTATCTTAAAACGACACCTATAAACCAATTTATCAGATCAATAAAACGTCGGAATTATAAAAGACACGCGCAAAATTTTGCAAATTGCAAAATAACAAGTGAAAGTGTTGTCCTTGGTCAGGTGGAAGTCTAAATACCACAGCCAGGAAGTTAAAAAAAAAATAATTGCCACTTAACAACTTTTGTAAAAGTAGGGGACGTGTAAATGGACGTGGCCATTTTTGGCAAACATTTTGGTAACATTCCTATATGCTACAGGATAAAATCACGTATCGGTATTTAGCACCGTCTATGAGATATTGACAACTTTTGTATAAGTGGGCGGGCCACGCCCATTTTTGTCATATAGATTGGTAGTGCCTCCAGATACCTGGTAATAAAATTTTGTCTTAATATCAGGAGTGGAACGAAATAATTCTTTGGTTTATTTAATTTACACATAGCCCTCACAGATCATATTAGTCCATATTAGTTACAAAATTGACATTTATAAGTCATACACATAAAAAGAATAAAATAAAAACGCTATCGGTAACGGTTTATTCAATCTCTCGAAATGAGTTAACTGCAACATCTCCTCTTGCTGTCGTCGGGCAATTGTCGATTCTCGAAGGCTAGATGTCAACTTTATTATTAATTGACATCCAGCTATCTTGAGACATACTTCGTTTATAATACGCATTGCTAAATTATATTTTATACTGTCAAAGTTATTCCATAATAATTTTAATAAGCCACTGAATATTTATCGATTCAAAGACTTGAACTCTCGGTCGAAAATTCAATATATAAAAAGTAGGTTTTTTGGTTTATTAAGTTGTTAAAGTTGACCTGAAACGATTGTCCAAAAAGACTTTCCACAGTGTTTTATTTCAGAAGGACTGGTTCTTCTTTTGAGTTGAAATTGTGTTGATTGGTAAGTAGAAAAAATATTAAGCTGATCCTCCCTGATATTACACACACCAGAGAACTGCAACGAAATACACTGTTCTTATCTTAAACATAAGAATTGCAGAAAACTTAAGTCGGAGAATGATTCGACAGCATCTAAAACCAATCAAAGAAGCAGTTATATGCTTCTTCGATTGTCTGTGTTATATGCGAAGCTGAAGAAGAAATAGCAAGTGAAAAACCCAAGGATGAACTGGCTGTAGTAGAACATGATACAGAAAATACAGCAGTTGCAAATCCTTCGGAAAAATTTAGTATAAAATGCTGAACATAGACAACAATACTTGGCATGGAAATTCCTTTTACAGTTATTGAAAGGACATGGAATCGATAAAGACTTACAAATGCAAATTCAATGTGAAACAACAAAGTGGAGAGCACTTCTGCAACGAATTGTGTCATTATTTTTATCATCTAGAGGTTTACCTTTTCAAGGAGAGAGCACAAAAATTGGAGATGCGCATAATGGAAAATTTTTAGGAATTCTAGAATTAATTGAAAGTATGATGAAGTGCCACGGCAGAATCTCGCCAAAGATCAACAAAATCAGTTGGAAGCTAAAACGATGAAACGACATGCTCATTATTTGTCGTGGTATTCTCAAAATGAGTTTATTACCCTTTGTACAGATAAAGTTCTCCAAACCATTCTCGACCTAAGAAGAGATGCAATTTTCTACGGAATAATAGTACATATATGCAACACCAGATATATCTCATAGTGAACTAAACGTCCTGATTCTCAGATATATATCCCAAAACCTAGATTCAAATGTATTCGAAGTGAATGAACGTTTCATTGAGGTAATGAACTTTAGTGGAAAAACTGAAGAAGAAAAACCAGAAGAAATTATTGGAACTCTGGAAAAAACAGAGTACCTCTCCAAGATTGCCGTTCATAAGGCTACGATAATGGTGCAAATATGCGTGGTGAACTAAACGGCGTTAAAGCCCGCATTTTAGAAGGGAATAAATATGCATTGTTCTCTCCCTGCGGAGCACATTCATTAAATCGTTTCGGAGTCAACGCTGCAAAAATCAACCGAGATGTTGTTGTAAAAAAAAAATATTTCAGATTTGATAAAGGCCTGATAATGACAGTGTTTTGGCATAAAATATTAGAGTATTAATAACAAGAACATTATTATTCAAAGTAGAGTAACATCCCTTGATGTCGAGACCACACTTATAAAGGACCTACTGCAAGAGATACAGCGTTTACGTGACTCATGGGAAAGTGTTGTCGCAGAAGCAAAAGTAGTTGCTGAAGCAGTAGGAGTGCAACCTCAATTTCCCGAAAATCTTGTGTAGAATTAGAACAATATTTCAAAATTTCCATAGTTTTTCCAGTATTAGACTTTATTGTTAATGATTTAAAGATTCGATTTGACGCAGTAGATACCACATGTGAATTATTGTCACCGATTTTGAATTTCCAACATCTGTCAACAAAAGATCTGTCAGAAGAGTTACTGCAGGAAATCATTTTATTATTTATTTATTTTATCATTTTATTATTTATTAATTATTGTCACCGATTTTGAATTTCCAACATCTGTCAAGAAAAGATCTGTCAGAAGAGTTACTGCAGGAAATCATTTATTTTAAAAACAATCACAAAGCAGTTTTCGGAAATGAAAGAAGCCCGATTAGGCTTTTAAACGATATTTACGATAGCGACTGCGAGGTATATTTGCGAATATTTGCCTGGCTATTAAATTGTTTTGTACAATACCAGTTTCTGTTTCTTCAGCAGAAAGGTCATTCAGCAGATTGGCAAATTCATTAAAAACATTGCAAAGGAGAACTACTGGTCAATAACGACTAAATCACAGCCATTTTGTGTATAGAAAATGATTTAGCAAAGCAAGTTGATTTTACAAATTTATAAGTTTATTAAAACCACTTTATTGTTAGTCTGTAAGAAAAAATTATTTCGTAGACGTAATTAAAATACAACCCAATACAATAAAAAAATTTACGTTGAGCCTTGCGGTAGATTGGGGGCCTGCCAAAGATCCTGGACTAGCGGCTCCTTTTAAGATGTGGGGGCCATAATGACGGTGCAACAAAATCCTTTGTGGTGTTTGAGATCCATTGGGAGAACATGGCAACGTTTATATAGACTAATGGATTTCTTGTTTTATCGCCACAGGGCATTCCAGTAAAGGAAATAATCCCCACTAACTGGACGCCCTCGGGTGTTTCGTGTATCAATGGACCACCGGAATCGCCATCGCACGAGCCGATTTCTGCAAGCGGGTAGTAATCCAAGCACCGCTCGGAGCTTTGGAAGTTCACATCTAAGGCACGCAGGATGGTAGGATATACACCACCCTCCATAATGCCCCATCCGTAAATCTTTCCTGGAGTACACTCTTCATATTTTCCGGTAGCCAACGCAATACTTTTGACGCGAGCAGATTTTTCTACATCGAAAGGTGGGTCGATGTAAAGCAGTCCACCGAATCCAAATCCCCGCTGACAGAATATTTATGGAGAACATATTATTTCGAACTTCGAATCTGCCGGAACTGAACTTCGGGATCTTTGTTACCGTCCACTGTGTGCATGCCGGCAAAAACGCTGAAGCGTTCCCGAGAGTTCAAGCAATGATCCGCGGTTAAAACCCAATTGGGAGATATAATGATACCAGCACAAAAGAGTTTGTCTTCCTGAGTTGCACGATATAGGGTGCCTCAGCCACTTCAGCCTCGCGACCGCCAATAATGCGTCCTAATTTTAGGCTGGCGCAATTGACAGCAGCCTACAAAACAAAAGTTGGAATTATAAACGATTTCATACCGTAATACAGGAAAGCTAAGTAACACTAACTGATTGTTGGTCAATTTGAGAGCCTTTTATACTCTTTCATACCGTGAAAGAGTATAAATAAGGAAATTAATTTCATACCACTTTCCATATCAGTTTAGGAAGGGTTTCCTTATCAGTGCTCAAAAATGGTACAATTCTGCACACGGTCCTCCTCAAGCTTAACTTGCCATAGTTGGATACATGTTAAAAAATATGTATAGCGTACAACTGATCAAATAAACCTCTGAAGAAACGTTTTCTCTAGAAGCTTTAGATTCTTAGAGCTTAAGTAAGGATTGTTATCTTAAAACAAAACCAATAAACCAATTTATCAGATCAATAAAACGTCGGAATTATAAAAGACACGCGCAAAAATTTGCAAATTGCAAAATAAAAAGTAAAGGTGTTGTCCTTGGCCAGGTCGAAGTCTAAATACCACACCCAAGCAGCTAAAAAAATTATTGCCACTTAACAACTTTTGTAAAAGTAGGCGTACCACGTCCATTTTTGGCAAACATTTTGGAATATTCCTATATACTACAGGATAAAATCACGTATCGGTATTTAGCACCGTCTATGAGATATTGACAACTTATGTATAAGTGGGCGGGCCACGCCCAATTTTGTCATACATATTGTTAGTGCCACCAGATAACTGGTGATAAAATTTCGTCTTAATATCAAGAGTGGAAAAATAATTCCTTGGTTTATTTATTTAATCTACCAGGCATAGTGCTCACAGATCATATTAGTTCATGTTAGTTACAAAATTGACATTTATAATAATTCATACACATAAAAAGAATAAAATAAAAAAAATAACAAAAAAATAAAAAAAAGAAAATTAAAAGGTAAGGTGATTCTGGGCCAGTTCTAGTTCAGACTATCATTCTACGACTAAGAACTTCTGCTTGGAACGCTTGATTTTCTGTAGTTTTCAACTACACGAATACCACATCTTATGTCTTCTTTAGGTTTTTATACTTCTTAAGGAAGAAGGTAAGGAAAAAATAGGTTTTGTGTTTCATAGCATGTAAATGTCTACATTTTAAGTGTGTTTTTTTTAGTGTTATTTTTGCGCTATTCGAGACATACAATTGCAACTCATTTAGCTGAAATTACTGTGTCTATTTTACTCACCATTTGGCAACTCAATTAGCCAGTCTGGTATGCAATCAATCACACATCCGTCGTTAAAATTAAATTTGGACAATTTTATTGTTTGCAATTTAATCCCGTCCTGAGATCTTAAACAACCGTAATCTTTTATATAACTAGAAATGTGCTATCGTTCAGGATTAACAGAGAATTATGGATAATTCCTGTTGGATGCGATGAATGGTGGAAGTGATACTTCCAACGAGCAATAAAGCATTCAAAATCGATAAAACTTTAGCTCAGAGTAGGTAAATTTATTAAAAAACTTATTATATTATTAATAAGTTTGTGGTACAACTTCATAGAATCATGTCTGATTTGAAAACTGTGTTGATAAACATCAACTCAAAACTTACAACGTATACTTATGTACACAATATCCATTATGACGGTCATGGTCCCCAAAAAGGGTGGAGGTTCACAGGGCTATAGCCCAGGGACGCGGGAGTAGTAGGGGCCCGGCGTTGGTGGGTCGACCAAAGGAGATGAAAAAATGTTTTATTTTATTTATAGAGTAACTTATTCCATACTACTAATGATTTTGAATATTTGTTTGTTCTGATAATTTAACCGCTTTTCGAATGATGATTACCGATAAGAATTAATTAATTGCCTTTGACTTTTCTGTAAACGTGCAGTTTTAGTGAATTCCCGTTATTTATTTGATGAGTTTCTGAAAGAAGTTGGTTGCATTGGTACATTCAAATTTGTATTTGTATTTGTATTGATTAATAATAATGTTAGTACTATAAAAACTTATGTTCTTTTAATGTACAAAGCATGATTACAAGTGATTTTAATGTACAGTGCATGATTAGAAGAATTAGCCTATAGATACTGAAAGGTAAAGAAAGGAAAATGGAGAGTAAAGAAAGAAATGGTAAAGAAAGAAATGGAGATGAATAGAGGAGGGATTGTAGAGAACTTCATTGAGTGGAGAAGTAATTTAGTCTGGCATCCCTAAAACTGGCCCTTCGTGGAATGTTTTTTAGAGCTTGTGGCAGCGAGTTCCACAAACGTATCGCATTGATAAAAAAGAATCTAAATCAATGGATTTAGCGCATAGGTGTCTGCTGTCCGAGTTTGGCTTGTGCCTAATTTTTGCACTGTTTTTGTTTTTCCTCATACTTTTATTTGTAAAGAATTAATTTATATATTTTGTGTTTAGTTTTTTGAAGTGCTATTAATAAACTATCGAATATCAATTTACTTAAATTTCTTTATTGTTATAATTTAGATAATTTTAATGAGAAAATAGGATTACAGTCCGAGTTTGGCTTGGAGCCACTATAAATATGTATTTCTATTTCTATTTCGAGACACACTGGCGTGCCACAGATAACTGTTTATGCTGAGGATGGGATTCTTCCTTCTTATTTATTCTGACGCTATCGGTAACGGTCTATTAAATCTCTCGAAACGAGTTATCTGTAACATCTCGTCTCGCTGTCGTCGGGAAATTGTCGATTGTCACTTTATTATTAGTTGACATCTAGCCATCGTGAGACATACATACATACGTCGTTTATTATACGCATTACTAAATTATATTTTATACTGTCAAAGTTATAACATAATAATAAAATTAACAAGCCACTAAATATTTATCGATTCAAAGACTAGAACTCTCAGTCGAAAATTCGATATATAAATCGGGTTTTTTTCGGCTTATTAGGTTGTTAAAGTTGACCTGAAAAGATTTACCAAAAAAAAGGACTGTTTCTTCTTTTAAGTTGAAATTTTGTTGATTGTTAAGTAAAAGAAATATTAAGCAGATCCTCGCTGGTATACACACACCAGAGAACTGCACCGAATACAATCGTTCTTATCTTAAACATATTTATTATTTTTCCTTTCAGACTATAAAATAAATATGTCCGATTTAAATTTTAAACATAAGTCCGGAGCTCAGAAGAGAAAACTGAAGTCGGAGAAAGATTCGATAGCATCGAGGGGTCGTAAATATGTAACCAAATTTTTCCAAATGAACCAAATGAACACAGCTTCCGGTACATATTGCAGAGAAGGCGGTGAGGGTGATAGATGCAACATCGAAGACCAAACAGAAAATCAGTTTCAAAAGGGTTCAACAAGATCTAAAACCAATCGAAGAAGCAGCAAGTGTTATATGCGAACGTGAACAAGAAATAGCAAGTGAAAAACCTTGAAAGCAAGTGAAAAAGGATGAACTGGCTGTAGTAGAACATGATACAGAAAATACAGCAGTTGCAGATCCTTCCGAAAAATTTATTATAAAATGCTGAACATAGAGAACAAAACTTGGCATGACCTTTTACAGTCATTGAAAGGACATGGAATCGATAAAGACTTACAAATTCAATTGAAACAACTAAGTGGAGAGCACTTCTGCAACGAATTGTATGTAGTTGTGATATTATTTCTATCATCTAGAGGTTTACCTTTTCAAGGAGAGAGTACAAAAATTGGAGATACGTATAATGGAAATTTTTTAGGAATTTTAGAATTAATTGATAAGTATGATGAAGTGACACGGCAGCATCACGCCAAAGTTCAACAAAATCAGGTGGAAGCTAAAACGATGAAAGGACATGCTCATTATTTGTCGTAGTATTCTCAAAATGAGTTCATTAGCCTTTGTACAGATAAAGTTCTCCAAACCATTCTCGACCAAAGAAGAGATGCAATTTTCTACGGAATAATAGTAGATGCAACACCAGATATATCTCATAGTGGACTAAACGTCCTGATTCTCAGATATATATCCCAAAACCTAGATTCAAACGTATTCGAAGTGAATGAAAGTTTCATTGATTTCATGAACTTTAGTAGAAAAACTGGAGAAGAAAAACCAGAAGAAATTATTGGAACTCGGGAAAAAACAGAGTACCTCTCCAAGATTGCCGTTCGCAAGGCTACGATAATGGTGCAAATATGCGTGGTGAACTAAACGGCGATAAAGCCCGCATTTTAGAAGAGAATAAATATGCATTGTTCTCTCCCTGCGGAGCACATTCATTAAATCGTTTCGGAGTCAACGCTGCAAAAATCAACCGAGATGTTGTAACGTTTTGCGGGAATATACAAAATTTCTACTCTTTTTTCCCTCACAGCTCTGCTCGTTGGGAAGTACTGAAGAAACATGTACCATTATCGCTGCAAAGTCATCGCTGCTTTCAGAAACAAAGTGGAGTGAATGAATTCAAGCAGCGCGGCAAATTGTTAAACTTTATATCAGAGTACTTGCTGTATTAGATGCCGTTCTTGGAGAGATGGCTACAGGATTAACACCTTCTGCACTAAATACATTTAAAGGCCAAAAAAAATATTTCAGATTTGATAAAGGCCTGATAATGACAGTGTTTTGGCATAAAATATTAACGTGTATTGATAACAAGAACATTATTATAATAACAAGAACATTATTATTCAAAGTAGAGTAAAATCCCTGTATAGGAAATGATTTAGCAAAGGAAGTTGATTTAACAAATGTCATTGAAAAGTTTGCTCAACGAAAGCAAGAAAAAAAAGTTTAAGTTAATTTATTATATTATTGTGTTAATTTATCCAACATTATTTATTATGACCCAATTTATACTATAGAGCGTTAGTTACTTTATTTATAAAAAATATTTATAAAAACGATTCCATTGCTTTCTGCATGGCTTCAAATATGGTTTTAAACACAAGTATAAGTTTATTAAAACCACTTTATTGTTAGTCTGTAAGAAAAAATTATTTCGTAGACGTAAATAAAATACAACCCAATACAATAAAAAAATTTACTTTAGCCTTGCGCTTTAGGATGTGGGGGCCATGATGACGGTGCAACAAAATCCCTTGTGGTGTTAGAGATCCATTGAGAGAACATGGCAACGTTTATATAGACTGATGGATTTTTTGCTGTATTGTCACAGGCCAATCCACTAAAGGAAATAATCCCCACCAACTCGACGCCCTGGGGTGTTTCGTGTATCAATGGACCGCCGGAATCGCCATAGCACGAGCCCGTTGGGCCTTCTGTGCAGATGTTATATATCATCAAAGGTGCTGAAAGCGGGTAGTAATCCCAGCACCGCTCGTAGCTTACGAAGTTCACATCTAAAACACGCAAGTTGGTGGGATATACATCACCATCCATTATGCCCCAACCGTAAGTCTTTCCTGGAGTACTCTCTTTATATTTTTCGGTAGCCAACGCAATACTTTTGACGCGAGCAGATTTTTCTACATCGAAAGGTGGGTCGATGTAAAGCAGCCCTAAGTCCACCGAATCCCAAACCCAGCTGGCATAATATTTATGGAGAACATATTGTTTCGAACTTCGAATCTGCCGGAACTGAACTTCAGGATCTTTGGTACCGTTTAATGCGTGCATGCCGGCAAAAACGCCGAAGCGTTCCCAAGTGTCCAAGCAATGAGCCGCGGTTAAAACCCAATTGGGAGATATAATGACACCAGCACAAAAGTTTATCTCATCTCTGAATTGCACGATATAGGGCGCCTCAGCCACTTCAGCCTCGTGACCTCCATGAATGCGACCTAAGTTTAGACTGGCGCAATTGACAGCAGCCCACAAAACCAAAGTCAGGATTATAAACGATTTCATATAGTAATATAATACATGAAAGCTAACTAACACTGACTGATTGTTGGTCAATTTGAGAGAATTTATACTCTTTCATACCATAATAGGGAAATTAATTTCATACCACTTTCCATATCAGTTTAGGAACGTTTTCCTTATCAGTGCCCCAAAATGGTACAATTTTGCACACGGTCCTCCTCAAGCTTAACTTTCCTTACTTTAATTGATGTCATAAAATATGCTTAGCGTCTAACTGGTCAAATAAACGTCTGAGGTAACGTTTTCTCTAGAAGCTTTAGATTCTTAGACCTTAACTAAGTATTGTTATCTTAAACAACACCAATAAACCAATTTATCAGATCAATAAAACGTCGGAATTATAAAAGACACGCGCAAAAATTTGCAAATTGCAAAATAAAAAGTAAAAGTGTTGTCCTTGGTCAGGTCGAAGTCTAAATACCACACCCAAGTAGCTAAAAAAAATAATTGCCACTTAACAACTTTTGTAAAAGTAGGCGGACCACGTCCATTTTTGGCAAAAATTTTGGTAATATTCCTATATACTCCAGGGTAAAATCACGTATCAATATTTAGCACCGTCTATGAGATATTGACAACTTTTGTATAAGTGGGCGCGCCACACCCATTTTTGTCATACAGATTAGTAGTCCTCCAGATATCTGGTGATAAAATTTCGTCTTAATATGAAGAGTGGAACGAAATAATTATTTGGTTTATTTATTCAATTCACATAGCCCTCGCAGATCATTTTAGTTCATATTAGTTACAAAATTGAGATATAAAATAAAGTCAATTCCCTTAAAGGTCTCTGGCGCATGAAAATTCAGAAGCAGTAGAAGATCTAGAGAATCAATTTTATTGTCGTAGATATCTATTATGAATAAAATGCCTTGAGCCTTTTTTATCTCTATGGAGGCTAAAATTGTAAACCGTCACTGCTCCCTCTCTCCACCTCCCCTGAGCATGGTTTCATCTGCCATAAAACAAAAAAAAATTGAGCTTCGAGTCAAAGATCACACCTAAGTCCTTTTTATGCTCTACTCGTTCGAAAAAATCCGTATTATTGAATTTGTTTGCAAAAATAATTGGAAAATTCTTTCTTGAAAACGTTAATGTACTGCACTTCATGAAGTTTAGCCTTAGACAATTTTCGTTGCACCAAGATACAATATAAGCTAAAAAATATTTCGCTGTAAGCCTGTACAGTTGTCTGCATTCCTTATAGGAGAAAATAACTTTAAATCATCTGCATACTTGAGGCATTTACAAAATTTTTAGCTCTTGTGAATGATCATTAATAAAGATTAAGAAGAGCAAACGGCCTAAATGGTTACTTTACGGGATACCAGATGTTACATTGATAACTCTGGAAAACTTGTTTTGAATTTTAACAATTAATTTTCTGTCAGTTAAATAAGATTTAATCTAGATTAGAGCAGTAGAATGTACACCAAGTTAATCCAGTTTAGCAAAGAGTACATCGTGGCACAAACTATCGAAAGCCTTAGTGAAGTCTGTATACAGGGTGTCAATTTGAAAGTCTTTTTCGATCACATTAACGTCGTAATTGTCAAAAATAACGAGGTTGGTAGAGGTAGATCTTCCTGGATAAAATACGTGCTGTTGAGTAGCTATATAATTTTTGAAAGCGCAAAATCAAAGAATGGTAACTAATTTATCAAAGATTTTCGGAATTATTGATAGTTTGATAATTGGCCTGTAATTTTCCACCAAATGTTTCAAGCCAGATTTGTAAATTGGAGAAATAAATGCAATTTTCCATTCACAACAGTACCGGTTTGTAGAGATCTATTAAAAATCATAGATAACGCCAGATATAACGATCTGGAGCAATTCTTTAAGAACGAGCGTGGTAGCAAGTCAAAGCCTGCATCTTTTGATACATCAAGATGATTAAATACTTCGAGAACTGCATTTTCAGCAACAGAAAATCTGCAAATGTTTACAACTTGAAGTAAATTAGGAAAACTAGTGGAGGGTGGTATACCTGCAACGTTATCAAAATTTGAGCCAAAATACCTGAGAAAAGTTCACAAGCATCTTGAGTACAAGACGCAACCGAACTCTGATAAAACATGGATTTGGGAAAACCGCCAGTTTTCCTTTTGGCATTATAAAACACCCGAAATGACTTAGAATTAAACCTTTTTTGTTTTTCCACTGATCTTACGTATTTATTGAATAAGAATGTAGATAAAAATTCAAATTCTTTTCTACGCAGAAGAAAGAAGCATTTGTCTTCCCGTGAATCAGAATTGTTGAATTTCTTATGAGCTTTGTTTCTTATATTTTTTAAACTTAGCAACCTGCTATTATACCAGGGTCAGTCAACAAAATCAGGTGGAAACTAAAACGATGGAAGGACATGCTCATTATTTGTCGTGGTATTCTCAAAATGAGTTCATTAGCCTTTGTACAGATAAAGTTCTCCAAACCAATCTCGACCAAAGAAGAGTGTTTGAAGTTTCATTGAGTTCATGAACTTTAGTAGAAAAACTGGAGAAAAAATAACAGAAGATATTATTGCAACCCTGGAAAGAACAGTGTACCTCTCCAAGATTGCCGTTCGCAAGGCTACGATAATGGTGCAAATATGCGTAGTGAACTAAACGGCGTTAAAGCCCGCATTTTAGATGAGAATAAATATGCATTGTTCTCTCCCTGCGGAGCACATTCATTAAATCGTGTTAGAGTTTAAAAGTAACGTTTTTCGGGAATATAAAAAATGTCTACTATTTTTTCGCTCACAGTCCTGCACGTTGGAAAGTACTGAAGAAACATGTACCATTATCGCTGCAAAGTCTTTCAGAAACAAGGTGGAGTGACCAATTGTTAAACATTACATCAGAGTACTTGCTGTATTAGATGCCGTTATTAGAGATGGCTACAGGATTAACACAATTGCACTAAATACATTTAAAGGCCAAAAAAAATATTTCAGATTTGATAAAGGCCTGATAATGACAGTGTTTTGGCATAAAATATTAACGTGTATTGATAACAAGAACATTATTATAATAACAAGAACATTATTATTCAAAGTAGAGTAAAATCCCTGTATAGGAAATGATTTAGCAAAGCAAGTTGATTTAACAAATGTCATTGAAAAGTTTGCTCAACGAAAGCAAGAAAAAAAGTTTAAGTTAATTTATTATATTATTGTGTTAATTTATCCAACATTATTTATTATGACCCAATTTATACTATAGAGCGTTAGTTACTTTATTTATAAAAAATATTTATAAAAACGATTCCATTGTTTTCTGCATGGCTTCAAATATGGTTTTAAACACAAGTATAAGTTTATTAAAACCACTTTATTGTTAGTCTGTAAGAAAAAATTATTTCGTAGACGTAAATAAAATACAACCCAATACAATAAAAAAATTTACTTTAGCCTTGCGCTTTAGGATGTGGGGGCCATGATGACGGTGCAACAAAATCCCTTGTGGTGTTAGAGATCCATTGAGAGAACATGGCAACGTTTATATAGACTGATGGATTTTTTGCTGTATTGTCACAGGCCAATCCACTAAAGGAAATAATCCCCACCAACTCGACGCCCTGGGGTGTTTCGTGTATCAATGGACCGCCGGAATCGCCATAGCACGAGCCCGTTGGGCCTTCTGTGCAGATGTTATATATCATTAAAGGTGCTGAAAGCGGGTAGTAATCCCAGCACCGCTCGTAGCTTACGAAGTTCACATCGAAAGCACGCAGGTTGGTGGGATATGTACCAAATTCCATCCTGCCCCAACCGTAAGTCTTTCCTGGAGTACTCTCTTTATATTTTTCGGTAGCCAACGCAATACTTTTGACGCGAGCAGATTTTTCTACATCGAAAGGTGGGTCGATGTAAAGCAGCCCTAAGTCCACCGAATCCCAAACCCAGCTGGCATAATATTTATGGAGAACATATTGTTTCGAACTTCGAATCTGCCGGAACTGAACTTCAGGATCTTTGGTACCGTTTAATGCGTGCATGCCGGCAAAAACGCCGAAGCGTTCCAAAGTGTCCAAGCAATGAGCCGCGGTTAAAACCCAATTGGGAGATATAATGACACCAGCACAAAAGTTTATCTCATCTCTGAATTGCACGATATAGGGCGCCTCAGCCACTTCAGCCTCGTGACCTCCATGAATGCGACCTAAGTTTAGACTGGCGCAATTGACAGCAGCCCACAAAACCAAAGTCAGGATTATAAACGATTTCATATAGTAATATAATACATGAAAGCTAACTAACACTGACTGATTGTTGGTCAATTTGAGAGAATTTATACTCTTTCATACCATAATAGGGAAATTAATTTCATACCACTTTCCATATCAGTTTAGGAACGTTTTCCTTATCAGTGCCCCAAAATGGTACAATTTTGCACACGGTCCTCCTCAAGCTTAACTTTCCTTACTTAAATTGATGTCATAAAATATGCTTAGCGTCTAACTGGTCAAATAAACGTCTGAGGTAACGTTTTCTCTAGAAGCTTTAGATTCTTAGACCTTAACTAAGTATTGTTATCTTAAACAACACCAATAAACCAATTTATCAGATCAATAAAACGTCGGAATTATAAAAGACACGCGCAAAAATTTGCAAATTGCAAAATAAAAAGTAAAAGTGTTGTCCTTGGTCAGGTCGAAGTCTAAATACCACACCCAAGTAGCTAAAAAAAATAATTGCCACTTAACAACTTTTGTAAAAGTAGGCGGACCACGTCCATTTTTGGCAAAAATTTTGGTAATATTCCTATATACTCCAGGGTAAAATCACGTATCAATATTTAGCACCGTCTATGAGATATTGACAACTTTTGTATAAGTGGGCGCGCCACACCCATTTTTGTCATACAGATTAGTAGTCCTCCAGATATCTGGTGATAAAATTTCGTCTTAATATGAAGAGTGGAACGAAATAATTATTTGGTTTATTTATTCAATTCACATAGCCCTCGCAGATCATTTTAGTTCATATTAGTTACAAAATTGAGATATAAAATAAAGTCAATTCCCTTAAAGGTCTCTGGCGCATGAAAATTCAGAAGCAGTAGAAGATCTAGAGAATCAATTTTATTGTCGTAGATATCTATTATGAATAAAATGCCTTGAGCCTTTTTTATCTCTATGGAGGCTAAAATTGTAAACCGTCACTGCTCCCTCTCTCCACCTCCCCTGAGCATGGTTTCATCTGCCATAAAACAAAAAAAAATTGAGCTTCGAGTCAAAGATCACACCTAAGTCCTTTTTATGCTCTACTCGTTCGAAAAAATCCGTATTATTGAATTTGTTTGCAAAAATAATTGGAAAATTCTTTCTTGAAAACGTTAATGTACTGCACTTCATGAAGTTTAGCCTTAGACAATTTTCGTTGCACCAAGATACAATATAAGGTAAAAAATATTTCGCTGTAAGCCTGTACAGTTGTCTGCATTCCTTATAGGAGAAAATAACTTTAAATCATCTGCATACTTGAGGCATTTACAAAATTTTTAGCTCTTGTGAATGATCATTAATAAAGATTAAGAAGAGCAAACGGCCTAAATGGTTACTTTACGGGATACCAGATGTTACATTGATAACTCTGGAAAACTTGTTTTGAATTTTAACAATTAATTTTCTGTCAGTTAAATAAGATTTAATCTAGATTAGAGCAGTAGAATGTACACCAAGTTAATCCAGTTTAGCAAAGAGTACATCGTGGTACAAACTATCGAAAGCCTTAGTGAAGTCTGTATACAGGGTGTCAATTTGAAAGTCTTTTTCGATCACATTAACGTCGTAATTGTCAAAAATAACGAGGTTGGTAGAGGTAGATCTTCCTGGATAAAATACGTGCTGTTGAGTAGCTATATAATTTTTGAAAGCGCAAAATCAAAGAATGGTAACTAATTTATCAAAGATTTTCGGAATTATTGATAGTTTGATAATTGGCCTGTAATTTTCCACCAAATGTTTCAAGCCAGATTTGTAAATTGGAGAAATAAATGCAATTTTCCATTCACAACAGTACCGGTTTGTAGAGATCTATTAAAAATCATAGATAACGCCAGATATAACGATCTGGAGCAATTCTTTAAGAACGAGCGTGGTAGCAAGTCAAAGCCTGCATCTTTTGATACATCAAGATGATTAAATACTTCGAGAACTGCATTTTCAGCAACAGAAAATCTGCAAATGTTTACAACTTGAAGTAAATTAGGAAAACTAGTGGAGGGTGGTATACCTGCAACGTTATCAAAATTTGAGCCAAAATACCTGAGAAAAGTTCACAAGCATCTTGAGTACAAGACGCAACCGAACTCTGATAAAACATGGATTTGGGAAAACCGCCAGTTTTCCTTTTGGCATTATAAAACACCCGAAATGACTTAGAATTAAACCTTTTTTGTTTTTCCACTGATCTTACGTATTTATTGAATAAGAATGTAGATAAAAATTCAAATTCTTTTCTACGCAGAAGAAAGAAGCATTTGTCTTCCCGTGAATCAGAATTGTTGAATTTCTTATGAGCTTTGTTTCTTATATTTTTTAAACTTAGCAACCTGCTATTATACCAGGGTCAGTCAACAAAATCAGGTGGAAACTAAAACGATGGAAGGACATGCTCATTATTTGTCGTGGTATTCTCAAAATGAGTTCATTAGCCTTTGTACAGATAAAGTTCTCCAAACCA
Organism: Sicus ferrugineus; assembly: GCA_922984085.1. Classification (NCBI taxonomy): domain Eukaryota; kingdom Metazoa; phylum Arthropoda; class Insecta; order Diptera; family Conopidae; genus Sicus; species Sicus ferrugineus. The sequence continues at coordinate 34,462,983 of OV277350.1, read as the reverse complement.
ATCTCGACCAAAGAAGAGTGTTCGAAGTTTCATTGAGTTCATGAACTTTAGTAGAAAAACTGGAGAAAAAATAACAGAAGATATTATTGCAACCCTGGAAAGAACAGTGTACCTCTCCAAGATTGCCGTTCGCAAGGCTACGATAATGGTGCAAATATGCGTAGTGAACTAAACGGCGTTAAAGCCCGCATTTTAGATGAGAATAAATATGCATTGTTCTCTCCCTGCGGAGCACATTCATTAAATCGTGTTAGAGTTTAAAAGTAACGTTTTTCGGGAATATAAAAAATGTCTACTATTTTTTCGCTCACAGTCCTGCACGTTGGAAAGTACTGAAGAAACATGTACCATTATCGCTGCAAAGTCTTTCAGAAACAAGGTGGAGTGACCAATTGTTAAACATTACATCAGAGTACTTGCTGTATTAGATGCCGTTATTAGAGATGGCTACAGGATTAACACAATTGCACTAAATACATTTAAAGGCCAAAAAAAATATTTCAGATTTGATAAAGGCCTGATAATGACAGTGTTTTGGCATAAAATATTAACGTGTATTGATAACAAGAACATTATTATAATAACAAGAACATTATTATTCAAAGTAGAGTAAAATCCCTGTATAGGAAATGATTTAGCAAAGCAAGTTGATTTTACAAATGTCATTGAAAAGTTTGCTCAACGAAAGCAAGAAAAAAAGTTTAAGTTAATTTATTATATTATTGTGTTAATTTATCCAACATTATTTATTATGACCCAATTTATACTATAGAGCGTTAGTTACTTTATTTATAAAAAATATTTATAAAAACGATTCCATTGTTTTCTGCATGGCTTCAAATATGGTTTTAAACACAAGTATAAGTTTATTAAAACCACTTTATTGTTAGTCTGTAAGAAAAAATTATTTCGTAGACGTAAATAAAATACAACCCAATACAATAAAAAAATTTACTTTAGCCTTGCGGTAGATTGGGGGCCCGCCAAAGATCCTGGCCTAGCGGCCCGCTTTAGGATGTGGGGGCCATGATGACGGTGCAACAAAATCCCTTGTGGTGTTAGAGATCCATTGAGAGAACATGGCAACGTTTATATAGACTGATGGATTTCTTGTATTATCGTCACAGGGTAATCCAGTAAAGGAAATAATCCCCACCAACTCGACACCCTCGGGTGTGTCGTGTATCAATGGACTGCCGAAATCGCCATAGCACGATCCGACTGGGCCTTCTGTGCAGATGTTATATATCATCAAAGGTGCTAAATGCGGGTAGTAATCCCAGCACCGCTCGTAGCTTACGAAGTTCACATCGAAAGCACGCAGGTTGGTGGGATATGTACCAAATTCCATCCTGCCCCATCCGTAAAGCTTTCCTGGAGTACTCTCTTCATATTTTTCGGTAGCCAACGCAATACTTTTGACGCGAGCAGAATTTTCTACATCGAAAGGTGGGTCGATGTAAAGCAGCCCTAAGTCCACCGAATCCACAACCCCGGTGGCATAATATTTATGGAGAACATGTTGTTCCGTACTTCGAATTTGCCTGAACTGAACTTCGGGATCATTGGTATCGTTCACTGCGTGCATGCCGGCAAAAACGCCGAAGCGTTCCCAAGGTTTCAAGCAATGAGCCGCGGTTAAAACCCAATTGGGAGATATAATGACACCGGCACAAAAGTTTCGCTCAGCTCTGAATTGCACGATATAGGGTGCCTCACCCACTTCAGCCTCGCGACCGCCAATAATGCTGCCTATGTTTAAGCTGCCGCAATTGACAGCAGCCCACAAAACCAAAGTTGGAATTATAAACGATTTCATATCGTAATACAGGAAAGCTAAGTAACACTGAATGACTGTTGGTCGATTTGAGAACCTTTTATACTCTTTCATATCATGAATGAGTATAAATAAGGAAATTGATTTCCATATCAGTTTAGGAAGGTTTTCCTTATCAGTGCCCCAAAATGGTGCAATTTTGCACACGGTCCTCCTCAAGCTTAACTTGCCATAGTTGCATTGATGTCATAAAATATGCATAGCGTATAACTATTCAAAAAAACGCCTGAAGAAACGTTTGTTCTAGAAGCTTTAGATTCTTAGAGCTTAAGTAAGGATTGTTATCTTAAAACAACACCAATAAACACATTTATCAGATCAATAAAACGTCGGAATTATAAAAGATAAGCGCAAAAATTTGCAAATTGCAAAATAACAAGTGAAAGTCCTTGGCCAGGTTGAAGTCTAAATACCACAACCAAGTAGCTAAAAAAAATAATTGCCACTTAACAACTTTTGTAAAAGTAGGCGGACGACGTACATTTTTGGCAAACATTTTGGTAATATTCCTATATCCTCCGAAATAAAATCACGTATCAATATTTAGCACCGTCTATGAGATATTGACAACATTTGTATAAGTGGGCAGACCACGCCCGTTTTTGGTATAAAAATTGGTAATATCAGTAGATACCTCGTGATAAAATTACGTTTTAATATCTTAAACCGTTTACGAGATATTGACAACTTTTGTATGAATGGGTGTGGCACGTCCACTTCTGGCAAGCTTATTGACAATGTTTTCCTACACATCGTGATAAAATTACTTCTCAATATCTTATACCGTTCTTGAGATATTTACAACTTTGTTATGAGTAGACAGTTTATGAGATCTCACACAGTTTATGAGATATTCACATTATACAATTTTTTTAAACGAGGTGCTTTTACATTCCCTATGTAAGGTAGGCGTAGTTGTTAACCGATGTCGCCCATTTTTATCGCAAACTGCCCTACATAATAAAGAATATTTGTGCCAAATTTCATTGCGATATCTCTTTTCGTTCTCCCGTAATCGTGATTTCCACAGACAGACAGAAAGACAGACAGATGGCTGAACATGACTAATTCGACTCAGGAGGGTAATTCTGAGCAAGAACATAAATATAATCTACTACGACTGCTTTAATGCGTTACAACGGAAGAACAAAGTGAATACTTTATCCCTTCGGGTGTAGAGTATAAAGAGGAAGATTAAAACAAGTGCGCAGTCATGCAATCATTGCTGTTCCGCATTTTACGGGAATTGAAATCGATTTATCGCTTATCTGAAGTTGTAAATTGATTGAATTTGCTTTTAGTTTTTGTGGTTTCTGCAGAATGAAACAAAAATGCCTCTTAAGATTTAAGAGGCCTAATGTCTCCCTCTACCTCTCTGTCTCTATCTCTCTCGCTCTCTACCTGTTTCTCTTTCTTTCTCTCCCCCTCTTTTTCTTTCTCTCTCTCTTTCCCCCTCCATCTCGCTCCCTCCTCTCCCATATCTCTCTCTCTCTCTCAATGGCTCTTTCTCACGCACTCTTTACCCATCGCTCTCCCCTCTCTCCATTCTCTCCATTCTATCTATCTCTCAATCTCTCCCTCTATCTATCTATCTATCTTCACCCCCTCTTTCTTCAACCCCCTTTTTTACCAAATAAAATCAATTATGGTGAAATCCTTAACTTTTCAAAATTTCTGAGCTTTAAATTCAGTTTTCGCTGAGCTTATAGAACTTTTAGTGAATGTTATCACCTGTGCTAATAAAGGTTTTCTAAAGCTTTTTTAAAGAAAAATCCTTCCAGCTTTTTTCTAGACTTCACTTTTCTATTTTTATCAATTTCTTTGTTTTTTTTAAAACATCAAAACTTTCAACGACATATTCGAAATCTTTCATTCGTGAATCCTCCGTAAAAGCTTTCAGCTCTCTTCTCCACTGCTCTGCCAACCCACAGTCAGCTCAACAATGACGCAATTTCACGGCACACAATAATCAGCTGCCCACTCAGAGAACGAGTTGCTTTCTGGACGACACGCGACACGCGCCCAACTTTGACATTTAAATCCCTTCACAAGCGGGTGTAGAGGCTGTTTGAATTGTTGTTGGTGTGGTTGTTGCTATTGTTTTAGCCCTCCCCATTCCTGGCCACAGCTAACACCCTCAGCGTAGAATTGTGTCAGGCCAGTTTATAAGCGCATCGAAATGAAAATGGAGCTTGTCAGCCACACCCTCCGATTGGCCCAAAAACTAAATTTCCACACATGCTGAAAGCTTTTATTTAGCTATGGAAAAGCTTTCTGGGTTCTTTATGTCTACCTTCTTCTGGTTTTTGTTAGAGTTGCCCTTCGGTTTTATGTTGTCACGCGCTTGTAATGAAGAAAAAAATCGAAAGAGCATCCATTGCATTTTTCGTGCGTTGCTGCTGTATTGTCACGCCTCGTGGGTTCACAAGTTGGTTGTTGTTATTGTTGTTGTTTTTGAGCATTTTTGTTGTTGTTTTTGAGCTTTTTTTTGTTATTGCTGTTTTTGAGCGTCCGAAGAGGTTTTCTTAACGCTTGGATTTCATATCAATGATGACGACGATGACGGTGATAACACTCGTAATGACGCTGATAATGATGACAGTAACAGCGATGTTGTCGATAATTATGATGATGGTGATGATCACCATCAATACGATGCAGATGGTGCTCAGAAAAGATTTAGCGAATTGGAACTGAAAGGGACGATTTATTGTGAAAGGACTTTTTTCGTTTTCAATTTTAATTTTGGATGTAAGGATTGCTATTGTTGTTATTTTGGTTGTTGTTATTGTTGATGTTGTTGTTGTTGTAGCTGTTGTTGTTGTTGTTGTTGCCGTAGATCTTATTGATATTGCATTTATAGTTGATATTAACGCTGTTATGACCTTTTTATTTCTGTTGGTTTTTGCTATTTTTATAATTATTCTTGTTATTATTGCTGTTGCTGTTGTTGTTGTTGTTGCCTTTTCTTTAGCTGTTTCTGTTTTTTCTTATACTCACACAGGTGCGAGTTCAACTAAAGATATTTTCATCCATCCGAAATCCTTCAGATATCAAAATTCAGTGATTTCAAAGAAGTTTGGTTGCGTTGTACTGAAATGAAAGCGATAAAAACATAATCAGTGCATCCAGCCCCATACCCTCTCTCCCCACCACCATTCCTGCGCACTTCCCTCTTCCCGAAAATGCGAATGAAAATTATTATTTCCGTATTTCATTTAGATTTTCAAATCTACGTAGTTTTCTTATACAAAGACAAAATAGATCAAATAGTCTTTTAATCTCTAGATATCTTTCCGAAACTCTGTTTAAAATATTAACGACCTTTTAAACGTAATGCAAGTTTTAGATACAAAAATAATCAGAGGTTGCAGCACATGCAGAGGACGAAACGAAATAATGAAAATATACAGGATTCGCCGTTGTTAATGGATGGCGGTGTTTTGTTTTCTTTTGATATTTTTTCTGTTGTTGTTGTCATTGTCATTGTCATTGTTCCTGTTGTTGTTGTTGTTGTTGTTGCTGTTGTTATTGTGTCTTTTGCTGTTACTGTTGCTAAATGAGAAATACTATGAAAACTTTCATTGAATGACGCTCGCTGCACCAACAAAGCATCCTGTGAGTAGGAGAACAGGCCACACCCACACACACATACACACACGCCCTCCCACACAATCTGCGCTATTTTACACTCAATTCTTTGACACCAAACTAGTGTTGGCCGTTTTAGACTGCAATAAACACAAACAGTAATAAAATAGAGAGGCGTAAAAAGGAGACTGAAAAACGAAAACCGACGGCAACTATAAGCACCGGGAGGAAAAAAAAACAGAAGCAACAACCGTAATAGAGAATCCTTTTTAAGCTATATGGGGAATCCTTTTTGTCATTATCATAACTCCGCAAAAAAAAAACAGAAGCAACAACCGTAATAGAGAATCCTTTTTAAGCTATATGGGGAATCCTTTTTGTCATTATCATAACTCCGCAATACTCGCCCCCTATCATTTCCCGCGATTCTAGTTATCAGTGAAATAATTCATGTTATGCGACACTAGTTATCAGTGAAATGTTTCAATGACCTTCTGTCATTGACATCAAACCCCGTCTACTCGTTTGCTGATGACAGCAGCATTTGTCATTCATATTCATTCTCCAGGCGTCCTTCTATTCTGGAGATCAATAGAAGGCGCAGAATTATGAATGACACACTCCAATCTGACCTCAACAAAATCCAGGAGTGGGGTCAAGCGAATCGGGTCGATTTTAATGCGCGGAAGACCCAATGCTGTTTGTTGACCCACAAGCGTCTGGCGGGCGACAACTTTCCACCTTTAAATATGGGTGGTGTGGATATTAATGAGTCGGAGGCTCTTGATGTTCTGGGCATGTCAATCCAATGCGATCTTCGCTGGAACGATCACATCTTTGACGTGTCGAAAGAAGCAGCCAAGTGCTTAGGCTTTCTTAAGCGGTGTAAGAAGTACTTCACTCCAACCGATCTTCGTTGTATCTACACCACTTATATCCGTCCGAAAATGGAGTACAATTCGCATATATGGTCGGGAGCTTCGCGGGCATATCTTCAGCTTCTCGACCGTGTCCAATGTCGTGCGTTAAAACTTATAGGGGACAGTAGGGTATCCAGCTCTATTGAAACCTTGGAGCGTCGTCGTGATGTGGGGTGTGTATCACTATTTTACCGCTACTTTCACGGTAAATGTTCTTCTGAAGTAGCCAGCCTGATTCCTCCGATTCAGGTATTTAGCAGAATTACTCGGCTTTCCAGAGCGGTGCACCCCTTTTATGTCGCGATTCCGTTCCAACGAACCACGCATTACCGTGAGAGTTCGTTTTTCGGTCGCGTCGTTAGATTGTGGAATAATCTCCCTGCGAATGTCTTCCCGCCCACTTACAGCGTCGAAACATTCAAGCGAGGTGTAAACCGTCCCTCTTTCCCCCTTCCCACTAACCTGTCATCCCTTCGGAACCAACAACTGCTGTGCATGGATAGGGGGCATCCCCTGAGCTTGGTTTCATCTGTCATAAAAAAAAAAAAAAAAAAAAAAAAATGTTGAAAAAATGTGATAAAATGAACTTTTCTAATTTCCTTCCCCGAATCAGCTAATAATGCATCAAAAGTGCAAAAAGAAGGCTGACGGATAATAAAAATCATTTCTACTTTTAAAAGTCAGTGTAATTATCGTCTATATAAATATCGTGTAATTAATGTTATCGCCTGATGTTAGCGTTCTTTTCGATTTGTGTGTGAATTTTTGAGCAAAACGTTGAAAGCTACATTCTTGTTTTCCTTTTCTTTCTTTGCTTTGATCCATTTTGTGACATTAGACGAAATAATAGGATGACTTTAAGGACTTTCTCGCTAACATCAACTTGACTTGCAACAAGTATTTTTTTTGCCGTTTATTCCGAAGAACTTATAAACTTCTTTCGAAAAAGACGGAACAACGACAAAGTAAGCTGTGTATGTGGATTATAAGTTATTGTTGTTGTTGTTGGTGTTGTTGTTGTTGTTGTTGTTGTTGTTGTTGCGCCTGTCGTTCAGAACATACACACACACACACATCTTGCACAGGCAGGTGTGGTCGCGATTTTTAAGTTCATCCTCAGCAAGCTCGTCCTTGTAACAGAAAGCTAAAAGCGACGACAACAAATACAAGAACGCTAATAACAACTACAACCACACGAGTAAATTTAGCGGTAACAACTACAACAGCAACTTCATAGGATTAAAGAAGTTTGTTCGAAGTGAAATAATAAGGACGACGAGAAAAATAAGAAGAATAAGAGCACCTAAAACAAGAGGGAAAAATATTCTTCAAAAAAGTTTCAGTCACTAAAGCTAACCAACTTTCAATTTTACACCTTCGCACAGGAAGGATACAACAAATACAACAACGATGAACAACAATCAACAGGACTCATTCAATTGAGAATTTCAGAATTTTCTTATAAAGCAGGACAAAACTACACTAAATTTTATTATAAATTAACTCAACTTGACACAGTTGACAGTTGAAAATCAACAGAAGTTCACGTTGAGAAAAAAGGAAGAGGAGGGGAAAACAACCAGAAACTTAACGAATCCTGTCACACGCACACACGCACAAATACAACCTGCTTCAGCCACATCAACTCTCGTTGAAGAAACAAAGTAATCTTTGCTCTCGCGAATTAAATTCAAGTAGATTTTATTGCGCAATCGCTGCAATTTGACATCTTTCAGAATACGAAGTTGATAGTGTTGCTGTTGTTAACATTGTTGTTGTTAACATTGTTGTTGTTGCGGTTGTAAGGGCTGCTGTTAAAGCAGGCTGACTGCCTCTGTTGTCACCCTGCAGCGCAGCAGCGCAGCGTCCACAAACGAACACCGCAACTGCTGCGAGATTTACGCTGTTGCAGCACTGCATTTCTAGTGTGTTTGTAGGGGAGCAAGGGGCTCGAGGGTGGCGGACATGTGGGGTTGAAGGAGGGGAAAGAAGTACATTGAACGTAATTCACATTGCAGGCGGCTGACTTTGAGCACTTACAACACTAAGCGACAAAATCGCAATTTTGTTCACTTATTCATCTTTTTTTTTCTTAAAAATGTTTTCCACTAGATAATACTTCAGTTTTTAATTGCAATCCTTTTCAAAAGTGTTTCGCAAAATATAATAAATAGCAATAGATTAAAAACAATAAGAACTCAACTTCCGAAATCGATTACGAATAATCGATTACCAATAAGTGAAATGATACGAAAAGCGAATTTGTATGTGTGAAAAGCGAAGCAGTGGAGTTTTCCTAGGAACTCCTCCTCTGCTGCTCTTCCGCGTGTTTGCTTTCACCGGAATGTATTGAATTCACGTCGTTGTGCGTCATATTAATTATATACAATGCAAGAATTCAAACAATAGCAACACTGATGAAAATGCTGAAAACTTCAGCTGATCTGAGCGCCTCGGTACCTCCATTAAGTCGCCTCTTACAACACCAGCGCATCGTAAAGTAAATCTCGCAATTCATCCATAAAGGAGACGCGAGAAGCCAGAATCAAGAAGAATACAAAAGCAGGGAAAAAACTACAGAATAAACATTTTTTTCAGTACAGAATAGAAAAGAAAACAACTTTCACCGCAACGTGCAAGTAACCTCAACTACTGTGCGACAGAAGGGTGGGGAGGGGAGGGGAGGGAGGGTGCGAAATTAAGGATTAAGGATACCACTTACCCTTTCTCAACACGATGGAATAGAGTTTTATTTTCATTTTAGGAAAAATAAAACCTTAACTACACAAATACTCAGTCACCCCCTGCAACACGCAGAGAATTAAAAGAGATACACCAACGCAAGAAATGAGGCTGCGCTGCGCTCCTGCTGAGCTGCTGCCGTGCTGCTTCTTCTTCGCCGCTCTCTGGCGCTCATTCTGTACCAGCAGGCAGCAGGCAGCAGGCAGCAGTCTGCACTACACTCGCTGGCAGGGCAAGAGTAAAAATTGTACGAATTTCAGAGACGACGGTTGTGTGCGGCGTTGTAGCTTTTTTAGAGCAACACTGAAGAGTGGAAAAATTTTAACTAGCGATGAAGAAAATTTTAAGTTTTAGCTTAATTGTAGTGAAGCAATAAGAAAATCAAGTGAATTGCAATCAGCAGATCTGTGGGTAGAATAAAATAAAATACACGCAAATCGCAGCGAGACGAAAAATCCAGAAGGAAATCCAACATTTCAGCCAGGCTGGAATTCATTCAGCCAGCGAATCAGCAAATCAGTGGCTCGGAAAAGTGAAAACTTCTCTCGAGGAAGTGAAAACAACCGCGACATCGGAAAAAGTGTATCCTTCAAGTGATACACAAGAGGATGCTGCAGCACACCATTTTCGCCCGCAAGTAAACGCAGTCCGGCTGCCGTTTGAATTGAAGGAAAAATTCAAGGTGTGGTGATTTATGCAACTTCTCGTCCTGTCGTGTCGTTTATCCCTGATCAGGCGAGCGAACGAGACGAGGAGGAACAACCGAAACAACGGAAAAAACAACCGAAATCGCAGCGCTTCCAGGATGAAATTCGCTGGTTGCCGAGCGTGAGTGGAGCAATCCTTCGTCGAGTTACATGGTGACAACGGGGTGTCGTTGAGTTTTCGTTGAGCTCCGCTAGACGACGTCTGACAAGACATCGTCACTTCGGACATTGACGGTTTCGCGAATTGCGGTCGACTGCAGCTCTCCGAATATTTGCAGCTGCGAAAAAGTGGAATAAAATAACTGAACGAATATTAAGCGAAGAACAAAACTTGTTTACCTCACGTTGGCGATGAAGTGTTGCTAGTGAAAGTTAAGAAACACATTCAATCGTGAAAAGTAAAATAAACTCACCGCATCTGGACATTTTGAACCCGATTTTGACATTTTGAACCTCACTTCCGCCTCCTGCTCTACGCTGAGGACGTTCTGAAAATTCCTCCATTTATTCGCTCGCATTGTATCGATCCGAACAACAGTTTAGTCCGTGTGTGTGTGCGTCGTTTCGTTGTGGTGTCGTTGCCGTTGTTCTTTCTGTGTTTCCTCCGGCGCTTCTGCCGCGTGCTGCTGCTGCTCTAACAGCATCACAAAATCAGCACCTCCATCGAAGTAAACTTGACGCCCCACATCGCAGATTTGTACAGACTTCAGCAACAGAGTTCAGCAGCAGAGTTCGTCGCAGTCGCGGTCGCAGTTGCCGTTGCCGCGCTTCACAGCACTCGTAGCAGTCGGTGTTATTAACAGCGTCCATCGCTCTTCTCGAGAACGCGCACATTCACCGCAGTCGTTGTGAGTTGTTGGCAGCACGAACAGCGAACAGCATCTGGTTGACTGGCATCGCATTGGAAATTAAAAGCTTTCAACTGCAACGATATTTAAACAGAAAGAAGTGAAAAAACGTCGCTTTCTTCTCAACTTTAAAGTTGAAAGCACTGCACGAATAAAATAAAATTATAAAGTTAATGAAATTCTTTGAAAAAATATCAAAGCAACATCGAGTCACAAACAAGGTAGAAACGCCTACAAATACGTTACACAATCTTCTCTCCACAATCCAGCGAATATAATAAAAGAAGAAACAACAAAATAAATTTATTAAAAAAATGAAAACGTACATTTTGGGTGTCGACTGATATTTGATTCCGGGAAGAGAAAAAATCCACACGCGCGCAAGAACACAATACGAATACAAATACATCTGAGAGTGTGTTGTGCATAGAAGTGTAAATAACGGTATAGTAAACAAATTAGAACCCGTTGCATTCATCAGTATTGCCAGAGAGCATTTTAAATCAATTTTTGGCTAACGAAAACTTAAAAAAAATCATTTCTATTCCGAAGAGGAAAATAAAACCAAAAAGAAAATCAATTTCATGACAGCAAAACTTAACGAAAACTCACTGAAAATAACGTCAAACTGAGTCGTTAAAAAGTGTAATACACAATACACACTCTCTCACTCACTCCCCTCATTCGCTCTCGCTCTCGCTTACTCTCTCAACGCGCAGCATCCTCTCTTGTCATCGTCAGCATCATCGTTCGTCGCTCGTCGCTCGTCGCGAAGCGTATAAGAAAATCTCATTCACAGTCTCGGCAAAATAAATGAATTCCGACATTTGTTGCTCTTCGAATTCGACGAAGCTGTGGAGAGCCTAAAAACGCGTCAAGCACAAGGACGAAATCTTCGCGAAGAATAGAAAACTCGTCACTAGAGACGCAGGATTCTTTCGAAGAAAGTAGAAATTGCAACAATTCCGAAACATATCTTAAAAGAAAATATATTAAAAGAAAAAGTAGAGAAAAAAGTGAAAGAGTCAAACAAAATTTCAGCAGACAGAAACGCAGCAACAAAAGCAGTAAAAACCTTTAAAAGTAGCATAAAACATCGTTGAAAAGCGAAAAGAAACTCTAAATTCAGCGCCTTTATCGACTGCAGTCAGCAGCTCAGACCAGAAGCTGATCAACAGCACGCAAAATGGGAGCCAAGGAAAGCGTGGAGGCGGCGGCCAAGATGAACGCGGACGGCTGGGGTCACGTTGAGGTGCGTTCTCTCGCTATCTGTTTGTATTTGGATAGTTATTACTCCTCTAGTCCTGTAATATTTATTGCAATTGTGCGAAATGATTCGAGATTGCTGAATTATCGGTCGCCGTACTTATCGAGCCAGCCAGGTTTTCTATTTGCGACCGCAAATTTCATTATTTCTCCTTAAACTCAGCTTTACTTTCTAACAACCAGTGATGACGGCCTTAAGACGAGACATTCGATGAATTCGATGAATTCGATGAATTCGTGATAAGAGTCGAGATCAGGATCGCTTTTCCCTGTCGAGACGAGAAACGCGGCGAAAACAATCGTTTTTACTGAAGACGAGAGCCTTCTTCTCGTCTCGAATTAAAAGTCACGATCGAAATCGAGACTTTAATTTTCCATTGAAATGAGAATCGAGATCGATTCACTGAAAACTCGGAAAATCTCGCTCGTGCGCATCCCTAAAATTAACACACAATTTTTACTCTCTACTTCAAATTTAACATTTCATTTTCCACTGCTATCATCTGTAGAATATTCCAACACCAACACACATCTTTTTTGTATGGCGGCACAACTACATTAGCAACTTTGCATTCTCAGTTTTCACTACACCAAACTAAACTTTGATCCCAGGTCGTCGCAGAGTTCGAAAACTTTCGCTACAACTTGCCAACACTTTTAGTTTTTATTTAGAGTGAAGATTTTGCTGCTCACTACTTTGTACAACTCGACACACTTCAAAATACATGCACGCTTGGTTAGAATGTGGTGTTGGTTGTCGTGGAGGGGGCAGGAGGGGATCAGGGGAAGAAATTAGACAAGAAGTACTCTGCCTGCTATATGAAAACTTTATAGTTGACAAGTTAATGCTGCTCGTTTGTTGAAAAAAGAAAAAAGAACGCAAAAACTGTGCCAAACTAGAATGAAACATGGATCTGGAGAAACATGGATCTGCAAAGTCATCCGTCTGCTTTGCTCCTGACGAGCTCTGATCCTGGCAATATTAAAAGTGTCGGCTGCTTGTCGTCCGCGTTGCTGCGTGGCTTTCCAACGAATAACGAAGCAAAGTTGCAGCTTGTGATAGCAAAACAAAAAGAAACGTCATAATAACAACAGTCAACTATAGCACAAACTAACTATAATAACAACAACAACAATTAATGACAACAACGCATATACCACACAAACGACAATAACTGTAATGAAAACAAGAACTACAGCAACATAAATTAAAATTTCTCTTATATTCTAATATCCTCGTACATCCTCACGAGTTCACTTATTAGGAGCTGTGTTGAGTGTTTGTGTGTTTTTGTGTGTGTGTGTGTGTTTGGGTGTGTGCGTGGTACTTGTAAACTGTTTGTGTTGAGCGTGTGTTGTGTGCGTCCATGTCGGTCTTTGCGCTGCTTTCGAGTTTCATGTCAATTAAGAGTTTTAATTAGGCTGCAAAGACCGTTTCGCAAAGTTTAAATTTGAAAAGTTAGCAAAACTTATGAATTTTAATGGTTGATAGATTGTTGTGGAAAAATGTTACTTAATTGTAGATTAAATATTTTCCATCGTCTGCTTTTTTGCACTAAAATTCGTAAGGAACAACGAACATGTGATCCGCAAAATTTCATTGCATAATTTTAGGCGACGATTTTTGTAGTACAATAGAAATGGGACAACGTTGGGCGAAAACGCGATAAGTGTTAGTTTCGAAATACGAAATTAGAGATTTAAATTCGAATTAAAAAGCAGCAAAAAAACGATAACTAATATATTCGTTCAATCCATTCAATTTTATATGTCAAAGAGAGGTTTGCAAATTAATTCAACCACAGCATAAAACAAGTAAAAGTGTTGTCTTCGGCCAGGCCGAAGTCGAAGTACCCTACACCCGAGTGGCTAAAAAAATAATAATTTAGTCAGATAATAAATTTTGTATAAGTAGGCGAACCACGCCCATTTTTTTCTAACATTTTGCTAATGTCTCTAGGTACCTCTGAATAAAATCACGTATGAATATTTTGCACCGTTTATGAGGTATTGACAATTTTTGTATGCAAATTTTGTATGCATTTTTGGCGAGCAGATTTGTGTAATGTCTTCAGATGCCTAGATATAATCGTGAAATACAACAAAGTTGTGGATACACATGAGTGCGATAGGGTGGCGTAAATATAACATATTGTATAATATATTTTCTTACTTGAAGAACCGAGCAACTTGCCCTGTTAGATAGATCTGTGCCACTGTCATTAATCCCGCGCGTAATTCTGTCAACAAAGAAATAGTTGTTACTGAAACCTCGAACGGCTGGAGTCTTTGCTAGCGAATTGACCAGCATATTTTTAGGCACGAATTGTAGTAAGATGAATAACTGGGTGTCTATAAATCCATTAAAAGAGCTCAGCCTAATAATATGAAGACTGAAGACTGGTGGCGCCATGAGTGCGGAATTAGGGACTGTTTCCCTTACCATACTTGCAGTTGGCGCAGAAGATTGGCGAGCTGGTAGAAATGATGCGAGGCGGCAGGCGCTCTATTCAGCAACTCATAAGGGCTTGTGGCGCATATAGCAGGTCTTCGCAAGCAAGCCATAGAAGAAGACAGTGACAATCATAAAAGTGAACAGGTTAGTAAATTTGGTCAAACTTCAGCTGTTTCTAAAATTAGCGCGGGAACGGCTAATAGAGATCGGGAGGGCTTGGTGAAAAACTTCCCTTGTCAAAAAAGAAGAAAAATGCTGCCGTAACCATTAAGACCCTAAACACCCAATTAGAATAAAAGCAGTGGACCAAAGTTCAGCATAAATATAAACAAAAAAAGACCATCCAAACCCAAGGCTCTAATAATTAAGGCTGTAGAGGGCAAAAGCAATGTAGGAATCCTACGAAAAGTTAAGGGGACCCTAAGTTAAAGGAAAAGGGGCAATTTGTTAAAGGAATCAGAAAAACCGGGAAAAGGCGATATGTTGTTGGAACTTGAGAGACGAAGGATAGTCAAGCCGAAAAACTGCAAACTGCAGCCATGGAATCCCTAGAGGACGCAGCCGAGGTACGAGCGCTCGTGCAAGAGATAGAAATTGAAATCAAGGACATTGATGAAGTTACTATCAAGGACGAAATCGAAGAACTGCCGCATGCGAGAGTCGCTAAAATTAATTAGATCTATCAAGTGCCAAAATTTTGGACACATAGCGGATAAATTTCCGAGCACTGGAGAGAGTTCAAAACTTTGTTTCAAGTGTGGCAGCCAGAACATTGCAATATCGTGCACCAGCGATCCTGATTTCTGGAAGTTGCAAGTGTATCTCATATCAGAAAGCTATTCTATATATCCCACACGTCCGTATATTTTACACTCGAAAAAGGATCAGAGAAATGCCGACCCCCATACAGAGCATTTGAAGAAATGAACTTAAAACATATACTACTTTGCTTTGATTTGATTGATTTGAAGTCCATATACGAGGCGAATGGTAATCATTTGGAAGGCATCGTAGATGCTGATTGGTCTGAATGTGAAATTCAACTCATTAGGAATTGTTTGTTTTTGCATTCAAAATGGAAAAACTTTAGTTCAAAGTAGGTGGATTTATTAAAAAACTTATAATTAATATTAAGTTTGTGCTACAACTTTACAGAATTATGTCTGATTTGAAAACTGTATTGGCAAACATCAACTCAAAACTTACAATAAATACTTATGTACACAATATCAATTATGACGGTACAACAAAATCCCTTGTAGTGTTAGAGATCCATTGAGGGAACATGGCAACGTTCATAAAGACTGTTGGTTTATTTTCTTCATTGTCACAGTTCACTTTACCAAATGAAATAATCCCCGCCAACTCGACGCCCTCGGGTTTTTCGTGTATCAATGGACCACCGGAATCGCCATAGCACGAGCCGATTGGTCCTTCAGCGCAGATGTTATAAATCATCAATGGTGATGAAAGCGGGTAGAAATCCCAGCACCGTTCGTAGCTTGTAATGTTCACATCCACAACATGCAGGTTGGTGGGATATGCACCACCTTCCATCATGCCCCATCCGTAAAACTTTCCTGGAGTACCCTCTACATATTCTCCGGTAGCTAACGCAATACTTTTGACGCGAGCAGATTTTTCTACATCGAAAGGTTGGGTGATGTAAATCAGTCCTAAGTCCACCGAATCCAAAGCTTCGGAATAATATTTATGGGTAACATAGTGTTCCGAACTTGGGATCTGCCGGAACTGAACTTCGGGATAATTGATATCGTCCACTGCGTGCAAACCGGCAAGAACGCCGAAGCTTTCTAATTTCAAGCAATGACCTGCGGTTAAAACCCAATTGGGAGATATAATGGCACCGGCACAAAAGGGTTTGTCAGCCCTGAGTTCCACGATATAGGGTGCCTCACCCACTTCAGCCTCATGACCGCCAATAATGCGACCTAAGTTTAGACTGGCGCAATTGACACCAGCCCACAAAACAAAAATCGGAATTATAAATGATTTCATATCGTAATACAGGGAAAGCTAAGTAACACTGACTGATTGTTGGTCAATTTGAGATCGTTTTATACGCTTTCATACCATGGTAGAGTATAAATAAG
This sequence comes from Sicus ferrugineus, assembly GCA_922984085.1. Classification (NCBI taxonomy): domain Eukaryota; kingdom Metazoa; phylum Arthropoda; class Insecta; order Diptera; family Conopidae; genus Sicus; species Sicus ferrugineus. The sequence goes on along the minus strand of OV277350.1, from coordinate 34,446,503 downwards.
GAAATTAATTTCATACCACTTTCACTATCAGTTTAGGAAGGTTTTCCTTATCAGTGACCCAAAATGGTAAAATTTTGCACACGGTCCTCCTCAATCTTAACTTGACCTAGTTCGGTTGATGTCATAAAATATGTATACCTTATAACTGGGCCAATAAATGCCTGAAGAGATGTTTGCTCTAGAAGCTTGAGATTCTTAGAGCTCAATTAAGTATTGTTATCTTGAAGCAACACCAATAAGCCAATTTAACAGATCAATAAAACGTCGGAATTATAAAATACACGCGAAAAAATTCGCAAATTGCCAGATAAAGAACTGGAGCGCAAGAATAAACATTTCTCAAAATTTTAATTAGAAACTCAATGATTTCTAGGACAAGAAAAGTTTATATTTTCAGTTTTATATGTTACTAGATGTACCCGGTCACGCTTTGCTGTGAATCTTCGCACAGGTTTTCCAGGAGGAGTTTTCTCAAACTGCGTGAATTGCGAAATTCTTACACGATTTTCTTCCAAACGGTGTCATCTGTCTCATTCACACGATGGTTACTAGTTCGAGCTGAGTTACGCGTATGTCGACCGATATTTCGACGTCTAATTGGTGGAATTTTAAACCGCAAACCAAAAAGCAAAATATTAAATTATCACGAACTTATATGACCACAGTAAACAAGAACACAAAATTATCACGCACTGATCACTGATAATATGCCAGAAAGATAGATTACTATCATTAGTTTTTGTATATCATATTAAAAAATGTGATATTTTTTTGTCATGTATCTCATATATTTTTTTTCATTTTCATTTTTATTTTTCTAAACTTTGATGAGACAGCAAACAACTGATGTAAACTGTTGTTTTTCTAATATTTTTGTACTGCAGTTTTAGTTTCATACAAATTAAAAATACCAATTTACGACTTTTCCGATAAATTTTCTGAAAATTTTCTTTCATACCAACCTTGTCCTGACAATTACGAACACAACAAAATAACATTGCTTGCTTTGTTTGTGCCGACTATTAGAAGGAGGCAAAAATTTAGCTTACCCTGGTTGCAGGTTGCTAAGTTTAAAAAATATAAGAAACAAAGCTCATAAGAAATTCAAGAATTCTAATTCACGGGAAGACAAATGCTTCTTTCTTCTGCGTAGAAAAGAATTTGAATTTTTATCTACATTCTTATTCAATAAATACGTAAGATCAGTGGAAAAACAAAAAAGGTTTAATTCTAAGTCATTTCGGTTGTTTTATAATGCCAAAAGGAAAACTGGCGGTTTTCCCAAATCCATGTTTTATCAGAGTTCGGTTGCGTCTTGTACTCAAGACGCTTGTGAACTTTTCTCAGGTATTTTGGCTCAAATTTTGATAACGTTGCAGGTATACCACCCTCCACTAGATTTCCTAATTTACTTCAAGTTGTAAACATTGGCAGATTTTCTGTTTCTGAAAATGCAGTTCTCGAAGTATTTAATCATCTTGATGTATCAAAAGATGCAGGCTTTGACTTGCTACCATGCTCGTTCTTAAAGAATTGCTCCAGATCGTTATATCTGCCGTTATCTATGATTTTTAACAGATCTCTACAAACCGGTACTGTTGTGAGTGAATGGAAAATTGCATTTATTTCTCCAATTTACAAATCTGGCTTGAAACATTTGATGGAACATTACAGGCCAATTATCAAACTATCAATAATTCCGAAAATCTTTGATAAATTAGTTACCATTCTTTGATTTTGCGCTTTCAAAAATTATATAGCTACTCAACAGCACGTATTTTATCCATGAAGATCTACCTCTACCAACCTCGTTATTTTTGACAATTACGACGTTAATGTGATCGAAAAAGACTTTCAAATTGACACCCTGTATACAGACTTCACTAAGGCTTTCGATAGTTTGTGCCACGATGTACTCTTTGCTAAACTGGATTAACTTGGTGTACATTCTACTGCTCTAATCTAGATTAATTCTTATTTAACTGACAGAAAATTAATTGTTAAAATTCAAAACAAGTTTTCCAGAGTTATCAATGTAACATCTGGTATCCCGTAAAGTAACCATTTAGGCCGTTTGCTCTTCTTAATCTTTATTAATGATCATTCACAAGAGCTAAAAATTTTGTAAATGCCTCAAGTATGCAGATGATTTAAAGTTATTTTCTCCTATAAGGAATGCAGACATGTGTACAGGCTTACAGCGAGATATTTTTTCGCTTATATTGTATCCTGGTGCAACGAAAATTGTCTAAGGCTAAACTTCATGAAGTGCGGTACATTAAAGTTTTCAGGAAAGAATTTTCCAATTATTTTTGCATAGACGGTGCTAAATATTGATACGTGATTTTACCCTGGAGTATATAGGAATATTACCAAAATTTTTGCCAAAAATGGACGTGGTCCGTCTAATTTTACAAAAGTTGTTAATGGGCAATTATTTTTCTTAACTACTTGGGTGTGGTATTTAGACTTCGACCTGGCCAAGGACAACACTTTTACTTGTTATTTTGCAATTTTCACATTTTTGCGCGTTTTTATAATTCCGACGTTTTATTGATCTGATAAATTTGTTTATTGGTGTTGTTTTAAGATAACAATAAGCTCTAAGAATCTAAAGCTTCTAGAACAAACGTTTCTTCAGGCGTTTTTTACCAGTTATACACTATGCATATTTTATGATATCAATGCTACTATGGCAAGTTAAGCTTGAGGAGCACCGTGTGCAAAATTGCACCATTTTGGGGCACTGATAAGGAAAACCTTCCTAAACTGATATGGAAATCAATTTCCTTATTTATATTCATTCATGGTATGAAAGAGTATAAAAGGTTCTCAAATTGACCAACAGTCATTCAGTGTTACTTAGCTTTCCTGTATTACGATATGAAATCGTTTATAATTCCAACTTTGGTTTTGTGGGCTGCTGTCAATTGCGGTAGCTTAAACATAGGCAGCATTATTGGCGGTCGCGAGGCTGAAGTGGGTGAGGCACCCTATATCGTGCAATTCAGAGCTGAGCGAAACTTTTGTGCCGGTGTCATTATATCTCCCAATTGGGTTTTAACCGCGGCTCATTGCTTGAAACCTTGGGAACGCTTCGGCGTTTTTGCCGGCATGCACGCTGTGAACGATACCAATGATCCCGAAGTTCAGTTCAGGCAGATTCGAAGTACGGAACAACATGTTCTCCATAAATATTATGCCACCGGGGTTGTGGATTCGGTGGACTTAGGGCTGCTTTACATCGACCCACCTTTCGATGTAGAAAATTCTGCTCGCGTCAAAAGTATTGCGTTGGCTACCGAAAAATATGAAGAGAGTACTCCAGGAAAGCTTTACGGATGGGGCAGGATGGAATTTGGTACATATCCCACCAACCTGCGTGCTTTCGATGTGAACTTCGTAAGCTACGAGCGGTGCTGGGATTACTACCCGCTTTCAGCACCTTTGATGATATATAACATCTGCACAGAAGGCCCAATTGGCTCGTGCTATGGCGATTTCGGCAGTCCATTGACACACGACACACCCGAGGGCGTAGAGTTGGTGGGGATTATTTCCTTTAGTGGATTGGCCTGTGACCATAATACAAGAAATCCATCAGTCTATATAAACGTTGCCATGTTCTCTCAATGGATTTCTAACACCACAAGGGATTTTGTTGCACCGTCATCATGGCCCCCACATCCTAAAGCGCGCCGCTAAGCCAGGATCTTTGGCGGGCCCCCCAATCTACCGCCAGGCTCAACGTAAATCTTTTTATTGTATTTGGTTGTATTTTATTTGTCTATGAACTAATTTTTTCTTACAAACTAACAATAAAGTGGTTTTAATAAACTTATACTAGTGTTTAAAAATACATTTGTAGCCATACAGAAAACATCGTTTGTTTACATATTTTTTATAAATAAATTAACTAACGCTCTATTAATGGGCTCACAATAAAGAATGTTGGATACATTAACGCAATAATATAATAAATTAACTTAAAGTATATTTTCTTGCTTTTGTTGAAGCAAATTTTTCAATGACATTTGTAAAATCAACTTGCTTTGCTAAATAATTTTCTATACACAAAATGGCTAAATGATTTAGTCGTTCTTGACAAGTTGTGCCGCTTTGACATGTTTTCAATGAATTTGACAATCTGCTGAATGATCTTTCTATTGGAGAAACAGTAACTGGCCTTAGACAAAACAATTTAATAGCCAGGCCAATATTCGCAAATATACCTGTAAGTTTGCTGTAAGTTGATCATCGTCTAGGTTTTGGAAATTCAAAATCGGTGAGAATAATTCACATGTGGTATCTATTACATCAAATCGAATCTTTAAATCATTAACAATAAAGTTCAATACTGGAAAAACTATGGAAATTTTGAAATATTGTTCAAATTCACAAGATTTTTGGTTTTCGGAAAATTGAGGTTGCACTCCTACTGCTTCAGCAACTACTTTTGCTTCATGGACAACACCTTCTCATGAGTCACGTAAATTCGGAATCTCTTGCACTAAGTCTTTTATAAGTGTGGTCTCGACATCAAGGGATGTTACTCTACTTTGAATAATAATGTTCTTGTTATCAATAGATGCTAATTTTTTATGTCAAAACACTGCCATTAGCAGGCCTTTATAAAATCTGAAATATTTTTTTTTTTCCTTTAAATGTATTTAGTGCAGAAGGTGTTAATCCTGTAGCCATCTCTCCAAGAACGGCATCTAATACAACAAGTACTCCGGTATAATGTTAACAATTGGCCGCACAGCTTGAATTCTTTTACTCCACCTTGTTTCTGAAAGACTTAGCAGCGATAATGGTAATGATATGTTTGTTGCCGAAATTGGCCATATCCACTGCGTAATCGACTGTTGGATCGTACCTGAATGCCAAACGATCGTGAATGATGGTGTAGATTGACCGGCCGTCTGTTTTGTCGACGTTCAAAATTATTTCGAGCGTTAGCTTGTACTGAGCGAGTCGGACTTGATTGAATACGTTGTTCCGGAGTCATAATCGATCGCCCTTGCGAAATTCTTACACGATTTTCTTCCAAACGGTGTCTGCGTTCTTCATCTGTATCATTCACACGATGGTTACTTGTTCGAGCTGAGTTACGCGTATGTCGACCGATATTTCGACGTCAAATTGGTGGAATTTTAAACCGCAAACCGCAAACCGCAAACCAAAAAGCAAAATATGAAATTATCACGAAGTTATATGACCACAGTAAAAAAAAACACAAAATTATCACGCACTGATCACTGATAATAATTACTATCAACTTTTTTCAATATACTATGTATGCAAGAAAGATAGATTACTATCATTAGTATTTGTATATCATATCAAAAAGTGTCATATTTTATTGTCATGTTTTAATCTCACATATTGTTTTTAATTTTCATTTTTATTTTTCTAAACTTTGATGAGACAGCACACAACTGATGTAAACTATTGTTTTTCCAATATTTTTTTACTGCAGTTTTAGTTTCATACAAATTAAAAATATCAATTTACGACTTTTCCGATCGATTTTCTCAAAATTTTCTTCCATACAAACCTTGTCTGGATAGAAACAAGTATTAATATTTTGAACCGTTTATGGGATATTGACAACTTTTGTATAAGTGGCCAAACCACGCCCATTTTTAGTAGACGAATTGGTAATACCTGTGGCTACCTCTTGATAACATTACGTGTTAATATGTTATACCGTTTACAAGATATTAATAACTTTTGATAAAAATACACATCAATACAATCAGTCACAACTACAATAACAACAACGCCAACAACAGGAACAACAACTAAGAAGAGCAACAAACGCAAACCTAGAAAAGTCAATTTAAAGTTGTGGTTGTGATGCGTTTTTATGCTTTGTTGTTGTTTTGTTTTCCACCTCCACCCCGCAAGTCATTCGAAAGTTCAAGTCATCAGCATGAAATAAGAAAATTTAGCCTTTTCCAGCTTTCAACATAATAACGAGAGACCAACAACAACAACAGCAACAACAGTAACGCGGACTCAACGCGGACTTCATTACCGCGTCGTTTTTCAAGTTTTTCGAACAACTTAAAAATGCAATTAAAAACGATTTAATTGGAAGCTTAAAAGTCTTTCTGCATTGCTGTCAGCAAGCAAGAAGTAGAAAATTTATGAAATGAGAAGGGAAAAAAAGCTTTCAATGATTTCTCTACAAGAACATCAAATTCTTTCGTTCAACTTTACTGGCAAATTGAGTTTCGCTCTTCAATTTGCTGCAATCGTTTCTGTTCAAAGTACTTTTAATGGACGACAGGCGTGGCGCAGAGCGAAGGTCATCTGGGGACGCGCCTTCACTCACCCTCTCTCTCTCTCTCTCTCTCTCTCCCTCTTCTCTCTTTCTCCTGTTTTATTAAATATATAGCATTCCTTGATCCGCTTCTACGAGTGCCATTTAATGTCTTCTGGATTTTCGAGCTCCATTTTGGATCGAGTGGCGATGCGCTTCGCACCTGCACGGACTTTTCTCTGGTGGGTGACGCCGTGTGAGGGCGAGAGAGGCGCGGCGCAACTTCATAAGCAGCAGTTAGCGCCGGAGATGGAAAACCTTTACCAAAACTGGTAAAAAAAAATTAAAAAAAAATTAAATTAAAAGAATTAAAATCCAAATTAAAATTTTTAAATTTTAAAATCTGAAAATTTTTTTTGCGACTTCTGAACGCAGCTGTTTGCAAACTAGTGAGGAAGCTACAGCGTGACCCGCTCGACTTAGAGATACTCTACTCATCTGTATCTCACGGATACATATAGCGAAAACCAAATCTAAAATAATTTCATTTGCTCTTTTACACCTCCTCTCCACCCCATCCACTTTCCCTCCTCCCTTTCGATGCCTTTCGCTTGCTTTCTCCGCTCTTCGTTGATTGATCCTCCGATATCCTTGCGCTACGGTGTCAAAGCTCGGACTTGAGGCAACACCTGTGAAATTGAAGTGTTGTCACTGCAGTTGATGTGTTGCGTTTACCGCACTGCATTTTCATGTGAGGTTTGAGAGAAAGTTAAGTGAGAGCTGTCGAGTTTCTCGCTTCTATTGTTGTTGTTGTTCTAGTTGTTGTTGTTTTAGTCGTTGTCCTCTCAGTTGTTGTTGCGGCTGATTTACTTTCTACTTGAATCCATTTGTTCACCGACAACAGCCTTTAACAACCTCAGCATCGGTTCCCTGCGTGTGTCCTTGTTATTTAATGCAGTCCTTGCTGTTGGCTTCCTTTTCCACATCAAGTATTAACTGCCAACGAGGTCAACCTCAGAAAATGTGTACCCAGCGAAGGCAGCATCTGCAAAACGACCTCCGAAGTGCACTAAGAGGCGCTCTCAACCGACGTTCTTCCTTCCGTCCTTTCGTTGTCCTCCCCGCTCCTTTATTGCCCCATCACAATGCTTTTAGGATGCTTTTTGTACTTGAAAATTGCATTAAACTTTTATCGTCTTCACTGTCGTCATATTAAATTCTGTCAACCCAGAGGTAGCGACGAAGTTCAAGCATTTGTGTGGCAATCATTACATCATTTGATCAAATCAGGCGATTTAATTGCTTCTCTGCACCGCCTCATCTTCACATTTTAATTTACAGCGTCACATTCGTCACCTACTTTAGCTTCTCTCAACTCTCAATACGTTCTCTACGTTTGTTGTTTCTAAATGCTACTGAGAGAGTGAACTCTTTGAGTTATGAGTTGGAAAAACAAGTTTTCTATTGAGATAACTTTCCGAAAAATCTTCCATTTCTTATATATTGAGACTGAGTAACAAACTTCCATAAACAAAAGTTAGTTCGTCTCCGAACTGAAATTATAAACGAACTGCGTGAGGAAAGAGCGAGCGAGTGGCATTTATTAATGCCCAGTGGATCCGTCGATCGTCACATTCAGTGGCTCGCGGCGTCCCGTGTGAGGCAATAAGATGGCGCAACTTGTTGTGGGTGGGTGGATGGATGATGCAGTTTATCTGCTGGGTGAGCTCACTTTGTCCAGAGGCGCTCTCTAGTGAAATTAGGAAAACAGCTCGCTCTCTTTGCTGAGCGTAGAGAACGGCGCACTCGTTATGAGCGAATGCAAGAGCGAGCGTAGATAGCAATCATGTTAGCGAGTGTGGGGAAAAATGCAGCCACAAGCTTTTCTTCTTGTTTCTCTATTACGATATTCGATTTCTATTTTGGTTGCCTTTTCTCTTTCGTTGTTGTTGTCGACTTTTTTATAATGTTACTACTTATTTTGGCGCATTACTTTGATCACTCATGTCTGGGACGCTGAAAGTTTTATATTCATGTTGACTCGTTTCTTTTTTGCTTTTTATTTCAAAAGTTTAGTTGATGAACACCTGCGAATGGCGTTGAGTCGCATCTCGTCATCAAAACAAGCGCAAGTTAACGACGGAAGTGTAAATCTAACGCAAGATAAATAAAAAAATTTTATGAAGTGAATGCGCGCAATATTAAAAATTGTTGCAATTTAATTAAATTAATTAAAAATAATTAAAAGTGAAAAATGAAATTCCAGCAAGTTAAATATTGTTTATTTTGATGTTTCTTTTTTTAGACAAGAAAATGTAGGAAAATTTTATTTGGTTGAAACAAAAAGTATTTTTTAATAATTACTAATTGAAATGAAATCTTATTGTAACTTAATCATAATAGTGGAATAAAATAATAAAAACTCGTAAAATATCAACTGAAAAAGTATTGGAAATCATAATGTTTGCTGAGTAGCTCAGCATAATTTTTTGGCACGCATTCCGTCGCGCACGTGAAGAGAAGAATTGGAACAACAACAACGTCTCTGCGGCTTTATAGCGGAGAGGGAAAATACTGCAACAACAACAAAGGCATGCATTTGGGTTTCTCCTGCTTTTCTTTTTTTTTAAATGAACTCAATGATTTTTCTCATTTTAATTAACCATGTACACTGAGAGAAAAGAAAGTGTGATATTTTATATTTCTGTTTATAAGTGCGCTCTGTAACTAATTAAAAATTGTGATAACGACTGATGTTGTTGCTTGCGAAGTTGGCAGGTTGGGAGCGTAGGTGTTAATATATTCCTGCTTTTAACTTTTAAACTGAAAGTGTTAACTGCTGCATGTAACAGACACAAACACGCGCACTGCACATACATATGAAATATAAGCGCAAAGAAGAGCGCAATATTTTCCTACTCTTAATTTAATTATTTTCCCACTAATTTTCGCATGCAACTTTAAAAATTGTGAAAATCTCAGTCGTTTTTAGTGTTTGAAAGTAGAAATGAAACCTTAAAAAGTCAAGATGATTGAATCGAATGTTTTCCTTACTATATTCGGTTCATTGAGGGAAGGAAATTCCTTTTAACCTTCAAATAAAGAAAAACAGTTGAAGTTTCCTTTCCTTTTATTTGTGCCTCTTTTTACACTCATTATTACGACATTTAATACGACATCCAACAGCAAAAACATCCACCACATCACTGTGGATGTCTAAATTTTTATTTGTATATTAATGTGTTTGTGGGTGCTGAAAGTGTGTGTGTGTGTGTGTGTGTGTGTGTTTGTGTGTGTGTTGATTATTTGCATCTGTTTAAAACAGCAACGCACTCGTAAAAGCATTCAGACAAATTTTATTAAGACTCAAATGCTGTGATAAATCACGGCTAATTAAATTTTATAAAGAGCCGAAAAATAAATAAATCAAGTTATAAAATAAAACAAATTTAATTTATTTAAAAAAAAAGAATATAAATTGAAATTAAATATAGTAAAATAAAATAATATTTCAATAGTTTAAAACAGAATAAATTAAATTACATTATGTCGCATTGCAATACGTTACTTTATATTACATTAAATTGCATTATACTGTATAAAGTGGTATTACATCACCTTAAATTACATTATAATGTATAATGTGACATTACATTACATTAAATTACATTACATTACATAATTGTGTCACATTACACTTTGTTATAACACATTACATTACATTAAATTACATTGTATTTCGTTAAATTGCATTACCTCACCATACAATTACATTGCATTACATGGCATTACATTAAATTATGTTAAGTGCAATTAAATCAAATTAAAATAAATTAAACTGAGTTGAATTAAACTTAATTAAATTAAATTTAATAAAATTTAATTAAATGGAATCAAATTGAATCAAACTAAATTAAATAAAATTGATTTAAAATGGAAAAACTTGTAAAATCGCAAAATCGAGACATACGTTCTCACAGTTCATTTTTATCCTCAGCAGCGGCGAAGACAGAGAAATCGTCGCAGGCGTCATCGTCGTCCTTTTAGTTAATTAAATTTAACCTCCCGGGGGTGTTAAAAGTCATTACAAAGAATTGATTGCATCAACACTGACTGAGTGGTTAGTCGAGTGCCGAAGAAGGCTGTGAGTGGGCGAGTGCGAAAAAGACGAGTGCAAGAATTCTTCTGCATCACTGCATGCTCGCACCCTCGCTGCATCCATCCCCGTTATTTTTACTCTTCTCCAAGTGCTGCATAAAGTGGCCCTGCATTGGCATGAATTAATTTTTTAATCGAAAAACGAAATCATTTTAGAAGAACTCTTCAATCGTAATTTAATGCCAACGTTGAATGAGAAGATAAGTAGAAGATGGAAAGTCAAGAGAAATGATTGCAGATGTGACGCAGGTTTCAATTTCAGCAGCGTTGCCGCATTTGCAAAACAAACTTGGAAGCGGGTGGCAAGTTTAAAAGTCCTTAAATGTAAATCTGAGGTGAGATCAGGAATTAAAAGATTGGATGGCTGATTCGAGTTGACGTTGTGAAGTAAAAGAAAACAATAAAAATAAGAAACTGAACAATAAATTTATATTTCTGTGCAGGGATTTAACATTTAAACCGCATAGAATTAAAATGCAATAAAATATTCTCTCGCGGGTTTGTAATTTTCGAAGTGAAAATGAAACGAATGCGTTTCCAAGATGAAAACCGTCGCCTAAAATTATGCAATGAAATTTCTGTAGCGACATTTCTGTTTCAAGAGAAAAAAAATTATGGCCTCATTTTGTAAAACTAAACGCAACGAAACGCAGTAGTGAACGAGGAATATTCCTAATAATTATATTCTGCTATTTTAGACCGAGCGTTTTCTCGCAACTTCATCAAAATGCGTTTGCTCAGTGGTCGCCTGAAAGTATGCAGTGAAATCTAATGAAAATGTTTACCTCACAATGCGCGTTTCCTAGGGTTTCGTTTTGCAAAATGTAGTCGTCTAATTGCTGGAATTTCATTGTCTGGCATACCTTTCGGCTCCGGCAGGAAAATACAGCGCACGTTAATCTCGCCTGGCGTTCAACAGTGCGAAGTGCTGGCATTTAACAATCCAAATTATTCGCCTTTTGTTCGCTATAATCAGCGATGTGCCGAGGAGCGACTCCCGCATACGAGTCGATTTCAATGAACACGTCAAGTCTCGACACATCACAGCGTGAACTGCATTAAAGCGAATGCAGAGAATCAAAGGATTTTCGCTTTTTTACTTGTTTAGCGGAGCGTTCGCCTTAATTATGGCGGATGTGGCGCTTGTGAAGGCACCGCCAACACACGAATGAGTGAATGAATGAGCGAGAGTCGTGAAACGAAACGGTCGCCGTTGTATTTATTATCCTGTTAGTTGGTTTTTTGCTTTGTTTGCTTTATATTTTAAATCACCAACTACCGCCGCCTCATCCTCGCTCGCGTCGACTGAAGTGCGTGTAGGTGTGTGTTTTCTCTCACTTTTTTCTGTCACTTGCTACGACTTCTCTCGTGTATGCGATTGTAATGTCGACCTCAAAAGACGAATTTTCACTACGGCACATATTCACACACACACACACACACACGAACGCTCTCACGACTAATACATACGAGCAGCCACCCCTTCAACTGGAGTGCAACTTTTTTCATGTCTTCGCAGAGAAAGGCATTCATAAAAGTTGCTCTCCGCACGCATGGGCGTAGCTGGATTTTTGTTCTGAGTTTGCACTTTGAGTTTGCACAGTTAGGGGTGCAATAGACCGCCGACCCCAAGCCACCCCCACCCTTGCTACGCCCATGCTGCAGCACAACAAATTCGCAACGCTCACGCAATTACAACATCGTAACGTGTGTCGGCGTTGTTGAGTTGCACGCTTTCGTAGTTTCTTGGTTAGCGAAAAATAAAAGAAAAGCAAGAAAAACTGAAGATGTAATAAAAACTCAAAGCAACACCAAAGAGAGGAGAAGAGTGAAGTGCAGCAGAAAAGTTAAAGCGCACTTGTAGGCTGAAGATAATTTCTCTGAAGGTTAGCCATCCATATGGCGTGGATGGCAGAGCGCGGCTGCTGTGCTTTGGAGAAGAAATTCACGCGTTAACCCTCCACTTTTGTCTCTTTCCAGCAGCGCGGTGGCAGCCGTTACCACGCTTCGCATCGTCATAATCAGCGCTCTCAGTCGTTGAATCGAGGACAAGCGCTCTCTCAAGCAGACGTCAGCAGCATGTGGTGACAGCGGGGTGCCTCAGGTAGGTGGAGCATGACGGAGAAATGAAATCGAAAAGGATGAAGCGAACGCACACATCCTGCCAGCTGCCAGGAGCGAAGTGGTTGAGTGGATTTCGGCGAAATGCATTAACAGGTTCGGCGGGATGTGTTGCGAGTGTCGTTTTTCTGCAATTTTCCTCGTTCTTCGCGAACTCTAGTCTTCAATTTCGTCTCGGTTCTGTTTGCAGGAGGTCAGGCCGGTTGTGCTAGCTGCGCCATGGGCAATAAATTGAGCTGCTCCTGTGCGCCGCTCATGCGCAAAGCATACCGCTACGAGGACTCGCCCTGGCAGACGTCACGTCGTCGGGATGGCCATCTCCTGAGGTGAGAACAGCCTGCAGTTCTGCGCGTTTGTTTTTTGTTCAGCATGTTTCATTGTTTCTGCTTTGAGTTACATGTCATTAAAAAGCCTTCCATCGCAATGCAAGAAATCCCTTTTATTCTTCCTGTTCCACTTCTGTTTGTTTGTTTATTTGAATTCATTTACAATCCGTTCCTTTTGCCTGTTTTCATCTTTGTTGCTTTTCTCCTTCGCCTTCTCCTGTTCCTTCTCTCCATCTCTCTCTCTCTCTCTCTCTCTCTTTAAGGACATTAAGGACATACGCAGAGGGCTGCAGACGGGGAAAGAAGGGTTTATCTTAGAAATTGAATGTGTTTCCTCGATAAATTTATTGCATATTTTTAGGCGCCAATTTCTACTGCCTAAATTCTCGCAATGGAGTTTTCCTAACAATTTTCGTTTCATTCCACGTTACGAAGAGATTTGTTAGGAAAATTTCTGCCACCTCTGCTTCCCCTAAAAAATCTTTGCACTCCAACTGTTCATTTTTGTTCCATTTACTCAGAATCAGCTCGAAATTCGCGTAAATATTTTTATGCATATTTTTTCTAATTTCAATGAAATTAAAACAAAAACAATTTTTTCTTTGTTTTCCACATATGTGTGTGTGTATCGACCTTCCTTTCTCTTCTCCACCAACATCCAACGTCCACAATCATCACCACAAACCAACAACTACAACAACAACAAAAACTACAACATCGAAATCCAACGATTAAAATAAAATTTTAAAAATGAAAAATACAACAAAAATAATCAACAACAACCAAAATTGGTAACTGATAATTTCGAATGTGCAAAATTCAATAAAAACAAAACTGACGTCGTCCTCTTCCTTCCAACACCTCTACAACAACAACATCAACGACAACAAATTCTACCGATTCAATTTTTATGCAATTATTTTCGTTTATAAATGAAAATTTTTATATGTATTCGTATTTGGTAAAAACAACAAAAACGCGGCACAAAAATTCCGAAATCGAAAAAAAAAACAAAAAAATATTTAATTAAAATGAATTGTGGAAATTCGAATTGGAAAAAACAACAAATTTTTGTACCACACACCGCACAACCGAAAAACGTTTTGGTAACACAAACAGTTCGTTCAGGTTGTGGGCCGAGGTGTTCCACGTGTCGGCCAGCGGCGCCGGCACCGTTAAGTGGCAGCAGGTGTCCGAGGATCTGGTTCCCGTCAACATCACCTGCATACAGGATTCGCCCGAGTGCGTCTTCCACATCACAGCTTACAACAGCCAAGTCGACAAGATACTCGACGTGCGACTCGTGCAGCCAGGTGAGTCGAGTAATCGAAAAGTGAAAGAAGTAAAAAAGTAGCTAGAAGAACTAACGCACCCCATCGGCATTTCGACTTTTCAATGCCAGGATTCTCTAACTGGTTCTAACTGCTTCCCCTCCCCGTCTTGCAGGAACACGCATCGGCCAAGCTTCGGAGTGTTTCGTCTACTGGAAGGACCCGATGACCAACGACACGTGGGGACTGAACTTCACCTCGCCGATCGACGCCAAGCAGTTCCGCGAGTGCTGTGTAAGTATTCTCTCACGGATCAGCAAAGCCAACCCCACCGACACTCGACGCTCGACACCCAACCCTCGAGTGCGATTCGAGTCACCGCTTGCTCAGCCATGCACGCATACATACATACATAGTAGAGCGAAGTTGAGAAAACAACAGTGAGACGCGCTAGAAAATGATGTTTGCTTTGCTAATCCTGCGCAGGCAAGGTTCGGTGCATATTTAATCAAATACGCAAATAATTCAAATAGACTTCAGTTATAAAGTGTCCCCTTTATGAACCAAGAATGATTATAAACAGATAAAAAACTCAATTATTGTTTAATTTTAGTTACTCAAAACAGAACTCGGCTTTTCAAATGGACTAATTTGATCCCAAAATTGGCGCTATTGCTGTAAATATCTTTAAAACGTGTAGAGTATCCGACTGATAGCATTACAGCGCCGGATATGAGACTAAAAAAGTCCAAATTAGCTTTTAGAGGCCCACTTCCACCATCTCCAGTGAAGTTCCAATCGCAACTTTTAACTGCCAGTTAATGTTTCACTGAAGATCGTGACAGCCGCCCCAAGTTGTATTATTTCTATGACGTCGCCGAGTTATGTTTTTCTTATTTCTAAAACTAATTTAGTTCATATATGAAATCATCACTCTTAAGAAGAAACGTATTAGAGTCGTAAAAAGTAATTTTCAAATTGAGAATTAATTATAATTTGTCATATAAGACACTTCCAAAATCATCATTACAATTATTACCTGAATCATCATTAAAATCATGAGTTCTACAGCTCTTGACAATCAAATCCGTTAACTCATTCTTATGATCATCACAATCGCATTCAGTCAAAGGCATTCAGAATTATTGAACGTCGTTTTTATATTTTAGTTATTCATGGAGACATTTCATAAATTATATACTTTCGTTTAGGAAATGATTATGTTAGGACCGCTTACGGCTGAAATTATATAGGTAATCATGGTTGAGCATCCTTAAAAGGTTAAAGTTTGTGGGATTACCATCTTTTCATTGACATCTGGTTATAGGATAATAGAGGCAATCATTTGTAGCAGAGGATAATAGAGGCTAAGAAAGTGGTTTCTGAGATACTCCTGCGATTGAAATGACTGAAGATCTTAAAACTCATTTACAGAACTAATATCGGTTGTCATTACTACTTCTGTAGTACTACTTCTGTAGTACTGTACTTCTTGTCAGTCACTACTTCTGTAAGGTAGTATCAGATGTGGAATTTTCAATCATATAAGGACATTCAGAACCTTGAAGGTCAGCTTGCACTATATTACAATACTATTGTTTATTTCTTCTGGAAGAGACCTAATGGTTGGTGTGCACTTGTCTGAGAAGGTTTGGACTTATAGGAAGATCACATTTAGTCTCTAGATCGTCTTCTAGGTTTCATTTTTAAGTCTTAAGTCTAAGATTACATTCTATTATTCATATTAAATTTATCAGATCAATTTATCAGTGTTTATCTTCATAAAAAATCGAAAACAACTTTGAAAACCAAGATTTGCAACTGTTAGATGCCCGCTGGGGAGTACCTACTAGTTGAAGATAATAGAATGTAGTAGTATAGTCGTAGAATGTAGAAGGATAGTAGTGTAAATTAGTAGGAGAGTAGTAGAAATTAGTAGGTAGACTCTAGCGTTCACCTACTAATTCATATCAATTTATGGAAAAGCTTCACAAACGCACTCCACAACCAAACTATTATATCGAATCTCGTGCAGTATATCTTGCTAAATTATATGTATTTTATAATTTTTCAGGTATTTTACATTGTTAAGAAATACGTTAGTATAAATTGTTGCCATATCTATTCCTTACTCGCTGTATTCATAAATTTGTGTTGTTTTCAGTGGTTCCTCACCAAACTTGTTATCCCCGACTCGCAAATAGTTTTCACGTAATTTTTTATAGTCAACGTTCACGGCATGCTAGAACTCAAATCGTGTAATTAACTTTTATCCCTTAATTTTCACATCCGAAATTTTCCTCTACATTCTTAAACATATTTTTCAGTGTATTTTTACCCGTTCTCTATTCAAATTTGTCCAACTCCCTCTCAATGCGCTGCTATTTCGAAGCAACTCTTTCATTCCATGGTAACTTAATGCAAAAGATATAGTAAACTCTCTCATTTCCACATCTTAATTGTGACTCTCTCTTTCTTTCTCTTATATTCAAAATAATGAACTGTATATATTGTAAATGTAGTTGGCTCAATCTTCTCTCTCTCTCTCTCTCCCTCTACTCGCTCCCACTCTCTTTGTGAATTTCTCAACCACACTGTATATTTCGTATTCAAGAAAAGTTTCAGTGTACTGAATTTACTATTCTGTATTTTGTCACACTCCCTGTCTCTTTCTCACTTCCTATTTTATTCATAGTAAACTACACCCATTTTTGCTCAGTGCATAAGGTAAATTCAAGACACTCAGAAAAAAAAACACCCCATGAACATGCGTATTCCTGCAATTTTTCCAATAAAACTGCTAAGAACGAGACACTAAAATTTTATATTTATGATATATTCTCTCATTTCTTCTTTTTCTCTTCTTCTTCTTCTTCTTCTTCTTCGCATCGAATCCCATCGACTACAAACAATAAATCATTCCGACTAAAAACGAAAAAAACTGCTTCATACTTTAATATACAACAACAACAACAACAACAAAACCTTACAATTACAAAATACCGAAATTGCAATTACCACAAAAATTCTCTTTCGTTTTAACTCTCCTTATATGTATGTATGTATGTGGTAAATATACACTTGGTATTGTATATAACTGTTTTTTGCAAAAACAAATCGTTTTCATTTGTTGCATTCAATCTTCTTCGCGATAATTGTAAAAAAAAATATTTTGAAAAAAACGAAAAATTCAAATTTCTGCCAAAATGCAAAAAAAATGCCAAAGAAAAATGCAAAACGATTTAAAGCAATCGCACGCATCCTTTACTACAATTCCTTATCCTATCCCATTCACCCCCTGCCCGATGGTGAATCCTAAATGAAATGCGGTTTTTGTCATTCCGAAAGCTTCAGACATCGAAACAAGTAGAAATTTAATGAGCAAAAATCAAAACAGATTCAGAAATAGTATTTCTTTTTGTGAACAAAAGATTGTGAACAAAAGATTGTGAACAAAAGAATGAGTTTAAAGTGAATTTGAAATTTGATAGAGTAACTAATTATGTGATTGGCGAATCGTTTTACAGCGAGTTTTTGTTTGTAGAGCTTTTAGAGAGCTTTTCCCGATTGTAAAAGGAAGGTTTGTAATATGAAAGGAAAGATTGGCGTGGAATGTACTAGGAAAATTATTAAACTATGTGCTAAAAATTAGTTAACATTACTAACAACGATACGTACGTATGAGAAATCTAAATAGTTAACTTTTTCAACCACTAAATGTAACCTAAGAATCTAGTTAACAAATGTATATGCAAGTAGTTTTGTTAAAACACTCAGATTTCAAATCTATAGCAAGATTAAGAACTGCTTTTCAAAAAATAGTTATATATTTTCAAATATCAAAGTAAAATAATAACAAATTTAAATTTCATAACAAAAGTGTGGCTTCAAGTAAAACTTAACAAGTTGTAATGTTTTCTGAGCTACTAAAAACTATTTACACAAAAGAAAAACTTCCTTTTCTCAGAGGTTTCATTCAAATAATGTTAACATCAACCTCAAATATTGAGATGAAGTACCTGTAGTAGGGAAAAGTAGCGTAAATATAACTATAGTTAATTTAAATTTCACTCAACTAAAAGACGTCATAAATAATTGAACCGCATTAACTTCAAATTAAGCTGAATGCTCAAAGTGGCCATGGTATGGAAATGGAATGCCTTTCTACAAAAATTGTCAACAATTTCTATAACTTTGAAACTCAATTTTTCATTATTTACCTAAATAAGAAAAGACAATGCATTCTTAAAAGAAATACAAAGGTCTCAATGTTTTTTCCAAGAGAGAATTACCAGCACGTTATTCTGTAATTTTCGTTTTTTGAACTTACCTATTTCCGCATTTCCCAAGACTTCGCATTATTTGCCTAACTAACTATTAGCAATGATCTCAAGGTTTGATTCCAACACAGAATGCTGGAGATTCTCTCATGACGCTCTGACCTGCACATTGCACTATAAGTTCCCTATTGCACCTTACCTATTTTGCCATTTCTAAAGACTTTTGCCATTTTGACTCTATTGCCATACCAGTTTTGGTTCCCGAAGTTGTGAGTCCATCGTACTTGACTAAAATACTATCTCTTGTAAACATTATTTACGATGAATTTGTCCCCTCTCAGATCCTATGTTCGCTATTTTTATCAGTCCCTTGGAGTCTATACGGAAGAATATAGTGCTTTTCGCACGTTATTTGCAAGAAACTTTAATATTTCTTTTTATTTTTATGGATATAGAAAGTACGATCATTAATTTAATATAGTTTGGACAGTCGATATAGTTGTATTTACTCAGTATTGTGTTTATATCCACTGGCCTGTGTTTCTTGAATTCACCGTCTATTCGGTTTACAGAAATGAAAACCCCAAACTATAAATTTATTCGCTCCTATATTAATATTACAAAATATAGTTTAATGTCGCACAAACGATATTAAACGATTATTGTAATGAGCCAATTTGACGATTCTCAGTGCTGACCTCAAAATAACATTTTCACGAATCATCCATATGATCTTAACGATCAACTTTCGAGGCATTTGTTTTTAATGAATGCCAGTTCTCAATAAATGTTCCTTTTCTTCAGAAGTATATATTATAAAAGATCTTAAGTTCCTATACGGTCTTCTTATCGATGACGCGATTCTCTTTCTCTTCAAGAAAAATTTAGATGAAGTATTGTAGTTTATTGTGCATATCACATCACGATTCTAGAACTGGAACTCAGGAATATGGTACGAGTATGTAAATCTAACGAAGAAAAAGCTGTAAAGCCTGTATAAATCCTAGTTTTGTTTACGAGTATTTTAGAATAATATAGTTATTATTAGTTCTAAACTATTTTAGACTATTTTAGAATAATATATAAATTAGTTCTAAACCATGCTGATGATATACCGATTGGTTGATATGGTGAACTAATTTCGTGATATTGCGTCTAATATAAAACCTGCATACGGCGGATACCAATAACTATTTCCTTCAGATTGTCTTTAACAGAATTTCCAATTATGGAAACCTCAAAGGGTTAAACATTTTATAGGAAAAGGAATTTGGTCAGGATAATATAATTCGGGTATATAAGGCGGATTGTTTGTAGGATTGTATGGTACTTACTATATATAGGGCAGATGTCTGCGGTCGCTTTTACCAAAATCTCCCGCTTTAGAATACAGCTAAATATAAACGGAATGATAAGATAATAAGGTGTCTTTGAAGACTTGAATTTGAAGGGTTTTGGATAGATTTATCGAAATGAAGATAGTATGGGACAGTTATATTGAAAAAGGTACCTAAAAAGGATATATATTCTACTAAGAACGATTATAAAACTAATATTAGGTACTCTGGGTCCCCTTTTCGTAACTTTCAACCTTCGAAAAGCACGATTATTTTACGCACTTAAGATCTTCAATATTCTCCTTCTTCAATGTGTTTCTTACTATTTGTGATAGAAATTCAATCCCACAGCTAAACATGATAAAAGATAAACATGACAAAAGCTAAACATGATAACCTCTGACACGATAACGTTTAAACAGGACATCCACACAGTAAAAAAATCTCAACACCCGCACCTACAATAAAAAGCTCGCTAAAGTGCACTGCAAACGAGACGAAATCAAAATTAGCTTTCTAAAGTTATTAATTTTTTTACAATAACATTCCAAATAGAAAATCAAACATTTGAGCAAATAAAATAAAAATATGGAAAAAATGATAAAACCGCACACACAGAACCTTGTGATTCCCAACCAACTAACCTAATGATAGTGCGACGTTTTACAGTCGCCTTCTTTCAAATTTTCACGAAAGGCCTCGTCGAGCTACTCGCTGAAGTTGGATCCGCCGGGCAAGGGGAAGGTCAAGGCGAAGCGGAAGCCTTTGAGCACACCGGCCTCACCGTCGCGCGTACGCGAGCCGCAGTGCACCTGCATGACAGCCGAGCAGTATGCGCGCTTGAGGGCGCAGGATCCCAGATATAGAGGTGGGTCCACAAAACAACAACAACAATAACAAGTACTTAAAAAACTGCAAAACCTGCATTAGAGCACAGGATGTCAAACCGAAAAACCAAAATTGCAACAAGAACAACCCACCAAACTCACTAAACAACACAACAAATACAAGTACAAAAATACTACTGACATAGTGCAACAACAACAACAAATTTTACTGCACCCCATAACATGACATAACAACCCTGAACACGTTGACACTGCCTTCCGCTAACCGCTGATAGTTTCAGCCCTTCAAAACCCTTTCTATCCTCAACCTCCGTCGTCTTCTCTCGCTCAAATGAACATCTCAGCAGAGATTCTCCGGCTTCCTCTCTCTTTTCCAGGAACTTCCACAATTTTTCTCGCATCGACGAAACAAAGTTTTTAACTTCTAGCAAAAACTTATGCAGATGATCAATAAAGAAGGACATGCATACGCATTCATTACAACAAACAATAACAACACGAACAACCAACACACGCATACAAAACACACAGCACGCACAACACACTGAACAACGTGAGGCATTCGAATTTGCCACACGTTCTCTCGTATCATATCCGCCTCATCCTCATGCATCGCATCCTTGCAGGTTCGTCAACTCTACCGCGTACCACATCGTCGCGTGCTGCAGACCCTGATGGTCAGCAGAAAGTAGCCACTGCTACCTCCAGCACCTCGCTGTACGATAACGTGGCCGCGACTGGTGTCGGCAGCGGTGGCGGTGGCGGCGTCGGCGGCGCCGGTACGCAGATGGGAGCCGCAGGTGCAGTAGGGCAGGTCATCCAACAAGCAGGCGGCCAGGGTAAGTAAAACGAGTGACATACTTCGGTCTAACTTAAAAGAGGTCACCATCATCTCGCACAGGCTTGCGACTGAAGCTTTGTAGAGAGCTTCCAACCCCACCCTTGAGTTAAAGCTTTCAGTTTGACTTTAGAGTTAAAGCTTTCATTCTTAGTTTAGTGTAAAAGTTTCAGTTTTACTCTCGAGTTAAAGCTTTCAGTTTTGCCCTCGAGAAAAAGCTTTCGAGGACAACCAGCCTAAACATACAATATGAAAAGCTTTATTTGGATGCAGCTAAAAAGCTTTAATGTAGAGAACAATATAGGTGTGGTTGAGGTTATTGCTGCTACATTTGTAAAGCTCTAAAACGGTCAAATGATATGAAAGCTTGCAGCTTGAAAACCTTGAAATATTTAACATTTCACATCTAGGTTTAAGAATCCTCTAAATAAACTTTGAAAGTTTCAAAATGATTTTCTGCAATAGTAACATTAAAAATGTATTTATTTAATTAGAAATTTTGATTTTAGAATAATTAGAAAAATTATGTTCATGAAGATTTAAGCTTTTTAAGGCATTTTCTACTCATAGATTTCAAACCTTTCTTCGAGCAAAAACTCCAGCAAAGTGATTAAGAAACGCTGAAAATAATAGAATACAAATTTCGACTCCTTTTCTTTCCTTCTCCTCAGATGCGCTCGTGCGCCAGACTAAATCTCAAGAAGCTGGAACCACCACGACCACCAATAATGTCGCGGTCAATGTCGGCTCCGTGGGTGGTGTGGGTGGTATGGCCGCTGGCGCTTCTGTAGCTGCCGGCACTGACTTGTGCGCTCAAAATCACGTCGGCTCACAGATTGGTCACGACGAGGGTATGGCCGCCATGGGCCCGGCAGGACAGCGCCATGACATGGAGGCGTGCAAGTCGGAGGGCGTGCAGGCCGGCGGCACCTTGCAGCAGCAGCAACAACAGCAGGTCAGCACCACGATGAAATCCACCGGAACCGGCACACGAACCAAAGATTACGACGATGAGATGGTGAGTGAGTGGGCGAGTGGGTGAGTGGGTGACGATGGCGCGGAGGCCGGTTATGAGGGTGGTGAACACGCAGAGGGCGTGGTAGAGTGCGTGGAAAATTTATAAATATGTAAATTCATTTATGAAAAACAAAGAAATGTCGCTTTGTTGCTTTTGTTTCTGTCACACGCAACGTTCAACAGATTGTGAACTGGTAGCAACCCCCTTCCCGTGCTCTCGTGCTTCCCCAGAGTCCTGTATTTTCCCCAAATCGAATTTTTCGTATCCATAATTGTGTTCTCGTTGGTCTTTTTTGCCGTCGTCGTCGTCGTCGTAGACACGCGATACGCGCGACATGCATCACCAGCACAACATAATCAACAACAACACCAGACGCAAGACCAAGAGCACCGAGGACATGAACGTCGACACCAGCACCTTGAAACGCATGCTGAAGCCCATGCCCAGCACCGAGAGCCCCGTCACCTCGCCCGAGATGGGGCGCCGTCGCTACAACTACTACAACGCAAATGCGGGCGCCAACACGCTGGGGCCGCACCTCATGCACCCCCACGGCATGCACCACATGATAAACAACAACAACTCAATGGGACGCATGCCGAATCAGTCGTCGCGATTCTCTGGATCGAGGTAAGTCAATTAAGCGGCGACCACCACGGCTAGACCAGTTGAACGTATGCAGCGGCTGAAAAGAGCGCAAACCAGTTAGCAGAGTGCTGCGGTTAGCGGAGATTAAGTGAAAAATAGCGAAATTAAATTTACGCTCGATTTTGTAGGCACTGAAACCTGCAAATGATGTGATTTCGATCGACTGTGATAAGATTTCGATTGTATTTCGCGTTATATTCACGTTCACGTCAGTGTAGACTAACTTCTCGAATACCACGGACGTGTTTGTCGCGTTAACTGCATTTGGGTTATAAAAATCAGTTGAAATTTCAACAGGAAAAAAGGACTACAGAAGTCCTCGTTTCCACATTCAACTCTTACGTGGATAAAATGATTGTGAATCATAAGTCCAACGATTTCGGGGAGAAATTCTTGTAGAAAAGTCGCATGTGAATTATAACGCTTGAGTGAATCGATCTTTTGACTCCCTCCGCTGACAATTCTCCACTCCACCTCTGCAGGTCTTCACACGAAATTGGACGCGGTTACCCGCCGCCGCGAAATCTCTACTTGGAATTGGAGCGCGAGCGCGGCTGCATCGAGGGCTCGCCGCCCTCCGACAACGTTATGTTCGATAATCAGTGCTACGCCACCACGCCCAGCTCGAGCAACGGCAACTCCGATCAGGACCAGTCGTACGGCCAGAGGTTGAGCGCAGGCCATGCCGCCCGCGGCCACCCACACCATCACCAGGCGCCGAATGTCACGCCCACTCCGGGCAGCCCCACCTCGCGCCTGCTGCTCGAGTACGAAATGCATTTGCGAAACACGCTGGCCAAAGGCATGGATGCCGAATCCTACAGTCTGCACACCTTCGAGGCTCTGCTTTCGCAGAGCATGGAAAATTTAGGTGAGCATAAAATTCCTACACTGCAGTGTAAACAGAGGCGTTGCTTTCTTTCGGAATTTCGCTAACTTGAGCTATTTGCGTAACTTCAGTGTATTGGAATTTTAACAGTATGCAAATTCGAATTAATTCAATTACAACTTAATTAGAACTCGTACGTAGAAATCCCTTCTTTTCGTGCTAATGTGGCGATTATCTTCGCTTTTATCGATTTTAATTTTACATTCAAAGAGGTTTGCTGTGTTTTGCTCTGCATTTTAGCTTACGTAGGCTTGAAACGAACTTTATTCTCTATGTCAAGCTTGCAATTTAATTGTCAATTCTTTTGTGAGTTTTTATTAAGGTTGAAGCTTTTGTAGCGCTGAAAAAACGACTTTCAGATGTTAGAAAGTAGTTTTTTTAATCTTTAGTTTCATACTAATTCTCTAGGATTAAAAAAACAATCTGATCTTTTGTAATTCATTGCACTTTCTCATTAATTCATTATATTTCCATGCATCGCTAAACTCACAAACCAACATCTGAAATTCCAAACCAAAAACCACACATAACCACGCTAAAAACACCAAACAAAACCAAAAACCCCACAAACTTCATCCGGTCCACATTGTTGCTCAGAATTCGCCGAGAGTCTGCCAGGATCCACACAACGCAGTCCATATCCGATGCGTCGACGTAAGTAACACTTGACTTCACCGAGGTGACTCTCTCATCTTTCGAAATTGCGTTTCTTTTTGCCGATTGGTTTTTGGTTGCCCAGTGTGATCGATCTCTACTTTTTCCGTTTTTACATGCTGATTGATTGCCCGACTTTTGTTTATTCCTTTTTCTGCTTCTTCTCTCTATAGATTTTGTAGATTTGTGTTCTCTTCAACCGATTTCTTAACACTTTCTTTTCTTTTTTTCGCTCCGGTGCAGCATCCAGCGCTAAATCGTCAACTTTGCCGTTGCCACCGCACCGCCCCCTCTCGATGGTGCGTGACAAGGACCGCGATCGTGATCGTGATCGCGAGCGTGATGGTTACTACAGCGATCGCAATGAACTCATGCGAGAGCGAGAACGTGAGCGAGAACGCGATCGTGGCTACCTGTCGGATCATAATTCAAGGTGAGATTCGTATTTCCCTCCGCTACGAGTGAGCTATAATTCTCTCGCTCTCTCACTGTCTCGCTCTGGACTGCTTTCATTTGTTTATATGAAAGCAGAAACAAATATGCAGGGATCGTATTTATCCTCTTCGGAGAGAAAGAAAAAAAAGTTGTCTATAATAAAGTTTTCATATCCCTTCTCCTTCTCATCCCTCTTCCCTGCTAGCTTCTCAAATTCTCGCTGTGCTTCGTGCATTGGAGAATCTGCTCGCGCTCAGTGGTTTCGTCACTCTGACGGCTGGCGCTCCGGCAGCTCGACGCTCGGTTCCGGTTCCGGCCAAGGCCTGGTATCGCAGCAAACAGTCGGTTCTGGTCACAAACGCTCACCTTGGGATTCCTTGCCGTCTCTGCGCCAGGACAGCAGCTTGAATGATTCCGGTTATAAGAGCACACGTGCCGATTCCCTCGAGCAGCGGTGAGTTGATGTTTCTGCTTTCCGGGCGTGCTAAACAAATGTTCGATTCTTCTTCTCATCCCTTCGAAAACGGCAGCGCTGAATTTATAAGACAAGACAGCTTACGTTCGGACTACCTGAGTGATCGCGAATCGCGCTATGGCATCGTGCAGCAGGCTTCCATCGACAGCACCGATTCGCGCTTGTGCTACTTGACTTCCTCAGAGGTGAGTGCCAAAGATACTCTTGGTTTTTATTGATTTAATGTGCAAACTTAGCAATCGATTTGCGCCCTTTCGTGAGGTTATTTTAACGCGTTTGTTAATGAGATAATTAGAAGTCTTTAGAGTCAGTTAAAGTCAGTCAAACCGAATGAATTGAACACTTCTGTACATAATAATGAAGGTTTTTTGAACCATTAGAAGAACTCCATTTATCAAGTGGAAATGAAACGAAGCAAGTTAAATGGACTGGCAATAATGTTGTCTTCGCAGTAGTGATGAACAATTTTCCAGTTTTCCTTCTCTCTGCAGCACATTTACTGTCACACACACATTCCTCCCACATATACCAGCTCAATTTAACAGATTGCCAGGTACTCAAAACCGTTACAATTCGAATGAGGTCAAACACTTTACTCCACATCCTTCAATGTGTGAGTCCTTTCCCTCCTCATGCGGAAGAGAAGCAGAAGAATGTATGTTTGTGGATGGTGGAATTTTCATTTCACTTATTTGCTCACTCTGGTTTTAGTTAAATTTCCCTCTGTTTCTTTTGTCAATATTTGGTGAGATGACATTCGAATGAGAATCTCTGTGTGTCACTCGGTGTTGTCCTGGACTTTTTAAGGATGAGAGAATTTTTTCGTGGTTCGTTGAAGCTTTCTGGAGTAATTAAAAAGATGATAATGAAGACAATAACGAGATATTTAAGATAATAGAAAGGAAGGAAGTAAGGAAGGAGAAAATTTTGGGATGTATTTTCCGATACTCCACACTAGAAAGGGAGAGGAAGAGAGAGAGAGATAGATAGATAGATAGAGAGAGAGACAGAGAGGGAGCGGGAGATAAAGAAATTATGGAACCCAAGGAGTACAGAAGAAAATTACTTAAATAAAAGAGAAAAGTGGAAAAAAGCGTATGTAAGATAAAAAAGAAAAAATGATAAAAAACATAGAATGGTAGAGAAAGATAGTGAAAGCAAGATAGAAAGCGAAAGTGATTCTAAAGACTCGCTTCCTGCCAAGTTGTATACTATATACGAGCGACATCACATCCACACCAGTTCGGTGTGTTCAAGCGAAATAAAAAGCGACAGTGATACAAATATACTGAAACACCCTGTATGTGTGGAGAGCAGATCCACAGCTTTGCCTTAAATTTGTAGTTTTTTAAAAGTTTGTTGGCATTGTTGTTGTTCTTGTTTGAGTCTGTTCTTGTTTGAGGTAGATTTCAACTGGGTCAGCCGCACTAACAAAAACAACAAATACAACCACTATAAAAATATGGCATGGCAATCCTGCAAAGGATTACCGAAAAAAAAGAAACAGACAAATATAGAGAAACCCCACACATACTCATACATATGTACATGCGGGGCAAACGGGATGCTATGGTAAAAACAACGAGAACAACAACAACATAGGTAACTGTCTGCAATAAGCACTGACCTGCTTCGAACGGTAATTCTTGCTTGCGGTTCAACACTGCATTTTCCATATATCCTTATATTATCCTGTCTCTCACATTCATTAATCTTCTCTTTTTAATGGCCGACCCATGCAGCGTATTGGGGTTAAAGTGTTGACCGTTTTGGACTGTAATGTTGTTAGTCCATTTGTAAAAAATAAGGATGTCCCATTTTGCCCCAATATCCCACTTCGCCTCGGTATCCCACTTTGCCTCGGTATCTAACTTTACCTCAATATATCATGTTTCTTCAGCTTCTCCACGAAAAATCCCACTTTGCCGCAGTATCTTACTTTGTCTCATTATCCCAGTTTGCCTCAACAATGTACTTTATGTAACACTTGGATGTAAAATTTAAAAACTAGCTCTCTGCAAAACAATAGCGCTAAAATTATTGTATACTCATGTCATATATTGCCTTTAGTCCGTTTCCAAGGAATCTACGTAAATCAAATATCACTCAGTGTTTATATTGCATATCAGTATCAGGATCAGTCTTTAGATTGCATACTAGAGCCTTCTCACCCTCTAAATACCTTCGAGTTCTAGGCCCAGCCTATACCAACTTTGAAGCTTTTAAATTTTCCGAGGAAATTCTTTTGTTAACTAGCTTGTGTATCCTCGTATGCTCTTTTGTTTTGCTTCCCCCATCTGTCCTGTCCAGCATTCACCTCAACTGATCCTCGTACAAAATTAGTTTCGTGTTACTTTTACCAGGATTCCTGTGGTTCTTAGGGTTTTTAGCGTTTTCACCGCATCCTTGTTGTGTGTGGCTGACACGATTAGCCTTGCAGCCCCTTTTGCTACATACAGAGTTGGCGCCAAAGCAAAAAAGGACATTCGTACACATGCAAAACACATGTCTACGCACGCTTTACACGCAAACTTGTAAAACATGCATGAGTGAAATATGTATGTAAAAATATTTTTCAAAATGTCTTGTATACTGTTTTACCGACAAAGCAATGCAGCTTGATGCGGAGGAATGTAAGTTTAAATTTTTGATTTCCTTTTATTTTTCTTATCGTCAACGTAGTTGCTGAAGCTTTTCAAAAGCATCTTTCAAAGCTTTTTTCACAAAGCATGACAACCGCCTCTCGTAAAGAGAGAGGAATAACGGGTCTAGAATTAAAAGTCTTTCTGTGGATAACGCTCAACCTGGAATCCCCAGCTCGTAGTATTACCAGCCTAAAATTTTATATCTTCGCTAATTTAGAATTTAAGATAGGGAATTTAATATTAAGATGAAATTATTAAAAATTTATATAAGCTTTGCTCGCTTTTGTCTGGGATACTTCAATAAGTTCTCCTAAGTCTCGAATAGCTTGTGGTTTTTTCAAATTTTGGCAAGCCTTAAAAAACCCAAAAAAATGAATTATAGAGTTTCGAAATATTACGAAAATGTTTAATTTATTTCATTAAAAGTCGATGAGGCCCATCAAGGAGGTCTTTATAAAAAAACTATTACTTTCATAGGGTTTTTCCGTTTCGCTAAGTACCGTTGAGTTTCGTAAAGTTCCGATAGATTATAGTTCCTGAAAGCGAGCTTAAATCGCCACGTTTCTTAGAATCGCGATAGGTTTCATTAAGTTTTTATTAAACCATGTTAGACTTTCCTTCCTGTCCTGACTGACTTCCCAGAGACTCTTAAACTTTTCCTTGCGCTTTTCTCCTTTACCTTTATCCTTTTTTCTTTCTTCTTCTTTGTTTACATTGTGTTCTGACATCACTAAAATTTTCCAATAACTATCTTTTGGTGTTCTTTGGCATCCTAGTTGCTGCAATTGCTAATGCAAGCGACTATTCGACTCGGTTCCATTGTTACACTAACACAAAAATTATTCCCGTCACTTCATTCCTCTCCTCTGCCCTCCGCAGCGTCATTCCAATTTTTCTTCTGTTCCTTCCAGTGACAACGTCCGCCAAGGATTCTTGATGCAAGCAGCGTATTACATCCAACAACTGCACTCTCTCAAAGAGAGTGTCAAAGTTCTTGAGAGAGAGAGAGAGAGAGAGAGAGTAGCATTAATAACAGAGACATAGAGAGCTTTTTGTAAAAGCTCTTCCTCTACACAAATGCTAATATTAGGAGGTCTGATTCTGTTTTCATGAACACAAACTTTTATAACATCTCGAAAGCTTTTAAAGCTGTTTGCTCTCTCTTTGAGAGAATTAGGTTCCCTCCCTTCCTCTCACTCTCTCTCTCTCTCACACTCCCTCTCCCTCTCTCTCTCTCCCTCTCTCGCTCTCCTTTCTTGAATTGCTTCCATTTCTTTTCATCTGCGTTTTAAACTCCATCTGCTTGCTGCACATCCGCCAGCTTTCATCGGCGAAAGCTCGACGCTTTTGTCACTCTGCAACACGCGTTCCGCGGATGCCTAGTGTTGCACCAGCGTCCACGTCGTCGTCGTGACTCGATAACATTTTTCGTCGTCTGTACAAAACGCAAGAGGAAAAACGGAGAGAAACGGACAAAAACGCGAAAAGAGCAACAAGAAGATAAAGGAAAAAAGAAAATTAACTGGATCTGGAGTACGTTATATTGCAATTCCAACGGGAGTATCCATGTGTGTGTGTGTACGCGCGCCTGAGTGTTAACGTGTGCGCGTGCATGTGTGTGTGTGTGTGTGTTTTTATGTGTGCGTGCCTAGTTGTGCTAAAATCACATACTTCGTCCTTGGCGAAAGATTAATATATAATTTAATGGATTTAAAAGGACTTTGCAAACTTGCTCCGATTATTAATTTCGGTGTTGTTGCTGCTTTTGCGTGTTTCAAAGCGATGCAGGTTGTTCCAATTTAGCAGCAGTGAACCGACTGCTTGGTGTTGTTGTCGCTGTTGTGTCAACCTGGGGTTGGCAAATGAAGTCCTTGCAACTAGACATTTTTAACTCGTTGCTACAATTAAAGAACCGAACTCTGTGCGCCGTGTTCGTCCTCGAAGCAATGAAACAAGGTTACTGCAGCCGCAGATGCCTCTGCAGCTTGCACTCGTCCTCCTTCTCCTGCTCCTCTTCCTCCTCCTGCTCCTGCTCCTGCTCCTCTACCTCCTTTAACTCATCTTTGTAGTAGTGGTGACGCGTCTGCCCTGCCCAACCGTTCGTCCTTTCTTTGTTTTCTTGCAGCTTCCCTCTCCCCATGTTGCTGCTGCTGCTTCTCACGGTTGTCATCTGCGATGTTTTTGCTGTTAGTTGCAGTTGCTGTAAATGTTGCTGGTTTTGTTATCACTTTTCATTGTTCTTGTGTTCGCTGTTTTCACTTTTTTGTACTCTCTTGCATTATGTATGCATTTTTATTCCTTTCTGTTTCCTTACGGTAGCACTCACCCTCCTCCTCCACCTCATTCTCCTCCTCCTCCTCCTCCTCTTTCTACTCCTTTCTCTCTTTTTCCTTTCTTTTTCGTCTACTTTTAATAAATTAAAAATGCTGCAAGCAAAATTTACTGCAATTTTTATTGTTGTTACAGCTTAATTTGTGCATTAGAAAAAAAGCACCGCAAAAAGCTCTGCATAGAAATGGAAAAAGAATACCGCTGTGCATAACATGTGGCAAAAATATAAATAAACATCGCTCAACACAACACAGGCTGCGATTACACGTTCAGCGACTGACAGCAACTCGGCACATGCGGTTGTCTATTTTTGTGGCGTCTTGTTTGCATCCGTTCTTTGCTTTTATGTGTTGTTGTTGTTGTTTTTTTTTGTTGTTGCTTGAACGTGTTTATTAAGCTGGCAACGCTTTTTTAATAAATCCGCGAGTTTGTTGTGTGGTTTTAATTGTGTGGTGAAGAGTAAGATTGAGTAGGTGAATGTGTAAGTATGTGTGTGTATGCGTGTGTGGCTGTGTGTGAGTGTAAAGTTGTATGTGTGTGCAATTTTTGCAGTTCCATCTTCAGTGTGTATTCAATGCATTTTAAAGGAGACGACAATTGAATACAACGGGACGTATTAGTGACATTTAATTCACATTGAAATAGAAACCGAGATTTTTCGCGATTAAATTAAAATTAAAGAAACAAATTTGCTTATCTCCTACACAATGCCACGCCCACTTAAATAAAACAAAGGCTTCAAATCGTGCAAATGCAAAATATTTCCACGGAAAACCTCAACGACAGACACAATTTTAACTGCGACCAAATAAAGTTTCGCTACATTTCACTGGAATCCCTTTCCCCACAGAATTCTGTTATTCGCCCACACACACACACAAGCAGAACACGCTTGCACACGCATACACAGGACTTACATTGAAAGCGCGTCGTACACAAATATAATTAAACACTCATCGCTCAGCGCGAAATGCAAATGTTTGGATTCCCAAATTGATTTGATGCATGTGCAGGCGCGCGCGTTCGTCAGCTGTCACACCGAATCCTAGCACACGGGATGCAAGTGCCAGAGTTTGCAGTGAGTGGGTGCTCACGGATTTGAAAACCACTGCACTCTCCTCTCCACTTCTTCAAGCGCTGAATTTCCAATTCAATTCATCGAAGTTTTAAGCAAAACGATTTAAAATCATTGACAACTGATTTAGTTGAATTTAGAGCAGCTGAGTTAGCATTTTTCTCCTTAAACGCTTCACTGAACCCGCTTAACGAAACTTATCGATATATTAAGAAAGTTTTAGATCGACTTCTGCATCTTTTTTTCTCGCTTTTCGCTTGAAATGGTTGCAATAAGCAATCGTTAAAGTTTGCCGTTCAATTTTGCTTCATTGCACACACTTGCACGGTTAAATACTTGTGAAATATGCGCGCCTGTGTGTGAGTGTGTGTGTGTGTGTGTGTACGCGTGCATGCTTATATGCGTGATTGTAGTGCATGAGTGGAGTGCATTTCGTGGCACTCCGTCAGACAGACAGAGGCTGACATCTGTTGGGGCCGCACATGCTGCCAGAGCACACGCTGCAGTGTTTTGCTGTTGTTGGTGCTTCTTGTTGTGTCTGTTCAAACCTGAAGCGATCGATTCTGCTATGCGGCTGCACGCACACAGACACACCTTCTAACACTCTGCCTTCATTTCGAGTTTTTCGCCCGTTTATTAGTTTTATTAGTTCTGATCATTCTCGGCCCGCTTTGAGTTCGAGCATCATTTAGATTCGCATTTTATTATTATTTTCAACTACAATTTTTTTTACCGGGCTGAAGAAATTGTTTGTTTCAAAAACGAATCTATTCTCTGCATTATATGTTGCGTTTTTCTAAAGTAACTTTTTTCCCTAAATGCATGTGTAAAAAATTTACAACTTAATTGTAAGTTTAAACATTATTAAAATTAGTCATTAAAATGACTAACGAAAACAAAACCGAAATATGTAAATTTGTATACATTTTTATCAATTTTGATATCGGGTTTGAAAGGACACAAAATCCATGATAAATATTTACAAGCGCAATAAAATTCTTTTAATGTCACAAACCGCATAATTTTCCCATCAAACAACATGCATTCCCTGCATAAAATAAAGTTGCAGAAATATCGACCTCTTCTAAACTAACTAATAAACATCCACACATATACAAACACACACATGTACACGCAGCCACACACACGCACTACACAGACTTATGAACAAATTTCATCAGACGCCTAAATGATGTTTTTGCAGTTAAATGGAGAAAATTTAGCACAAAACTATAAAATCTAGAAAGAGCTGCAGCAATAAATAAAATTACTAAACTAACGAAAAATAAAGAAAAATAATAGCAACAACAACAACTGCGATAGAAACTGAACTGGTAGTATAATAAAATCAATAGAAATTATTACTTGCCGTCCGTATAATGAAAAAATTAAAAATGCACAAAATACAATCAAAAATTTTAGTCACTATTTCCCAATCTATCAGGAAATTTCATAAATTTCATTCATGCTAAAAACTAACTTAAAATACCTTCAAATGACTTAAAATCCCTTCAAATACTTTAAAAATCCCTTAGGATACCTTAAAATCCCTTAAAACAACTGAAAATATTATAAAATTCCTTAAACTAACCTTCAAATGAAATTAAAGTAACTTAATATATCTTAAAATAATTTAAAATACGTTGAAATATCCTAAAGTACCTTAAAATAACTTGGAATACCTTAAAAACCTTGGAATACCTTGAAATCCCTTAGAAAACCTTAAAATCCCTTAGCGTACTTCAAAACCTCAAAACAACCCAAATGTTTTCATAATCAGTGAAAAGGAAAGCCTATTAGAAAGCCGATTTCATTCGACCGCCACTAAAATCAATAGAAATACTGAGCAGGTAGTGATTGTCCTGGGTTTCAGTATCGGCTGCTTCGTGTACCGCTGAACGTAAGTAAAAGCAAATCTACGATTGTGACGAGTGACAGCTGCCCTCAAGGGCTGCTAAGTTCAGTTGCAGGAATGGATGCCTTAAATATTGAATTGCTTATTGTAGGCTTATTAGTAAATATTAAACTAATTAAAATGCTTCAAAACGAAAACATCCATCATAAATGGAATTGAGAAAAGTAGGGGGGGAAAATAACTAAGAAGCAATTTAATTTTACTTAAATTTATAGTTTTGGCTTGAATTACTTTACTTGGTTCAGTCATCTTCAGCCGAAATTAAGTTAACTTACTTTGCTTGAAGTTTTTTATTTATTTTGTGACAGTTCATGAAATTTTAAAGGAAAAAAATAAATTTTTAACACATTCAGAGTGCTGACTACATCTTCACTCGATGACGATGACGATAACGACGACGACGGCGACGGCGACGGCAAGGACTTTATTTTGCCTCACCTCACACCTCACACTTCACAATCATTGAAACGTAAAACGGAAACGTATGAAATGAAACAAAATGAGGACGCAACTAGTATGGAGACGCTGACTGACGACTGCGAAATGTTAGCTTATAATTAGGAAGCTCTGGCTGACACGACGTCAGTTAGGGCGACGAACCGACAGATAACCACTTAACTAGTTAGCTAGTCACTCAGCCAGTTAACAGGCTCGTTAAGAGGGGGGAAAAGGAAGGAAGTACGGAAGAAAGAAAAATCTGTGGTAAAAAGGAGGAAACTCAGTTGGTCTGAATGCTGAGAGGAAGAGAGGGAGAGAGAGAGCAATAATGGTAGAGGGTGAAGTGAGGGCTGAAGGGGAAGGTGAGAGTCCAGTTGATAATCTCAGCAATCGCTGCCATCATTGTGTCGTCGCTCCTGCGTTGCAGTGGGCAGCAATCAACGTCGGGCGAGCGCATCCCACTCGTTACTGATGTTGTTGTGGTTGTTGTGGTTGTTAGTGTCGTTGTGATGGTGGTTGTTGTTATTCGCAGCTTTCCCGCCCTCGTATTTTGCGTGCAAATCTCGTATCTTCTGAAATTGCAAAGCGTGGAAAAGTTTTCAATTTTGCGTCCTGAAAGTTGTGTTAGTTGACGACATCTCTGCGGTTGGCTTCGAAGTGTTGCACCCTCAACACGAACCGTTTAAAAGTGTTGGTTGCCAGCGACACTTCCTGGCACAGAGCTCGATTGTGTGAAATAAAGTGGAGGAAAGTGTTTAATTTCGGTCGAAACTTCAAAGTGTGCATCCATTCAAAGTTAAACTGAAGGAAAAGGCAGAAAACGCGAATGAAAAGAAGGCGAAATTGCATGAAATTGTGAATCTTTGCAAAGGGAAATCAAGATTTACTTCTAAAGCACTTCGTAAGCAGTGGAAAATTACTGAATTTCGATTGATTTTCACTTGATTAAAAAAGTTTTAAACTAACTGAACAACACGGCGTATGAGAAACTTTTTTGTCTGCTAAATAAAATTAAATATGAGAAAATCTAAATTAAATAATTGCAATTAAAATAACATTAACTGCATGAATTGCTTTAAAAATTGCACTTCCTACGTTAAACATTATGGAATATCAAAAATATCATTGTTCTCAAAGTATCAAAAAAATCAAAGTTCTCTAATTAGAATTTTATTAGAACTTTTCTCGCGGCAAAAACAACGTTAATTACAACACCTCGACTGCCTGAGTCGCCATCAAACTATGCGATTCTTGACATTAATAATTAAATAGTTTCAAAAGTTTATTTAAATCTCTCAAAGCTACTGAGCTGCACACAGCACAATAAATTAGCAGCAGCCATTCCAGCAAGCAACCCACAACAAATTATGTTGAAAGTTTCGCGAACTTTTTCAACGTTTACGTTTTAATAGAAAAAAGCTTACAAGTGGAAAAGACTTAGTAAATGAAGAAGAAGAAGAAGAAGAGGAGTGCAGAAAAGTTGTGAAATAAGAGAAGAGAAATAAAAGAAGAAAACGGAAAGAGTTGCTGAAAATTAAATGAAGAAGAAACAGCAAAATGAAATGACGGAAGAACAGATGTGTAAGCAATACAAAAAATAAAAAATTGTGATCAACTGCTTTCGTGCCAGTAATGAAAACACAAATTTTATCATTTTTCATTCGTTTTAACTACTCCTCAGTTTTTCGTGGACTTAATTAACAGCGAAAGGACAGCTAGAAGCAGCTGTTCTTGTTAGCGAACTACTTTGTATACGTGGGCCAATTAAGTAGCCAAACAGTGGCAGCAGCAGCGGCAGCCAAAGCTGAAGCGGCTCTCGGAGAGGACAGCGTGAGTGTGCAGCAACCAGCATCAGCAGCAACGCCGATCTCTTCAGCATCAACGGCCAAAGCAACAGCAACAGCAATAACATCAGCAACAACAATAGCAACAACAACAACAGCAACAGCTTAATTTCACTCGCTCTCGTAAAAATATCCACTGATGCTGCTGGATGGAAATTTGATAGCAGCGAGCCGCTATTTCGCTGCAAAACGAACGCAAACACACACTGAAACACGAACGGGCGAACGTGGAATGGAGTAAAGTAGGGCAGTTGAATGGTTTCTGCGAGAGGAGAGAGGAAGAGATTTTCGTATTTTATGACTAGAGAAAAACACATAGAAACGCCGCATGTCATACATACTGACACATTTACGTGAGTCGTGGTTTGTGTCACGTAACACGAAATCAGCTCTCTTCGCCACTCGTGGGCGAAAGAATTCTTCTGAAAGCAACCACGAATTTGCTGAACTCAAATTCTTGGTTCATTTTTCGCGAAATTTGGTGATTTGAAGGTTGAAGAACGTGAGGAATGAAATCAACAACTGTAACTTAATGCAAAATTAATTCTAAGAGAGCAACGCACTCAACAAAGAAGCATGAACTCAATTAAAACATTAAATCATTGAAAAAATTTAATCAATTAAAAATGTAACGCATTAAAAATCAACTCAGTGAAGTTTGAATTCTTTGAAGAATGAATTAAACTCAACTAAGATTGAGCGCGTCGAACTAAGAATGAACTCAAGAAATGGAAACAAAAAATGAACTCAGTAAAACTCAATAAAAAATTAATCCAGTAAATAATGAATTCAGTGAATAATCCAGTAAATAATGAATCCCGTACAGAATGCATTCAGTAAGGAATGAATTTAGTGAATAATGAATTCAGCAAAGAATAATCTCAGCAAGGAATGAATTTTGTGAATAATGGAATGTATTCAGTAATTAATGAATTCGGAAAAAATGAATTCAGTAAATAACGTATTCAGTAAATAATGAATTTAGTAAATAATGGATTCGGTAAGCAATGGATTCGGTAAAGAATGGATTGAGTAAAGATCGACTTCAGCTGTTCAACCCATTTCAACTAATTTTCTTTGTTTTCATTCAATCCATCGCTTTTCAAACAAAGAACACAAACATTTCCTCACGAAGCTGTTATCTCTCGAATTTCACGTCCCTGATTTAGTCAACAGAAGAAGCAGATCATTAACTGGAAAATTTCTGGATGTGTTTAAAGACGAGTTTGAGTTCGAGATAAAAACAGAAGTAAACGAACGAAAACACAATGGAGAATAAGAAGGAAAGAGGATTACTTAAACATCCTGTCACAACTGTTTGAGACACGAAGCGTCTCTAATGAGCTAGCTACGAAAATATTTATACACGCGCGAGTGCTTCAGAGTTTGTTTGCTCATATTTTTAGGCGCTCAAAAGGCCTGAGACGGCATTTTGTTGTTTTATTACAGGTGACTGGAATGACACACACACTGTCGCACGAAAAGTAGCGGGGTGAGTGTGTGTGTGTGTGTGTGTGCAGCACACGCTTGTTGATGTTTACTCATCCACTCTACTCACTGCTTCAGCGAGTCATGTGAGCCCCAGTTGAGACTCACGTTTTTCTCACTTCCTGCCACTTGAAAAATGTGGCGTTTTTTATTGTTTATTCCCTTTCTCCTCTCGTGCCTTTTTAATGCTAATTCTAAATGCGGAAGTTAAACAAAAACTAACGACAGCGACTGCATCTTTTATTGTTGCCTGAAGTACGTCCTTGAGGAAGCTAGAGGTTGTTGTTGTTGTTGCTCTCCCATTCAGCGGCGCCCTTTTGCTTCACCCGCACGCCATTTTTGTGTAGAGTTGCGTGCTCTTTAAGCGCTTGTTAGGTGCTTCACGTTACCACAGACGTTGTCTTGGGTCAGGCTTGGATTTTACCTTGTCGCTGTTGTTGTTGTTGATGTCATAGTTGTTGTTGTTGTTGTTGTTGTTGTTGTTGTTGTGAGAGATTTTTAGAGATGTAGCTTGTTTTTCTTCGCTACACGAGGAGTTTTTCTTGCTTATAAAATTTATTCATGACCGCATTTTGCGTCATATTTTGTAATACAATTTTGTCCCTCTCTCTCTCTCTCTCTCTCTTTCTCTCTCTCTTCTCTTCTCTTTCGATATCTATTTTTTTAAATTTTTCGTATCTCGTTTGTATAACAAAATTTAACGATGCATCACAAATTCTTTGTGAGCCTGTTGACAACAACTCAACACACACAGGATGTCCTGCAGCTACACATCTCGGTTTTCACACTCTGTGCTTTTATTGTCAATATTGGGCGCTAGTTTTCGTATATTATTTGCGCTTTCTATGGCTGGTTTTTCTCTCTCTTACTCCCGATGGTGCTGCTGCTCCTGCCGCTCCTTTTTGCACCATCTTAATGTTGTACAGTTAGTTGGTTTCGTTTTCCGAACCAGACGAAGGCTCGACACCACTTCGAAACACGCATTCACTTTCGACGTCTTCTTTCGCTTCCTGTTGCTCTCGCATGTGTGCGTGTGTTTCTGTGACGTTGTACAGATTGTTGACTGTATGCAGCCTTAAATATTAGAAAAAGCCAACATTTGCATTGTTGAGTGTTAAACTTTTTTGTCTGTCAGTGCATTGAATAAAGGATTTCTGGCTTTCCCTTCATTCCTTCCTCAATCTCTGCTTTAACTGCCTTGCTATTATTTTTCTCTTACATCTTCTATTTCAACACATTTTCCCTCTCATTTTAATTGACAACCCCAAGGTCACTCATATTAAAAGTTACAAGCCTACCACGGAATCCTTTCGTAGGATTTCGACTGTATAAATATTTTGCCAGAAGAATGAGAGTTAAGCTCTTTATAGTCTCTCAGTTCAGCTTGCTACTGCAGTTTATTGTTAAATGCTATTCCAGCTGTCAAAATTTATCACTTCTCTGTTGCCTCCATCACTCACTTCCTTCCCATGGAGAGAGTGGATCTCTCGGTTCCCCTCCTCCGGCCTTTCAAAGCATCGCATTTAAGCGCGCCAAAGTATCAACAAAAGCTGCCGCATTCCAATCTCGTTGCATGACGAAATGTTATTTAATTAAAATGTTTTTCGCTCACAACAAAAACTCGCCGAGTTCGTTCTTATTTCACACACACATACACACTCGTACATTTTTCCGCAGCCACTGACTGCTGGCAAACAAGCTGACTGAGTGGTGACTGTG
Source organism: Sicus ferrugineus (assembly GCA_922984085.1). Lineage (NCBI taxonomy): Eukaryota > Metazoa > Arthropoda > Insecta > Diptera > Conopidae > Sicus > Sicus ferrugineus. Next base: position 34,407,479 of record OV277350.1, on the reverse strand, counting down.
TGACTGTTTGAGCAGACTGCACGCCACGCTTTGTGCACAAAATTCTCACTCGCAGAGAACACCATGCGGCACAGTTTGCCCTCGTGGCCTGCAGCAGTTGCAACACCAACAACAACAGCAACAGCAACAGCAGCAAAAATGGGCCATTGACTTCAGTTGAAATGATTTTTAGTAGTTTGACGTGTGCCGTTTGCTGAATTTGAAGCTTTAATGGGAGAGCATCCCACGTGGACACCTTCTTGCTCTTCCTCTCCCGCTTTGTCATTCTCACTCTCTCTCTCTCTCTCTCTCTCTCTCTCTCTCTCTCTCTCTCTCTCTTTCTCTCTCTCTTTCTCTCTCCCTTTTCTTTCGTTGTGGTGCTCATTTGTAGCTCAATCGCACATTCCCAACTTCTACTGAATTTAAACCAAATGAAACACAGCGATGATTCCTCCACTATTTCGCGGAGTTCGCTGCACATCAGTGATTTATTAACACTTCGAGGATAGCAAGGATGTGATAGAAGCCTATTTTCGGCAGCCACTCATGGATAATAAAATTGCCATCGATGAGTAACTGAAACTCCCACACACTCTCTCTCTCTCTCTCTCTCTCTCTCTCTCTCGCTCTCTCTCTCTCTATCCCTCCCTCTCTCTCTCTCTCTCTCTCTCTCTCTCTCTATCCCTCTCTTTGCACCTCGATGTTTCTGTTGTTCGATTTAAAACCAAAAACAAAATAAGTTATGCAGGATGCTTAAGTGGTTGTCAGGGTATGTAACACTTGCGTGTATGTGTGCTGTCCGATTTATCTCGGGGTGACATTCAAGCTGGAACATTTGCAGCGGTTTTGATTTCGCATTTTTTTGATCAAAATTTGATTTTTATTGATGCTTCAGTACGATTTCTCTGCTACTTCTGTCGATACCGTTAAGCAAGTGAACTACCAACGAACACATACGCATAAAGCGACCTCTTTCTTCACAACAATAAGATGAAAGCTTTCCAAAAAGTTCAGTTATTGATTAATTGAGCTCAAAAAGCTGCTGTCAAAGTTGAAAAGTTCTTATAACTGCATTATGAGGAAGGAATTTACTTCGCAGTTGTTATATAAATTGTTATATTTCCAGAAATCAAATCACACTTTAGTACCTCGTGGTAGCTTTTGGTCTTATATGAGTCGTGCTTTTTAGAGCTTTTCGAAAAAGTTTAATAATCTGTAAAGTCGTGGCAAGATTTTAGTAGTCTATAAAGTTTCGTCTAAGTAAACTTTAAGCTCCTTACTATGTGTAGAATACCTTGCTTTTCTTGAAAGCTTCAAAAGCTTTAAATTTTCCGGCAGTTGGCGCTTTACAGGTTTCTGGTTTAAATGAGAATGCTACTTTCTCTAACAGTTTAGAAGCCACAGGAAGTAAAATCAACGAGATTTAATGACAGTAACTTCTACAGGGAAGAATTTTAGGGATTTTAGAACTAAAATCCTAAATTTTAAATTAATCTGTGGTTTAATTTAAAAACTGTAGTATATCTTAAATCCTTCAAATTCCAAATAAGAAATCTCAAGACTTGTTGCTATTTGCAAGTATAAATTAGGTGAAACTAACTAACTTTTGATTTATTTTCTTTCCGTTTCAGGTAAGTGTTGATTATGCAAATTTTAACGATTGACTTCATTACGTGGTGAGTAAAAATGACTACATATATGAAAAGTTTATTGTTATTGAATAGAAAATAACACAATCTTGTATACAATTTTAATCCTTGACCTGTATAGAATTTTAATCCTTGCGTTGTAATTGTTGCTTGCTTAGTTCTCGACACTCAAAACCTACAAAGGACATTTGAAAATAAATCTTTGACGTTATGATGGTCGAAGATGAAAAGGAAAAGCAGGACATGAAAAATGTCGGCTTATGAATAATATTTTCAATTTAATTTATTGGATTTTTTCCGCAACGGACAAAATAAAGTAGCAGCTGCAAAGAACAACAACAAAAGGTAGACCGCAATTAATTTGGGTTCAAGGAATGAAGCCTTTAACGGGAAATTGAGCGAACAATAAAATGATTGGGGGGAAAAGCATGACCTCAATGGAATCCACAACAACAACAACAATAAGGTTTTTAATTTTCTGAGGTCAATCGAACTGAAGTCCAGAGACGCTTAGCTTGCTGAACGTAAACTGGGCCTCGCACAGAGGTCATGTCCTGTATTATCCTGGTGTGTAACTGACTGGCATGTTGTTCGCCGGAGTTTGATGGAGGTTATAAGCCGGAGTTTAAGAGGAGGCTAAGAATGGGTTGCCATAGAGATTCAGTGAATTTAAAAAGCATATCATGGCGCCATTTCTTTCTCTCCGCTTTCAGATTTCCTTCGTAGCTTTTGAGAGTTCAACACAAGCAGCAACGATGGCAGCAAAATTAACAAAAGAAGCAATTCAGAATTCCCAACAGTAGGTAAAAAAGTCGATTTCTTCGGTGTAAAAGAAAGAACGAAGGACTTTCGTCTCCTTTGTAACTTCCGAGACTTGTAAATTCCTGATTCCTCTGAAGACATTAAAAGTTGATGGCTGAAAGGATGTAATGAAAAATGGAATTTAATTTGCTTCTGGCACTATTAAACTTGAAAAGTGCCTCTCTTCTCTTTCTCCACCCGTCGCTCTTTTGCTTCTGGTTAATTTTCGCCTTCATCCGCTCTGTTCTGGACACTTGAATTGACTTTTTACTCTTTACAGCTAACACACAAATTTTAAACTGCGCTTTACGAGTTTTTGCGCCTTGTTGCGTCTGCAACAATTATTCGTGTTCTTTGCTTCTTTGATTTCATACCACTTTTATTTGAACTTGTGATTGTTTTATCCGATTTTAGATTGAAGTGTAGGTCTATTTTTGGTCACATCGCTCAACTCAACAATTTTCACCTCTCAGTTTGACCTTTAAATTTATGACGTCATGAGACATGCAAACATTAATCTGTGTGATTTTGTGGCTGTGTTCTGAGGTTTACATTTTCACGCTCCGGAATTTCTGAGGTTCTGAGGTTTACATTTTCACGCTCCCAAAATTAATCCGGAATTTTAGTACTTCACTGGCCGACGGACGTCATTAATCAGTGTTGAGTGTGTGCAATTCGGTTATAATTGCATACATTTAGGCGCTTCGTTGTTTGCCGCAGATGTTAATGTATTTGCGGAGGTGTTCGATGTTCGATGGCATGCAATTGTGGTCAAGTGTGCTGGCAGGAAGTGGAGGAGGAGGAGGAGCTGTTGATAATGAGGTCGAATATTTAACAATTATAAGTTTGTAGTTATTTCTGATTCAACAAGTATTTGAAATTCTTCCTTTTAGGCGCCGAAAAATTTGCCAAATTTGCAACAAACGACACTAAGCTGCATTTACGCATTCAATATTCGTGATCGCACTTACCGTTCGCATCAAATATTCATGCCGCGTTCATATTATTATCCTTGTTGCTGTCGGTGTCAACATCATCGTCGCTCTCGACAAGTTGCTGCCATCCAATATCGTGCAGTTGCAACTGCTTTGGCTGCTTATTTGTGCCTGCAAGCAGGTACCTGCGGCATCTGGACCGACAACCGTCTGTCAGCGAGCGGCAGCCGTCACACCAACAGCTGTGTGTGGTAAATGCAACTCTTGCAACTTCAATTTATTGCAGTTGTTGTTGCTGATGGTGTTATTGCTGCAGCTGTTAAAATTGCTGTCCTGTTGCTGTTGCTTTTGCTGCTTCTACACAATTTGCTGTTTCTATATAAACATCATGTAACTCTACTTCCTGTCTTGCGTTGTCGCTTCCATCTTCCGCTGTTTCTGTCGCTTTATTAGCAAGTCAAATATCGGCCGCAGCAAACGCAATTCGCTCAGGACACGATTTCAGAGCAGAACAGAAGACGAATCGTTGCCGAGCAGCTCGGTTGCCTGGCGAGGACTCTAAATATTCTAAATCGGTTGGCAAGGCCCCATTCATCTTCCATCCTTGCCATCTTCTCATGTTCCCATCATCTTCTCTGATGTAACAATGTAATTTTGTCATTCCATTCGCACGTAATGCCATTTCTTTCATTCCCACTCGACGCCTCTCAACGCCGGGTGAGCTCATTACATTTGATTTCATTACGTTGCGTGAGTACAAAATATTCAAACGAATACTTTTGTGATGGACGGATAGAGAGCAGCATACAAAGTAGATGTCCGGGTTGACTGATGCTGTTGCTGTTGCTGTTGTTGTTTCAGCAGTTGTATTATAAGCTGGCGAAACGTGCCGTTTTGGTAACGAGCTGCAAGCACTTTATGGCCACGAGAACGAAAACGTTTTACAGCAGCATCATTTTATGACTCTCTCACTCAGTTATTCCGTCTCTCCTGCTGCTGCTTCTGTGTCGACACTGACTCAAGTGTTGCACGCCGAATTTACAATCAAAAAATGGTTGCTTTGACTGCCTCAACAGAGCACGATATGCATGCGGTTACTTGAACATGATGATTTTATTGGCTATCGAAGAATGAGGGTCAGAACGTGACCGCATTGAAAAGAGATCGAGTTCTTTTGCGCTTTCCTTCTTCCGGAGGCTAAAACTTGGATTGAAAGTTCAAAGTTTTCAAGGCGGCGAACGAAGTCAAATGAAAGGAGAGAGAATCGCTGCTTCATTGGCTAAAACTTGGATTGAAAGTTCAAAGTTTTCAAGGCGGCGAACGAAGTCAAATGAAAGGAGAGAGAATCGCTGCTTCATTGAATGCATTCTGACTGCAGAAAATCAATCAACGTTCACGTTTTGCTATTTCTTGGAAGGATAATCTAGGTTGGATGTGAATGAAACACGAGACTGACCAGCTGCACTTCCTCCCTCCTCCCCACTTACACTCCTCAGTTGCGCTTGTTTTAGTAGGAACCATCAGATTTCAATTCATCATTAAGAGTTTACGCGCGCATTCATTCAGGTATTAATTTTCATTGCATTCATTCATCTTTTCACTCATTTAGGAATGAATTAATTCAGTCATTCGTTCATCCATTTAATAGCCTTTCCATTCCATCATTAGTTCGTTCAATGAATTATTTAATCTTTCTTGAGTTCATTCTCTTAATCATTGACTCACATATAGATATTCATTCATTCATTCATTCTTTCAAGCATTCATTCCTTCATTCCTGCATTCATTCATTCATTCCTTCATTCATTCCTTCATTCATTCATTCATTGAAACAATCATTTATTTTTTCAATACTTCATTCATTCATTCCATCCTTCATTCATTCGTTTATTCCTCCATTCTTTCATCCTTCATTTCGTCATTATTTCATTCATTCATTCATTTATGCCTTTATTAATTCCTTCATTCATCCGTTCATTCATTCATTGAATCATTCATTCAATTCTTTAATCCTTATTTATTCATTCGTTCATTCATTCATTCCTTCACACCACAGTCCATCATTTCTTAATTCCTTCATTCCATCATTCCTTCATTTCCTCATTCCTTCATTCCTCCATTCCTCCATTCCTTCAATCATTCATTCATTGTAACGACTGATCCACTTATTAACCGAATTCTAAGTCAGCATTTTTACGTTCCAAAAGTCCTTGAGGTCCTGATGCCCGCATCCTGAACTGAGCTCAGCTGAGTTGAGCTGACGTCATTTTATTGCAACGTAACGTGAACGTATCGTAAACTATACGATGGCATTTTGAGGATTTTGTGGTTTTATGATTTCATGCTTGTTGATCTGAACTGAACAGCTTGTGTTGTTGTTGTTGTTTCCTGTTCCATTGTCGGCCGTCGCTGTTGCTGTTGTGTTGTGTTTTGTTGCATGTTGCATGTTGCACAACAGCATCGCATGCCGAGAGTTCGTTTCATCTGCACGCCTCGCAGACCACAAGATGAAAAAATGCAATTAGAACTTGACAACCGGTGGCAGCAGCAACCGTCACCCATCAGCCGTCACACAGTCATCGGAAGGGAGACGAACGTGCGGCGCCAGAAACACGCAGGACGGTCGAGCGATGAAAACAATGTTGCCGGCAGCAATAAAAACACGCATGACTGCCGCGAACACAGTGTGTTTCACGTTTCTGTTGCTAATAATCGTGATGTTGCTGATGTTTGTGTTGTTGCTGATGTTGGTGTTGTTTGTGTTGTTGTTGGATCGCAGTGGCGCAGTGCGACGCTTGCACGCTGGCTGTGGTTGACTGATTGTTGGCTTCGTCGAGCCGCTTCAAGTGAAAATGCGTTTGTTGTGTTTTGTGGTCAAGTGTTTCGCTCTCGAAGATCTACTGAGTTGCAGCAGCAGCATCAGCAGCGGAATGTCAGAAATGCCATCGTCCTCGATTCGCAACGCATGCAAGCGTGAGTGGCAGCAAAGCAGACGGACGGCGACGAATAGAAAGCTAAACCAACCAACAAACGGAGACGCAGAATTGTACAGTCAGACGAAAAAGTATGCGAAAACCCTCACCGCCCGAGATTCAGTTTGTTTTCGTTCCACTTCCGAAATCCTGCCGGAAGCCGCTTAACATGTGTGAGCCGGCGGCTTCGAGTTGGCAGGCTGCCGCCGCGTCAGGTATTTTCATTGCGAGCAGATTTCGAGGTTCTCCGGCTTAATGGAAATTCGCAGTAGGCCGCAGCTGTGTGAACGTGCGGCTTTTTCATTATTTTGCCGCTCCCTCTCTCGATAGTCCTCTCTGTCTCTCTCTATTTCTTCTGCCTGATTCTGCGATCGAAGTGTGCAGCGTGCAACTTTGCATTTTTCTTGTATTGCTAGATTTTCAATAAATTCTTCCGCACTCGAATTCCTTGCACGTCCTTAGAGGATTCATATTAAAAAAAGGTGGGTGTGAGTTGCGGATAATGGAATTCGAACGGAGTTGCGGCGTGTTTAGCAGTCACCATAACGGACGATATTGGCAAAAATTTTACGCAAAGCAAATCACATTTTATGACGTCGGGCAACATTTGGCTGAAAAAGATTTCCTAACAATTTTGCAATGTTCTTCTTTTAGTTTTCGTTTTCAGCTTAAGTGAAGAATTTTCACAAATCCGAGGATTTTCCGAAAGAAAATCAGAGCTCTTTGCTATTATTTTATCTCTGTTGTTGGTATTATCATTTGATTTCTGTGCGATATTTCATAAAAAAGTTCTTTATCGGTTTTTTCGTTCTAAATCTTGATCTTGATTTACCCCTCTCTCCTGCTCATCCTCTCTCGCGCTCTCGACCTCTCTCTCGCGCTCTCACACATTTTTATCCGCTTACTCACGCTCTCATACATTCTTACCCGATCCTTCTCGGTCTCGTCCTCTCCCTCCCTCCCTCTGTCTCACTCTCTCCCGCTCTCAACATTTAAGGTGATGATCATCATTTGATTAACCATCCAGGAATGTGGGTCAAAACGTTACTGCATTGAGTAGAAGACATGATTTCTTGCATTCCCTTGACAGTGCAGAAAAGTAGGTTTAAAGTTCACAATTCCAAGGAGGTCACAGATGAAAGCAAGAATAAAGGCGTTCGTTCGTTGAACTCGCTCTGAATGCAAACAATCATAAGTTTGGATTATCGGGGTTGAATGTGAAGAATGCAGTTTAAATCAAATAAGTACAGCAGTGGAAAAAAGGAGGATGATAAAGCAACGAATGTTACAAGTTCATTATTAAGAGTATAAAATATGAGTGGCTCACAAAGAACTCATCACCACTCGAATAGCTCTTTAAATCCGTAATGTAAATTGTGACACTCACTTTTATTGTCGGAAGAAAAATAAAAAGAACAAGACTGTAGTTATTACGGTATGTTGTTGTTGTTGTTGTTGTTGTTGTTGTTGTTGTTGTCGTCGTTGTTGCTACTGCTTACCATGCCATTATAATTCGCAAGGATTCTTCTTCCTCTTCACGTGCGTTATTTCCACTGTGGATGAAGATAAAGGATAGAACAGCGCAAAATAAAATTATATTGAGCTTGAATTAATAGGGTTCTTGGGGAAAAGGGTTCCTATTTAAATCCTTCAGCTTTTAGTAACGAGTCGGGCTAAACTTAGAAAAGATAAAGAATATTTCCACAACAGGCTTTTCATTTACATAGACACGAGTACGTATATTGTATTCTTTGATTGTGGTTGCTTTCGCATTGACTGGAATATCGTCATGCAGGCTACAATCCGCTGATCCGCCTGCTACCAAGTTATACAGGGTTAAACTCTTCAATACATATTTATATTTCAAGATAATTCCTAGCAATTCCTTTTGTGAATAGCAATTTTGGAGGCTTTTTAGAAGATGTGAGTTGGTTGTGAGTCGTTGTTTCGCGCACTTCGGGTTAATGACGACGTTTCATCAACATCAACTGTCACTGTCACTGACAGAAACGAGATTTGTGGCTTCGAGGTATTTAACAGGGAACTCATTAGTTTAGAAGAGAACTGAAGATCAAAAATAGTTGTTTTGATTTCCCAAGCGTACACGAGAAACTTCACTTCTTCCTTATCACTCTAATTAAGAAAAGCCATCAGATGTCAAGTCGTAATGAGATCAAATCTATGGACAATCAGTTGTTAGATTGTGTCGTTCTAACTGACTTCGTTAAACATTTTTCGAACTAAAGCGGAAGAAAGGAATGTATGAATCCTTTAGCATGTTAAGTTCCGCTTCGCCACTCCTGGGATTCGAACCTGGGACTCCTTCGGCGATATCATTCACTTCTTTCCTATTCTACCTTCGTGTCTTCAAATTTGATTAGAAAATAAGGACAGAAAGCTGAATTCGAACTTTATTTAATGGCTGAATTCAAGATTGAAAAACGAGGACTGCATCATCTTTGGTTTCAGATGATAAAAATAATTTATTCGCTTCTGTAGTATGCTAAAACAGATACATTTTATACGAATGACAATCGAATCTCTATAGACAACAGCAAGAACCATAAGAACAACAACAAGTAACAACAACAAGCAACAGCAGAGGATATCCGTGAAAACTTTGTGATGATAAGTCAATAAATACTTTGAAGATAGTGGTACGTAACTGCAAATTAAATAAGAGAATATAGGTTAACAACGAAAACAACAAGAACAACAGCAACACCAAATTTACATAAGTTAACTTTAAAGTCTGTAGATACTCAGTTGGAAAATGCGCTAGATATTTATGATGCCGTTTGATTTGAGGACAACAATCAAGCTTTACATAAGCTGTATAAAAACTTTATATTAATTTGTAAGCTGGAAACAAAGAATTTTAGGTGCAAGTACAAAAATATTATTGAACAAAATGAATTAAAGTGGTCTTTACGAGTAATATTGAATAAACGCCTTAGACGTGGAACCGAATCTGCGCCGGTTCGTGTGGCTGCTTGAAAATCTTCCGCAAGACCACAATTCGGCATTTATCACTACAACAACAATGTTTTCTAATGATGCCTTGCCACGAAATTGACTTTTTTCCAAGGCACCATTGATAACGTCTTCTGGAAGTTTTCTACTGGGTATTTATAAGCCTACTGGGTATATGGATGAGCATTTAAATCGCCATACAAAGTATGCAGAGTAGAGAAAGCCCACTGAAAACCACACGACCACAAGCAAACGCAACCACTCACCAACACACACCCCGGTATCTACGTGTACATATCACTGGAGAGTTCAATTTATTTCAACAAATAAATACAACCTTCTCTGGAAGCTCAAGAGAGGCCATCGATTTTGCTTTTGTCTGAATATGCAAAATATACAACATTTCAAATACTTGTTAAACCGCAGCAAATTCAAATGGTTCCTTTTAATTTGCTAACAATGAAAATATCCCAGCCTGTTAACAACTACAATTTGTAGGTTGAGGCATTGACGTCAAGACAGCCCTAAAAATTCCATAAAATCCCATTAAGATGTCATTATATAAATTATCTAGAGGTTAAAATTAAACCTCCTCAGAGAACCTCATTGCTTATAATCGTCGAAAAAATAAAGTTAACTGTAAAATTAAAACAGAAACAAAAAAATATTAATCAATAAATTAAAAGAATTCCAACATGAGGAATTTTTCCCCACGGAAGTGGCAGCTCTGCTTGACATTTCGTGACCCCCATTTCGTCATCTCTCTTCTTCCGACACAAATTCACAATTTTTACAAATTTAATTACTGCAAACATCGACGTGCCTTCATTCATGCATTCCACCACCACCCACTCGCCGATTCATCCATTCATTGATTTCATTGTAAGCAACAGCCTTTTATACGGTATTTCGAAGCAAGCCGAAGTCCTCGTCCAGTGCTGCCAAATCTGTCAGTTTTTGTTGTCAAATCAGAGCAAAAACTTCTATTAAACGTTATTGTTACGTGTGTTTCTCTCTACCTCTCCATCTCTCTATCAACCCCTCCCCTCTCTCTCTCTCCCTCTCTCTCTCTCTCTCTATCTCTCTGTCTGACATTGCATTTCTTGTTCAAGTTTCTGTTTGTCTTTTGCTTTTCTCTCTTGACTTCTTTTTCTCTGCAGCTCTTTTGTTGACGTTGACATCTTTCTTTGTTTCCCTCTCATTTAATCCTTTTCTATTCTAGGCATATCAATTTCGAAATGTTGTAGCCTCGGCAGAGAGTTTCAAGATGTGAAGAAGAAGAAGAAGAAGAAGAAGAATGAAGGGGAGGAGGAGGAGGAGGAGGGGAGGCACTATTGTCAATGCTGTCAATGCTAAGCTTGGCTTAAACTTACTGATGGGAGAGCAGTGACTGCTCTCAGGTTGAGAGGTGAAGTGAGAGCGAGGGCGGCTGTCTTGGCTTCTGACAGCGTGAAATTCAATATTCATGCATGTCGTCGTCGCATTGTGGCTGAAGTTTGTGATTCGTGTTGTTTCTGTGTGCGAGGAAAAAGTTAACGAGTTTCGCAACGAGTCTCGTTTATCTCGAGAGCCGCGTGTTTGCACAGAACGGCGCTTAGAGAGACGAATTTAAATTCGAATGTTGTGTTTTAATAAGATTACGAGGAGCGGATATTTAGTGGGGAAGGATAATTTCAGCTGAAATTCTGAAAACTTTCTTGAAGGAATACTTTCTGTTTTTAATTTACATTTTGTGAACAGTTTTTTTTTTATAAACAAAAACAGTATAAAATTCAAATTTTGTTTTCTCCTTCCCAGTTTTTGTGTGTAATTCATTAAATCTGAAAAATGTATCCGAAATACCCGTGTCTTTGTCTGTCAATCTGTCTGTATATCCGTCTTTCGGTTTGTTCTTCTGCCTGCCTGTATATCCGTCTGTCTGTCTCAAACTGAGCATATGTAGATTATCTCATAGTCGCCCTAGACCGACTATAACTCCCTTTCTTGTTTTTCTTCGGATTTATATTTTCAACACTATTTCGTTTCAACTTCCTGATAATCCTGATGAAACTGTTTTTGCTGTATAAACTGTGTAAACTCATTTTTAACTACTTTTCTTCCCAATTTCCAAACAATTGTTTACATTTTTCATTGTGGTTGCCACTTTTTTAAATTATTTCTACATTTTAGTGTGCATTTCCCGCATTCACGTTTTTATTTCGTTTGTTTATCGTTTGCCCTCACCAACAAATTGCTAAATTTACTACTTTCTATTGCTGTTGCTGCTTCTTGTCGTGAAAGTGTTCAAGAATTTCCTTTTTTTCTCTCTCTTTTGAGAGAAGAGATGGATGAAGTGAAGCTTAAAATCTTTTTCGTTGCTCTGACGCCGCAAACAAACTCGCACACATACGCACAAACGTACGGGAAAAACGTATAAGAATTCAATTTTCGTTTTTCCAACAACTAAAAGTTGTTCCAAAGTTGTTAGCAGCTGTCTAGACGGTTGGTAATTTTTTCGCACACGTGGGCGCAAGCAAACTGAAAAATCGTGTGACAAATTGAAAAATCTGGTGACAAACTGAAAAAGAGACGCAATTGTCATTAGAATTGATTAACTAATGCAGCGAACAGACTGGAGAACGTAATGAAAAACAGGCGGGGAAGGAAAACTCAAAGCAGACAGATATTAAATGAGAAATAGACAGATTGGTGAGACGATCAAGCTGCGATGATTATCAACATTCATGTTTCGTTCTGATTAATGAGAAAAGAAGTTCCATAAAAGGTTTTCGTGTAGTAAAAATATAAAAGTAGTGATACGCAACAAATCTCATTCCCATCACGTTATCTTCTCGAAAGAATCGCAAATCGAAACCAAAACTGTTTTCGTTTTAAGTCGAGACGAGCACCAAAACAGTTATTTTAAGTAGAGATTAGAACCGAATCTGTACAACCTTCATTTTTTTCTAATATGATAATCAAGATCGAGAACGCCCTACTCGAGACGATAATAGAGAGCCAGAAAATCTTTTGAGAGAAGACAAGAACCGGAATCGTTCCGCGTCATCTCCAGTCTCCTTTTAATCTTATTTATATAGAAGCCCCTCTCTCGCTCTCTCATCTGTTAATTCATCTGTTCACCCGTATTAATAGTTGCATTGTTTCGATTCCCATTTTATTCATCCTCACCAATTTACTCACATTTGTTCTTACAGTTCTATCATTCCATAACTCATACCAACCATTCTTCTAAATCATATTCTCAATTTTAATTATCCGATCGCATATTATCGCATCGTATTCGATAATTTCTTATCCTTATTCGTCTCTTCGCATTCCCTTTACCCAACTTTCTTCACTTAACCTCTTTCAGTCTGCTTGCTACTAAAGGCCATTTTCAGCATTCCATCACATCTTCCATCCTTCTCTTGCAACATATTGCATCTGTCTTCTCATTTCACGTTTAATCTTCCCGTACTAAAATTTACTAATATTTTCCTTTATTCTGCACCATCGTCGCATTAATAAAATTCCTTTTTTTCATGTTCCTCCACTAATTCAAATTTCATTTTTAATACCTTCTCGCACTCATCGACTCGCACTCGAGGTTGCTTCGACACGCTCGAAGATGCTTTAGCTCGTTCTCGCTCTTCTTTTCATTGCAACGTAAAAAAGCACAAAAAGCTCACAGAAATTCTCTCAATTTCAAATGTGTGACTCTTACTAAGCTTTACGAGCGAAACAGAAGTTTCGGCTTTTGTGAGAATTTATGTTGCATACATTTAGAGGCAGATGATGTTCTTCGAAGCGAGAACTTTTCACAGAACTCACCACAGGCACATCAGAGGTGAGTTAAGGTGCTTATATTCGTTTGAAAAAAGGCCATAAAAGCAACAAAAACAACGAAAACACTGCTCAAGCTTATAATGACGCAAAAGAGCGACACACGAAAGCTTTATCACGCGCCTAAAGGCATGCTAAGGAATTTAAAAAGAAAATTACGATACCAGAAAACACTCAAAATGATAAACTATTAGGGATTTAGATATTTTATAAATATTTCTTTCAAAAAAGTCTACTTTAATCCATTTTTTGTAATTAAAAAGCACACAAATGACAAACTAAAAGCTTAAATGAGAAAAAGGGCGCGCCAAAAAGCTTTCAATTAAGCGCGGTGTTGTTGGCATGAATTGGTTGCTCTGTTTCCTGAATCCCTATTGTTGCTCGACCTTAAAGGCTTTTAAGCTTATAAATAAAAAAAATAAAAATATCTTGGATTAAAAGAATTAAATCCAATTTGGAATTGTATAAATAACACTTAAAACTGTTTAATATCGACGGCTGAACTCTGCAACTGCTGGTCCTTCAGTTGCGTGTGGAAGCAAGGATATCAGAATGCAGTTAATATCCTTGCTTCCACACGCAGAGAGAACGAGAACAATAACAACAACAACAACCACAGGAGCTGCCAAAGAGCAATAACAACAAATCACACTTTCTTCATGCACATGTATTCGGTTGCGCATTCAAACACAGACACAAACACGCACACACATACAGTCCACACATACAGACGTGCCTTCGGACCCACGGCCATCCATCCATTCATCCATCCATCCGTCCGTGTGAGTGCAGTTGTTGTGTTGCTGCCGCTTCTGCCTGTTGTTGGCTTCGCCGTCATCGCCACTGTTGGTTGATGCTCTACTTTTGCAATGTTGCAAATTAAGGACACCCGAAAACACACACACACACACACACACACAATGAGGCCGCTTTTAATTTTCCAACTAACTTATTTAGCCGCACGCCGTCGTGACACCAAAAAACTTTCCAGCCTACAGTTGCGCGCTAATTCGTCGAGCTACAGAATGTACGGACACCTCAGGCCTGCTTAAGGACGCCCGTTTTTTGTGTGCCACACAGATGAGAGTTGAAAAAAGTGGGGAACTAATTTTTCGCCTTGAAAAAAAAAATGCTTTTTTCTCTTTAAACATTTCTAAATTCCTCTAAAATATGCGTTGCATTCTCTCACTTACATCCTTCTGCTGTATAAACTGCGTAAATTGCTTTAGACTGGGCTTTCCATTCAGTAGTGTTGAAAAGTACAACAACAACATTAGCAGCAACAACATTAACTCAATTAAATAGCAGCACAACAAAGCGAGACATGAGAAGCTTTGACCCCGAAGCGCTGGCTAGAACAGACTGAATAATGTGTCAGCCGAAGCTTTTAACTGATTTAAAAATATTCTGCACACACACACACACACACATGTAGATGCCGTTACTTAGAATTGTTGTAATGCACGTGTAACAAATGTTCGCATGTGTAACAAATCTGATAACTTGTTAACTTCAAAAGCAGCTGCGTTATTAGCATCCGCAATTTCGCGAAGCTTCCTGCAGCATGCTGATTCGAAACCGCAGCACATCCTGCCGCAACTGAAAGTAAACCGCATATCAGCGGGAGCAACAGCATCAGCAACAGCAACAGCAACAGCTACAGCAACAACATAACCGTGACACTTGCACACACACGCTCACTCAAGTGCGCACTTCCACACACGCAGGCAAAACACTCGCCTTCAGTGCCTCTTTCTTCTCCTAACCCATCAGAAGGTCAGAAACTTTACACTGCTTGTGGTAATTAATTGTTTTTTAATTGCGGTTTTCAGTTTTATGGAAAATTTCGAGTTGAGAATTCTTGAGAAAAAGTTGTGAAAGTCTTTCTAAACTGGGTACGATAATTAAATTGATTTCTCCTCATACAGAAATTAAAAGTCACTCATACGACGTGTGTGTGTGACGTGAACACGTGCAACTTCCCAGATGCACTTATTTCACCGCAGGTTTTCCTTTGCTTCACTTATCATTCTCATTTCTACATAAAGAAAAATTTGTAGCACACTCAAAAAAATTGTAGCACACTCAAATATTAGCAATTCAAGCGTATGTAAATCAAGTTCACGCGAGCTCGTTCACGTAATTGGCCAACGCACAACGCAAGCGGAGCTCATGAGCTCCGTTCATCTTCTCGAGTATGCAGCTCAGAGTTGCAGGAAGGTCAGTGTTGAGATGCAGCTGAAATCTGACTACAAAACGCGTGCGTTTAAAAATAGAAGTGCAGACACAACCAGAACAAACAGATTGGAAATAAATGTAAAGAGAAATTAATGCGCGAGAAAAGAGATCAGTATACAAAATACAATAAAAAAACGGAATAAATCTGTATAAATGTAAATAAAAAACTTAAAACAGCGGAAATGAAAATAAACATAAATATTGAATTCGAATAGCTTAAAGTCAAGCGGAAAATCAAGAGGAAAAGATAAATTAATAAAATATAGTAACCACGTAATATAATAAATAATACACGATAGTGCCCTTCACCTGCCCTCCTTTTTGCCCTCGCCTGCTTCGCCCTCTCGCGCGCCCTTCAGGCTCAACACTCAGCCTTCGTTTAATTTCATTTCACTCCATTGAAGTCCTTCGCAGTTTCGACGTTCAACGCTTCGTTCGAAGGATTCTTTTCAA